>CM028131.1:1071840000-1073040000 GCA_016271365.2 Neoceratodus forsteri
ACTGAAATTTTATTTATTTATTTATTTAGTTTTTGTTGACCGGGTAAGTGCATTAGACAAATCCTGCCTATTTTCAGGCACGACCCGGGGGAGGGGGATACAGATGAATGCCAACTGGCCTTGAACCAGGTTAAGCTGTTGGTGGTATTTTTAGTGAATGAGGGAAATTTGGCCAGGACACCGGGGAAATGTCCCTACTCTGTGGAAGGGTGGTGCGGTCTGTCCATCTACAGAGATGGCTGAGCTCACTTCGGAGCTGGAAGCCGTTGGTGCAAGCTGTCTTTCCAGCAAGGCAGCATTTCTTTCCTCTGCACCTTTGAGCACTGAACTGGATGTTACGACGGCTGCCTTGGAGGAAGCCGGGGTAGAAAATTTCCGTTTATCTACGATACCAGCTATTCCCGATGCAAGTATCTCTTCCTTACCTTCACAAATGTAAAACACTAACATTTTAGAAGCAAAATGCTCCCTTCTACAGAGGCAATTGTTCCCTCTAGAAGAAGAATTACGTCTCAAAAGTTTAGCTGTGGAATTAGAATGTAAACGTAAAAGAAGTTCTGATAATGCTTCTTCTTCAACAGTTTTGTCTAAAATTTTGCAGTGGACTCTGTTTCCCCGGAAGACAATGCTCAGGTTGTCAAGGAAGCGTCTATGGTGCCTGGAGAACCCGGATGGTCACCGGAAAGGGCTTTGCAAGATGCCGGTTGGACCAGAATGGCATCGGGTGAATGGATTGCAGATTCGATTTCAAGCTCGCAACCCCCTGCGGCGGCTACTTTGCCAACAGACCCCATTGCCACTTCTTCACAAGTCTCTGTTTTGGACTCACAAAAAAATCTACATGCATCTCCGGAGTGGTTGGCTGTGGAACCTGCTGTTGTCTTTTCAGGTAACATGCAAGTAGCTTCTGACCCTCCTACCTCTTTTGCAGTTGCACATGATTCTTTGGGATGCTCTGTTTCTACGCTTACCACAGACACTGTCTCTCATATGGAACCAACTCTTCTTATTTCAAAAGAACAAAACACTGATCAGGCATCTGAAAATGCTCCTCGTTCTTCTTATGCAGATTTATTTAGAAAGCCCATTGAATTGGCGAAAAGACGAAATGCTGTTCGTCTTCGGTATTTGGGGGGCATGGATCCTGCTCCTGACAGATATTTTGTGGGTCGTATTTTACTGAAACAGTATTTAGGCTTTACGCCATCAGAAGTTTATGCACTGATTCATGCTCCAGGAGATTTGACATTTGATGTAAGTTTTCGAACTCCTGAGCTTCTAGAATGTTTTTGGATAAAACATATGACAGTGAAGACAAATCCTTTATGGACTCCTTTCCAGGTTATCCCCTTAACAAAATAACCTTTTAGAGTGATAACAAACTTGTTTCAGAATGAGGGGGTGAACATTTCAGATATTCTTTACTGGTTGGAGAAACATTGTGAATTGCAGGGTACCCCAGATCCAATCCTGGATGCTGAGGGTTTTTGGAATGGAGGGTGGAAAATGAAGATAAAATTACGACAAACTGTGGATGGTTTGGAACATCTACCTAATTGTTTTTACATAGGTAGAGATAAAGGTTTCATTTTTTATCCAGGGCAATCGAAACGCTGTTTTAAATGTGGTTCTTCTAGACATTTGAGCTCTACTTGCAATGTTCAAATTTGTACATATTGTGGGGAAACTGGTCATGTTAATATGCATTGTATGAATACTCCTAAGTGTAATCTTTGTGAGGATGGTGGACACAACTTTGTCCCAGGGCTGCTCACAATACGGGTGAAGCTGATTATGGTATACAAGACTTTTATGTCCATAGAGCAACAAAACCATTGATTCCCTGTCCCTTGGAGCCTCAACCTCAAAGGAGACAGACAAGGATTGCTAAACATCATTTTTCCAAACCACTTACTCCTTCTCCTAACGCTATTGTGGGAGATGTTCTACACACTTTGCCCACTAACCATTTTGACTCAATTACTCTAAATTCCCAGAAAGGTGACCCTGTTACCGAAGTTATGCCCCCCTCTCCTTTGGTAGGCGCCACTTTACAGGTACCCCTCCCAATGGAGATTCCTGCTTCCAAACCTACGATTCACACCACTGCACCACTAGTAATGGGGCTGCCTGTGTCTGTCAATAAATACTCAGTATTGTCACAGGAGATGTCTGGGTTAGATCAAGATTCTGATTCAGCATCATTTACCTCATCTCAGATGGAGTTAGTTTCGGATACTGAAGTACCTAGTCAGGTTAAGAAAAAAAGCGGTGTTAAGCCTCGAAAGGGTACTAGGAAAAGTGCTAGACTGTCTACTGACGTTACTTAATTAAATGGTGTCTTCTGCTGCTGGTGATATTTATAATATTAAGATAGCCACTTTAAATACGAATAGCATTCGTTCCATAGTCCGCATGTTGGCTACCTTTGATTTATTTTCTACCCTGTCTTTTGATATCCTATATTTTCAAGATACTAGATTGTATACAGTACAAGATTTTACTAAAGCCTCTGAGGCTTGGATATGGGGTCCCAGTTATTGGTCTGGAGAAGAGGATCTTTGTTCCGGGTTAGGGATTTGTTTTACCACCCCTTATGTAAATGTCACTCACATAGTAGATATTTCCCCTGGTCGTGCACTTTTATTAGATATTACTTTAGCCTCCATAGATTTTAGACTTATTAACATTTATGGTCCACAAACAAAAACTGGTAGAATTTCCCTCTTAAAAAAAATACGGCCTTTTCTTTTTACAAGCAGAAATGTTTTATTTGGTAGTGATTTTAATATCACCCTCTCAGTTCAGGATAGACATTTTGCCACTTCCAAAATTTATTGTGATACTCATTTTTTACAATCCTTGCTTACTCAGGCAGGATTAGCGGATATTTATCAGCACAATACTGTAAACCCTCATACTTTTTTTCAAGGACAAAGATCCTCTCGCATTGATTATTGGTTTGTTTCATCTTCTTTGCAAGCCAAATTGCCAAAAGTCTCTTTGGTAGCCACCTCAGATCATACACTTCTTAGTGTTACCCTTTCAAATTATTAAATGACATCTAGAGGGTCTGGATATTGGAAACTAAATTTATCATTACTAGGTATTCCAGGAGTTAAAACTGGTTTTCAAGACATAATTATGGCCAGACAATCTGTATTTTTTTAATACGAAGATAGGCATTTGTGGTGGGAAGATACAAAACTTGAATTTCAAACTTATTTCCAGACAATAGGTAGATTACTTGGTAAATATAAGACACAAGAATATTATGCTGCCAGACAATCTTACCTTTTCTTTCAGGAATATATTGTACAAGGACTTGTATATGATGTACAAGAATTTTGAGATTTAAAAATCATATTAACAAAGATGCAGTATGATCGTATGTCTTCCTTGAGGCAGGAACAAAGGTTTAGAATTAGTGGGACACGGGCTCATACAAATCCTTTCGACTTTTGTAAAGCTTCTAGACTGAGAAAGGATATTACCACATTGACACATTCCTCAGGTTCAGTTCTTTACAAAAAAGATGATATTTTGAAAGAAGTGGATGAGCGACTGAAATCTTTATTTACTGCAAGTCTTAGGCCCACTGATTCATGTATACAGTAGTGGTTATCATCTTGTCCTCTTCCAAAAATTCCTGATCAACTAATCCCCAGTTTACTTAAGCCCATATCAGAACAGGAAGTGCGGGAGGTAATTGTTAATTCACATACAGGGAAAACGCCAGGGTCTGATGGTTTGTCAAATGGATTCTATAAACTTTTGGTTCCCTGGTTATTGGAGGAACTCACCAGTCTTTTCACTTATAGTTTAAATGTCAATCTGTTACCTTCTAGCATGTATATGGGATTGGTAATCTTATTGTACAAACAAGGTGATAGGACTTGTCTGGAAAATTGGAGACTGATTGCCCTTCTAAATTGTGATTATAAGATTCTTTCCAAAATATTTAGTAATCATTTATCCTCTTGCTTAGAAGACATAATACATCCTACTCAGTTTTGTTCTGTACCAGGCAGATCGATTCAAGATGGTCTTATTTTATTGCGTGAAATATTTTCTAGAGGACAGTCAGGTGATCTTACAGGTTTTATCATTAGCCTCGATCAGAAACAGGCTTTTGATAGTGTCTCCCATACTTACTTGTGGGCTTGTATGTCTTATATGAATTTTCCAATATCTTTTATAGACTGGCTAAAAACGTGTTATACTGCAGCCTTAGCAATCCCTTTCGTGAATGGTTGGTTGGGTTGTCCTGTCTCGGTAACAAAAGGTGTTAGACAAGGATGTCCTTTGAGTCCATTGTTATATATTATATCTTTGGAACCCCTTCTTACACACCTTAACACTAATGATGATATCAGAGGTTTGTCTTTTAATAGTACATGCACGGAAATTAAAACGATTGTATATGCTGATGATGTTTGCCTTACTTTGGCAGATCTCCCATCATGCCATGTTACTGCGGCCTTGCTGATGGCATATGCGGAGGGCTCCAGGTCAAACATAAATCTTAGTAAAAGTAAGTATTTTTCTCTTAATTTAGATCCTGTGGTGGTAATGGATTGTCCTAATGTCCCAGTTTGCATAGGTCCGGGTAAAATTCTAGGCATTTATTGGGGTATGGTAAATCCCGCTAAGTATAATTGGGATCTGTCTCTCAAGATAGCACAGTCTAAAGTCTCAATTTGGAATAAGTGGAAAATGTCAAAAAAGAAAAGGGTGTTTATGGTTAAAACCTTTTTGCTCAGTATGTTTTCATATTTAGGCGCGATCTTTCCCCCTCCGACTTCTTTGGATACTGCCCTTTATGGTTTATTTTTTTCTGCGATCTAGGGTAGTAGATTAAACCCAATTAAGAGGGGTATCTTATATCAGGATTTTAAATTGGGAGGTATTAAAATGGTAAATCCTATCGTGTTCCTTTTTTCCTTGTTTATTTCTAAAAATTTATTTCCTTTGTTACATAATTTTGGGAAAATATGGGAGTCATGGGTCTGGGACACTGTCTCTCCATGGCTTTTACATTGGGATTTACATAAAGGTATCCCTAAACAAATTTATTTAAAAGGTCTTCCTGAACATTTTCAGTCATGTTTTTTAAAATTAAAGGTATGGGGTCTTTTCCAGATTCATTTAATATCTTACCAAAGGAAAACGTTATATGAGAAGATTATGGAACAATTTTTGGTTCCCTCAGCTTTTTCAGTTTATTCATTATCTGAAGTCTCTCAAATTAGTAATATGTTAATTTCAAAAAGAACCCCTGCGTATATGTGGGATGTGGTTTGGCTTATGGCTCACTTGAAATTGAATGCAAAGGGAAATTTGAAACATAAGGGTGTCTCAGAGAGAGGTTGCCCTAGGCTACATATGTGTCATGCTCCCTTGGAAACTGTACCACATTTGTTTTTTGAATGTACATATGTAATTTAATTTTGGGCCTATGCAACCATTCAGTGGCCCAAAATACCTTTACAAACCTTAACTGATCGTGTTCTATTGTTTGGCATTTTACCAGTCTCTTGGAGCAACTTTTACTCTGATACGGTTTATGTACTTTTTGCATGTATTAAATATCATATTTGGCAGGCACGCTGTGCTTGATCCTTACAAAAGCAATATTTGTCCCCATGACAGGTATTTTGGAAGACACATTCATCTATTCTTCAAATTCTACATTTTGAAAAAATAAATTTTTCTGATGTTGTGTTTCAAAAGCATTGGAAACATTTAAATTGGTTGGATACAGGGTGATCCTGCAATTTAGATATTAACTGGATATATTTTTTCCTCCTTGCTTCCCTGTAGTATGATTTTGGATACAGTAAGCCATCCAAGATTTGGGTTATATTTCACTAATATAAAATCTTCACTACTCTTATCATAGACATGTGAAGGGACTGCTGTCTGTATTTAGATTATTTGGGATTTTTGTATAATTTGGGATATTGTTTATCAATTCTGTTATTTTGACCTTACTACATTGTTATACTTTTGATTTTTGGAATTATATCCTTCCCTTACTCTTGTAGGGGTTGGGATGGGGGTTTGAGAGTCTATACAAATTATTTCTGTCTGCAGTTTATGTATATTGTATTTCTTACTTATGTTTTTTTTGTATTAATTTCTTTGCATTATGATGTTGTATGATGTAATACATTTTTGTGTATGGTATTTTCAATTTTGCATAAAAAATTCACCTACTCTTTTAGTGGGGATGGGATAGGATGGGGTTTATGAGCAACTACAGATTATTATGTTTAAAGTTTATGTTCACTGTCATACTTTCATAATTTTGATTTCTTTCATTATGTTTTCATTATGTTTTTATACGATGTAATACAATTCTGTATATTTTTTAAAGTTTTGAATAAAAAATTCCCCTACTCATTTCGATAAGTGCCATGGGATCTTTAACATCCACCTGAACTACCACCAATCCAGGCAGATGGGACCTTGGTTTAATGTCTCATCCGAAAGACGGCACCTCAGAAGTGCAGCACCCCTCTCATGGTGCACTACAGTGTCAGTACTGGGATATTAACTCAAGTGCCAGATGTGGGAACTGAACCCATAGCCTTCTGATCTCCTGGCCTCAGAGGCGAGTGTGCTACCTACTGAGCCACTGACACTGACATAAAATTACTGACACACTGACTCCCAGAGCCAGAACAGAACTTGGTACAGATTTCATTCCTATGCTGATCTGGTTTGCTTCACATATATGTGGCTTGGTGATGATGCTGGTCTGATATTGGAGGCAACCATTCCAGATGGGTTCTCCATGGTGCACTGGCTGAGGAAAGACTACAGGGGGTTGGCCATCTGTTTTAGATCTGAACTGAACCTGGTGGGGCACCCAGTGGGGGATGCCTCTTCTTTTGAATGCATATATGTGCTCAGAGGTTCAGGTGTAGGTTTTAAGATCCTCCTTGTTTACTGGCCACTAGGGCACAAAGGGGACTTTCTGTGATAAATCACAAACTTCAAGAACAGGGTGCTGGAGTCACATAGATGGCTTATTTTGGGTGACTTCAATGCCTGGATTGATGGAAAAGTCTCCCACTTTGGACAGGAATTCTTCCAGGAAATAGAATCCCTATGTCTTGCCCAAGCTTTTGCTTCTGCAACCCATCAACACAATCATGTCTTGGACCTGATATTTTCTCTGAGGCATGAGGAGGATGGCAGTATAGCCTAGAAGTTAAGAGTTGTGAGCTGCAAATGAGCTTGGCACATCCATTAGACCTGGGTTTCATTCCAACAACCTCCACTTGCATACTATGTGACTCTGAGCAAGTCACTTAACCTCCCCAGTGCTGCCAGATTGCCCCTGAAAACAGGCACTTGTGCCTAGTGGGTCTTATCCAGTTAACAAAGAATAAAAAGAAAACAACTTCAGGATTGGTCTAATCAGCTGGTCAGATCATTGTGTTACCAGCTTCAGTTTCAGGTCCTGCCTCTGTTGTCCATTCCTCCGTGGAGGTGGTCCACTTCTACCCTTTATGAGGGCTTGGGTCAGAGGGACTTTTAGCAGTGCTGGACACCTCAGATATGCAGGCAGCATGTGCCAGGGAATTGGAGGAGGCAGTAGTGGCTTATTATAGAGTCATTGGTGTTGCCTTCAACATTGTGGTGTCAGTTCATGTACTCCCAGTGTTTTTTTTTCCTTGGGTTACCATGGTATGATGGCAAGCTGAGGAATATGAAAGAAAAGAGGTGGAGGTTGGAGGATTGTTGGAGGAGATAGAGGGCTCATGAAGACAGGCTGGCTTTTCAATACTCTCTATGGTATCAAAAGGCAATCACCCATATGAAGGCAGTGTTCCTGTTCAGGAAGGTTGCTGCAGGAAGGAACTGACCAGCTCAGCTTTTCCAGAATGTAGACAGGCTTCTCCAGCCAGCCTGTCTGGAGTCTGTTTCAGCCACTAAATGGGAGGAGTTTGCTTGGTTCTTTTTTGGACATGGTGTCCTTTGTTTGGATTGGGATCTCACCAAGTGGGCCATCATAGCCAAATAGTGTCAAGCCATTATGACACAATAGCATTCAGTGGTCATGGGGAAAGTTTAGGCCAGTGATGATGGATAATGTGAGTGAGGTGATCTTGGAACTGTTGCCAACATTTTGTGAACTGGATCCAGGCTGACCTAGCTACTAGTGAGTTGTGTCAGGTAGCTGGGCTTGGTGTTCACTGAGATTGTACAGCACTCCCTGTCAGATGGGATTTTCCCAATTGTGTTGAAAAATGTATTGGTGAAGCCCCTCTTCAAAAAGCCATCTCTGGGCCCAGACGTCTTAGTAAATTACCGACCTGCCTTTAATCTACCATTTTTAGGTAAGGTTATCGAGAAGGTGGCACTTCTGTAACTTGAGACACACCTCTCTGCCTTTGACTTCTTTGAGACTCTCCATTCTGAAACATGGAAACATAATTTGACATCAGATAAAGACCACTTGGCCCATAAAGTCTGCCCATTTCTCTTTACTTACATTATTATGTCAGACCATGCATTATCAACATCTTTTCTTCCCTCACCTCTTCCTTTCCACTATGATTCCTGTGTGCTTAATCACATGCATTGTTGAACCCAACCACTGTTTTGTCCCCACCACCACAGCTGAATGGCTGTTACAGGAATCCACCACTCTTTCTGTGAAGAAGTACTTCTTCACTTCTCTCCTGAATCTACCCACCTCCAGCTTCATAGCATGCCCCCCTGTTCTTCAGTACCTTTTCTTCTGAAAAATACTCCCCTCCTGTACTTTACCACTGTGAGGTATTTAAAGGTCTCTTATCATATCTCCACTCTCCCTCTTCTGTTCCAAGTTACACATATTGAGGTTATTTAGTCTCTCCTCATAAGGCTTTTGATGCAGACCCTGCACCAGTTTAGTTGCACTCCTCTTGACCGCCTCCACTCTATCTATGTCCTTCCAAAGATGTGGGGCAGGATTTTCAAACTTTCAAAGCCCTCAGATTGGCACAAGGTGCTTGTGTTCATCATGTTTGATGCAACAAGTACCTTGCACCAAGTGTAGCGCCCCAAGTGATTTTAAAAGGCAGTCAGCATCAATCAGCAGGCTGCTTGCACCAAAGTGTACTAGCACCAGCCTTGCACCATGAAAGTGGCTACAGCATGGCGCTAGGCAGCTTGCAGCAGACCCTGACTGCCACAACCCTGAATTCCCAAATTTCAAAGCCCTCCCCAGGAACAAAGTGCTAAGTACCATTAGACCAGCAAAGGGCTGGCCTAACGGTACTTAGACATCTCCTGAGAGGGTATGTACCACTGTGTGGCCGGCCCCTATCCACCCCAATTGATGCACCCTGGTTATCTAGTGCTCCCTCTCCCTGCCTGTCGCACCCTGGCTCTGTCCTATATAATCACCCTGGTTGGTCTAGTGGCCCCAACCCCAGCAAGCAGTGCCCACCATCCCACCCCCCCATCCAAACCCCAGATTCGGCAACCAGCACAGCCCTCCACACACCACCTCAGGTGGCTGCCGAATGAACTGTTGGAGCATGTATTGTATACAGTACGTGCTCTGACAGTTTTTTCAGTGGCCAGCCATGGTGGTGCATGGAGGGCTGTGCCAGCACAGAATATGGGGTCTGGATGGTGGGGGGAGTGCGGGGTGGTGGGTACTACCTGCCAGGTTGGGGAGGCCACTAGATCACCAGGGAGTTGTAGACCCTGTATGATAGTCTGGGGATCTGAGTGAGGAGGGCACTAGGGATACTCCTGGGTTACCCTACCAGCAGATCAGGGCATGGTGGTGGTGATGGGGGAAGCCATTAGACAGCCCTCAACCAAGGGTGCAGCTCTCACCCCATCTGCCCTATGGCTGCTGTGGCATTCCGAGTGGGTGTGCCATCTCTTTAGCACACTGCCAATTTTTCCGTAAGCCATAGAAATTAGGTACTGGGACTAAGTCTGGTGGCTTGTGTAGGGGCTTTTAAAATCCTGCCTGTGGTCTCCAGAACTGCACACAATACTCTAGGTTGGGTCTTACCAGTGATCTATTCAGAATTAACGCCACCTCCCTCTCTCTGCTGGTGACACTCCTCCCCATGCACCCCAGCATCCCACTGGCCCTCCCTACTGCCTTGTTACACTGACTGGCCACCATTAGGTCATCTGATATGATTACCCCCAGGTCTCTTTCCTGCTTGGTAGTCGTCAATACCAATCCACCCATTTTGTACTCTGTCCCTGGGTTTCTGTGCTGTAAGTGCATTATTTTGCACTTTTTCATATTGAAATCCAGCTGCCATACCCTTGACCACTCCTCTAGTTTCCTCAGGGCTCTGCTCATCATTTCATCCCCCCTGGAGTGTCCACCCTATTGGGTATATTACCCAGACCATGAAACTTCGATAACGACCAACACTACGGCGACTACAATGCCACATCACTGTAGTGTCAGTGCTGAAACCCGGCACTGTCTTTCTGGGATCTTGCACCCCTCCCCCCCAATTAGCTCTGACTCGGGGTTGAGAATCTATAGTGTGAGGTGCAGGGGGCACAGTCTCCCACAATGGGGGGTTTGGGGGTGAAGCCCCCCATAAAAAACATGCCCCCATTATGAACCGCATGCTGACCTCAAAATGTGGTTGACATGGTGGTTTCGCTGTCTGGTCGTTCGACAGGATTTTTATCGACGACCAGAAGTAGACCCACCATATCACAGATTATGGTGTCATCTGCAAAGAGGCAGACATTTCCTTCCTCTTCCTCTGCAATCTCACTTATAAAACATTAAAGAGGACTGGTCTCAGCACTGATCCCTGAGGCACCCTGCTGGTCACACTCCCTTCCTTAGAGTGAACTCCGTGTACCACCATTCTCTGTTGCCTATCCCCTATCCAATTTCTTATCCAGTTTACCACCTTATGTCCCACTCCTTAGTTATCCAGCTTCCTTACTAGTGTCTTATGTGGAATGGCGTTGAATGCTTTACACAAATATAGGTAAGCCACATCCACCACTCCACTCTGATCTAGTTGCTTGGTCACCCAATTAAAGAAATCTATCGGATTTGTTTGGCATGACCTCCCCACTGTGAAACCATGCTGCCTTGGGTCTTGTAACCCACTGGATTCAAGATATGCTCTAATCCTTTCCTTTAGAAGTGATTCCATTACCTTTTCCACCACCGATGTCAGGCTGACTAGCCTATAACTGCCAGCCTCCTCCCTGCTACCACTTTTGTGTAGTGGGACTACATCCACCCTCATCCAGTCCTCTGGAACCACTCCTGTTAGCAGTGAGCTGTTAAATAGAACTATCAGATGTGCAGCCAGTATTTTCTTGAGCTCCTTAAATACCCTTGGATGCACCCCATCTGGCATTGTTTTGTCCACCTTCAGATTAGCAAGTTCCTTCAGGACTCTCGCCTCCAAAAAAGGACTAGTGTACACCTTCCTCCCTTCAAAGCTTTTGTTACTTTTTGGGGGGGCCCTCCCCTTCTCTTTCTTCTGTGAACACTGAGCAAAAGTATTGTTCAGGATGCCTGCCTTTTCCTGGTCCCCCCTCTGCACAATCCCTCCTTCCCTTTTTAACCTTACAATCCCACTCCTGATCTTCCTCTTTTCACTTACATCTAAAAAATGTCTTGTCCCCTTTCATTGCCTCCTGAGCTATTCTCTCTTCAGTTTGTGCCTTTGTGCTCCTTACTGCTTTCTCTGTTTCTCTCTGTTTCTCCCAATACACCTCCCTATACTCTTCCCTCTGTATCTTATACCTTCTGAATGCTACCCTTTTAGCTTTTACCTTGTCAGCCACCTTTTTTGAGAACCATAGCAGTCTCTTTTTCCTCTTGCTTTTGCCCACTTGTTTGATGCAGAGGTTTGTTGCCATTACTATGCTCCCTTTAATCTTTGCCCACTGTTCCTCCACCCACCCAGGTTACCCACCCCTGCTAGGTCATCACTGAGACATTCACCTATCTTTTTAAAATCTGCCCTCCTGAAGACCAGGACCTTTGACCTTGTGTGGTTTGATTCCACAGCCATCCTTATACTGAACCACACTGTACAGCGATCACTGATCCCCAAGTGTCCTCCCACCTTGATGTCTGCAACATTGTCCTTGTCAGTGGGTACCAGGTCCAGTATAGCCCCATCATGCATGGATTCACTGACTAATTGCTTGGGGAATACACCCTGCAGAGAGTCCAGGATGTCCCTTCTTCTAGCTGAAGTCATTACTAGGAAACTCCAGTCCACGACTGGCAAGTTGAAGTCCCTCACCAGCAGCACCTCCTCCTTTTCTTCCAATCTTGCTAATGGCTTCCACCAGTACCTTATCTAATTTATCCCTCTGTTTTGGAGGTCTGCAGATCACTCTAGAGTAAATAGTAGCGCCATTCCCCATATCTAGAGTGACCCACACTACCTCTGCCTCCCCCTGTATTCCCTGTATCTCTGTGGCTTTTATGCTCTCCCTCAGATAAAATACTACCCCTCCTCCATTCCTTCCCACCTGGTCATTCCTGAACAGAGTATGGCCCGGTATGGCCATGTCCCAGTCATGATTTTCAGTGCACCATGAGCCAGTAATGGCCACATTATCCAGGTTGGCCCCTGTCATAATGGCCTCCAGGTCCATAATCCTATTTCCTTGACTTCTAGCATTCACACACATGGCCTTCCAGATTGTGTTTCTACTCTGCTTGTTGCCACCTTTTTTTTGCCCTCCCTCCTTCTCACCCCTCTTCTTAATGCTCCTGTTCCTTCCCCCTTTATCTTTACCACCCTGCTCCGTTTATTAGTTTGCACCCTGGGGATTCCTCTACTCTTGGGTTCTCCTTACTCCCTACTTCACCCTGTTGGTGGAGGCAGGTTATGACTCCCCAGTTCCTTCTGCTATCCCCTTGGCTAGTTTAAAAGATCATCAAAGTAACATTTAAATCATTCACTGAGGACTGCAGTTCCCTTCCCAGATGGATGCAGACCATCACTCCTCTTTAGGCCCTTACTCTCCCTGGTGGGTCCCAAGTCCCTAATGTAGCCAAACCCTTCCTCTCTGCACCATTCCTTCAGCCATGAGTTGAAGCTCCTGGTGTGGAGTTTCCTCTCCTGTTCATATTATAGACAGGCAGCACCTCAGCAAAAGCCATTGAGTGAGCTACCTAAGACTCCTCCCAGCTCCCTAAATTCCCCCTGCACTGTCCCAGCTCCATCATTAGCCAGGCCATTAGTCCCCAGCTGGACAATGACATCCAGCTCTCCCTCCTGTTCTTTTGCCCAAGCAATCCTCAGGATTCACTTTCCATCCCTTTGAGCCATGTCACCAGGTAGGTACCTAACCTGCTCATCCCTCCTTTCCTTTTCCCAAATCCATCCCCCTCACATTTGAGTCCCCCACCAGAAGTTGCTTCCTCCACTTCTGGGGTCCTCTACCATTCTCCTTGGGGTCTCCACTATGAAGGGCCCACACATTTCCCTTGGTCACTACCATGGGTGCTTAGTCCTGGCAATCACACCCCGCCAAAGAGGCACAGAAATCTTGTAGTGGTACCAGTTGAGGAATGTACTTCTGCCCCACCACCCCCCTCCTTCCAAAGCCCACCACAGTCCAACCGTTCCTCCTCATTGGCATCCATTGAGGTAATAGTGACAGACTTTGTGGCTTCTGGATGGGGGGAAGGTGCCCTGAATCCTAGCCAACTCAGCTTGGATTACAGTGATGTTCTCATTCAACCCAGAGAAGTGTGTGCAGATGGGGCAGCATTGTAGTCTCCAGAAGGTCTCTCTGAAAACTGCTGCCCCACAGCCACTGCACTGCACCACTCTCAGCATTCTTAACCTCTATTCTCTCTATGCTACCTGGAAATACTTTTGCACCCTTACCCTTAATAGGGTGTTTCTAGTCTAGTTATAGTCTGGTTTTGTATCAAGGCACAGCCCAGAGACTACATTGATTAGAATGCATAATGACCTGCTCAGGGCAAGAGATAGGGAAGCACAGTCAATTCTTGTTTTCTTCAATGTCTCCTTTGCATTTAACACTGTGGACCATGGGATGTTATTGGATTGACCCAGGAAGTACATAGGTTTCACTGGCAAAGCCATCTACTGGATTGAATCCTACCTCATGGAAAGGGCACAGAGGGTAGTTATGGGAAATTTTTCCTCATGGGAAGGATGCAGAGGGTAGTTATGAGAAATTTTTCCTCACTCCCAATGGACTTGCATTGTGGGGTACCCCAGTGGTTGGCCTTTTTGCCCATGCTATTTGTAGTATACCTGCAGCCCCTGGGTAGGATCATTAGATGGTATGGATCTGAGTTTCAGTTCTACCTGTCCTTGGCATCCAAGATGCCTGGCATGGTCAATGTGCTGAATAAGTGCCTGGCTGAGCTCCAAGGCTGGATGGAATCGAGCTGCCTGAGATTTAATGGGGATAAAACTGAAGTACTGGTGATTGAGCCAGGTCAGAAGTGGGGAGTAGCAGCTGCTGCGGGGGAGACAGTGCTTCAGCTCAGATCCTCTGGGTTTGTAGCTGCTGTAAAGGTAAGAAATCTGGGAGTCATTCTGGATGAGGGGCTGGCATTTGAGTCTTAGGGGTCAGCAGTAGAATGGAGTGGCTTTTGTCATTTCTGGAATGTATAGCAGATTAGATCCCTTATCCCCCCCCCATGAGTTGCTCTTGCTGGTGCATGCTTTTTTGACCTTGCAGCTGGACTGCTGTAATGCCTTATTCCTTGGAGTCAAAGATGGTACACTGTGGCACCTGCAGTTGGTGCAGAAAGCAGCTGATAGGTGGTTGGCCAGCCTTTTGAGGTTGAGTTATACTTCCCCGGCACTGTGTGAACTGCACTGACTACCATTTAAGTGGTGTATCTACTTTAAAATTGAGTTATGAACTTATATGGCCCTACACAGGCTGGATTCACGTTACTTGAGTGAGCTTCTGTACCCTTACATGCCATCACACCCTCTCTGGTCCACTGTGGAGGGCCTCCTGATTGTTCCCAGGGCCAGGTTTAAAACCTTGGGTGCAGAACCCTTGTGGTTGTGGGTCTTTTCCTTTGGTGGAGGCCTTCAAAAGGTTAAGACTCATCTGATTGCACAGGCATATGGGGAGTGAGAGTTCCTTAGTGCTATCCCCAGTAAGGTTGTTAAATAGTTCTTGATATTTATTTATATTTATATGTGAGTTGTAACATAGTTGAAAATATTATTTAATTTTATTATTTGTTTTATGATTTTTCCTTCTATTGCTTGTTGTAAGGGTGACCTGAGCCTCCAGGGAAGAAAATCAACTACTATTACTATGACCACTGTTCAAAAGATGGTTGCTAATGAGGTCGGAGGAAGACCTGAAGAGGTCATATATAAAGTCTGGCTCAGGAACTATCGCCATAGTAGCCATCAATCAACCCAAAATCTGAAGAAACCTGTGGTCTGACATCAGCTTGTACATCTTGACCCGATGAATATGTGATGAGTTTGTTCATTCTGCTCTGTGTGAGAAACACTCTAAGCAGGTCTGCCTACAAGCATGCTTCAAGTTTCTCAAGAGATTGAGAAGGCTAAATGGAGGTATTCTTCTTTTTTAGCTATTCAACTATGTTCCATTAGAATCAATATTTATGCCGATCATGCAGCAAAACCTGCACTGCGAACGACAGTACCATGACAACATCGACAGGTTGCAGTACTGTTACCACAAGACCTGGCACTGCTTTCTGGGGGTCTTGCACCCCCTCCCCAAATCAACTCCAACTTGGAGTTGATTAGTTTAGTTATGGGGGATGCAGGGGGCAGAGCGTCCTGCATGGGGGTTCATGGGGAGAAGCCCCTGAGGAAAACAATGTCTGTAGTGAATGGTTTTATGCTGACTGCAATTGTGGTTGACACAAAAGCCATCACTGTAATGTCGGTCAACAACAAAGTTGTTGAACCGGCATCTTAGAGCCAAATCAATAGAGTCCTGTGGACAGAACGGATTGCCATCTGTTCTGAATCTGCTTGTATCAGGACATCATCCAGATAAGGATAAACATGGTTGCTCCACTTGCCATTGGTGAGCAACCACAACTACTAAAACCATCATCAATAGTTTTGGGGCTGAGACTAGCCCAACAGAGAGAGAGAGGGACTAATACTGAAAGTATTGATCCAGGATAGCAAACATGAGAAATTTTTAGTGTGACAGCCAAGCTGGACTGTGTAGATAAGCATCCAGTACTCTAGATCTATTAAGACTAGAAAATTGGCTGGCTTAATTGCTACAATGGTTTGACTGCAGATACTCAATCTAGGACCTGATGGATCTCAAAGACTGGTTCAGACTGGAGAGATCCAGGATCAGATAGTATCCTCCTGACATTTGGGGAACTATGAAATAAGCAGAGTAATCACTGTCCCTATATGGAGGAGATGATCTAACATGTATTCTACTGCTTTGTATTTCCAATTATTTGTAGGGATCAGGGATAGGAATAAACATTAATCTGAGGGCAGAAAAGAAAACTCTATCACACAGTCCTGTAAAATTAATTCTAGTATCCAGGTGTCTAAAGTGCTCTGTCCAATTTGTCATAAAACTCTACAGGTGTCTGCTCAAAGCATGTGGACAAATATGGACTCACATATTCTCCTGCAGAGTAGTCACCTCTATGACCTCTATGATTGGTTGTCCTAAAATGTTCAGGGGAGAATATGCCTCTGTTCTGCAGAGAATTTAAGAAAGAGTAAGCAGCTTTACTTTGCTGGACTCCATATGCTTGAATGGAATGGAATGTTCCATGGGAGTTGTGGGCACGTCTGAAACTCTGACCTCTGAGTCTACTATTGGAAGTTTGGTGAGCCTTGTAACTCAATCAGGAACCTTTTGTCTCCTTAAGCTCATAATGGATGTCCTCTTACTGTGGGCTGAACAACATACCACTGGAGAAGGACCACTAAACAAATGTGACTCAGAGCTGTGACCAATTAACCAATGTCAAAGCAAAACTGGTCTAAGGTCTGCCACAGCTTCCACACAATCCTTGCTGAGGCAGAAAGGAGATCCATAACAGATTCCCATAAAATGATGTTACCATATTGATTGATTGATTTGTTGATTTTGTTTTACCAGGAAAAACTCCATTGAGCAGAGTTCATTTGCAAGGATGCCCTGGGTAGGACAAAAGAGGAGTATAAAATAACAATGTATACATACTGGATATTACAGAAAATGAGAATTCAAGAATACAGTACATTATCATCTGATAATACATAATACACGAGGAGACAAAAATATAGCAGCAATAGAGAAAAAAATACAAACGGGATAAACACATCTGGATACAATGTCAACTACTGAGACATAGTACTTAAACAGCGTAACCTAGTGCAAACAGAACTCAAGAGTGGCACTTATGAATAGAGTAATGCAGTTGATTGGAGGAACAGAGTACAGATATGAGGAATGAGCACTAAGGCATAGGATACATCGACTATTAGGAGCAGTAAATGGAGAAAAAAAGGCTTCAACAATGAAATCTGTCCATAAATAAACAAACAAGTGCAAATATTGGTGGTAGCTGCATTTATCTACACAATATTGATTGAGAAGAGAAAGGAATAGGGGCAGACCAATATGGATAGCTTGAGTATTTTCTGGAGGGCATCCCAGGCTTTGGGGTCAGCACAGCTGAAAGTCATCTTCACATATCTAGAACAGTGCCTGAGTGCATCGAGGTGAATGATATTATGTAGTCTAAGCATGTATGAACCTTGGGACTTTCTGAGTAATTAGGAGGTGTATGAAGGTAATGAATTACATAGAGCTTTGAGAGACCAAAGGTTTAGGTACCTTAACTAGTGCTGTGCGGAATGCAAAACTCCACCGGCAGAATTAGCATAGAACGATCATTCCATCGACAGTATTTCCACTAGAATTTTGCTGGTTCTTCTGTGGAATTCTGCCTGCTGTGATCCACAGCGTATTATTCTGTGGAACAGCATTTTGTTTCTGTAGAAAACCATTCTGCAATTATTTCTGCAGAAAATACTGAGATCTGCTGAATAATATTCCATGGAACAGCATTTTCTTTCTGCAGAAAATCATTCCACAACCATTTACATGGAAAATATTGAAATCCATGGAATAAAATTCCTCAGAAATCTGACATTCCGTTCTGGTGAAATTCGGCAGAAATTAGGTGAAATTTAGAAAATTCTATAAAATTCTGTTCCACTGGAATTTGAAATTTCCACACAGCACTAGTCTTAACCTTCTGGTATCGAGTGAAGGCCATCCTATTTCCTTGTAAAGGAGGCAGTGATGTTTCAGGGCAGGGAGCTCACAAATATAATGGAGCACTCTGTGATACAGCACATCTAGTCTACCCAGTTGTGAGGCTGAGCCACTTCTATAAATAATGTCACCATAGTCTAGTAGTGGAAGAAACGTAGCCAGCACTAGCATTTTCTTATCTCCACAGTTTAGACAAGACTTGTTGTGGAAGTAAAAACCCCATTTTTGTTGTAGTTTCTTACATAGTGTTTTTATGTGTACATTGAATATAAGCTTGTTATCCACCACATGCCAAAATATTTAAAAGAAGCCAGCCTGGTGGCACTGAGGGTTGAGTCCTTGAATGCCACACCTTGTGCTACGCTGGTGACCCAGGTTTGGGAATGACCTCGGGTTGTCAGTGTGCTGGTGTAGAGGGGGGAGGGTGGAGAAGGATCTAGCATGCCGATTGGGCAGTTCTCCTCTCCTGAGGGTTGTGAGGTTGGTTGGTGCCCCCCGTAGTTCCGCTCCCACTGGGTGGAGGTCCAGTGGGTAGCACAGGCAGAAAGTGGACAGCAAAAACAGTTATAGGAGGTGGAAGGGGATGAGCTCGTGACACGGGGTATGTATCGTGCCTCCACATGCTTGCACGGCCATGAACCAGGGCCTCAGGAGTGGGGGTCAGGGGAGAAAACCAGTAAAATACCTATGTGTCCCCATCACCAATTGATGGGAGGAGGTGACAGGGACCAAAGATCTATATGGAAAAAAAAATAGATTTTTAAAAGAGCCTGCCAGCTCAAGTATTTCAATGGAAATGGTGGAGATGCCAGTTGCCAGAGGGGTGAAATTAGTTTTGTGTAATAAGACCATGTACTTAGTTTTGGAAGCATTTAAATGTAGCTTAGATGCATGGAGATTAATTTGCAAGAGGTTTATTTATTTATTTATTTCATTTTTGATAACCGGGTAAGTGCACTAGACACAAAAGTGACTATTTTGAGGCACAACCCGGGAGGTTACAACATCAACAGGAAAAAACAGTGATGATACAGTACAATATAGGAGTACAAAATATTAGGGATACAATTAAAATGGATAACAGCTTGAGCAATTTAAAGTGATGGGAGAAACATTCCGATCTACTTCATATCAGAAGTGCAAGTATTGTAGTATATCATTTAAGGATATAGTAAAAATGGATAAGGGTTTGAGCAATTGGTGTAACCAGGAGACAATACAGACATTTCACATTAATCCTTCTTGTAAGCACCATAGTGCTAATTCTGGGTCTGAGTTTGTGGTGTATAGTAATGTGTCATCTGCGTAAAAATGAAGGTTGGTGCTGGTGATGCTCTGATCCAGGTCATTGATGTGTACTGTGAACAGCAGGGAACCCTAGTATGGATCCTTGAGGCACATCTAATGAAATGAGTTCTCTGACTGTTGAAGACTCTGGGACCTCATCTGCTACTGCAGTTGTCCATTCAAACTGTGCCTGTGCCACCAATGCTGAAGCAGATGCTACTCCCAAACAAAAACCTGCTATAAAGTATGCCCATTTCAAGCTGCTTCTGAGACTTATCATTAGGATCTGAGAGCTTTGTTACACCTTTTACTGGCATACCTGTATGTCTGAACAGTAAAGAGAGGGTTGCATCGATAACCAATGGAGCATCCGATTTATTTACTATCACCTAAAGGGCTGGATAGCATTTTGCTCATTCCTTGGAAAACTGCTATTTTTTTTCCACATTTTCAATTCACCTTCATCTACCTAATATGTTGAAGTTCAAAGAAGCACTTGGGAGCACTCCCTGTAGAGAATAAGATTTAATTAACATTCAGCGTCATTGTAGACTGTGTCTCCAGCAGTTGCAGAATCCTATATGTCTTCTGGCTCAGAGAGAAAACATGTTTATGGTCAAAATGAGATGACAGTGAGGAAACTAATTCTGCTCCATTCATTCATCTTCCTTGTCATCCTGTCTTGAATCCAAAGGATCCTCTGGATTCTGTGGATCAGTTGGATTCATTTTGCCTAAAGAACCTTCCAGACCATCTGACTGAGGTATGGTATCTTGGCAGGGGAGGTCTAGAGATGCATTCAGATCAGGAAGAACAGTCTTTCCATCCATGTTCTGTGTTGCATGTCATGATGCATTTTTATGTGCCTGTCCTGACACCCCAAAAGGAGGAATCAGCTGTGAACTGGGTGTAAGAGAAGTAATGCTCTTCTGTGTCCTGGTCACTTGATTTTTCAAGTAGAGGAACCCAAAGAAGGGGCATGTGTAACTCTCTGTTACTGTTGCCAAACAGAAAACCAGATGCACCTTTACCAACAGCAGTTTAGGGACCAGGTGCTGAAATATTAGCGTTGTTTTTGCTAGTACAGAACACACAATATATCTCATACGGAGAGAGTGCTAACAGCTTATTGCATGCTTTACCTTTCCTATTAGCTGAAAAGAGCATGAAGAATGCCATGGTATCTTCTAAAACTGTTTCACCAACAAAAACTGTCAAATAAGGATCTGTTTTAGAGGATTTGGCTATTTGTGCCAGACTGCCTGCACATTAGTATCTGTATTGTGTTGTTATAAAGTCTAATTGTTCAGCACAAGCCATAACCATGTTAGTGTACTACTACAGACAAACATACAAAGGTACAGATTAAAACATTAAATACAGTAAGTCCAATGCATGATCTCATCACTTGTAAAATCACAAATGCATGAGCAGATCCATATTTCTTGATAAATTAGATCATGGGCTCCTGCAAATTACATCTGTAAAAAGATAGGCAAAATATACCAGCCTGTTAGACAAAAGCAGCAACAGGTTGTATCACCCATGGAAGAATGTGGATGGCATAATTGGCTATTCAAAAAAAACAAAGGTCTGCCATATAAATAGAGCATAACAGAGGCCATACAGAAAGATTCTACTGCTGTTAGCCAGCACAATCTTCCTGTAACAGGGTGTTTCACACTCCCTCAGTAAAGGAGACAGAAGTCATGGCTAGTAAACCTCAAAAGAGATCCAGGGTCAGTAATCCAGACCATTCTGGCATAGGCAGTAACCTAGCAGGCACGAGCTCTCCAGGGCAAGAAGAGGAGACCACTGAAGTGACCAAGAAAATGTCTGTCTCCCTACAAAGAAACTCAAGACCTATGTTTAAACTTAATAAACATACATTAATATGAACCTATAAACCTATACTGGCAAAGCTCAAATTTATTCCTAATTATTTTCATTTAGCATACATAAAAAGGCCACATATTGGACTCCACAGAGTCCTGGAGACATTACTTATCCCCATATATCTGTTGAAATTTCCATTTTTTCCTTGCTCAATAGCCCCCAACAGTCAGTCTACAGCTCCCTGATCCCACTACATTGTACATAAAACAGGTAACTCACACAGGCATGGTATAGGTATGGCCAATGTAGTGGCAACCTTTAATACAGCTCAAAATAGCTATAGCTATATTACCTGTCCTCATGGAGTCCCCAAAGTGATGCAAACTAAAAAGGGATCAACCTTCATTTGAAATTTATCACAGCTAAGAAAGTCATATAGTCAAAAAGCTATAACGGATGTATGCCATGAAAATAACTATGTATATTTCATTGTTAAGACACATCTCAGTACAACATTTGAATACACAGTACACAGTGCATAAGGAAATTCTCCTGTTCACAAGGCACCGGCTGTTATGGTAAAGACTAATAGTCTATAGCTATAAATTTAGCTGTAATATCATGCAAACATTAAAAAACATAATCAGCTATAAAAAAGTGTCTGAAATATAAAAATACATTATGCAGGCTCAAAATTAATGAGTTCAAACTGAATAATATAAGGATAATTCTGAGCTATTGTTTTCTGAGCTCTTGTCTTCTACCAAAACCCTTGAGAAATGGAAGAAACACCTTACTAAGAAAGCCTACGCTGAGGGAAAACACAAATTGACAATGTAGTGGAGTGAAGGAAAACTGTTCTGAATAACAAAATGGTGAGAAAGACTTACCTTGGCATCAATATAAACACAGATCAAAATTGTTTGACCTGTATTTAAACAAGTAGAAGGAGGGAAGTAGGCGGCTGCTATAACATTTGGTGTCAAGACAAAAAAACATAGAAGTAACAGAAAGATACCATACTCGCTTAAGTTAAAGTGAAAAAAGATGCTACATTTATTAATATAAAATTCATTCCATTAGCAGCAAAATTTCTCCAATGTGAAAAAACAGCCAGTAAAAACACCAATGTTTCATGTTTTGCCAACGCTTTTTCAAGGTGTGGGTTAAGCCTCTGACACCCTTACTTTTATATCCAAAGAAAACCATGTGACATACACAATTGCACCAATCTCTAAGATGCTTAACTCTGACGTCATACATATGGCATCATTGAATGACAATAAATTTGAAAACCACCAGGTGTCAGAAGAGCATTAAAAACATAATCTCATTTTGTTCCTTAACTACAACAAACATTTGAGAAACTTCTGTACATTATACAGTTTAGAATAAAAAAATACAATCTTAAAAAAGACCTAATTTAAGGAAAAAATATGAAAAAATATAAAAAAACAAAAAGTACAAATGCAAAATGTTTAAATCAATTAGGTATTTTCAAAAATTAAATAAAACAGAAGAATGTACTTAATTTGTATCACACTGTCTTTTATCTCTAATATTTTTTCTCTTTTAAAAAGGGAACTAGACTAAATGAGTAGGTCTTTTTTAAGATTTTAGTTTATTATTCTGAATTGTATAATGTACTGTACAGTAGTTTCTCAAAAGTCTGTTGTAGTTAAAGAACATAGGGCTGGATTTTCAAAGGGTGACGCAGGGCTTGTGCCAAGTCCTCTGTCAAACCCATTTGCTGGCAGAGCTGTGCCAACATCTTTGCCACAAACTGTATCCAGTTTTAGTAGTTTGGGTGCAATTACAACATTTTATCTAATTTACAGCAGCTTGCTCCAAATATTCGGTGCAAGCTCTGTAAAAAGGGTACCTGAAATCATTGCAAATTAGACCAGAAAATGTTGGTCTAACTTGTGGGGCAACTGTCACATGGGATGGAAAATACTAATCTCTGGCTGGCAGAATGTTGCACGCCCCTAGCACCATATGTTTGGTACACCCGCAACTTGCAGTATTCTCAGCCATTTGAAAATCAGGCCCATAATGTTTATTTACAGTGGCTTGAGGAGTGGTTTGTGGTAGTTGAAAGGAAAGAATTGATGCTTAAAAAATAGACCAAGTAGTATTAAAGGCCAGAGCAGCCATGCCAAGTGTATGCAACATGGACATGGGCTGTGGAATGATTTCTTTAAAGAGAATCAATCTCGGTAAAATGAAAATCTGTTTGGTTTAATTGGTGTGTTACAGACCTTGCTTGGAATGTTGGAATTGTCTACCTTGTTTCCCATATCATTCATTTTGATGTTGAATCAGTCCTTTTATTTTGCAGCGTCTTGCCGTTTTGAGTGCAGAACAGTTTGCAACCTCGGTGAGCTTTGTCTGCTTGCGTGATGTCATGATAGGGAAAGAGGCTATGCAGTCTTGCTTCTATCCCTATACAGATTCACGCTTCCAGTAATTCCTTTTTATTTTATCTATTTATTGAATTGTTTCACCAGGAAATGTACACTGAGCAACTTATTGCTCATCTCACAGCATGTCCTGGGGAAAGGGGGAGTGGGATATACAGCATTTAGGTGTATACAATAACATTACAGAGATATGGAACATTAAATACATGATAGGCAATGCATACAGCATTTAAATGTAAACAACATTACAGAGACATGAAACATTAAATACATGCTAGTCAATGCATACAATATGATTTCCATGCATGTCGCCACATTGGTTATTCTGGCAGTGTGACTCAGCAGTGTTTAACAAAACACTGTTCTCATCACACTGTCCTGAACATAGAAAGACTAAGTATTTCCTAAAAACAGTAAATATGCTGCTACTTAAGTGCATAGCTCTCTAGTTTGAAACCCTGTGTCTGCCCACCTGGTGCCATAATACAGTCCCACTGTGCGTTTCCCTTCTGAAGGACCATAAATATGAAATTCATATTTGCTTCAAGTATTGCGTGTCATAGTTAGTGATCAGGACCTTGGGGATGACTACTAATGTTCTATTTGGCCATACAGAGGTGCAGAAACTACCCTGGCCTGTAACTTCATGTTTTTCCTGCTCTGGTGTAACTTTTTATTATGTCCATTACTGTTTGTTAAAACGGAATACATGGAACAGGACAGTCAGCTCACCTTACACATTTACTTATTACTCTTATAAATAAACCATCAATGTCCGTGCTATAAGGGGTGATCTGTTACTGTTGTGATGCCTTTCACTGTGCTGACATGCAATGTTCTGTTCTAGTAATGCGATTTTCCTCACTTAATGTTTTTTTTTTCTTCTGTGGATACTCTCTGTACAGTTCAGTGATGTATGTAGTATATGACCTCTCTACATGTTTTCCTTCCTGCTGGTCATGAACATGTGTTTTCTGATTGGTTGCTGTTATTAGAAGGGAAAATCAGGGTCATTTACCAGCAGTGCAATGGTAGGTTTAGCGGTCATCTTTCACTTGGCTTTAGCATAGGTATCTGATAGCATTTTTACTTTACTCATTGGATTTAAATACTTGCAGTGACCCCCATCCAGACCACCATATTTTATCATAGTTATCCCTGTTCTGTACAAATGTTTTTTCCTAGCATATATCCCTAAAATGGTCATTAGCTGTGTTGCTGCTTGCTGTACTAATACATACAAAAATGGTGTAAGCATGTTTTCTTTTCCAAAAAATGATGTTTTGAGAAAAAGATGGACAGAACAGGTAAAGAGAACACATGTTAAGTGGGATGGTCCTACAAAAAATAGTTTTTTATGTAGTGACCATTTCAGTGAAGATTGCTTTGAAACTCAGTGTCTTCTAATGCTACAGTTTAACATTCCAACACATAAGTGTCTGAAAGCCGGTGCAATACCAACAATCTTCCACCATCCACACACCAGTCTGAAAAGCGTGGAAGCTCACAACTACTCCAGACATGAAAAGAAGAAATCTTCTGGTGCTGCATTTCAGAAAAGTGAATGTATCAGGTTATGTTTCTTCCTTAGTGATTTACATGTTCTCTAATGGTATTGAGAACTGCCTCTTGGACTTGCAGGGGTTTGTGTTGAGTTACTGGGCAACATGCAAGGTTACATTGCTGATAATCCTATTCTTTGTTATTGAAAATTGATTATTACAATGTGCAATGTCACTTCTGGGTGAGGATTGACTGTGAGGGGTGTCTATAAGCATGTGTATTTTCATGTGTGTATGGCTGCAGGGACAGACTACTGGCGGTATGTTAGGTAGTGGTAACTCACTCTGCCTTTTTCTGTGTGTGGTTATGAGTAAGGGTTGTGGGGTTGTGACATGTGTTTGGAAGTCTGACTTGGCCATGTTGCCTACATGTTGCTAGTGGCTGGTGGTGGGGGGTGGACTTCCACAGGAGTACTGTTCTATGATGTGTCACAGTTCTTTGAATATCATGGCTTTTGATAGGGTGAACTACATATGTGCTATGTGTAGACGGGTGATGAATCTGGTGTAGCTGTGTAGTCCTGTTGAATAACCTAGTATTGGCAAAAGTAAAGGTTTTGGAATTTGGTTGTACTGCTTCCTGTGTTTCTGCATGTCCACATGGAAGGCAGCATTTTGTACAGCAATATTTGGTGGCGTATGAATGGATAAACACCTCTTCATGGTGCATGTCACATGCCAGAAGATGGTTTTATGGTTGTGCATGTGGAGGCCTACTTCCACATGTAGTGCAGCACTGGTAGTACAAGGCTGTGCGGTTGTGGTCAGTGATTGATACCTGAGTGTGACAAACTGTATGTGGTGTAAAATCATTTTGGTGGAGCATGTGGAGACAGATGAGCACATGACACATCAGGTTCTGCATAAATTTGTCAAGGCTGGGATTTTTGTAATTATACCACAGTATTCTGTGTCACTGGTTATAGAGTTGTAAGGTGGACTGTCTAGGGCTAACTGTGAAATTCCTCAGTGTAGTATGTTGCAGGCATTGAAATGAGGAGTCTTTTATTCCTGAAAATGGTATGTTCACATGGAGGTGCTATGGATGCGATCGGACTTCAGGGGCCTATGGAAAATGTACAGTCTTAGTTTTCCATGTTGCCATATTTCTTTGATGACCTGTGTTGGTGCATGTGGGTATCCACCACAAAATGCTGCAGTGCTTATTGAGTATTTCAGTGGTTTTATTAGTTCAATTTTGCTTACACAACTGGATGAGATGATGCTTGTGTGACTTGATTTATATTGTGGTTTTCCGCCCTCTATCCATGGGCTATACCACCCTGTTAGGGTACGATGCAAAGAACCCTAGAGGAGAGTTCCCCCCATATGTGCTGTGGGAATGATTCTATTGGCTAAAGGTAGCTTAGGAAGAAGCTCAAAAAGAATATCCAATCAGGTGTCGAGCATCGAAGAGGTGAGGATGATGAATTAATGAATGAATTCTGAGAAGATGATTAAGGGCAGACTTTCTAAGGAGAGAGGGAAAAGCCAGGGCCACAACCCACCTCCATCCCACAGTGGAACCTAACTAACCTAAGAAAGTATTAACCCTACATAATATTATGATTATTGGCACAGAGGAGAGGAAAAAAAAAACCCTTTGAGGAGGAAATCTCTGGGGATCCAAGCCCTAGGTCATCTTCCCTCCAGGCTGACGAAATTTGACTTAAGGACATATATCGTTAAAGAGAAGGATATGAGTAGGGAAGATTATGATAGAGTGGGGAAAAAAACCCAAAAAGAAAGTACAAATTGAAGAAGGAACAGGAGGCAGCAGGGACCAGAGAGGGGTATGCTCGAGTAGGCAATGGGAAGGAGTAAATCCATATAGAAGTCAGAGGAGCAAGGGGCATCCAGCTGTGCTCATGAGAAGACTGACGATGATGAAGACTGATGATGATAATGATGATCACCACAGGATTGCAGCAGTTCAATATGAGAAGACTGAGGATGATGAAGACGGATGAGGATGATTGCTGCAGGAGTGCAGCAGGTTGATGAGCTAGCATAAGACCCGATGAGAAGTATGCTCGATTGATCAATGTGAGTAAGTAGACACTGAGGCCAATGAGGCATGCTTTGAACCAGATGGTATGTACCCAGATGGACGTGAGAAGATGGATGGGTGAGAATAACTGCAGGACAGCAGGAACCAGAGTGAAGTGAATCCTGGATGGCTGGCATGAAATAAGTGAATCATGACTGGAATCATGAACCTGATACATACCACAGGAGGGCTGTGGGTCAATGAGGTGGCATATGAGTCATGATAGGTATGCCCAAATGATAAATTGATAGCAGGCCAGACGGAGCCAGCAGGAGACAGGAAGTCAGTCTGAGACAGTGCAGTATCCAGATGTGGACTGAGGATAATGAAGACATGATGATGATGATGATGATGATGTTCATTGCAGGAGTGCAGAAGGAGGAAGAGGTAGCATAAGACCCAAAGAGAGGGAGGTTTGAGTGATCGATGCAAGGAAGTAGACCCTGAGGGCCCAAACTGAGTTAAAAAGGCACCAAGGTGCTCAGGAAATCTTGAGAGAAAAGTAATCCGATGGGAAGCCTTGAGTGGAGTGAAAACTTGATGGCAGGTATGAATAAGATTAGACAATGGCAGTAGCTAAAGTAAGAGAGAGAGGTAGTAAAGGAGTCCAGTACAGTCATAAAACGTTTAATATGGGAAATGGCAGGAGAAAATGAACTGGAAGGGGAAAGACATCCCCGAGCAAGCAAACGCCCTGCAGCAGTCAGGAAAATGTAGCGTCAATGCACAACAGTGCAGAAGAACAGTGTAGCGAAACCCGTATTGATGGCATAACTGCCAACAGTAGGCATACCTCACTACTGACCTTGAAGTCCAGGGGTATCCCAGACTGTACTGCAAAACTATCCCCCGTCCTTGTAAAATTTGAGGATGAGTGACAGAACAGGGGGGACAGGAAGCATAAATAATGTCAAATAATAATGTGATAGACATAGTCTTTATCAGAAATCGAAGTCTACAGGAACCGTCCCATTCCATAAGCATTCAGAGTGAATATAAAGTTTCAAGATGTGTCCCTGATGTGCAGTCTGAGTCCCTGAAATGAAAAGGCAGAAATAGAAAGTCACCATAGATGCCAAACCAAAATCAAATACCTGGTGACCACGAGAAAATGGTCCCAGCCTGAAAAAGTGGGATATCAGGCAGGAACATTTGAAAGAAAATTGCAGATGACCAGAAATCTTACATGGGGGTCAAACACAAGGCATAAAAATGAGAGCTAGAAAGTAACACTGGGGTTTCTGGCAGCCACTTAACATTTCTGCTGTGGGACCAATGCTGATGTACTCACCGGAAGAAACAATAGAACATAGGAAGAAGCACCACTCAGAGGAGCCATCAAAACCAGTGGTGCAATGGGTTGAGGAGTGCATACAGTATGAGAAGAAAGCTCCAAGCAGACATACTGTTCTCCGAAGACCTGACTGTGTTATGGCACTGGCACTGTTGAATGAAATTTGAACAGGTTCTGATCGATCACCGAGGAATGCACTAGATAGGTTGGTGCAACTACAGGCGCATGCAAACCGGGGGGCCAGGAAGGAGGGTAGGCTAGGGTGAAGAGAACCCAAGGAGGCAAGTGGGGTGGGCAAGGCGCACTTCAGAAAGCAACAAGAATGGGGCAGAGACAGAAGCAGAAGTAGGAAGTGAGCAGAAAGGAGGCAAACAGGGCAGGTGCTGGAATGAAGTACAAAGGACGGGGATGGCGCAGAGTTGAGATGGAAACACAGGGACAAGCTGCAAAAGATGCTGCAGAAATTAGTGATACATGGAGGAAGACGGTGGCCGGAGGCGACCGCAAGAATAGACAGACCAGATGCAGAAACAGAGCTAGGAAGAGTGGTGCCTGTGGCCGCAATGGGAAATGAATCCTGGGGAGGACAAGGATGAGTGATCTTATAAGCCTGATGGGGGAGTGACATAGTTGCTCCGCCCATTGAACCTTGGCCTTAAAGCCTTCACATTGTCATATACTGATTTTCACTATTGATGAGATGCATTTCTTTGCATTGGCATACTCTTGCTATATGTCCATACCCAGTACCACTTTTACAAGGTTCTGGTTATGACCTGTGAACGGGGATGGTTTCTCATACAGTGTATCATCATTGTTCATTAGCTTGCTATGTTTGAAATGTTTTATTTGTGCGTGATGTTATTCCAGTGAACCTCATCATGGTGTGTGGATGGCTAGACATTCCTCTATGTTGCGTCACATATATGAGTATAAGCAAACTGTACCTGCTGTCATTTCTAAAGGTACATTACTTTTGAAATTACATCTATATGCTGTCTGAATATCTGAAATTCAAAGGCAACGTTACTTTTTCATGGGCATAGTCTTGGAAGATTAGTACAATGTCTCCCATGTATCTCTTTATGTACCTTCTTCTGCAGCATAACTTTTCATTCGCATCAATCATTGTAGTCACAGATTGTGCAAGAAATATTGGCCACCCAAGAATCTCAGACAACTGTACCCATGGAGGATTGTACAGTCAACGAGGTACTCTGTCAAATACACTTTAGTGTACTGTC
Source organism: Neoceratodus forsteri (assembly GCA_016271365.2). Lineage (NCBI taxonomy): Eukaryota > Metazoa > Chordata > Ceratodontiformes > Ceratodontidae > Neoceratodus > Neoceratodus forsteri. The sequence goes on from CM028131.1 coordinate 1,071,869,967, forward strand.
ATGGTCACAGTCACATATTTGCTGCTTGACATTATTTCTTTCTATTCTCTCTATGCAGGTTCCTAATTGAACAGAAGAATGCAGCACTGCAGAAGTTCATACTCAGTCCATGTCAGAAGTAGCTATTCAGTGTGTCATGAAAAGTGGAACTTCCGTGAAGGTCCAGACAGACGGCCCCTTCTCAAAATGTACTAGAGGCTGGTATATTGAAAGTTATGTTTGACACTTATTCAAGTGTATATAAATCCCCTCTGTAATGTCTTTAGTACCTTTTCCTAATGATAACAGGAAGACTCATTCAAGGTCCATGCCTGTTGTTGCGCGGATCCCAATGTGCGCAGAACATGATGTCTGTGGCCAAGCTACAGTGCCTGTTGGTTACTGCCCTTGTGCAGTATTGAAGGGTAACAATGGGTTAAAAATAATTTATTTGGCTCATCTGAGCAGTGGACAAGTCCAGGCATCTTGATTTCCCACTCAACATGGTTCAGGATGCTACAACTGTGTGAAGCTCGAAAACTCAATAATGAGGAGGACGGGGGAGCGGGAGTGAGAGAAACACTGAGGAAGTAATGAACTCAATCAATCAATCAATCAAATCTTTATTTATTCAGGCGATCATCATTGAGCAAGACTCATTTACAAGATGGACATGATAAGGTCAAGGTTCGAGTTGATGCACAGCAATTACATCACATACTTATGAGACAGTTATACATACAGAAGAAAGGAAAATGTTATTTATAACACAATAATATACAGAGAATTCACATGTTAAAGCTTGGCTAAGAGAAAGTTAAACTAACATCTACAATATGAGTGGGAGTGAGAGTAATGACATGGGTGATGACACACAGGATAATGACATCCAGACATGTAGGACAATCAGTTAACATGTCCCAAGTCTGGGTAAGTATGTATGTGGACCATCAGAAATATTGTTCATGTTGTATCCAAACAGGCGACATGTTAAGTGGTGAGCCAGTGCTTCAGTCACATCTGAGGCCATGGTCATTCCATGAGCCCTTCACCTCCCTTACACATCACTCTGTTTCTTTTAGCACCACCCTTTTATGTTTTCCCTTAGATACTCCTCCCATTCCTACATCCACTAACAGCACCTCACTTCTTACTGTAATATCTCTCACCTATCCTTGTAAAATCTGCATGCATGCAGACTACAACATTTGTGCTTGTTTCAACAGCCTCATATCCTGCTCTGATATTGAAGCCTACTGTGCCATGCTCATCATTTCCCATGCTGGCACCTATTACCACTCCATCCACCTATCTATATTTGTTAGGACCACGTCGACTACATTTCCTTCCCTTGTAGGCTATCTGACCAGCTGCTGCAGGAAGGCACCCTGTGATGTCCATATGATGTCTTCATTCCTAGTAGACCTTGACGATGTGATATCCCAGTCTACATCATGGAGACTCACGTACTGTATTGTACTGTACTGCGCTGCTCTTGGTGGTCAATTAAGCAACAATTGTTCATGCAGAACATTGATGCATATGAATGTCCTAATTTTTGAATGACATTTCATTTCCGAGTACACCAACCATGTAAATGACATGCACAATTTCTTGGCGATATCTGTTCAGCAACTATGGTAACCATGCCAATCACTTTCCTGATCTCCACTTCATTTAACTGACATGTGGTTGCACTTTTTCAGGTACCCAGCTGGAGTCCATGTATATTGATGCTGCTAAGGTGAATGACAATGTAGTGACAACAGTGGATGTCGCTGTTCAGTGCTGCATACCTTCACAGTCTGTCCCATTCAAACATTCCACTCTGGTGAAGATGACGGAGGCTTCTTTCCAGAGTAATTTCTCTGAGGACCCAAGCCTGGGTAATAGTCACAGTAAAGGGGACACAGACTATGATCCAGAAATGGATAAGTTCTGTTAAACTGAAAGGTTTGTTTCTTAACAAAGAATGGCATGTATTCCCATGACAATCACAGTGCAGCACTGATGAAGTTTCTCTACTGACATAGTCAGCTATGTACCCTTCAAGACTGTTTCACTGAAGTCACTTATTGTGTCATTATGTATTGTCCATGCTGGTTTCGTCAAGTACACATTGCGCATATTAGTGTCCAGCTGTCACTACATCTCCATTACGTGCCATGTTTCAGATAACATGCATCTCCCACTTCTGTATGACTTCTCCCTTGTGCGCTAGCCTGTGTATTACTGTGGACCAGATGCCTGATGCAGTTGTTGTTGTCATCTTGACCCACACTGTCTCCTTATACCTTTTCCCCCATGAATCACTGGGGAATTTACATTATCATTTCAAAGAAGCATTAGTCCTCAAAGCTGTCTGACATCCCTGTAAATCCTGAATTAATTTCAGACACTTATTCCCATGTTATGGCCATGGTTCTCCTTGCAGTTGGGTTCTGTGATGGACATAGTGGCCATGTGTATGTCTGCCATGACTGCGTCTTGATTCTACATCCAGAAATTAAGAAAACAACCATCAATACACATGACCCTGTGTAATGTGAGTTCCCCTCCCATGCTTCAGTACTAACCTCCGCATCACTCAGCATCAATGACATCTGTATTCATTGCTCATATGTACCCACTTGACTTACCCTGATCTTTGCTCTTTTGTTGCTCTTATGACTTTCTGACAAGCACAATTTCTTGTACAAAGCTGTTGCCTTCAACAGTGGGCAGTACATCCCTTTTTTTCTCCTACTAAAGAAATTACTACTGTATTCAATTCCAGGTCCTGCACAGAGCAGATGAATCTAACATTTCACAAATGCCATATCTGTGCGTGCTGTGAAAAATTGTTTGTTGTGCTTCCATACCACAGTAAAGATGCAGAGGAATGTGAGACAAAGAAAATACTGTGCAAGGCCACATATTGCCGTTGAACATACTCTAGTGCTCTGTTACTGTTGAAGACATGGTAGTTAAACTTTCTTATGTCTGTCATGATCCATTACTACTACTACTACTAACTCCAATGTTTTACTTTCACTCTTAGTTCTGTCAATGTGGATCCTTTGTTTTCTGAAAGAAAGTACGTTGTATTCAACAGCTCTATAATGCAGCTGATGACTGTGTGCAGCATGTGTCAGTCCCCAAATATTAACAACTATGAGTATTAGGTTGGCAGCATATTTGTCATCAGACAAACTTGTGAGGACTGTGATGGAAGGTAGACCTGGCATAGACAACCAATGAGTAATGATACACCTGCAGGCAATATTCAGTTATCTGCAGCTATTCTGTTCTCTGGCTGTTCTCCGAGGAAAGTGCTGACGATGCTGAGGCACCTTAATTGTGGGTCCATTACAGAGGTCAACTTTTTCAAGCATTAGTGAAAGCTACTGTTTCCAGCTATTAAATCTGTTTGGGACTGGCATCTTTTTTCTTCAAAAATAGTTTATTGTGTGGTTCAAGGGGTACAGAAAAATAAGACATAGTGACATTCCGGTTATTAACAGAAGGCAGATGCTGTTACAAGTACACTGTCACTACATAAATTATACATTTTGTCAGGTAATTTGCAAATTATACTGTTGTCCACTGCTGCTAACTCTATTACTAAAGGAAACGATATCATCCCAACCTAGAAACAGGTGCAAGAGCATTACAATTTAACGTAAAATAAAGCAACCCAGTATTTCTGAGACAATGTGTTTCATAACATTAATATCCTTCCTAAATTACTTTCTCGACCAAAGCAATCAGAGTTATACAAATTTAAAAATAAGCAGTGATTCCTTCAACATAGGTTTAAAGGTTGTCACAAGGAGCACCCATGACCCACTTCTGGGCATAGAAACCAGTGTGTTACAAAACAGATATCATTGTGTACCACAGGCTATCTAGGAAACCAACCTTCCTCCACCACTTTGACCAAGGGTCGCCGAGTCTCCTGGAACTTGTGTGCCAGTTCCAGGCACCCATCTGAGCTTTTTCAAGAGCCATGCAGGAAAGCAGATTATAGGACCATCTGCTCACAGTAGGAGGGGTCAGGGACATCCACAGCTGGGCTATGGTCCTTCTAGCATTTATTAAGGCTATATTCCATAGTGGACTGCTAGTGGACCAATTAGGGTGCATCGGATCTGCCCCCAGCAAAAGCTCAAGAGGGGACTTCGATGGGGTGTATCCCAAGACCTGGGACATAATTCTATGGATACCATGCCAGAAAGGGGCAACCTTTGCATAGGGCAGAGCCATGTGGAGGAAGTCTCCAGTTTCTGTATTACATTTAGGACAGATCTTTGACTTAGAATTGTCTGTCATGCAGTCTAGCTGGTGCTATATAAGCCTGATGTAGGAAATATAGTTGTATTTGTCTGAACTTTGTACTATATGAGCAATTCACATAGTGAGAACAAGCCAGCTTTCAGGCATATGGGTCAATTGGTAGAGAGAGGTCCTTGCTCCACCGTTGTCTACTTACATCTGACAGCTCCACACTCCCTCCCAAAATAGTGCGATAAAAAATGGAACGTGGCTTACATCCTGGTTGCAGCCTGTGAAGTTCCTTTTCAAATGGTGAGGGTGATGCCCACCCCTTTGCAGCTGATAGGGAGGCCCCGAACAGCTGTCAAATGTGGAGATACATGAAGAAGTCCCTGGGATGGAGGCCCCAGCATACACATAGGGCTTGGAAGCTACAAATCAGTCCCCCCTTATACAGATGCACCACATTGAATAGGCCCAGCCTTTTCCATTGCTATAACCGTTGTATGACTAGTAAAGAACAAGATCCCATCTGTCTCGCTGTGTAAACCAGGCTCACATACGCTGAGGTACCCCCTCTGCCAGCCAATGTGCCAATGTGCATGTAGCCAGATTCCCAATATATTGTTGGTGAATGGATTTCTAACTGGATGTACAGTCAGAGAGGATAAAGTTTCACTCAGTAAGTCACTTCTGAGGCTATCCTCCAACATCTCCTCCTCCTCCTCCTCCAGCCCCATCCAGGTGTGGGTGTCTCCCTCTTGGCCCTGTGGCATAAATGCCAACTGGGCCACCCAGTAGTAAGCCCTAACATCTGGGAACCCCACGCCACCCTTCCCAGGTGTCTGAAAAAGTGTTGCCCTCTGAATTCTTTCACTTCTACTCTTCCACATAAATCTGTGCAGCAGTGCATATATGCAACTAAAATGACGTTGTGGCACTCTAATGGGGAGAGATTGGTACAGGTATAGACAACGTGGGAGAATGGTCATTTTTATACCATTCACCCTTCCCAACAGAGAGAGAGGAAGAGCTGTTCAGTGCTCACAGTCCTCCGAGAGTCAAGCAAGAAGTGGTTTATAGTTGAGGGCATAGAGGCACCGGACTTCAGCCGAGATCTGGACCCCCAGGTATTTTATCTGTGTGACTAACTGCAGTCCACCCAGATCGGCAATTAACTGCGCTCTGTCATGAGTACCCACAGGGAGTAATTCGCTTTTTGTTCAATTTACTTTATGGCCAGATAAGGTACCAAATTCCCTCATAAGCTTATGAACTGCTGGGAGGTCCCGTGCAGGGTTTTACAGATAGAAAAGTTGGCCACCTGCATACATGGAGATCTTTTGTTCTAACCCCCACAAGCCACTAATGTCTCTTTGTGCCTGCAGGACTGCAGCCAAGGGTTCCAGAGATAGGATGTATAATAAAGGGGACAAGGGGCACCCTTGACATATACCTTATTCCAAAACAAAGGGATTAGATAAGCAGCCATTTACCGCCACTTGGGCCGAGGGGTTAGTGTATAATGTGCACACCCAGTGACAGAATTTCAGGCCCAATGCAACCCTACTCAAGGTCTCAAAGAGGTAGCCCCACTCCACATGGTTGAAAGCCTTTTCTGCATCTAACACCACTACTGCAGCCCCATGCAAGTTTTTTGCCTGCCCCCATCTGTAAATTCTATTCAAGGTTCATCTAATATTATGTTTCCCCTGTCTTCCTTTTACAAACCCTGTTTAGTCCTGGTGCACCAACAATGGCAGCACAGGCTCTAACCAAGTGGCCATCACTTTAGCCAAGATCTTATAATCCACAGTTAATAGAGAGATGGACTGGTAGGAAGTGTACTTAGTCAGATCTTTCCCAGGTTTAGGCAGAATTGTGATTACCACAGACCATGTGGAGGGGGGCAACACTACTTGAGACAGACCTGCCTCTAGCATATCAAACAAGGGGTCTAACAGAAGGGGACTAAAAGTTAAAAAAAATCAATGGGAATGCCTTCAGGGCCAGGTGCTTTCCCCCTTTCAGGGCCTTTATTGCATTCTGTATTTCTTGTATAAACAGGGGGACATCCAACAGTTTAGAGTCATCATTTACCAAGGTGTTTAAGGGGGTTTGCCTAAAAAAAGATGATAGATCATCATGGGTGGGCTGACACTCTGATGTGTACAATGCTTTATAAAAAGCTATAAATGCTTTACCAATACCTTCTGTGTCTTGTATTAGGCCTCCCCCCCTCGAGTCACTGATCCCTTCTACCATCCTTTCAGTTTCTCTACATTTAATCTGCCATGCAAGCAATTTTCCCCCTTGATCCCCATCAAAATAAGTGCCTGCATTAGCCAATATTATCGATTGCTACAATTTTGAACTATTTAATGCATTATATTGATATTTTAGCCACTGAATTACATTATTTAACTCTTTGGTATGCTTACATTTATGAGCCATCTCACATGCTGAGATCTTTATCCAGAGGGAAGTCAGAGCCCGCTCCTCCCCATGCTTACGATGGGAGACATAAGAAATGGTCTGACCCCTGATATAGGCCTTCAAAGCTTCCCATCAAGTCCCATGAGATGTGTCGCCCCTAACACTGTGAAATAGAAATTCCTGTATGCTCCCCCTCATCTGCTCAATATAATTACGATCTTTCAGCAGAAGTGGATCGAACTTCCAACTACGAGGAGAACTAGGGAACCCGATAAGGTAAGGGAAATGTAATGAGGGGCACGATCAGACACCAAGATTGGAAGATATTTCGCCTCCCCTATCCCCAACAATAAAGAGGTAGAAACTAAAAGTCTGTCTATTCTGGCATAGGGCTGGTGAGCATGGGAGAAGAAACTGTAGTCCCTGTCTGTGGGGTGAAAGTGGCACCATGCATCTATCAGGCACATATCCCCTTGGGTTTGCTCCAGAGCTTTAGCATTTCAAGACATCTGGACTACAGTGGCCTTGGAACAATCTAATATGGTGTCCAGTACACAATTAAAATCACCCCCGACTACCCAAGTCCCCTGCCATGGTGACATATCCAGCACCAACCTTTGGAAAAAGCCTAGATACTCCACATTAGGGGCATATACAGATCAGAGCAAGAGATTACTACCCCCAGGTATGCGAGCCTTTGTGAGCACATAATGCCAAGCAGTGTCCACCAGCATGTCCACTAACTTGGCTGGGCAACCTCTGGGAAGCCAGACTGAAGTGCCCCTAGCCTTGGACGAGTATGTGGAAGATATCCACGATCCCCCCATGAAGGCAGCGGTCCCGCGGGCTTCAGCAGTGGAGAAGTGAGTCTCCTGCAGCAGCATTATTTGTCCCTTCATCCTGCGCACCTCAGTCATGATTTTCCTACATTTAAGAATCATTTTTAGGCCATTTATGTTCCACGTGACCACCCTAATAGCAGATGCCATTTTGTTTACCCAGAGAAGGCAGTACCCGACCAGTCTCAAACAGATGTACACCTTGAACCACATTTTTGAACCTATAATACAACTCAAATCCCAGAAAGTTCCCACCACCCTCCCATCAAGCCCACCCCACCCATTCAACCACCCCTGTAATAACACATATAAGAAACCAAGGGCACTGGTGCCACCTATAATGAGAGTTCAAGACAGAAGGATATAACTGTCCAGGGTGAGTCCCAAACAACTCTCAGTTCCACCCACATTAGTAACTTCACTTAACTCCCCTCAGATAAACAAACCCCAACTGTACAACAGTATTTCACCCATCCAGCCATTCTCCCATCTCCCCCTCGTCCAACCCACCAAGGATAACCCTACTAAGGACTCCTCCAAATCCCCCCATTACCATAGCAGAAAAGGCCTGCCCAACTTCCTGTACTAACAATTGGCATAAAATTATATTTTCATTGATTAACATTATAACATGAGGCATCAAATAGCCTAAGGCATTATATGCTCAAAGCTGTGACATGCAAAAGCAACAATAAACTTTCCAAAACTTTCAATACAAACAAGTGTTAGCTTGCTGATAGAAGCCAGGCAAAAATTACTGAACGTTCTATCAACAGTGAGTCAAGGTCTAGGAATTCAAACTGCTTTTTTAATTAAAGTTCCTCTGGTGAGTGAGAATGCTGTTTTCCCCTTAACCACAGGGTTTAGCCTACCTGCCAATACCCATGTCCCCAGACACAGTAAGGAGGCCCGCCTCACCTGGAAATCAAAATTTTGGTGTAACAGTCCACCTGGTAATTCTCACTGGACATTTAAACGGTGAATATCTCCGGCAAGGATAACTGCAACAATCCACATTAATACCCTCTCAACATATCTGGGTGCTGTGGACATAAGATCACCAAGGAGAGAAAAAAACAAGTGAATAAAGATGTTACTTAGCTTAGCTCAATTGTCTTCAGCATGCACTCTGTCTCTCCTGGTCTCCTCCTCAGCAACCCACTTTTCTGCAGCTTTAGGGCAGGTAAAGAAATGCGTAGCTTGACCCGGGCAGTCTATCTGCAGGCGGGCTGGATAACGGAAACTAAAGGCCCACCCCATGGTATGCAGCTTGCTTTTTATCTGAGAGAATTTCTGTCTTTGGGCTTGCAGGTCCCTACTGTAGTCCTGATAGATATGCACTTTGTCATTACCAAATGTGATATGCCCTGCTTGTTTAGCTCTTTGAAGCATCTTTTCTTTGTCTGTGAAGTGGAGATATTTGATCAGGCAGTGTCTCGCCCGTTCTCCCTGCTAAGGCAGACGCCCAATGCGATGCACTCGTTCAGTTTCAGATTGGTTGTATTCTTCTTGGAGGCCAAGCTGTTGCACCAGCCGTTTCTGGAGGCCTTGAGCCACATCCCTACTCTCAGTCCCCTCAGGCAGACCTATTATGTGGAATTAGATCTCCGCGACCGGTTATCATGGTCATCGATACTTGCCATCAGCTCCTCCAGGGATGTTTTTAGCCCATTTCTTTTGGCCGAGATGGCTGCTAGTGTGCCCTCAAGACTGCTCACACTCTGCTCGAGCTCAGTGATTTGGGTTGAGTGTTCTGAGGTTGTTTCCAAAAGAACAGTCACAACCCACTGAAGGTGGTTAAACTGAGCTGTTAAGTTGATAAAACCGAACTTCATTTTGTGATGCATTTGCAGCAGGATAGAGGGGATGCCTGCCAATGATTTAGAGAAGGCCTCCATCTCCAGCCGTTCGTTCACTCCCATGCTCTGTGAAGTTGAGGCCTGTGGCTTTGGAACAGCCTTACCTGATTTACCAGCTCGTGTTGGATTAGCCGCATCAAAGTGAAGTCTCCCCTGGCGATTTTTCTGTTTGCCTGATGCCATGGACCTTAGGAGAGATAGATGATGTATATTGGAAAGTTTTATAGACAAAAATACAGCTTTGAAGGCAATTTAAAACTCAGTGCCCCAAGGAGCTAACTAGCACACGTCTGCCATGCCTAGTGGCTAGCCACACCCCCCCTGGGACTGGCATCTTGATCAGTTAATAGCTGAGGTGAAGCTGTTAGAGAAATCATTGATTGCAGGCAGTGATGGTCATACAGATACACTGGGGCACTGTGCAAAGTTTGGCAGTTACTCTTTGGTTGACCTGGACAGGAACAAAGTCTTGGCAGTGCAGCTAGTTCAGGTAAGGGTGTCAGTACAGCAGTGATTGTGGTGTGTCACTGAAGTATCGCATGATTAACTTATTTGCAATAACAGGGGGGTTGCGGTCTGTTTCAAGACCGAACTCAGCCTCACAGAGGTCCTAGTGGGGGGGGGGGTTGAGTCCTTTGAGTGTATAGTAGTAGCAGGTGTAGGCTTTTGAATCGCTCTCATTTACCGTCTGCCCAGTGATGAGAAGCGATCCTTTCAGGAAGTGACAGACTTCTTCGTCGTCGATATGGCATTTGAGTCACCCAGATTGATGGTTCTGAGTGACTTTAACGCCTGGGTCAATGACGAACGCTCGCAATTTGGTCAACACTTCCTCCAGCTAATGACAATGCTGGGCCTTTCACAGGTGGTTTCCTCTGCTACACATAAATTTGGACATTCTTTGGACCTGATCTTCCTCCTTAGAGTCGAGGCATCTGATGTGGGAGTGGAACCCGTCAGGTGGTCAGACCATTACACCGTGGGGTTTAGTTTTTGCACCCAGTCTAGAAGGCCTGCCCCTGTGGAGTTGGTTAGGTACCACCCTTTGCAGGATATAGATTCCCAAGGCCTTGCGGTGGTGCTTGACCTCTTGCGCCCACGCTGGCAAGCAGTGATCCAAAGACCCTCATGTCGGCTTAAAATATAGCCATGGCGGGGCTCTGGATTCTATTGCTCCAGTTCATGTTCACCCCCTCTCCCTTCGTCCCAAATCCCCTTGGTTTGATGGGACATTGAGGGAGATGCAGAGACCGGGGTGAAGGTTAGAGTGTTGCTGGCGAAAGTCCACCCTTGATGCCTTCCACCTTAGATTGATGGATCATTATTTGGTCTATCAGTCTGCTATCACCCGTAAAAAGGCAGATTTTCTGTCCAGGGAGATTGCGGTTGCTCGGAATCGACCAGCTCAGCTGTTTTGAACTGTGGACAGACTGTGCAACCCAGCCTGTCTGCAAGTTCAGAAAGCTTTTTCTCAATTGGAGTGTAATGAGCTTGCTCGGTTCTTTGCAAATAAGGTGGCCGACATTAGGGCGGAACTGCTGCCATCACACTCTAGGGGAGTGGCCATGGTCCAGTGTGAGATCACGGTGCCTTGGTTTTCTTGAAGCTCCTTCAGTCAGCTGGAGTTCACGGATGTCATGAGGATCATCCGGTATATGTGCCCCACGTTCTGTAGTTTGGACCCTGGACTGACCTCCCTAATTTTGGGTTGTATTGATATCATCGGTCCGGTCCTTGTGCAGATAGTCAGGTGCTCCTTGGAATCTAGTAAGTTTCCTAGCCCCCTGAAAGATGCGGTGGTGACACCCGTCTTGAAGAAAGCTACCTTGGACCCTGACTGTCTCGAAAACTACAGACCTATCTCTAATCTTCCCTTTTGTTGGGAAGGTGATTGAGAAAGTAGTGGCTTCACAACTGGAGTACCATTTGACCATCCACAACATCTATAAACCCTTCCAGTCTGGATTTTGTAGAAGACATAGTACTGAGACAGCACTGGTTTGGGTGCTCAATGATCTCTTGATGGCTAGAGATCGGAAGAGCCATTCCATCTTGGTTCTCCTCGACCTTTCTTCAGCGTTTGACACCATAGATCACATGGTGTTGATAGAATGCCTGAGGCTGCTTTGTGGAATATCTGGAACCATCTTAAGATGGTTCATTTCATTCCTCACCGGGAGGTCACAAAGGGTTGTGTATGGGTTTTTTTCCTCGTATTCAACAGCTTTGCCATGTGGGGCACCTCAGGGTTCAGTATTGTCACCCATGTTATTTGCGGTGTATATGCTACCCATCGGAGACATTGTAAGGAAGTATGGGCTGAGGTTTCACTGTTAGGCAGATGATACCCTGCTCTATCTTTCTTTTGCTCCTGACCAGGAAGGATCTCTCTCAGTCATTAATAGCTGTCTAAGAGAAATCCAGGAGTGGATGAATTCCAGCTGGCTGTGGTTGAACTTGGATAAGACTAAGGTACTGGTTGTGGACCCGGGACGACAGATAGTGGGGTCGGGCGATGTTGCGTCTCCCGGAATTTCTCTTAGTGGCATTTCTCTCCCGACCTCTGAATGGGTGTGGAACCTGGGGGTAGTTATTGACGATAGGTTGACACGGCATTCACAGGTGTCATCAGTAGTCAAGACTTCCTTTTATCATCTTAGGAACATCACCAGGGTTCTGCATCTTGTTCCATCTGCCGACCTGCCTACTTTAGTCCATGCCTTTGTGTCCTTGCACCTGGATTGTTGCAACTCCCTTTATCTAGGGCTTTCTGGGGTTGAAATCTGTCACCTGCAGTTAGTGCAGAATGCTGCAGCCCGGCTTTTGTCGGGTTCTAGAAGATCCTGTCATATTACTCTGGTGCTGCATGAACTGCACTGGCTGCCAATTCGGTGGCAGATCACCTTTAAAGTCGGCTTGCTGATTTTTAAAGCCCTACATGATCTGGGCCCAGTCTATCTGAAAGAACTTCTGGTTCCCTATCGCCCTGATCGATCTCTCTGCTTGGCCAATGAGGGGTTGCTAGAGGTTCCAAGGATGAATTTGAAATCATATGGCGCTCGGGCTTTCTCATATGTTGCCCCCACCTTTTGGAACTCTCTACCCCGTCGGTTGTGGGAGTGCACTTCTGTGGAAGCTTTTAAGAGGGGTCTGAAGACCTTTCTGTGGAAAACTGCATTTCCGGAATATTGATTGTTTTAATTGTTTGGTCTGGCTGTATTTTTAATGATGTTAACCATTTTAACTGTTATTATGTATGGCGCCTTGACATTCGAAAGGCGCTTTATAAATAAAAAATATTATTATTATTATAACTGTTTGTAGGCATATCAATTCGTTGAGACAAAATAGGGGGTGGGGGTAATGTCCAAATGCAACACACTTGCAATGAGTCACAATGCTGTCAAATGCCATTTGCCTGAGACTCAGATCACATGACCAACATCACACTTTCTGTGTGCTTGGATATTTTATGATGGCTGCACATGCCATGACTCTGTCAATACTTACACCGTCACAGACAGAGTCTGAAGACAACATTGATATTCTGTATTCTGTGGCTGTCATTCCACTTTGATTGATATTCTGCCTCTGCCTATTTGATATTATTTTGCATTTTTTCATGGGGGTACATTGTCTTTTTGCACCCCAGCATACCACACTATCTCCGGTGTTGAACCGTGTTGTGGCTCTTCCCATCTGCCTGAAGTCTAAGACTCTGATACGTTCCTGCCCCTGTCTTCTTCTCTCTCTGCCCCAGCCGCATGACCACACATCTATGAGTCCTCCCTGGTGGTCCCACATAACTGTGTTCTGACACTCAATGTATAATGTAGTGGAGCAGTCAGTGACAGGAGGGAGAACTAAAGACTGAGGGCAAGAAAGTGTGGTGTTGTATGTGGTGGCGAATCAGGTCTCGCCATCGCCTACCAGCAATGGGTGAATTTTCTCTTCTTGTATTCCCTTGGAGAGAGGACATGCATCGATCACTGATCACTGCATGTCATCATCCAACACCACTCCATCTCTTTATATGGCACAGTGTCAGGCAGACATGCTCATCTCCAGCCGGAGCTGTTAAGGTATGGTGCTGATCCTTAACCCACCCCAGGGACTGATTGAAGAGTCCTCCTGCCACTCAATCCACTCTCTCCCCTGCTGACACCTGTTGGCACAAATCCATCACTGAACACAGATGGCCGGAATGTCACAAGCTGTGTCATTCAGCGCCTCAACTCCACCATGCCTGTTATTTGATCTCATGTTGATGTTGTGCCATAAAAATGCAACATCAAGGTAGCACACATTGGAGGGAGGACATTCATGCATAGTTGAATTGGCAGTGAAAGAGGTGAAACAATAGAAATCATGTACACATCATCTCATCAATACCAATGATAGCCCTGGTCATGAACATTGATTCAATATGGATAGCGGAAGTGTTGTATTCACTTCACCTCTGCTGTTCTCACAATATATTTCAGAGCAACGACTGTGATGGATCATACCACATGGAGCTAGAGGGGCTGAAGCATGCAGTTGGTTTCCTGGAGGATAATGGTGTAACCATAGGTACTCTGTTGACTGACCTACACCCTGGTATAAGTAAGTGGTTGGAGGATTTGCCAGATGTGAAGCACCAGTATGACATCTGGCACATTGCCAAGGGTAAGTAGTGCTCAGTGTAACATGTACTGTGTCACTGCTTTCAGCAGTGCTTGTAGCCACACTGACACTCAATATTTTCAACATAGGACTGAAGAAGATCACAGGCACTACATTCAAAATGAGGGAATGTGACAGTCTCATGAATTGGCAGAAAAGTATAATTAACCATCTGTACTGGTCTGCCATTTTAACTCCCGATGGTCCACCAGAACTCATAGTTCAGAAGTGGACACCAGTTGTCTACCACATACTAAATACACATGAAGGCCACTGTGATCTTTTCCTCAGGTGTTTGCACGAACCAGTTGTGGAAGAGACTGGTACAAAGGAATGGATTCAAGTCGGTTAGCATTTCCTCTTTATACCTGTTGTTTTCACATGTGTTCATTCATGTGTGGTAACTTGTTCTTCAAGTATGGTGTCATGAAGTAGTACAGGCTCTATAATCAACAGCAACTGAAGCAGGAAGGCAATGAGGAAACACAGATGATTGTGACTCCTTATTGTTCTGTTATGAACTTTTCACATCACAGTCTGTCACTCACATTATGTCCCGTGTTTGTTTTCATGCAGGTTCCCATGCCGCTATTAAGTTTGAAGAAGTGGTTACAAAGAAATATTTTCCGGGAGACATTGAGAAAATGTAACTGAATATGCAGACCAGTACAATTGAGGGATTCCATAGCGTTATTATTCATTTCGCACCAAAACACACTGCCTTCAGTTACTGGGGCATGACAAGTCAGTTAAGTATAGTATGCATACACAGTCACCCCACACACACACACACACACACAAACACACACACACATACACACACACACACACACAAAGGCATTCATACACAAAACAATATGGTTCATTGTACACATCACACTGTATGTCAGAAGATGACAGTCACTGTGTTAGCACATCATGCACATCAAATTATTCACATCTTTTCACTGTGGTTGCTATGAGAGCCCACTACTTTAGTCATGGAGTCATGTGCATAATCGACAAAGTTGCTGTCCAGTAGTGTTGATGCCGTTAATGTTGTCACATCACTGTGCTGCTTCCTAGATGAAGTGCATATGTGACACAGTCTGTGATGATGCAGAACTGAAAAGAAACTGCATCGGGATGAACCAATGATGACATACATGACTCTTTAGTGTCACATACCTCCTTAGCAATGTCAGGTTGTACCATCCACCATTTCGACTCAGCACAGTGATGATAGTAACATATAATCTACATCGCAGACACTTGCAGTTGCATGGTCAGTAACATAATAATATACTACAAATGCCAGCAGAGTAGGCCTAATGGTGTTTTGTGTCTGCTCGATTGTCAGCTCCCACACTGAGAGACGATTTTTGTGACCCCCACTCCCCCTTGGGTTATACTGTCCCCAGTACCAGATATTCCACCTGTATTGGAACTGGTCCGATTTACCTTCCCCCTGTACCTGTCCCATCTCCTCTTAAACTCATCCACAGTCTCCACCACCACCACCACCACCAGCTCCATGGGCAACGCATTCCATTGCTCCACCACCCTTTCAGTGAAATAACACCTCCTACTCTCCCTCCTGATTCGGCCCCCTTCCAGCTTACACCACTGTCCTCTCATTGCCCCCACCTGCTTCCTTTGGAGCACCCTGACTGGACCCCCTTATTAATCCCTTTTAAGTACTTGAAGACCTCTGTCATGTCCCCCTTGTCCCTCCTCTCTTCCAGGGTGTACATGTTGAGCTCCCTGAGACTTTCCTCATAGGTCCTCTCCCCAGGCCACAGATCATTTTAGGTTGCCCTCCTTTGGACCCTCTGTAAAAGTACAATGTCCTTCTTTCGGTGTGGTCTCCAAAACTGCACAAAATGCTTGAGATGTAGCCTAACCAAGCAGTTGTACAGGGGAAGGATCACTTCTGCCTTCCGGTAGGTAATCCCCCAGCAATGCATCCCGGCATCCTATTTGTCCATACTGCTGTCCTCCTCCTACAGGTCTCTGAGTTGTTCATTTTGACATCTACCACCACCACCCCCAGATCCCTCTCACCATCCATGACTTGTATTGTGTCTCCTCCCAGGGTATACCTCCAGCCTGTATTTCTGACTCCCAAGTGCAAAACCTTGCATTTCTCTGCATTGAAATTTAGTTTCCATTTTCCTGACCACCTTTCCAGAGACTCCAGGTACTCCTGCAGTGCCACTCTCCTCCTCATCCGCCACTGCACCCAGCTTCAAGTCATCTGCAAAGAGACACATTTCACTCCTGACCCCATTCCTTATGTGTGAGACACAGGCATTGAACAGTAGTGGCCCCAGCGCTGACCCATGGGGAACCCCACCAGTAACCCACCTTGGAGATGAGGCTAGCCCCACAACTACCACCTTCTGAGAATGCTCAGATAGCCAATTCCCTATCCATCTTATCAACTGCATCCCTAACCCACTTCTTTCTGCTTGGCCAGCAGTCCATTGTGGGGTACCGAATCAAATGTCTTGCTGAAGTCTGGAAACAGGAGGTCCACCAGTCTACCGGGGCCAAGGCCCTCATCACCCACTCATGGAACCCCACAAGGTCTGTCTCACACAATCTTCCCGGGACAAAGTTATGCTGCCTATCATCCAAATACCCAGTTTTGTTCCAGTAACCCCTCTAGCCTTTCCTTGGCAATACCCTTTATCACCTTGCCCACCACCGATGTCAGGCTAATGTGCCTGTAATTTCCCACTTCCTCTCTTGATCTCCCTTGTAGATCAGCACGACATGGGACACACTCCAGTCTTGGGGCACCAACCCCTTCTTCAAGAAGAGATGTTGAAAAGCTCCACCAAGGGGGGCCACCGGGACATCTACCTGTTCCCTCAGCACCCTGGGATGTATCTGATCCAGCCCAGGTTCTTTCTCCATCGAAAGGGACCAGAGGGCTAACATCACTCTCTGTACCGGTATTTCAGCCTCCATGTTTCCCATATTTGCTCTCTGTACTGCTAGCCCCCACCTGTCTGTGGTGGGCATTCCCTTTCCCTAGACCCATCATGGCCCTCAATCTGTACCATTCCCACCCAGTCCTCTGGTTTACCCCTGCTACCCCCGCAACATGTTGCCCCTCCTCCATCCCCCTGGTAAAAAGTGAGGCAAAGTATTAATTTATGACCTCTGCCTGTTTCCCCACCTCCTGTGCCCATTCCTCCCCTGTCCATATCCTGCTGATCTGCCCCTTCACTTTCCTTTTTTCCCCCATGTATCTAAAGAACCCCTTGCCCCCCCCGGATCCCCCTGGCCAAAGACTGCTCCTTTCTCGCCTTGGCTGCACTCACCACCCTGGTGACTCTCTTGGCTGTCAGTTCATATTCACCATGATCCCTTTCAGTCCTTGAGTGCTTGGAGCACTTATAGGCCACCTTCTTGTCCCTCACCACCTCCTGAACCTCCCATGTCCACCAGCAGGGTTTTCCTGGCCTTACCGAATTTATGCCTTTCCCTTGTGCATGATCTGGTAACCTCCTGTATTCCCCTCCTAATGATCTCCCACCTGCTGTCACTATTCATGTCTGGCCTTATCCCGACCAAACAATATTTAAGGATCCTTCCCATCTCCCTGACATCTGTACCATGATCACTTACTGCCAATGGGTCCCTCACATTTTGGTCCCTAATCTGATCACTGACCGACAGGACTACATCCAGTGTCCTAGCCTCCCTAGTTGGCTCACCCACCTACTGGGTCAGGAATGCATCCTGGAAGACATCCAGCAACTGCTGCTCCCTGGCCACTGGTGAACTCCTAGTACCCAGTCTGCTCCTGGCATGTTGAGGTCCCCCAATACCACTACCTATCTCTTCCCCAATCTACAGTGACCCTCTACATTTGCCACAAAACTATCTTTGACAGTCTCCGCCAGTGTACGTGGTCTGTATAGCACTCTGACTTTTACTCTTTTACCCCCTGCATCAGCGAGATAACCCAAATTGACTTCACGTCACCACGCCTCCTCCATCCCTCCAATACATATGCCATTTTTTATTAACAGTGCCACACCATACACCTCTTCCCTCCCCGTGTCCTTTCTAAATGTCATTTAGCCCTCCAGGTGTAGGTCCCATTCATGCCCTTGTGTGGCACAGGTCTCAGTGACTGATGCCACATCGACTGCCCCCTCAGCTAGTATTGCCTGGAGCTCAGGCATCCTATTTCCTAAGCTCATGCAACTTGCCAGGACCACACTCCACCCCTTTCCCCTCCTCTCTTTCCCCCCTTGAGCTCCTGGACAGCAGTTCCTTTGTCCTCCCTGTTGGCCCACTACTGTGTTCCTCTAACCACCAGGGGATTTGTGGCCAGAGCTGTCCTTTATTGTACCCCCAGTTCAGCCACTTCCTTGGTCACTCACCCCTTCACAAGTGTAAACCAGACCTTTCACTAATGAACTCAGCAAGCTTCAGTTTTAGGATTTCCCTCCACTACAAGTTAAGGTGGAGCCTGTCCCTAGCATACAGCCCCTTATCCTCCCAGGTTCCCCCCCCCAGTTCCCCACAAGGCCATACTCCCTTTCCTCACACCACTCCCTGAGCCACTAATTTATCTACCTGATCTTCTGCTTCTTCTCCCCACTAGCCCTTGGTACTGGAAGGATTTCTAAGAATGACATCAAAATGTCCTATGGATAGGCATACCCTGGTCAACTTACGAAATCTCACCTGTATCTCTAAATTACTATTTCCATTTATGCCATTTGTGCCCAGGTGCAGTAGTATGTCCTGGGTGCCTCCATATTCCTTTGCCACTAAATACACCTTGTGCTTTGACCTGTGCACTGTCAGGCCTGGGCGGCATTCTTTTTTTATCTGGCAGGTTTTACCCTTCCCCTGTCCCTCCTGCTGGACACCTCTTATCATGGACTCCCCAACAGTATTACTGTAACCTCTCCTTTGCTTCCATGCTCACCCCACCATTTCACCATTTTCCAGGTCTGTCTCCCCAAATGGCTCCTCGCACCTCCCACAATGTGGGTGTCAAGGATAGCCCCCTCTCTATTTTTGCTAGCCCCATCCCCTTTGCTCCAGTCCTGGGCATCACCCCCCCCCCAAGTATCTTTCTCTGTATTTCTGCCCCCACCCTTGACTAAGCCATCCTCTATAACCTTTTGTCTATGTTTTTTCCTGCTCGCTATCATCCCATTTACCGTCTGATCCTCCCTACCTGTCTTGCCTCCTCAGTCCACACCCACAGCCTCCTCCTTATTCAGCCGACCCTTCTTTTTACCCCACCTCCTGTCCCTCAGCCTGTCTGCCCCCCCTTCCCAATGCTGATGCTCCCCTTTTCCGGTCCCTGATTTATACTCCCTCCTCCTCCCTTCCTATCCATCCTTGCCCTTGCTGCATCCTCCCCACCACACTTTTCTCCTCCTCTACCACCAGACTTAGAGTGTTAAAATAATTTGTGAGCTTTATACCAGTCCCCAGTGCCCCCCCCATCTACCCATCCAAGTTCGTTCCTGTCACCCCAGATGCCTGCCTGCTGCTTTGGACATATTCACTATTTGGGCCCCCCTGCCAGGGTCCCCAGTGCCTCCTAGTACCACCCACTCCTCCCCTGACATGACTCCCCCCATTTACCCCCATGTGGGATGCCCTGGCAACTGATTTTCTCACACAGTAGCCTCCTTGCATCCTACCCTCCCGCTCCACTCCAAACCCCATCTGCCTCCTGATTTCACCAACCTACTCCCTGAGCTGTGTCAGCTGGTGGCACATTGGGCAACACCCAAACCTCAAAGCCCAGTTCAGTATCATGGCAGCACCACACCCTGTGCACTCAACCACCTTCTCAAAGATGCCCGCTCTATTGGCGTGTGGTGCCATCATCCTAGCAGTCCTTTCTGTCAAAAACAACCATATTGGGGTACCTAGGGGTCTGAGTTACAAGAAGTCCTATAGTTCTACCAGTGCCTACACCCAGACAATTCCCCAAACAGCATGCAATATAGGGTTAAAACAGACCTCCACCCTGCTTCCAAGGTGGTATTCCAACATCCACTGTAGTTCATCCCAAGCCACAGTCCCCTTAATAGGCAGGCCACTCCTATCTCCCGACTCCGCCCACACCAGCTCTTTAATAGAGGTCATGTCCAGGGTCAGAGGGTGTGTCCCAATAGCTCCTCCAGTGATTGCCTTTTAAGAGAGATGCTTGATAAAAACCATCCCTCCCTATGTCGCTAGATGTCTCCTGTTGTCAAGAAAGAATAGTGTTTTGTAAGTAATGAACGCCATTCTTTTCAACTCATTATGCAGATTGATGATTGCAGCAGTGCATTTTAATGAGAGCAGTGACAGAGAGTTGGCCTACACAAAGGATGGTAGAAAGCAGTTCAAGATTGCCTATCCAAAATACAAGAAGAGTGGCTTCACTGTACGGTGCCAGCATGTTGAATGCACATACAGTAATGGCAACCATTATTCTCTATGTTACTTGTGAACTTAAGGATGATTTCTTTCTAAACATTGCTTACTGTGTGTGTGGTTTTGTAACAGCAAAGGCATCCTTACCACAAATAAAAATGTTTTGATATTGCCTTCCAGATGGCAGGTGGCACAGTACCTCACTGGGAGGTGCTCGTATCTCTGGTTGTAATATGAGGGCATCGGTGCACTTATCAGCAGCTATTCTTACTACTTTATGCTCCTGGTTGATGCTGCCCCTACATAAGGAGGGTGCCAAAAGCACCATCACATGGCATTCCACATTAGGTGCTGACCCTTAACCAGAAGGCTTCCACTCCCCACTCCCCCATGGGACCGATGGTGTTTCCACAACCACCTACAGAAACCAGATCCAGTGTGACCAGCACCATGGTTAGCCGTAAGCATGACCTGCGAGCAATCCTCCATCTAGCATTACAGCAACTCATTTTTCTTCATCCCCTTTTCTCCCCTGTCGAGATGAGGCGTGCAATGACTCCAGCGGTGGTTGCATGCATGCAGATGCACTCTCTCCTCCAGGCATGTTCCCCAGCTCAACCCCTATGTGCAGTGTTAGCGCGATGCACCACAGCCTATGATAGGGGCAAACCATATGATAACCACTGACACCCAACCTCTCTGGATAACGTGATCTGTTCCTTGGACACTCGATCCCTCTCCTCCCCTGCAGACACCCGTTGGAACCTGCTTATTCCTGCACACATGTTGATGTTGTTGCACAAGGTACTGAGTGCAGCGCATCATACCCCCAGTGCCACTATGCCAGCTGCACATGTCTGTTTCTGAAATGCTGTATGCTACCCTCTTTGACTTTGTTTATTCCCTTGAGGTACTTTAACCTTGCCCCCCCATCACTCCTTTCCTCTCAGATATATATATTAAGCTCCTTTAGTCTCTTTTTCTCGGGATTATGGTATAGACCATTTCACAGTTTATTTGTCCTCCTCTGGAGTGCCTACATCCTGTGTTTGTCTTTGTGGAGATGGGTTCTCCCAAGCTGCATATAGTACGCTTGCTGGTGTATCACCAGTTGTCTATGCAGAGTGATTATAATGTCCTGTTTTGTACTTGTGATGCCTCTCCATATGAATTACAGTATGTCTGCAGCCCTTATTACTGCCTTCTCACATTGATTGCTTACCTTTTGTTTATCTGCTATGACTAACCCTCAGATCCATTTCATTTTTTATTGTTGTTACTACCTCCTCTGCCATTGTGTACTCTCCTCCTGTGTTTTTGTTTCCAAGGTGCAGTACTTTCCCCTTTTTTTCGTAGAATGTAACTCACAACACTTTTGATAAGTACTGCAACATTGCCAATTACTTCCTCATCCTTTCAAACAACATGTATGTATCAACCCTGTTGCAGATCTTTACATGGTCTGCAAAGAGGCATACTTTTCCTTCTAGTACCTCCAAAACACATTAATGAGTACCAGTCCCATGACTGAACCCTTCAGGACCTCTAACCTGCCTTTCTTTGGAGTGAACTCTGTGTGGTATTACCCTCTGTATCCTGTGGTACAGCAAATTGTTTTACAGAGGATAACACCCTCAGACCCCCTCCAAGGCTAGATAACTTGTTTATTAATCTTTTGTGTGGGACTCTGTAAAATGCCCTGCTAAAGTATAGGTAGGCTATGTCCACAACCACTCCCTCACCTACTATTTTGGTCACCCAGTCAAAGAAATCTATAAGATTTGTGTGACAAGGACTTCCGGTGACGTCACTGACCTACGTAGTTGCTTGAGAACAGAGCTCTCTATACCCCTCAGCCTAGCTTTTATAAAAATTCATTTTCCACAGGGCAAAATACACAAAAACAGGCAGAACTTTACTCCCAAAATGATGGCGACCAGAAATAGACCCAAATCTGGGTCGGGCGGCGGGCTTAAGCAACAAAAACTGAACTTGCCTGCTAGACCTGTGGTGCACAGCGTGGAGGCCTCTAAAGCACTGGACTGGCCAGGGAGAGTGACTCTGAGGAAGAGGGGGAAGAGATAACAATCACATCTCGTCAACTCTGCAGAGAGCTGCTCAGGCTAATCAATACATTGGATTCTATTAAGGCCAATATCAAGGAAATAGAAATAATATTGCCAAACAGGGAAAGCAGCTGGAAGAAATAACGGAACAACACACAGTCTGTTCAGAAATGGTAGATTTACACAACGGAGCGATTCTCCAACTTCATGATCACACTCAGCTCCTGATGGGAAGGGTGGAGGATCTTGAGAACTGTTCTCGAAGAATAGACCTAAGGATTCACCATCTCCCTGAGAATACAGGACAGGCAGTATGCCTACTTACATTGATGGCCTAATATGAGAGCTGCTGGAAATTGGCCAAGATGTATCTCTGAAAATTATCCCGGTGCATTGGGCCCTGCCATCCCCACCTAAAGACCCCAAGGCACAACCACGGTCAATTATTGTGGCATTTTTGGACTTTAGAATGAAACAATTAGTAATAAGAAAAGCATGGGCCAAGAAAGAAATCCTCTTTGGGGATACCAAATTATTTTTCAAACTGGATTATGCCTCCATGATGATGGTACATAGAAAGATGTGGTTTCTTATTGTGAAAGCACTTAGAGGGAAAGGACTGAAGGCCAGAGGGGACTTTTAGCTCCATTGCCAATGCTGGCACCAAAATGTTTGACAGTGTGGTCGAAGCAAAGAAGTACCTCTCCTCTCTGGAGATTTTGACAGATGAGTTGGTCCCCCTGTCAATGATCAGAGACACTGAGAAAAGGCAGTGGCAAATGGTGAGTGGCAAGTTGAGAGGCACTCGCAGTTTCAGCTCAGAGAATCACCCGGGTGGATTTGCCACCTGGAATCGCTTGGAGGAAAAAGCTCAGAAGATGCCAGGTTGAAACAAAAGAAACTATGATGGCTAATCACAGGTGGTGTTTTACGGGACTGAGATAAAGGACTTGGGGCCTTCGGGGAGACATTTCATAAGTTGTGGGTATGGGGGAAAATGTGGAGAATTTGTAGTATGCAGGCAGGAGGAAGGAGTTTTGTGATTTTTCTTCACTCTCAGTGGCCTTCCCACAGGCAGTCATGGAGAGAATTCTTTGGATGAGATCGGGAGAGCCGGGATTCACGAGTTGACTGTACAGGAATGGAAGGGTAAAAAGACAGGAATTTATTCTCCCATTGCTCACAAACCTGGCAGGCAACATATAATGGGGGGGGGCTATGGGTGATGGCAAGTTGCCCTGCCCAGGTCACTCACCCCCTACTTGGATGAGCCGGGTCGGGGGGAAGGAGAAGATCTACATCGGTCAGGTGATCCACATGAATGCAGCCAGTGCTGGAGATACGCCAGCATCGGCAGCAAGGTGATGGGTTTTTTCCAACACTCCTCACCATTTTTTGCCTGACGGTGAAAGGTGAGACACTCGTGGCACCTTGGAAGGAAACTTTTAAAGGGAGAAAACATTGGTTCTCCCCGTTGGGAAACTGTTTCTTAAGTTATCTTTAGCCGAGGTTTTAAAGGCTGAAGTAGTGTGGTTAACTGTTTTCACACTTATAGTGCTGTTCTCATGCTTCTGTGTTGCGCCCTCTTGTGGATCAAGTTATTTAAACCAGAAGATATGTCTACATTGCTGCGATGGATGGGCTTAACATTGTGACTTATAATGCTCGGGGAATAAACCACCCGATTAAATGGGCCTGCATCGTACAAGAACTGGGGAAACTAAACACACACAAATTGCACTCTTACAAGAAATGCACCTTACCGAGATGGAGCATAAAACATTGGGTCGCAAGTGGGTGGGATCGGTCTATTCCTCCTCGTATGGGGCTTACCCACATAGAAGAGGTACAGCAAATTTGGGTTTCATAAATCCTGTCCCCTCCAGGTGCTCAGTGTGGTTACAGACCCTGAAGGCAGGTTTGTTAAAGTAATGGGAGAACTCAGTGAGATCCCCTGTACAATCATAAGCCTATATGCCCCTAATGAAGACCGAGAAACAGCCACTTTTTCCCAAAAACAAATGTTGGGGTGGATGGGGGTTGAAGGCAGCCTTACTATTCTAGGAGGAGATTTTAACACTATATTATCAGGTACTCTTGACAGAACAGAAGGATCATCCCCACTCCACACAAAGAAAGCTAGTCAGGTCTTGAGGAGATCCTTAAAAAATTGGGGGCTGCTGGATATCTGGAGATGGAAGAATGATGTGAGGAAGGACCATTCCCACTATTCAGAGAGGTATAATTGCCATTCTAGAATGGATATGATTCTGATGACCGAGGAATGGGCATATGCAGTAGATGAGTGTTCTATCTGCCCCCGTTCCATTTCGGACCATGCACCACTCCGACTGGCACTCAATCTACTCCCCTCTGTTCAAAACTCTCACTGGCAGCTAAATGTGGGTCTCCTGAATGGGGGAGGGGGTTTAAATCCTTCATTGAAGGAACTATTGATGAGTACCTGGCCAACAACCCAGTAGGAAGCTCAATTGCTATAATCAGATGGGATACACACAAGGCTGTTTTAAGATGAGCAATCATTAGTTATGCACTGATGGAAAAAGGAAAAAGAGGGAAGAAAATCAGGGAGTTGGAGGACAAAATTGCAGACCTTGAGTTTGAACATAAAATATCATTAAATTTGGAAGTAAAACAACAACTTAAGGTAACCGAGAAGAAACTAGAGAAAATGTTATTAAACTTGATGGAAGGTTCATATAGACATGTACGTCAAAGTTATTACGAAAGGGGAAATAGGGCCAGGAAACTTCTGGCTAGTACCCTTAGAGCACAACAGGGGAGTAGACTGGTTCTGAGGATTAAAAACCCAGAGGATAACATTGTAACATGTCACCTGGACAAAATAACCACCTCCTTTGCCTCCTATTATAAGAAATTGCATACCCAGTAGTTGGTAATGGATCATGAACGGAAAACTTTTGATTTCTACCAGGGACTGAGCCTCCAGCCCTAGACAGAGATGCCCGAGACTCCTTGGAGTCTCTGGTCACTCAACTAGAAATAAAAACACAATTACAGACCCTTAAGGGGGAAAGTCACCAGGGCTGGATGAGTTCCCTTCCGAGTTTTACAAAACCTTTGCAGGGAAGATAGTTCCACTCCTTCATGAGGTGCATAAGGAGGTGATAGAGGGAAATGAAATTCTGAAATCATGGCAATATGCTCAAATCATAGTTTTGCATAAGGAAGGGAAAAACCCAGAAGAATGTGAGTCATACAGACCGATATCTCTTTTAAATGTTAATCTCAAAATTTTTACTGGATTAATAGCCAACAGATTGCAAGCCGTTGTGGCCCAGGTGATACACCAAGACCAAATCAGTTTCATCTCTGGAAGATATCTGTCTCATAACCTCTGGAAGCTTTTAAATATTATTTCTGACCAACGAACCCACCCCGATTTCCAATTGACAATCTCCATGGACGCAGAGAAGCTTTTGATAGGGTTAATTGGAATTTTCTAAAGCAGTCCATGGAACAATGAATTTCATTCCAAATTTTTTAAAATAATTTCCAGTCTCTGTGCTAACCTGGTGGCTCAATTTAGAGTAAATGGCATCAGTTTACAACCTTTTCCCATCTCCCAGGGAACCAGACAGGGGTGCCCTTTGTCCCCCCTGCTCTTTGCACTAAGTTTAGAGCCCCTGGCAGCCAAGAACACAGATGATAAGAGGAGTCATGGCTGGAGGACATGAATATAAATTGTCATTTTATGCAGAAGACTTTATTTTTTTCCTGTCCAACCCAGTGGGCTCGTCACCTAACTTAATAGAGATACTGGGATCATTAGGCGCAATCTTCAGTTATAAAATCCATGCTCTCAAATCTGAGGCAATGATTTTTAGTGGCACAGTGCCTCAAGAATTTTTAAGAAAAAGATTCCAATCTACCTGGGCCCCAAATAACCAAATTTAATACCTGGGCATCCAAATTAGGACAGAATTATCTAAATTATTTGTTGAAAACTATGACAGGCTCTGGAGTGTGGTAGAACAAGACTTATCTCATTGGAGGCTCCTGCCCCTCTCCCTGATAGGCAGGGTGGAGGCAATTAAGATGAAAATTTTGCCACAATTACTTTTTTTGTTTCAGTCTCTCTCCCTTTAGGATTCCTCGACGATTTTGGGTAAGGGTTAACAAAGATCTGTCAAAGTTTGCATGGAACCTTAAAAAAACAAGGATAGCCAGAACTATCCTCCAGAAGCCTAAGGAGCAGGGGGGATTGGGACTCCCTAACTTATTTTTAAACTATCTGGCAGCCCAGTCAGCATGGATAATGACCTGGGCTACACAAAGACAGACCTCTCAATGGTATGTTATAAAAGACGCTGCCTTGAAGGACAGACCACTCTTTTCATTAGTTATGATGGAGGTCCCCCCTGAATACAGGAAACAAGTTAGAAATAGATGAGTAGCACAGGGATTGGATATACTACAACAAGTCAGGAAGAGGCTTAACAACCCAAGGGGACTGGGTCTCTTATCATTGCTTCTGTTTGAATCTGAGTTTTTTCCACCTTCTTTAGATTTAGGATATGCCAAATGGGCAATGAAGGGGGTAACCAGATTTTCCCAGTTCCTAGAGAGAGACAGATGTTTCTCATTCCAGAGAGCCAGAGAGAAATTCCATTGGCCAAACTCAGAATATTTACAATACATGCAAGTGAGACATTTTATAAATTCTGGAGATAATGTCCACAGACTAGCATGTCAATACTCTAGCTGGGAAAATTTCTTTTATGGTATGGTCACAATTTCTGGAAACACTAGATACATCTCCAGCATATATCAGTTGTTATTGGAACAGGGGAAGACCCCTTTGGGGAACATAAATGAAAAATGGGAGGGGGAGGCTAATATCACCGTATCGGACTCTGACTGGAATCATAGATTAACATGGGGATGGAAGGTTACATCAGCTCTGGGGTGGAGGGAATTTATGTGGAAAATCCTAACATGCTTTTTTCATACCCCAAAGATAACTAAACACTTAAAATCTTCAAAAGATGATAGATGCTGGAGATGCAAGGTGGAGATAGGCTCCCACTGGCACAAATTTTGGAGTTGCCCGATGCTCCTTTCTTACTGACAGAAAATACAAAAAGTAGTATTTACTATCACATGGATGATCATCCCTCTTTCAGGGGAGGAATGGGTGTTGGGCCTACCCTCTCTGACACATCAAACTGCAGAATTAAGAAAGATTTTACTAATAATGGTAGCTGTAGCACTAAAATGTATTATTGGAAAATGGCAACTATCAGACCCTCCCAAGATAGGTGAATGGGTCCACAGGATGAAGAAGATAGCCCTGATAGAATCAATTACAGCAAAACTCAGACTGACTGGGAGAAACATGTAGATAGATGGAGGAGTTGGGAAGATTGGCTGATCGGTAGACAGGAGGAGGAGTAACTTTACAGGGAAAACACATATGCGAGGAAAGGAGCTTTGGTTGTTGGGTGCAGGAGAGGGTAGATGGCATGGTTTGTGGAAAGGGGGGGGCAGTCCTGGGGTGAGTTGGGGCAGAGCACAGCCAGGGGCCGGGTTGGTAAGACCCAGATGAATGGACCAGGTTGGTTAGGTCCTTAGCCAATGTTATAAATTTTCAAGTCATATCTTGACTAAGATAAACTCAGTATAAAAGAGTGGGAAAACATTGCACAATAAACCTTCCAAGGTCATTCTGTAAACAAGACTTTTGTCAAGAAAGGAAGCTGCAGGGATGTAATTTTAATTTCTTAAATTTCCTTTTTATTGTATGTTCAAGCTGCAGCTAGGTTTAGATAGATTTTTTTTTTAAATAAAGAAAAAAAGAGGGAAAAAAGAGATACGATAAAAGTTTTAGCACTTACAAAGGCATAAAGTGTTCAGTACATCCTTTTAAGTCATGTATGATTTTAGAGATGTGAACTATGATTACGAATTGTTATAAATGTATTTTGAACTCATAATAAAAGCTGAGTTTAAAAAAAAAAAAAGATTCGTGTGACAAGACCTTCCCACTGTGAATCCATGCTGCCTTGGGTTCTGTGCCTCGCTGGCCTCTAGCTACTCAGCAATTCTTTCTTTCAGAATTAATTCCATCATTTACCCTAACACTGTGGTCAGAGTAACAGATCCATACTTTACTGCTTCTGCTTTGCTCACAGTTTTGTGATGGTGAATCAGATCCTCCCACCTTTACTACTCAGGTACCAAAACTTCATCCTCCCATAAAGTCATTCTCTCTCAGTGGCCACTTTGGGTCAGGTTCAGCAATGGATGGTTCTGACTCCATATGGTGGCCACAGGACTGAAGGACCTACCAGCATAAGCCCGCAACAAAAGTCAGGTCAGGCTGCACTGTGCATGTGATGCAAATCACCTTTGAAAGTATTTGCCTAATGCACAATACCTGCATGGGTAACGATTGTGTGCTGTTTCAGGATTACTAATTCCATGGCCTGTACACTGCCCATGACCAAAGGTATTGTGAAGCTGGCGTGCCACTGAAAACCATCAAGTTTAGGAGTGCAGCCACTTGAAATAGTCAATGTTGATATGTGTTTCAATTCACACAACACTCAGCAGCCACCCTTGAGGGAAAAGATGTGCCACCAGACACGATCAGAGTATTTGTACCCTATACACATGTGACCAATAAACAGAAGGGACAGGGAGTGTAAAAGAGGGGGACTAGTAGCTCTGTACATAAGGGAAGGGATAAAATAAATGGAAGTAAAGGTTAAACATGGAGGAAAAGAAGGCACAATGGGTCAACCTGGAGACAGGAAATGGCACCACAATCAGCACTGAGGTTGTATATAGACAACCATCTTGGTTGGCGAAAATGTTATTTATTTTTTTATTTTATTGAAATCTAGGATTACAAATACCTTTGAGCAGGAACTACTGATTTACAAAGGTTCCACGTTGAATGAATGGGGTGTATACATACATGCAAAGGTCAATATAATAATATATAGTTACTCAATAAAAAGAAGCAAGAGACTGAGGCTTAGGAAATTCCAGTAATTCAAAATGTGCCAAATGTTAGGTAGCATGATGTACCAGTCAAGGGCAATCTTAGAAATAAGCGCTGCAGGTGGGGGGTAATGCAGGCAGGAAGGCCGTTGTTGGAGGGTAGAGGTTGAAGGTAAGAGCTCTAAACTGGAGGGAGGGGAAGGATAAAAGTCAGGAAATGCCCAGGGGGATGAAAGGGAAAGGGGGCAAGGGGTGGGTAGGTAAGGCAGGTAGAAGGCGGGCAAGGTGGAGAGAGAGATAGCTGTCAAGACTGAAGTGGAGGGCAGTGAGTGGTGGGCCCCTGATTAGGCGAGGCAGTCACAACGACTAGTTGAAACGAGATGAAATCAGAGTTGTCACTTAAAAGGGCCAAGATCAGCAGCAGTAAGAGTTTCTTTGTTAAGAGTATTGTACCACTGTGGTGCTCTGTGGGCAAGGGCCCTCTGGCCCATGGTAGTTCGGCATCTGTAGACAAGGAAGGTTAGTTGTTGTGAACTTCTAGTTTGCTGGGTGCTGTGGTGGTCAATGAGGAGCTTTTCAATGCCCGGGGGCATGACCCCGAGGAGGACTTTTTTGGCTAAGAGGCAGGTTTGATACTGTATCCAGCTGATGAGAGGAAGCCATCCTGCCCGAGTGTACAGGTCACAAGTGTGTGTAAGTCGGTCAGCCCCAGTTAGCAGCCTGTATGCTTTGTTAAGTACAACTGTAATTCTGCAGAGGGCAGAGGGGGAGGCAGATCCATAGATTGCTAGCTCATAATCGATGATGGAGGTGACAGAGCTGTTGAAAGCCAACCAGAGAGTGCCAGGAGTCATGCAGTGCTTGTGCCTGTAGAGCACGCCTATACGGATGTTGGTGGCTTTGGTGACAGAATCTATGTGCCGATGGTAGGAGAGTGAGCTGTCCAATGTGACACCTAGGTATTTAAAATCAGGAACGTGTTCTAGCAAGGTCCCTGTTTGGTTTAGGATGGTGAGGTCATGGGATTTATACTTACTCCTGGCATTGTAGAAGGCCATAACCTGGACAAGGAAATGATAGAAGGCATCTTTTTCAGGGCAGAAAAATGGTAGAAATTGTTGATGGGGGACATGAATATGCCAGATGTTGACTGGAGCACCTTTGCTGAAGCCACATTCAACAGCAGAGTCATTCTTCCGTGCCAGCATGTGGCATGCCTCACACAGGTAGTGTGTGAACACACTAGGGAAGTAGCAGTCTTATACATGGTGCTATCAAACAGGGACAAGTGAGTATCTCTGATTTAGCAGTGGGTAGCCATCTGGGAACAATTGACCACCAAACAGTATGGTTCGGGATAAACAAAACCGTAGATTCAAGCCATACAGAATCATGGGTACTGTACTTTAGGATGACTGACTTCTGCAAAACAATACAAAGTGGCCAAGATGGAAGTGTGGAGGAATAATGGGGAAACATCTAATCTGCCATCACAGGGGCAACAAGCCTTTGTGAGAATCAGGTAAACAAAGGAAAACAAAGGGAAAAAACAACTCTGGTTCTCAAAAGAGGTTGCATGGAAGGTTACGGAGTAACAGATAGCATTCAGGCAGTTTAAGACAACACAGAAAGAGCATGACAGATAACTGTACCAGTTAAAGTGGAAGGAGGCAGGGAAAGCATTCAGAATAGCAAAGGACCAAACTGAGGAATAGATACCAAACTCTGTACAGAATGGGTGTAAAACCTATTATATGTACACTGCTGACCGAGGAAAGACCAAGGAAGGGATAGTGAGGATTCATGAAGGAGAGAAGGGGTAGTGGGCAGAGGGTGACAGTGAAACAGCAGGAATAGTGAATGAATAGTTATGGTCAGTTTTCTACAAAGAAGAGGAGATTGGAGTTACAGAAACAAATCAATACAACCACTCTGGATAGGAGGGCTCAATACCAGTCCATTTACAGAACAAAGGGTATGGAAATAACTCCTGATAGTGACGGTGGACAAGCCAATAGAGACAGATAACATTCACCACTGAATTTTAAAGAAAGGAAGTGGTGAACTAGTAACACCAATGACTACCCTCTTTAGTAGCTCATAAAGCACACGGACACGTCAAACAGTTCCTGGGCTACAGAGATTGGAATGTGTGCTTAGTACTTATTTAATTGTGTTGTCTTCATCACTTCACAGGTTATGTTCAGGAACTGATAGAACACGTTTAGAGCTTACTGCGTTGTCAAGGTGACACTGCATTAACATTAACCCCGGACAGTGTTCCTCCACCACTGTGCTCACAGTATGAATGCATAGCAAAGGAAGAAGTCATCATGATGCATCATTCCCATTTTAAAGTACAACAGCAGCCATAGACACACAGTGTCACCCAAACATGTATATTTTAAAATGTCTTTATTTTTGACATTATAAGAAAGTCATTTTCTTTATTAGGAGATATCGCATGCCTTGACATGACAGATAGCAGAGAATAAAAGTACTGTATTCATTAGCAATTACTACTGAAGTCATATTAATTGTTGTAAACAATATTTGTAGGAATACTTGTATGTCTTGTACACAAATTATGACAATGACTAATAGTAAGTCACATTTCACAGTACCTTATTTTAATAGAACTTGAAGGGTGCAGCAGTAAATGGTATTGATGTAAATAAGTACATATGAACTGCAACTTCAATGGTACAACAATAAAGTGAAGGGGAAATTGACTGTACTTGTGCAGCGATGTGCTGCATATTGGTACTCAGAAAATACCAAAGAATGAGTGATTGCAAGGTAATCATGCACGTTAAATGTGTGGCAATCTACCACCGTAACTTTCCTGCTGTGAAGTCATGTAGCATTCGCTGAAGAATGCTTCCTTGAACATCTGATGAAGTGATGATGATAATTATGGCTATGTGGAGCGTTTTCTCCTGATGTGTGCAGTATGATTAAAAGTACACCTTGACACCGGCCCAGTGGTACTGATGGTTGAGGAGCTGGACCCCACACCACGTACCACAATGGTAAACTGTGTTATGGAATGAGTTGTGGTCATCAGGGGTTGGGGGGGGAGGAGGATTGAAGGTTCCAGGAACTGGTCTCCTCCTCTGGGGAGGGAAGGGAAGGATACCCACATGTGCTGGCACCTAGCAGTGGCTAGGGGGAAGGGCGAATCACAGAGTACAGTAAGGGGCCAGCATGACAGATGTCCAATGTGCGGTGTGCGTGAGCGTGCACTACTGCGTCATTGGTGTCATTCCACGCCTGTGTTGTCAGATGGTGCTTGTGGGCAAAATAGTGGCTGAACCCTCGGCGCATAAAGGCAGGGCCACAGCATTTCATCCGTCACTCCTAGAAGCTCACGCTGGTCCTGACCACTTGGCCTTCTGGAACTAGGGACGGTGATGTGGCTTAACACAGGGTGAAGCAGTGGAGGTGTAGCTTGGGCAAGGTGTCTGCTGCAGGAGCCGCTAGCAGTGCCATACTTGGAGATCCATAGGAACACCCCAACTAAGAGGTAAGACCATAAAGAAATAAATAGAAAAAAAAAAAAGAAAGTCCACCTTGGCCATTCTGTGGGTAACCATCCATGACAATCAATGGTCACCGTAGAGCAACAAACTGTTATACTGTAGATAACCACAGTACACAATGTTTAAACAGCACAGTCATGGTCTTGAAAGTACGACTTCACATCATGCTGCACACTTTAAGAGATCACGCAGTGTTACTGTGCCCATGTCTGTGTAATCTCCCTTGATAGTGAAGCACAGTACCATGTAACTTCAAAAAGTCAGGTCATGGCGGTACAAGTCACAGCAGTGAACCATCACAATTCCTTTATGTCACACTGTAACATGAAACATGAGCATGTATGCAGAGCATGGGTTCTGACGTACATGTAAGTGTCCAAAACAGTAAAACAAGAAATAATTAAGTATTCATAAAACTTTTTTTTGCACAACTCTCCTTCATGTGCTTAACATGCAAGAAATATTCGTGAAGGGAGGTTTCACAGGGTTAATTGTGGTTACTTCAGCGGTGGATACTTAAAGCCGGTGTACTCCTCAGACGGGAACTTGAACCTTATCTTATTAATGGCTCATGCTGGAAGAACTACTGGTACCCTTTGACCAAGCCAACCCCAACACCACCGTGCCACCTGCCTGTGCACTATGTAGTGATATTTTCTGTGAGAACAAAAAGAAAAGTAACCTACTTGTACAGCCAATCGTTAATCAATAACATCTGACAGTGCGGTGATATAATGGTATGTCACATCACTCTGGTGTTACTGGAATATGTTTTGCCATATGTAGAGTGATGCATTTTTAACTATGATATGATGTTTTTGAAGGTGCATGACTTATTAGACCATATGTGGACATGCCGCAGTACTATGTGAACCAGTACTTCACTAATATCAGTTGAGTCATGGTGCATGTTGTGTGCATAACCTAAACATCATTTGGGGTCTTTGGTGAAGGGATTCAGTCATTGCACCATTCAAGTGGTACAACAGTAAAGGTTGAAATGTGTTAATGGTAGTAGGTATCACAGTGAACATCAAGACGTGTGCAAAAACAATGTGTAGGTTGTTTCATCCACCTAACAGGTATTGTTCAGTCTTTTATGCATTTGGGTGAGCACAGGTAGGATAGTGATCCACAGAAACAATAAAGGTCACATGCTCTGCACACTATGGAATTTAGGAGGTTATTACGTGCATGGGTACACCACCTTGTACCCAGGTATCCTCAGTTCTACAACAAAGTGTATCTGAATATCAGTTTGTTATATTTTAATCATGACACAATGATTGTTGTATAGTCAGACCTTCTATTTTGTGTTTCCTAGGGGAAGATGCTGTAAGAAGAGGAACAGTAGCTGGACCTGTACCTGCTTCAGATATGAGGAGATGTCATCCATGCTCTAACCATAACATTATATGTGAGAAATGTTATTAAATGTCAAGCAGCAGTGCAAATAAATAAGTTATTACAAACAAAAAAATTTTGGCTGCGGTGATGAAAAAGATTTGCAGAACTATTAATTTTATTTTTTGTTTTGAGTTAAGTTTCTGGATGCTTACTATGCTGTGCACTGTGCATTTTCATTTATGTCTGAACTGTAACCCTCATTTGATCCTCAATATTATTTCTATGCCAAAATGAGAAGGACAAGTTTTTTTCTTGAGAAATAATTATTTAACAAATGTTCATAGAACTCTGAAATTTTGATGGAAATTGAAAATTAGTCTTCTCCTTACACAGCTCCTGAATGTTTTAAGTGAAATTATTAAAGATACAACTGAAATAAAGTTCAGAGTTACAAGACAGTGAAGTGTCGGGTGTTCAATCACTTAATGCAACTGAAAGTAAATAAAATGAATTGGTTCACTTTGGGCATCATGGATGTAACAGTTGTCAAAATAATTTTGAAAGCCAGCACGGTTGCAGTGAGTGTTGAGGTGCTGGATGCAACAGCTCACACCACACTGGTGAGCTGGTGTCCAGGAGCAACCTTTGGTCATCCCTGTGCCAGCAGGGGAAGGAGGTAGGAGCAGGATACAGCATCCCCTTGGCATCTCTCCTCTGCGGTGGGAGGATGTTGCCCTCCTGTAGTCCCCTCGTCACCAGGTGGAGGTCCAGTGTTGGCGCATGTGGATGGGGGCAGCATGAAGGGGGTGTGTCAACACATATAGCACACATGACTGACACAGTGCTGTGCAGAAAATGGTGGTGAAATCCACAAAAAAAACATAAAAGACAATGGTAACATAATTTTTCACTGTTGTGCAGGCTATCGACATGAAAGTATTTCTGCAATCAATGAGGAAAAAGTATGTCGTGAATTGACCACACCAACTATTAAGTTCATTGAGATGTGCAGATGACAGTGAAAGTACAAGGTTTAGGAGAGACTCAGGTTAGGGGAGTGCCACAGATGGTAATCAGTTTAAATTGTAAGACAGTATGCTGTAGATGGAATTAATACCGAGTTGCTGAAATTGCTGTTGAACACCGGGGTAATTACAGTGCTGTTTTTAAAAAATGGCATTATATGCTTGAGGGTACACCTCAGCAACCCAGAAACTGTGCTGTGAGTGTACACATTTTGCATGTACATGTACCTTAACTTCATCCTGATGCAATCACACCATGTCAAAGCTCTCATGGCAGTCCCATACTATGCTGAGCAGTGAAGGTGCCATGTATGAGTAAATACTAACGCTTTCAATAATCGCATATCAGTAATTTATTCACTGTGCATCACTGACAGTGCATTTATACAGCATATCATGAATATGTAGCATTATTTCCACACTCTTGTGCAAGTGACTCACATAAGATTCAGAAAGGTACCATTATTCAAAACTGGAGAACTCTTCCCTTATGTAAACAGAAGATCGAGGAAATTATTTGTCACACAAAAGGCAAATGTGACCACTCAGTTAAGAAGGGTGATAAAACCTTTTATGGGTACATTATGGAGCATAGACAGACAAATAGAGGGTTAGTGAGGCTGGATAAAGGGGAGTGTGGGGGGGCAGAGAGGGTCTGTGAAAAAGCAGGGATACTGAATGAAAACTTGTGCTCAGTATTTATAAATGAAGAGGAGGGGAGGTACCTAATCCAATCAATACAAGCACTCTGCATGGGGGGTGCTATCCCACACCTTTCTCAAAAGAAAGGGTTCTGAAAGAACACCTAAAAGTGAAAGTGGCCAAAGCAATGGGGATTCCCACCCCATAATTCTAAAGGAATTAAGGGGAGAACTAGGGACACCACTGACTACCCTTTTTAACAAATCATGGGAAGGTGAAGTGGTAGCAGAGAACTGGTGGAGGCCGGATGTGATTCCCCTTCATAAAAGTGGGAGCAAGAAAGAGGCAGAAAACTACAGACCTGTCACTTTGACCTCAGTGGTAGGAATAATCATGGAATCACTGCTGAAGGAAAGAATTGTTGAGTACCAAGAGGCAAGAGGATCACAGGACCCAAGACAGCATGGATTCATAGTGGTAAGGTAATGTCAGATGAATCTAATCGATTTCTTTGACTGGGTAATCAAGGTTGTAGACCAGGGAGGAGCAGTGGACATGGTCTACCTAGATTTTAGCAAGGCATTTGACACAGTCCTACACTAAAGATTAATAAACAAATTAGCCAGCCTGGGAGTGTGAAACATTGGCTGGACAACTGGAAACAGAATGTAATAGTAAACGGAGTCCACTCTGAAAAAGGGGGGTTACTAGTGGTGTACCGCAGGGTTCAGTACTGGGTCCGTTCCTTTTTAATGTCTTCATAAGTGACATTGCAAAGGGTATGGAAGGAAAAGTATGCCTCTTTGCAGATGACACAAAGATCTGCAACAGGGTTGATACACAAGAGGGCTAGAAAGGATGAGATGGGACTTGGCAATGATGGAGGAATGGTCAGAAGTATGGCAGCTTGGATTCAATGTAAAGAAGTGCACAGTGATGCACCTGGGAAATAAAAACCAAGGGGAAGAGTAGACAATGGGGGGGTAGTAAAAATAACAAAAAATGGAAAGGGACCTGGGGGTAATCATATCAGATAACCTTAAGGTTAGCAAGCAATGTAAGAAGGCAGTAGGGAGGGCTGGGGGGACACTGGGATGTATAGAGAGAGGCATCACCATTAGAAAACATGAAGTTGCTATCAATCTGTGAAGACAGTTGGTGAGACCACATCTGAAGTACTGTGTCCCGTTCTGGACACCTCATCTCTGTATGGACATGCACAGGATGTAGGCAGACCAGATGAAGGAAACTAAAATGGTTCAGGGTCTGCAACAGAAGTCATATGAGGAGAGACTAAAGGAGCTTAATATGTACACCCTTGTGGAAGGGGGGGGGCATCATAGAAAACTTTAAGTACCTCAAGGGAATAAACAAAGTCAAATAGGGTAACATCTTTCAGATGTGCAAGAAAAAGGTGACACAATTTGAAAAAAGGGGGGGGTGGCTCAGGGGCAAAGTGTGGAAGTATTTTTTCACTGAGAGGGTGGTGGACACATTGAATGGCCTTCATCATGATGTTGTGGGGTAAGAAACACTGAGGGAATTGAAGAATGCATGGGACAGAAATAAAGTAATTCTTGTAGGAGGTAGGAAGAAATGGGTTATTGTTTAACTAGGACCTACAGCTTGTCCAGTAGGTAGGGAAATGGTCAGACTAGGTGGGCCAAGCGGTCCTTATCTGCCATCAAAGTCTATGTTTCTATATGTCTATGCTATTTCTTCTTCCCTGAAAACATACATTACGCATGTGTAACATGCTGTGTTTAGATGGTTGGGGCACATGTGGTAATGGAAGACAGGAATACATGGGATAAGCATAGGGGCACCATATCGTTACATAAAGTAGGATGTAGAAAAGCACACATGAAGTATGGTGTATTATGCAAACAGGTATGTGACAGGTGAATTGCAGTGCCCAGTGAAATTCCGTCTTTGATTTGAAACTGTTTGTATGTCTGTGACACAAATCACAGAAAGAAATGTGTGTGGCACTATTGGGTGCATTTAGTAAATCATATGTTTACCCAATTGTTCATTGGAGATCAGTTATGCTGTTGAAGACTATCTGCTCTTAGGTAAAAGAAAAGTTTTGTTGTTACTGAAAGGCATGTGTATCACTGCAACACTTACTCATGAGTGCTGAACCTCAAATAAGGTTTAATACATCTACTAAAAACAGATTTGCAAATTTGCCACTGTCTGAATCTTGACTTACTGTTTCCACTATAAACTTTGCCCATAGTCCACATATGAATAATTGGGCCCTTGTTTCTTGGAATATTTCAGGATTAGTGTCAAAATTTTCAGATACTGATTGGAGAGCATTTATAAATTTATATCATATCATCTGTTTGCAAGAAACATGGCACTTAGATGCCACTTATGTTTCTTTAAACAGGTATACCTGTTTTCAGGTACTGGGGAAGAAAATTGCTAAATATGGAAGGGCATCTTGTGGGTTAGTAAGCTGGGTTAATGAAGACGATAACCTTAAAGTTCTACATATAGCAAGCAATGCAATTGCACAGGCTTTTTTGTCCATACTTAGGACCTTTCATATTGTCTAATAAATGCTTATTTTCCTCCCCGAAAATCTAGACATTACTCTATAAAACTTTGGGATGAACTAGAACATCTATTATATTCTAGTTGGATCAGGACAGGATGTGATAACATCCTGATTTGTGGTGACTTTAACAGTCACATAGGTCCCTTTGATGGCTATGGGGACTGTGAGGCCCATATATGGGTATTTGATAACGTATCTGCTTTTCAGAGGAAAGCAATGGACCAAAGAGTTAATACCTCGGGGAAAAAATGGATTAAACTGTTCCAAACTTTTAATTTAGCTCCCTTAAATTGTAGATTTCTGGGTGATCAATCTGGGAATTTTACATTCATCAATTCCCTGGGCTCTTCCACTATAGATTTATTCTGTTGGAATGGCAGTATGGAACAGTGGTCTTCTTTATCAATCCTTACTAGAAGCGAGAGTGACCACTCTCCAGTGATCTTAACCTGGGGAATTAGGCCCCTGAAAGATTTCATTTAGCGAATACCTCTGAAAATAGAGGTCACTCAAAAATTAGATGGGACCTAGGCAAATTAGATATGTTGGTGCCAGTAATGGAAGGAATTGTAACCACTCTTGATACTACCCCAATAAACAACCAGACATTTGAATTTTTGCATGCCCTGATGATTAGTTGTTATGACAAACTTAGGGAACATCTTGTGTATCCTACTACTCTGGAAAGAAACTACAAGAAATGGTCTGACCATCTTATTTCTAACACCTGGTTTGACACAAGTTGCTTAAAGTTTAAGCATCAACTAACAAAATTGACCAGAATTACTAGAGCAATAAACACCAAGAGTGCCTATAGGGAACTAAATAATATAAGATTGGCCTATAAAGAATTTCTGACACATAAACAGAGAACCTATCAGCAGAAAAAATGGGATCAAATGCTCACAATGACACAACATAATGGCAGTCAAACATGTTGGCTTTTAGTTGCTAAAGGAACAGCCAATAGTAAAAATTACCATGATTTTCCTATACATATGGAAAAATGGGTTGCTCATTTTGAAAAGTTATTTTATGATCCAGATTTAATTGCAATGTCAATTAACTGGTGTAAACCAATAAATAAAACCCAAGCATTGATAATTACTATTAGTGAGTCTTATTTTGCTATAACTAGTCTAAAAAAGAACAAAGTTTCAGATCTAGATCAAATATCCCCAGAAGTCTATTTGCTGGTCCCTTCTCTTTGATCTAAATTACTTACAAATTTCTTCAACTCATGTATAGTTAATAATAGGGTTCCACCTTCATAGAAGGGAGCTATTATTGTCCCTATATTCAAAAAAGGTAACACAAGTGACCCTAAGATGTACAGACCTATTTCGTTGCTGGATATTAGTGGGAAACTATTTGCCAAAACTCTCTTAAATATATTATTATTTCAGCTAGATCAGCTGGGAAACATTTCTGAATTTCAAGCAGGTTCAGAGCAGGGTATAGTACAACAGATAACTGCTTTGTATTATTACATTTAATTGAGAAGCACATTATATTGAGGAAACAAAAATTATGTGTGGCTTTTATTGATTTTACTTCTGCTTTCAATAATATTTCAAGATTCATATTATGGCAAGCCATGGTTAAGAAAGGTTTTCAATTGGACCTTATTCAGGTGATAAGTAACCTTTGTTCAAATACCTGGGCCCAGGTTAGAGTTGGCAATGATGGTAGCTTATCAACTAAGTTCTGTAGAAACAAAGGGGTTAGGCAAGGATGTGTTTTAGCACCAGTCCTATTCAACATTTATATAGACCAACTCTTAGAAGAACTGCTTGAATCATCATCGGACTTCCCTATCATTGGTTCAAGGTCCTGCCCAGCTCTTGCATATGCTGATGACCTTGCTTGATAGCTCTGACTAAATCGGGTCTTCAGAAAAAATTGGGTATTCTTAATGATTTTGCTTCCTCTTATAGTTTACAAATAAATGAAAATAAGAGTCAGATTGTTATTGTTGGTTCCAACAAAACAAAGGATTCCTGGCTGGTGGGGAAACAGGTGTTAAAAACTGTTAAAACTTATACTTATCTTGGTATTACATTCACAAATAACTATCAGTGGACGTAGCACATAAAAACATACTTGACTAAGCTAAAACAGACCACTGGAGCTTCAGCCAGATTCAATAACAAGTTTGGGGGCAACAGTGTGAGGCCCTTGCTAAAAGCAATACAAGCTAAGTATGTGTCTCAGGCCTTGTACTTAGTTGAAATTTGAGGCCCCAATAAACTTGGGAACCTACAGCCTCCTTTAAACAAACTTTTATGAACACTATTAGCTGTGGGATATTCTTTTCTTGCTCCTATTCTGCGAGCTGAATTAAGTTTACCAAGCCTTGATGCTCAATGCACTGTCAAACAGGTTGGCTATTGGATAAATATTACCCAAATGAATTCAAATAGACTCCCACAGGAATGCCTCAGAGAGAAAAGAAAATGGGACAGCCTAGGATGTAAAAAATCAAACTGATTGAAAAACCTTGAAGCAATTTTCTTAAAGTACAACCTCACTTACCTACAGAAATATGTGGACAAGGGTATTAGTATTAATTTAAAATATAAAGCATATTGTAAAAATAAAATTCTCAATCAATTTAGGTTAGATGACTGCGTTTCTATTTCTTGTCTAAAAATGTCACCATGGTTGATACAGAATGACATTCAGTTCAGACTTAGATATTACCTGGACTTTCTGACTGATCCAGAACTCAGAAAGCGGTTTACTAGATATAGTCTGGAACAGTTTCCGAGTGCAGTACTAGCAGCAAAATTTGAAAAATCGATTGACTTAAAAGATACCTTATGTGCCTGTATGAATAAGGAGAGGGAAGATTTGGGCCACGTAGTTTTGATTGTTCATAGTACGTTAAATCGAGGATGCGATGGCTTGTTCCTATGTGGAAGGGTATTAATACTATAGATAAAAATGTATTGTTAAACATTAAGTTTATATCAGAAGATGAAAATGTTATCGGCAAGGTAGCTGGGTATCTCAGAGCAATTGCTAGCATTAGAAGAAAGATTAGATAGCACTTTATTATGTATTCACTGGCAAGGCAGTTGGGCATTGTAGAGTAATTTCTGGCTCTGAAAGAATGATTAGACAGCACTTTATTATGTATTCTACGGAAGATGATGATTTGTCTTTTTCTTATGTGCTTTGATTGTACTGTAAAACTGTTTTAAGTTGTTTTACCTCTGCATTGACAAATGTATTTTAGAGGAATAACTTGTACTTATTTATGTAATTGTCTTTGACCGAACAAAAACATTTATACTACAGTACTCATGAGTGTCAGTAGCATCCAGGTCTCCATGCTCCTGACAGAACTGGTAGTATGCCATCTGAAGGACACATTCCTGAAGGCACACATCCTCAAAGCCAAAGTGATTAGTGATGCATTATGGAGGGTCGATGTTATGCTCGGCAAACTTGTACATGACTTGAACTATTTCATAGCAGCAACGGCACTCCAACTCAGTTGGCATAATAACACACTTGCCACACCAGCACCTGTAGAATGAAAAAACAGCCATGCACATTGCATTACAGAATACACAATTAATAGCAACAAACTGTCATTGCAGCATGAAAAATGACGGCAAAGCAAGTAAGCAAGGCATCACAAACACATACGAAGAAGACAGCAGAAGAAGATTTGGTCTATCAAGTCTGCTTGTATTGCAGGTTCCACAACTTGAGTTAAAGTCCATGCCCTCCCTCCACACTCCTCCCATCCTCCAGACCCATGATCCTTACGTTCTCCTTATGCCTAGCTAGCCCAGCCTCTGTTAAAGCTGCCCACTGTCTTCAACGAGATGACCTCTTCTGGCAGCACATTCCAAGTGCCCACCACACTCTCTGTGAAGAAGTGCTTCCAGACCTACCTCCTAACCCTCCCACACACCAGCTTCACACTGTGCCACCTTGTGTTATTGTTGCAACTCAGCTTAAAGAGACTCTCCTTATCAACCTTATTTATCCCTTTCAAGTCCTTGAAGGTGCCAATCATGTCCCTTCTCTCTCTCCTGCCTTACAGGGAGAACACGTTCAGTCCCCTCAACCTCTCCTCGTATGCCTTACCCTGCTGATCAGCTATTATCTTTTTAGCTCTCCTTTGGACATTATCTAGCAGGTTAATGTCCTTTTTGAGGTGTGGGCACCAGTACTGAAATCCATACTATAGATGTGGCATTACCAATGACCTGTACAGGGGCAGTATAACGTCCTCGCTCCTACTGATCCCCTACAAATGCATCCCTGCATCTTGTTTGACTTTGCTGCTGCTTTCTCACACTGCATGGAGAGCTTCAGATCACTAGCGATCATCATTCCCAGGTTCTTCTCCTCCTCTGATGCAGATACTCGGACTCCACACAAGTAGTACTCTGTCCTGGAAGTCTTGGCTCCAATATGCATAAATTTCCATTTGTTGGCATTGAAGGCAAGCTACCAAATCCTGAACCACCTCCACAGCTTTTTCAGATCTTCCGGTAGGCCCTGTATCCCTTCAGCTGTGTCCACTGTCCCACAGAGCCTGGTGTCATTTGCACCAAGGCGTGTGTCTCTGCCCCGTGTTCATGAATCATGTGAAGGATAGTGAAACTGATCTGAGTAATTGTGTAGCCACAGACTGTGTTTTAAGTACTGTAACAGGCTGTGGCAGAGACTAATGGCACTACCTGCAATGTGGCATTCCTGCAACAACAGGCCATGCAATACACAACACTGGAGGAAGGCATGACAGACATGGTACTAAAAAGCAACATCACTGCATATGTCAGGATACGGGAAACACCTGTGGTCCATTTACCTTTTCACTGTGTTGTTTGCTGCAAGTTGGACAGAAATGCCATCACATTTATTGCAGTCGGTGTTTCTATTATTTTGACAAAACATATTTTCATGTGTTGCCCAAAGCCGAACACACTTTTATCACTGCCATTAGTGGATATTGTACACACTGGACAGAGATCTTTGACATACCCCCTTATACTGCAGCTACAGTTACATGAACAAAGTTGCAACCCAACCATGGCTCACTGTGGATGCACATCACACCATCCGGAGATAAAACCAATGTGAAAGTAACTACATGGTACTTGCTCCCCCCACCACCACCACCAACCATGATACAGAACCTTATAAAAGGACATATACAATAATAAAAACTATAGTCCTTGCAGTTGCCATTGATGACAGCCGCACTGAAGATGTAACCATGGCAACTAATCATAGTTAGTCAGTGGGCAACCCCCGCCACAGGTTCCACTCATGCAGCTGGTGTATTTTACAATAACAGGCATAGCACTGCTTGTACTTTCTGTTTGTCTCTGATACTTGATGATATAATAAACTGAGACAAGTCCACTTCTTTGGAAAAAGGAAAAAGTGCATTAGCCCACTGGTCTGCACAGTGCAATGTCACTTATGAGGAAAGCAAGGCCCATCAGAATGACATTACACACACACCCCCAACACAAAACCCACACCCGCATCAGAAAAAATGGTAAAAAGAAGAAAGATCGAATTGATAAACATATTTTTAATTCATGAGGGGGCTGGGATTACCAAGATAAATCGCTGATACATGATGCTGTATTTATAGATGCATACTGTGTTGCTTCTGTCCCGATTGGCTCCCTACTCTTGGGTTCATACAGGTAGGGGAGAATACTGCAGTATCTGTAGGTATTCTCCATTTCATTCATTAAACTGACACTGCTGTTCTCATCTACATTGCCGGATAGAGGTGAGGACACTGTAGAGCAGGGGTTCTCAAATGGTGAGGCCAGCCTCCCTGGGAAGGCCCCAACCTATTCCAGGGGAGGCTCAAGCAAGCCTGAAAAAGCACTGTATTTAAATTTTGAGTTTTATATGTTTTGTTTGAAGAGATGACTCAAACTGAAAGATGATAATAGTAGGTAAATCTTATGTATTTATTTACTAATGGGT
The DNA here is from genome assembly GCA_016271365.2 of Neoceratodus forsteri. Taxonomy (NCBI): domain Eukaryota; kingdom Metazoa; phylum Chordata; order Ceratodontiformes; family Ceratodontidae; genus Neoceratodus; species Neoceratodus forsteri. The sequence continues at coordinate 1,071,914,546 of CM028131.1, forward strand.
GACAAGGGAAGGTGAATGAGCCAAGGCTCATTTCAGGTGTACTCAGGGAAGGGTAGGGAGTCAATACATTTCAAAAGGTAAGTGCAAAACAATCAAGAAATACACAATGAACAATACTGCAAACACATATGAACAATAAACTATTGTACAATGGCGTGTGAAAATCCTGTAACCTCATTGGTCAAAACATGTCACATGACCGTGGTTAAATTCTGCATTACCCACGACTGAGGAAATACATTTATAAAACAACATAATTAAACACATTTTACACATGGGTCCATTGTATAATAGCAATAAGACACTCCAGGGTGTGGGTTATTGGGGGTTTACCACTTCTTTCTGTGGTTACTTTCGGCTCATATAAGTGACCACACCACACAATTGAAGTAAACCCACACACCCACACCCTGTTGTGCCTTATTGCTTAAATAATGAGAGATGGTAATTGATCAATTTGTAGCCTGACGGCAGAACAGCCCAAATACAAAGGTTGAACATAGAAGTGCTAAGAGCGATAGCAGGAAGGAGCAAAGTAATCCCTGAGAAGTTGCTTAGGAGCAGGGAAGGAGGGGGAGAGGTAAAGTATGTAGGAAGATTATTTCATATAGAGAGGAAACAGATAAAAGTAGTCTGACCCATGAAGGTACTACAACAAGGGGTAACAATGGTTCAAGAATGAAAATAGTGGAGCAAGTAGGCTGGCCTGTGAAGGGGGGGGTTACAGTAAGCTGAATAACATTATTTTATTTATTTGTTATTTAGATAACACCTTTGAGCAGAGGAGCTTTTTTTAAAGGTTCCACATCAGTATAAGACAAAGAACTGAATGTTAGCCAAGTACTCAAAGGGGTTTCAATTTATTCATGGTGTACTGAGCAAAGTACAGTATGCTATTTTTCTTTGGGGAGGCCCAAGATTATTTCAGTTTTTGGGGGAGGCTCAATATCTTTTTCATGGATTTGGGGAGGCTCACTGTGACAAAGTCTGAGAACAATTGCTGTAGAGTGACCGATATCCACGCTACTTTCATGTCTACTGAGGCCACCAGCCATGTTTCAGGAAGATGATCACTGCAGGGATCGACTTTCACTTACAGGCTGACTTCCAGTCTCCCTATTGTGATGTCACACAGCAGCTCTGCTGAAAGGCGGAAGCTGGATCCCGTTAGCTCTGCATTGAGGCAGCTGCAGCAAAATTAATTAATAACATGCATCGCAAAAATTAAATTATAAATGAAAACAACACCTGATATGTGAATTATGCAACAAATACAACAATATGCATTGCATATATACTAGCCAGGATTGATTCTCTTTAACATTTAATGCAGTCAGTGTGTGCTGGGACTAGATTTGTGGTGTTGTACTTGGATAAATCATGGGTCCAGCCCCAGACTGATTAATTAAAACCCAGGATTCTTTCTTGCCATTGTATAGCAATTATTTCACACCCTTGAAGAGTTCTTAGCACTTAGGCATAATGACAAAACATACACAGTTTACATTTAGAAATGATGTCTTTACAAACAAACAGGATTTAAATTTATTTATTTAAACATGTTTTACCAGGTAAGCACACCGAGCCCAGAGCTAATTTCCAGTGCAACCTGGGGAGGAGGGAGGCATAAGGAATGAATACAGAGAGCACATACAGTAACTGAAATACATTGAGTTAATATCATAAAACATACATTAGAACTGGGAGAATAGAGTCAATATAGTAGAACATGCATTAGAACTGGGAGAATAGGGAAAGATTATACTGTGCATACAGTACATGGTACATGAGTCTTTATCATGGTACATTCATTAGGAGATACAATGAGTCAACTGGGTGGAGAAAACAGATAATCACTATAGCCCTCTGGGAAGGCTCAGTAATTGCACAGGTAATTTTGCATTTGTATGAAGGAGTGATGGCTAGAAAGAGTTTGCTTGCTATCTTATCTCTGCTAACTTTGTGAGGCTGCAATTACGTAACTTCTGTCCTTCTACAGCTTCTGGCCTGTAGGGCCTACTACAAGAGGGGAGCCTGGGTAATATTGTAGGGGGTGGAACCCTGGACTTATATGGGGGTACATTCTAGGTAATGAGCACAGTTCACCAGCGATTTCTAATGGGACTTGATCAGAGCCTTGCTTGCTTTGGGGGGAGTGAGGGCAGGGCCCTTGAGAGGGCGGGAGAGCCGGGGATAATTTCCGGGGCCCAGCGCCAAAGAGGGGCCTAGGTCACCTGCCATATTACTATCCTTTTCAAAAAGGAATTAAAAACCTATCTTTGGAGAATGGCCCTTCTTGAAAGCTAAATGCATTGTTTAGTGTGTGTAATTTTACTGTAATTTATTATATTTTTAGAATATATTTTATAATTTTATGGTTTGTCATTTGTATTGTTTGTTGATGCTTTTATTGATTTGTTCAGCGCCTTGATATTGTGAAAGGCGCTATATAAATAAAATTATTATTATTATTATTATTATTACTATATACAGCTGCATAGGGCCCTCAGAGTCTGAACTATTTCCGGGACCCAGAATTCCTCTCACAGGACCTGAGGGAGGGACTGTCACTTTGGAGGGTTTGTTGTTTCAGATGTTTGGGAGCTGGTAGCTTATGGAGGCATGGATGCAGTTGTGCTTGTGTCATGGAACATGGAGGCAGCGGCTTATTTTCTGAGAATTACTAGTCCGAGAAAATAAAAAAGAATGTTTTGAAGATTTAGAAATCATGGGCTGGATTTTCAAAGGGCGATGCAGGGCTTGCATCAAGCCCTGTGACAAATCCTTGTTTTTTTGGCACAGCTGCACCAAACACCTTTGCCACAACTGCACACAATTTAAGTAGATCAGGCACAGTTATGACTCTTCACCTGATCTATGGCAGCTTGCACCAGATATTTGGTGCAAGCCCTGTAAAAAGGGTAGCTGAGATTGCCACAAGCTAGACCAGACAAAGTTGGTCTAACTTGCAGCAGTCTGTGATTGTTGGCACATGGAATGGAAAATCGTTCGCCACATGTTCAGTGCACCCGGGCCTGCGTCATTCTGACTCTTTTGAAAATCTGTCTCTATGTCTTTAAGGCAAACAGGATTATCTGCTGAGAGTTTCTACAGTCTGAGAAAACAAAAAAGGTTTTGAAGAAAATCTTCAGATGACAGAGCTCTAACAATGTTGCCCTGAAGTCAACACATTAGAGACTGATGATTCAGAGCTATCACAGAATGAGTTAGAGCTAAGGGTTCTGTGATGAAGTCACACCTTTGGAGTGAGATGGCCTCTAGTAGTTGAGCATTAATATCCAAGCAGCAAATGACTAGCTGAGTGACAATTTGGAACACAGAAAGGAATAATTTCAGTGTGGCAGTGGTATCCTATGACTTGTGAGTGGTCCTCTCTGGAACAAGCCACCACATCATAGTATAGGAACTTATTTATTTTTTTCTTCCCCAGCTGGCTTCCCACTCAGTCCACAGTCCCTACTACCCCACCCCATCCCCTGGGATATACCTGCTGCTCACTGGAGAGCACCCTGGATTGCACCCCAGGGTGGGGCCACTCAGGGAGCCACCCTTGTTACCCCGCTAATGATGCCTCGGTGATGATCTGGTGGCACAGTGCCTCAGACAGCTGCATGGGGCTTGGTGTGGGAAATGGACGTCCACTATGCCTCAGCCATGTTTTCCCCTTGTTGATGGGAGGTGTGGCATGCAATGATGTAAGAGTGCATATGTGCCACATAGTCCCTAGAGGGTGACTGACAGTAAATCTAAACACTGAGAGTGCCTTATTGCTTTATTAAAAAAATTAAACAGTTGTTAAAAGGTTATGTTTTGGATATTTTCCTCATTAAGAGGGAGATTTTTAACAAAGTCATCTATCCACAATTTGACCAAAAATGCATCCTTATAGTCATTCAGCAGTGCCAGTCAATGGAGTGCTGTTACTTTTTTAAAACAGTTCATTCATCATGGTGATAAGGCTATATGGGACAGTTTAACAGACATTAAAAAATGGAAGACTTAGGAAAAATTTGTAGACTGAAGTATAATGCAAATACACTTATGCTATACTGACATCTTTTCATTAATACTTCAGGTATACTAGCATGCCTTATACTTAAACCCTTTAATGCTCGCTTACATATCAAATACATTTGTAATATACTGAGTTGCTTTACTTATACTTCCAATATACATTTATAAAGTATATTCATGCATTTTTGTACTGTATTTTTTGTTCTATTCTCAATTATAGTGTACTTATTTTAGTCTTGTGACATGCACCCATGGTGTATACCATTTTAAAGTGACCAAGTGCCTGTCTTGTGTGTTTCTGTGAATATTAACTTTCTACAAAAGGCTTTTTGTTACACTGCTATTTGATTAAGGCTAAACAGTACACCCTGGCCTAGATATTCAGAGAGGTTGCACCTGGCGCAACTGAGTTGCACCAGCGCAATCCCAAAAATGCACCCCGGAGCAGATCTGTACAGCACCTCACTAAAGTTGGGAGGTGTGCCACTGGACTGGAGGATGGCACTTGTAGTACCATTACGCAAGAGCGGACCAAGGGATGAACCAGGTAATTATCGCCCTGTAAGTCCCACCTCCATAGTGTGCAAACTCATGGAAACAATGCAAAAGGAAAGACTGGTGTCATACCAGGAGGACAATGGCCTCCAGGATGTGAGGCAGCATGGGTTTGTTTCAGGGAAGTCTTGTCAAACCAACCTGATACAATATTATGACTGGGTGACAGGTGAGCTGGATAAGGGTCATGCGGTGGATGTTCTTTACTCGGACTTCAGCAAGGCCTTCAATTTTGTGTCTCATGGGTGGCTTGGGGGGAAGCTAACTGGTGTAGCGGTAGGGGCAAAAACGATGAACTGGATTACAAGTTGGCTGAGTGGCAGGCTGCAAAGGGTGGTGGTGAGAGGGAAGCTCTCAACTCCAAAGCCGGTGATGAGTGGGGTGCCACAGAGGCTCTATGTTGGGGCCAGTATTGTTTGGGCTCTTCGTATCAGACATTGCACATGGGGTGGTGAGCAAGATAAGTCTGTTTGCTGATGACACCAAAATCAGAGCAATGGTGAATGAAGAGGAGGGGTGGATGCAGCTGCAGGGGGACCTAGCAAGCTAGAGGAGTGGTCAGAGAGGTGGCAGCTGGGGTTCAATGCAAAGAAGTGTAAGGTTATGCACTTTGGGATGAAGAACCCAAGGAGAGAATACTGGCTGGGAGGGGTTAAGCTGGGGATCACTGAGGAGGAGAAGGACCTAGGGGTAATGATAACAGGGACCATGAACAACACTGCCCAGTGCAGGAGAGTGGCAGCAAAAGTGAACAAAATGCTGGGGTGCATAGTGAGGGTTTTTTTGTCTAGGTGAAGAGAGGTGATCTTGCCCCTCTACAGGTCGCTGGTAAGGCCGCACTTAGAGTATTGTGTGCTGTTTTGGAGGCCATACCTAAAGCATGATATCAGGCTACTGGAGGGGGTACAGAGGAGGGCAACAAAGATGATATGTGGAATGGAAGGGACAGAGTATGACAGCAGGCTGAGAGACCTGAATATGTACACCTTGGAGGATAGAAAGGACAGGGGGGACATGCTAAAGACATTCAGGTATCTGAAGGGAATCAGTAAGGATGGGGCAGATGGGGTCTTTAAGTTAAGGAGGGGGAGGGTCACCAGGGGGCATGAGCTAAGAATAGAGGGGGGAAGATTTAGGAAGGAAATGAGGAGACACTATTTCACAGAGAGGGTGGTAGCAAAATGGAATGCCCTACCAGAATTGGTGGTATCATGTAAATGTGTGAACAGTTTCAAAAGGGCATGGGACAGGGAACAGGGGAGAGTGAGGGTGGGGGAGGTGGGGGGTGGCAGTAGGATGACAAATGGGAGTGGGGTGGGGCAGCTGCAAACTAGGGGTGCTAACTGCACACTCGAGCAGACTTAGATAGACTGGGTGGTCTGTTTGTGTCGGCACATTTGTATGTTCATATGTTCGTAATATTCAAAGGAAGGAATTGCACAGCACAAATCCTGATGCACTGTGGCACAAAGATAATGTATGCGGCGCATCTCCAGGGAGCGTGCCCATGCATATACGGCACATCCTGATATTCAGCCCAGGATATGCAGCACATATGCCTGCACAACCCTGGGATGTGCCGTATACCAATGTGCAAAGTTGAGCCTGAAAATAACAGCTCAAATGGTGGCCACCCACAGGTGAGCTGCTGTACTGTAAGGTGCAACACAGCAGCTGCCAGCTGTGGGTGCCCACCCGCCTACCCAGTACACTGTGCAGAAGCACCCATATCATCCCTGGTGGTCTAGTGGCCCCTCTCCCTCCCAGTAGCCCTGATTGGCCAAAATATATTCATATAAATTCCTTGGTAGTCCAGTGGCACACCCCACCTTGCCAGTAGCCATGATCGCGTGAAAATCCCCATTCCAACTACCCTGATGGTCTAGTGGCTCCCCCTTCCCTCCCCGTAGCCATGATCACCATAAATAATAAAAGAAAACATCCCTGGTAGTCTAGTGGTACCCCCTCCCTGCCCATAGCCCAGATCACTATAAATAATCTGAGAATACTTCCCTGGTAGGCTAATGGTACCCCCACCCTGCCCATATCCCCAATTGCCAGTAACATCACTGTACAAATTTACCTGGTGGTCCAGTGGTCTTTCATTCACATCTTTGTGAATTACTATTACAGTATGCATTGCAAGCCCATTAGTCCACAGTGTGGACCAATGGGCTTACAGCTGCTACTGTAAGCAGTCATTCACTGGGCAGCTGTGGTGGTATGTGGGTAGGTGTACTGCTGCCCACCAATGACTGGATGGGAAGGGGGTCCTGTGTGGGTGGGGGGGTGCCCCTGGACCACCAGGGAAATATGTACAATGATGTTACCGGTGATTGGGGATATGGGCAGTGTGGGGGTACCACTAGACTACCAGGGAAGTATTCTCATATTATTTACAGTGATCATGGCTATGGGCAGGAAGGGGGGAACCACTAGACCACAAGGGTAGTTCAGATGGGGATTTTCATGCGATCATGGCTACGGGCAGGGACGGGGTGCCACTAGACTACCAGGGACTTATCATAATGTTATGTCAGGCGATCAGGGAGTTGGGCAGGGTGGGAGGACCCACTGGACCACCAGGGAGTGTGTAATGGAATTTTCTGGGGTACAGTGGCATGGGATGGTGTGGGGGTACTACTGCAGTCCCTGGTACAGGGATCACAGGTTGTGCAGGGTGCCATGTGCATTCTGCTGCCCTGCCCTGCACAACTCATGCAAAAGGGGCCATAATGACATGCAAATGGCCCCATGAGTGCCTTGCATACATTATGGACCCTTTTGCATACTGTGGGCTGAATATCAGGATTTTGTGCATGGTGCATCTCTAATGTGCTGGCGCATTTCCAAGTTCTGGTATTCAGACCTGTCTGGGGGGATGTGCCAGCACACCGTATTTGCGCAGCATGCATTATGTGATATATTCAGAAGAGATGCGCCATGACACATCTCTTTTGAATATATCCCTTAGTTGTTTTAGTGTAACTCAGTTGCACTGCCGTACTACGCGCCATTGCCAGGCACAGTTCTGAATATCTTGCCCCCACAGTATATGTAAAGTATACCAAATAATACATACATTTTTTTTTTCTTCAGCCTGCAGTTAGCTAATCCAAAAGCGTGAGCAGCAAACTGACACTTTGGGGTTTTTTTGTAAGTGCATTTATGCACTGCCACCTGCGGTTGCTTATGTTAGGCAATCATTTATATTGGTAGGTTCTTGATGTCTTTTACACACATACCAATTGCATGTTTCATTATGCATTCAAGGCGCCACCATGAGTGTAGTGCGATAGGTAGGAAACCTCTCTGCTCAGCTACCCTTGTAGGTTTGTGCTGTACCTCTGCTGAGCACAAGGTTCTATGCCAACACAGACTTCATAACTATATGTTCAGGGTGTGTGTAGTAGATTGCACATCACCCTTTGCTCTGAAAGTCTGTACTATGGTGAGAGAGCAGGACAGTGTTTTTCTAGATGGTGACTCCGGTTGTTTTCTTGCTGAAAGGGGACTGTAGTCTACAGATCAAAATACATTGCAACAATTTTTGTTATTCTAAATAAACAGACACAAGACTGAACATGCTGTCATTTAATTTTTACTGATGTTCTTTCCAAGTTGTTTACATGTACAGCTTCTTTTTACAGAAGATTTCAATCAAATGTGTTCATTTTCATAAATTAGATAGAAATCTTTATGTTGGCAGTACTGCTTTTTTTCACAGCTATGCTACTGAGAAATCAAATTGTATATTAAACATTGTAGCAGCACAAATACATATTCATGATTCAAATATCTTGTTGCTTATGATGACACATGCAGTACTCATTGGTACACTGATATTGTTTTTTAAGTTGTAAAAGTCTTCTGTGGCCTTCCACTTCCTGATCACATCCTAATGCCACCATGCACTTGGCAGTATTGGTGCTAGCAGCATCCACCAATCCCTTCCACCATACCAATTACATAAGTTAAAAAATTCCCTTCTGCGCCACTTACTGTGTTACTGGCTGCCTGAATAAGCAAGTAATAATATACAAGAGTGACTGGGTGTGCATTATGGTGTATTGGTGTACGGCACAGGTGTGCTGAGTCATAAGGGGGCTGAGTGCCTTCAACCAGTTGTGAAGTGTGGTGAGTGTAATTCACATGTTATTGTGCTTATAAAAATGTGTGCCTACACCTGTATTTAATAACAGACAAAATATGTTAAAGGAGAAATCTAAATTCATTGTACTGTTTAAGTGTAGCAATAAAACATGATGGGGTGTGTATTATGCTGTCATAACTGCACTCCCAGGTGTGTAGTTAGGCACATGGTTGCTGACCAAGTGTTGGCTGCTTCTGGGAGTGTGTTTATCACAATTTAATACACATTCCTGAAGCCAAATCATCAGCTTTTTCAAACTAAAATTGAGATGATGGTTGTGGACTCTGAGGCACACAATACTTCCCCATACATGTTGGGCATTGTTGGTAATTAATAATAAAGTTGTGTTTGAAAACATTTTGAAAATACGCATAATCTCATTCCTGAGGGAACCAAATAACTCCACCTTATTTGTGGAGTAATGTACCACTACGGCCAAACTGCCATTCATCATTAAGAAAGAGGAGGCCTAAGGAAGACGCATAGAAACCAGAGGCAGAAAAAGGAGAGGCAGAGCCTAAAATAAAAGCATTGCAGCAAGCTTAAGAGATTTGTTTGCACGGCTGAAGCTTTGGACCACAGAGACACAGTGTTGGAAATGAAAATGGATGCAGTTAGGCTGTGGAATGGCAGGAAGCCCTCAATACCTCTATGAAGGGTATGTTGGCCACTGTTGGCAGTTGTAAAAGAGAAGAACACTGTGTTTGCCTGCCTGTAACATGTAGGCTTATACACATAATCAATCAGTCAAGTACCAAAAAGACTAACCTATTTCTGTAGCCCTATCATAAGTCACTACCATACCATGACTGACCAAACCTCTCATCGTTAGGAAGGATGAGATCCAGCCAGAAATGGGAAAATTGTCAGGCAAAGCAGATCCCATGATAAAACCATTTCTGCCATTCTCAAGAGATTTCTGCTGCAAGGTGAAAGCTTTCAACCCCATAGACATGGGTATAGAACTGAATAGAACTGAATATGTGCACCATGGTGTGCCAATTTATGGAGGCCCTTTGTACTACTCCAAAGGTTACATTACACTGAGTTGTATAAGAGAAGAACATTTTGTGTTCCTGCTTTGACATTTAGACAGGTCATGCTTGTATGCATAATCAGTCATAGAAACATAGAAACATGGAATTTGACAGCAGATAAGAACCACTTGGCCCACCCAGTTTGCCCATTGTTCCCTACCTATAGTAGTACCATTGACCCTATTTGATTTCCAGCTCTTTTTTCCGCCCCCCATTTCTTTCACTGATCCCCTTATGCATATCCCATGCATTCTTAAACCACTTCACTGTATTTGCCCCCACCTCGTTGGCTGGTAGACTATTCTACGAATCCACCACCCTTTCTGTGAAGAAGTACTTCCTCACATCCCTCCTGGACCTACCCCCCTCTAGCTTAACAGCATGTCCCCTTGTTCTTATATATCTTTTCTTCTAAAAAATACTTCCATCCTGTACATTATTCACCCCCGTAAGGTATTTAAAGGTTTCTATCATGTTGCTTCTCCCTTCTAGAGCATACATACTAAGTTCCACAATCTCTTCTCATAGGGCTTGTGATGCAGACCCTTCACCATTTTATTTGCTCTCCTATAGACTGCCTCCACTCTGTCTATATCCTTCTCTAGATGTGTTCTCCAGAACTGAACACAGTGATCTAAGTGAGGTCTTACCAATGATCTGTACAAAGGCAACACCACCTCCCTCCTTCCACTGGTGTAACCCTCCCTTTGCAACCCAGCATCCTACTAGCCTTCCCAGCTGCTTTGTCACATTGTCTAGCCACCTTTCAGTCCTCAGAGACTGTTAGCCCCATGTCTCTCTCTCTTGCTTGGCAGTCATTATTAATACACCATCCATTCTGTACTCTGTCTGTGGGTTCCTATGCCCCAAATGTATTATTTTACACTTTTTCAAATTAAAACCCAGCGCCATACTCTTGACCACTCCTCAAGTTTTCACAGGTCTCTTCTCATTCTTTCTACCCCACCTGGAGCAGCCACCCTATTGAAGATTTTGGTGTCATCCACATAGGCAGACCTTCCCCACCAGATCCTCTGCAGTGTAACGTAAAAAGATATTAAAGAGGACCAGTCCCAGCACTGATCCCTGAGGTGCCCCATTGGTCATCCTCCCATCCTTTGAGTAGACTCTATTTACTACCACCATCTGCCATCTATTCCCCAACCAATTTCTTATCCATTTTATCAGCTTTTGACCCACTCCTAAGCTACTCATCTTGCTTAAAGATTTTCTTTGTGGAACTAAGTCTAATGCCTTACTAAAGTCTAGGCTGACCATGTCCACTGCTCCACCCTGATCTAATTCTTAGTAACCCAATCAAAGAAATCTACCAGATTTGTTAGACATAAACTCCCACCCATCAATCCATGCTGTCTTGGGTCTTGTAACACATTTGATGCAAGATATTCTACTATCCTCTCTTTCAGCAGTGATTCCATTATCTTTCCCACCACCGATGTGAGGCTGACTGATCTATTATTAATTAATTAATTTATTGTCTTGGATAAAACCTTTGAGCTTGGAGCTCATTTACAAAGGTTCCATGTCAGAACAAAGGGTAGAAACAGAAGAAACACTATATTTACACCTGGGTAATGACATGAGCAATAAACAGGAGTGATACACTGTGGACAAAATAAAAAAATGCACAGTATTTACAAAGCAATTATACATGATGGCATAAATTTATGCAAACTGGAACTTAACAATTAAGCTTCAGTGGTATTATTTATTTATTTTTTTTGCAGAGACATGAGGTATGCAGCCAAGCATTGGCATTTGTCAAGAGGTAACAGTGAAGAAGTGAGGGGGAGAGGGAGAGTTATATAAGTGGAGTGTGGGCTGAGAGTGGGTGGAGGAGGAAAACAGAGGGGTGAGGGGAACAGTAATTGACAGGATGGGAACACTGCCAGGAAAGGGAGAGGTGGGAGAGGGGCTATATGGGATCAGAGTAGGAGGGTGAGCAAAGTAGTTGGGGAAGAGAATAAAAAGGGAAGGAAAGTGGAGGGCGGGGTCTGGAGTGTCACGTTAGAGGAGAGTTATATAACTGGAGGGGATGGGGTAGGTGGAGGAGGAAAGAGGGTGAGGGGAAGGAGTGATTGACAGGATGGGAATATTGGCAGGAAAGGAAGAGGGGGAGAGGGACTGTATGGGGCCAGAGTAGGGGGTGAGCAAAGTAGTTGGGGTAGAGAATAAAAAGGGGGGAGAGTGGAAGGGGTTGAGCTGGGGGTTAATGTGGAGAGAGGTAAGGGGGAGGGATGGAGGAGAATAAGGGAATTAGTTTGGGCAGTCGCACACACATAGTGTAGTCAGGTATTGCATTAGTTCTTTTTAAAAGGGGCCCAACTTAGGAATGTTAGTAATGGCGGAGGGAAGTTCACTGAGCTATAGAGGGGCCTTATAGAAGAAGGACCTTTGGTTAAGTGCTGTACGGTCAAAGGGAATACGCAGTGCATTTCTAACTTTTCCTCTGGTTAGGTGTGAGTTTAGGGCAGGTTTGAGGAGCTTTTGGATAGCTGTTGGGGTCAGGCCTAGCAGGGTTTTTTTTTTGCCAAAGAGGCAGACCTGATACATTATCCTCCCCTGGAGGTTAAGCCACTTGGTCTGGGCATACAGGTCACATGTGTGTAAAAGACTGCCTGCACCTAGGACTAGTCTACAGGTCTTGTTTAAGGCTGTTTTGACTCTTTTCAGAGCAGTGTCAGTGGCTGCACAATACACAAGTAGACCATAGTCTGTGATGGATAGAAATGAGCTGTTGACAGCAAGAGAGAGGGCTTCAGCTGTTATGCAGTATCAGTGCCTATAAAGCAAGCATATTCTGTTGTTGACTGTTTTTACCATATGATCTATGTGGTGTAAGAAGAAGAGTCAGCTGTCGAGGGTAATACCTGGTACTTGAAAGTGTTTACTTAGTCAAGGGGATCAAGTTTGCTGTTTAATATTGTCAATTGACTAGATTTGTTCTTGTTTTGTTGGTTGGAGAACAACATTACTTTTTTATATAGTTTAGTAGGAGTTTGTTCTGTCTGAACCATTCCTCAATTATGGTGAAGCTTTCTTGTTATATTTTTTGAGCTGGTTTATGCGGGGCTGCTAGAGAAAATGGCTGCATCGTCTGCGTACAGTAGAATTTTGACCAGGCAGATACCAGGGAGTGATTTTAGAAATAGGCTGAATAAGAGGGGTCCCAAGATGGAACCTAATTGCCAGCCTCCTCCCTGCTACCATTTTTATGGTGTGGTACTACATCTACCCTCCTCCAGTTCTCTGAAACCACACCTGTTTTTAATGAGGAGTTGAAAAGTACTGTCAAAGGAAAACTAAAGGACTGTAACCCATTTCTGTTGCAATAATCATCAGTAGCTACCACCACACACCACTCACCATTAGGACTACTGCATTACACTGTAAAGGAATCTTTGAAATAAATGAATTCCTTGTGTCCTTTTCATTGTTATGGAGTGAGCCATTGTGATGTTCTGCATGCACTGTTGTGTATTTGAATACTGCAGCATTCATCGTTTCTGACTTCATTTCAGCAAGTATTTTCTACATTAACAAACTCTGGTCAGAACCAACAAGGCTGCATAATGCTATTTTACAGGGATTAGGAGCCATCTACAGGGAAATTGTTTTTTATGGAACATTGAGCAGCTTGATATTTCTTTTGAACTGCCAACCAATAACAATATCCACCTGCAATTGCGGCCTCTGTTAAGGTTAACACATTGTCTGGTGTCCATGGGTACATCCAACCCTCTTACCGCCAGGCCCATTAATAAAAAATAATTCCCTGGTGTGCAGTGACACCATCGTTGTCCGATCACCTGCTGCATTAATAACAAAAAATTCCCTTGCTGCAGTATAAGGCCAGTCTGATTTAGTGGTATGGAAGGATGAGGCTCTGTGTGTCTTACCTCCTGCTATATCAGTGACCTGAGTTCAGGAACATGCTCAAGTTGCCGGGGATCAGACAGAAGACTGAGCATTCATCAGATAGCTGTCCTGTTCCTGGGTGGGGAGGCATGCTGACTCAACCTTTGACTTTTCCCAGGTGAAGGTAGTATTCCAAGGGGGAGAAAATGCAGAAATGGCTAGTGCAGGCTCCAAAACACCCTACCTGTCTACCTACCTACCTACTTCTGTTCCACACCACCACCTGGATGAGTGGCTCAGTTCTGGATGTGAGTGACTGGGTGGGGGGAGGATGGCTCTCCCCTTCCTGGCCCTATCAAGGGGGGGGATCCATGGAGAACTTTAAGCTCCATGGTCTGGGACAGGGGAGTGGCAGATGGGGAGGTGGGACAGGGCTGAGAGCCTGTCTGAGTCAACTGGCAAAGCAAAATGTTTTACAGAGGGTAATAAATGTCAACTTGTTTTTTTCATAAAGGAGTGTAGCTTCAAAAGTGCACACAGTGTATTCTACTCTGTCATGTACCGCCCACAAAATAAAACAGTAGGTGGAAATAAATGAACAGGTAAATTCAGTTTGTATTTTAGTTGAAAGTTCATCAGCTAGATTGCTTGCATTTTCTTTTCCTTTTTCAAAAAGGCCAAGGAGCATAGATTGTCATACATTGTGTGGCTGCTGGAGTCTCATGATTTGTAAGTTAACACTTGGTATGCAGAAGCTCTTGCTGTAGCTCTTTCTTTACTGGTTTCACTTGATCTAGAAACTTCTAACAGAAGAGACTGGTTGCATTTGAAAGGGAATGCAATGCAGAGTGTCATGGCTCTGTAGTCTGCTGCTGGCTTCTCCTTGTGGTAAGCTTTTACTGTTCCTCTAAAAAGCATGTTTACTTTTTAAGTGTTCTGGCAATTAATTTTGGACATGCTCTTCTACTATGCATACTGTGGTAGTGGGGGAGGGATATGTGTGTGTGTGTTATATATATATATATATATATATATATATATATATATATATATATATATATATACCAATGGAAAATTTTACTTGGCAGTACAGTAGGCACTCCAGAGCAGCATGCTCATGCAGGATTTCATCAATTTATATAAGATGAAAGTACAAAAGATACATTTATTCTTTGTTACCATTTGACTAAAAACAAAAACAACTCCTGAACATAGAAGATTTATACTAAACATATTTATTGCTGAAACAGGAAGTGACTGGCAGAACAAGATAGTGGTTCTGCAATGAGGGGAGGAGGGGTTGTGAGGTCCATGGAGAGGAGGTGCAGTGGAGAACCAATGCTGTGAATATGGCTGCAGTACTGTGGAACCACACCAAATAGCTTTCTGGTCAAATCCCTATTCTGTTCTACTTCATAGCAATAAGTCAGCATGGTTCCGCCCATGCAGCCTTAAAAATGTACATGTGCTTTGGAGTGTACTGTGGGAGTTTTGGTCCTTACATTCCTGTTAGCACCCAAGAGCTATCCATTTCATGACCCATGGTCTTAAAAGAATGGTGACAAAGCAGTTACAGATCATTCCAGTGAAGAATATATAGTGGGACATATTGAACAACCCATGGTTAAAGGCACTGATTTATGGTAATTAAAATGAATTCCAATTTTCATAACTTGAAATTCCGGGAATTGCACCAGTGACTGTAAATCTAATTTCCAGATTTTACCAAGATTCCACTGTCATTCTTTTAGTATGTGTATAAATAATCAGAATAAAAGAAGATTTAATATAAAGAGTTTTAAATGAAGCAAATTGAAAACAGTAAGGAAGCAATTATTAGAAAAATATAAGTTCTGCAGATTTACTGATCTGATTTAAAATGCCAAATTCCATGAAATTCTTTGTTTTTATTGGTATGCAAGCAGTCTAAATTCTGAAATTTTAATGGGTTTTTCAGTAAAAACTGAAAACCAGTGGCCTTGTCCATGGTCACAAAATATCTGTGGAAAAGATTAAGTTAGAGTAGACACACTAACTGCTAACCTCATGTACCCATAGTTCACATATGGGATCCCTTGAAGCTAGTGACAATCCTGAGTGTCAGTAGGTTCAAGGAAACATAATTCTGAAGAATAAAAAACCACACTTGCAAGTAAAAGGTAAACCTACCAGCTGTGACAGATACCGATGTAGTTTGGGGGTGTCCCAGAGACTTTACAGTCACAGTTAGACTGTGAAACGTGCAGCATGGAAAAGGCAGTTGATCTGGTGATAAGGAGTATGTGTATTATTTATCCTAATGACAAATGAAGAGTGCATTTTCTTTTCTTGCAACCATATAATGTACTATTCTATATATCGTGGTGTTTCTTGTTTGTGTCTGAAGCAAATGCCTACACCCATGGTCCTGTATTTTGAACCTGCTTTTACAATAAACATTAACCATCTTGCAGTGTGCTCCAGTGTCATTTTTGCTCCTGGAGCAAAGTTTAAATGATGCCTCTACTGAATAATTTGGTGTCCCCAGTAGAAGCTATGTGCTGGCTTTAAGTGTGTTATTGTGCTACTGTGATTTATAGCAGTTATTTCTTTTAGCTTCCTTTGTGAGGAAGCTTTATCCCGGATTAAATATAATGTTTCATAATTATACAGATCCCCCTTGTTATGTGTGAAGTTGTCATACATTTCAGCTGATCCCATGCTGATGCTCTTCTTGCCACTGGGCTGGCAGATGCTATGTTGTATGTACAGTGAGGCACATGTGTGCATCCCACAGCTGTCACTATTCAGATGTCATTATTCTAATCAGCATTGGTAGGGTAATTGAGGTAGTCCTTGTGGAACAAGATCTTGCCTTTCCAATGCTGATTACAATAATGAAATATGTCTAGTGAAGTTGCCCCTTTCAATGCCTGATGAAGGTAATATGTTTTCAGTGTTTTTATATTTGTTTGAGATGGTGGGTCCAACCTCCTCTCATTGAAAATGTTTTCAAAAATGATGGACAGAGTACTTCAACTTAAGCAAAAAATTTAAAGACAAAAATGACAACCATGCCAGATTAGCACAAATAGTGCACAGTGTCATGGAACACTATTAATCTTGGTGCATAGTCCTCCACCAATGCCAAGAGTTTTCTTTTACCCAACTTGTGGCTTACACTTTTATGCAGGGTTGAATCAAAATGTTTGAAAAAAACTGCTAACATGCTGACAATTGATTTACCAGTTTGCTGACTATTTACGCAACTACCGTGAATAGCGAGATACGCCCGGTTGACAGCTCAGAGTGAGCTGTTAACCAGTGAGCGCATACTGTATAAAGTATGCACTCTTGACAATTCATTCAGTAGCCAGCCATTGTGGTGTGTGGAGGTCTGTGCCAGTCATCAGATTGGGGTTCAGGATGGGGGTAGGTTGGTGGGTACTACCTGCCAAGATGGGGTTGGGGGGGCCACTAGACCATGAGGACTAAATCTTATCAACCATCTCATATACAGCCATATCAGGCTGGGGGGGGACTTTATGAACTGGTCATTGTGTGTTTTTATTATATAGTACACCACAGGCATATTGGGACTGAGGGGGAGGCACTTTATTCAGAGGCAATGATCTGATTATATTTATAAATGACATTACGGGCATATCAGGGCTTGGGGATGGAGTGCAAGCCACTATGTCTGAGGGTGCATCTGCTGCTGGACCACCCTGTTTCTTGTGGTACACCTCATGGATGCACCATTTGTTTGGTGCAGTGCCACTGATCCTGTAAGCTGCAGAACGTAGGCACCAGGATCCTGACAAATACTGAATCAGGTGAATGGTCCCTGATGCAGTGGCACTCGGCACCAGCTGCTCTTGTCACAGCTTGCAACTGAGCTTTGAAAATCCAGCCCTATATGTCTAGTTCAACATAGCACTGACTTCTAGTTTAACTAGGTGTTCCCCACATAACTTCCCTTCCTCCATGAAGTCACTACTTTTCATACATACTGCATTATTTGTGAAAGTGTAGTTTGTGGCATTTTGAGAAATTTTTTCAAAGGATCACAGCTCTTTTCTGGGGAGGAGGGGCAGGATTGTATTGCTTCAGTAAAAAGTATATGTGGTAATGCAGCTGGGAGAGTGAGTGAAGCTGCTGAGTGAGAGAGATAGAGTGGAGCTGCTGAGTGAGAGAGTGAGTGGAGCTGCTGAGTGACAACATGAGTGGCGTTGCTTTTCAAAGGAGTTAGTGGGGCTGCTGAGCGAGTGTGCTAGTGGTGCAGCTGAATGATTGAGAGAGATTGAAGCTGCTGAGCAAGATAGCAAGTGGTGCAGCCAACAGAGAGAGAGAGAAGGATGGAGAGAAAGAGAGAGAGAGAGAGAGAGAGAGAGAGAGAGAGAGACTGCTGAGTGAGTTAGTGAGTGGGGCAACTCACTGAGAGAGAGAGAGTGGAGTTGCTGAACAAGAGAGTGAGTGGTGTGGCTGACGTGAGACAGAGAGAGAAACTGCTGAGCAAGAGATCATGGGGCATGGCTGAGTGAGACAGGGAAAGTGGGGATGCTGAGTGACAGTGTGAGTGGTGCAGATGACAGAGAGAGATTAAATAGAGATGCTGAGTAAGAACGAGTGAGGCTGCTGAGTAAGACAGTGAGTGGTGTGGCTGTCTGATACTGAATGGAGCTGCTGAGTAACAGACTGAGTGGGGCTGCCGAGTAAAAGAGTGAGTGGTATGGTTGACTGAGAGTGGAGCTGTTGAGAAACAGAGTGAGTGGTGTGGCTAAGCAAGAAAGAGAGAGTATAAGAAAGTGAGTAGTACAGCGGAGAGAGAATGAGAAGTACAGCTGAGTGAGAGAGCGAGAAGTACAGCTGAGTGAGACAGTGTAGCACAGCTGAGTGAGAGAGTGAGTAGTGCAGCTGAGTGAGAGAGTGAGTAGTGCAGCTGAGTAAGAGAGTGAGCAGTGCAGCTGAGTGAAAGTGGGTAGTACAGATTAGTGAGAGAGTTAGTAGTACAGCTGAATGAGAGAGTGAGTAGTACAGCTGAGTGAGAGTGAGTAGTACAGCTGAGTGAGAGAGTAACTAGTACAGCTGATTGAGAGA
This sequence comes from Neoceratodus forsteri, assembly GCA_016271365.2. Taxonomy (NCBI): domain Eukaryota; kingdom Metazoa; phylum Chordata; order Ceratodontiformes; family Ceratodontidae; genus Neoceratodus; species Neoceratodus forsteri. The sequence continues at coordinate 1,071,933,284 of CM028131.1, forward strand.
GTGAGTAGTACAGCTGAGTGAAAGAGTAGGTAGCACAGCTGAGTGAGAGAGTGAGTAGTGCAGCTGAGTGAGAGAGTGAGTAGTGCAGCTGAGTGAGAGAGTGAGCAGTGCAGCTGAGTGAAAGTGGGTAGTACAGATTAGTGAGAGAGTGAGTAGTACAGCTGAATGAGAGAGTGAGCAGTGCAGCTGAGTGAAAGTGCGTAGCACAGCTGAGTGAGAGAGTGAGAGAGTGAGTAGTACAGCTGAGTAAGAGTAGTGCAGCTGAGTGAGAGTGAGTAGTACAGCTGAGTAAGAGAGTGAGTAGTTTAGCTGACCGAGAGAGTGAGTAGTACAGCTGACTGAGAAGTACAGCTGAGTGAGACAGTGAGCAATGCGACTGAGTAACTAAGCAATTAACCAGATCAGGAGGGTGAGACCGTGGCATTTTTTTTTCACTTTGCATGTTTTTTTTTTTATTATTCTGTTGCCACACACAGTATCAAGAGTGTCAAGTGTGGCCAGCAACCAGCGGGCAGTTGAACAGGCAGACAGGTGGGTTGAGAGCATCAGTGGAAATGCCAAAATTTGAGAAACAAATACAGAACCAGTTTAGTTGATGGCTTTAGTATGTAAATGACCAAGTGAGTCTTTGGGAAAACACTGGTCAGTGGAAGCAGGTGATTGATCTGGCAGGTATGACATTAGGAAATACCTATGGCAGTTGGAAATGGAAAGAGAAGACAGTAATCAAACAGGAGAATGAGTGGGCAGGTACGCAGGTGTACAGAAGACAGTAAGCGGGAGAAAACTGATGAAATTGGTTATTAAAAGAAAAAAAACATGGAACTAAAACAGGAAAAAAAGAGACTTTGTTACTTGTTTTAAATGATAAGTTAGGGATTGCTTTTACTGAGCAGGTAACATGGCTAGCATTTCCAAAATGAAAATTCTAAAGTGGGACACTGATCTGCATGGTAAAGAGTCAGGCAGGTACTGGTATCTTTTTTAGCATTGGGTAGTACTGGCATAAAAGTGGGGGTTCCAGCTCACTTTCACCAGTCAGGTAGCAGTGTTTTCCTTTGCATTTTACAATAAGTTGCTCAGCATAGCCAGTATAGCAACAAGATGATAATTTGCAACTGACTCATGATTCACATTCTTGAAAATCGGGACAATTTTGTCCACTTTCCAGAAGGCAGGCACTAAGTCAGAGGACAAGAATACTGTAAGTTACACATTTTGGTTAAAGGAGAGGCTAAATAGGGGGCTGCCATTTTAAGTATTCTTGGTTAAAGTCTATCAATGCCAACACTGTTATAAGGAGAAATGGTATTTCACAGGCATCACATTTCCTTGGAAGTTACAGCATATAGATAGAAAACAAGGGAGATGGGGTGGGAAGACTGAGAAGCAGGAGCAAATATGTCAAGTGTAGGATGAAAATAGTGCAAGTCCATAGCCAATACATCTGGTGCAAAGCAGGTAAACTTTGACAAGTCAGAGAAATGGGAATTAAAAGCATTGAAGCATTGGCAATTTTCTCTGAGTTGTTACAATTAATGCCATGGAAGACTAGGTTTGCTGCCAAAGGCACCTAGCTTCACCTGAGCTCTTTTCTTCTAGATTTGCTTGTAAGGACAGAGCAAGGTAATATTATCAGAGCAAGGAAAAAGATTAAGGCTTCTTTTGGCTAGGCAGATTTACTGTGTGATATTATTTTCTTTTGTACTCACAGGGTTTGTTAATGTCTTTTGCTAACATTTTACTGCTTTATTGTTCTCTGATTCAAATTGTTGTTGCAGGGTATACTTTCTGCTGCATTATTACAGGATGTGCCTACAGGTTTGTTACTGTTTTGTGCTTACAGATTACTGCTTTAATCTTCTCTGATTCAAATTGTTTTTTGCAAGGTATACCTTATGTTACTGCTTTATTTTTCTCTGTAGAAAAGTATTTTTTGCAGGGTATATCTTCTGTGAAATTGTTACAGGTGGTGCTTACAGGGTTTACAGTGTTATCTATCATTAGGCTACGCTTTCAGGGCTACTGCATTTGTTGTTGGTTGATTGTTTCTGCTCTTACCTCCTTGTTTCTTTTGCCCAAGGTTCTTTTTTGGCCAGGGAAGAGCCCAGCCACCCACCCCCATCCCCAACCACCCCATGCTACACTCCTTTTATAGGGTAGCACACTCGTGACATTTCCTGCAGCAAAGCAGGAATGGGAGGATCAGATGGGTATCCACACAGTGACCTCACTTACAGGGGCAAAAGTAATTTAACTTTTTATAACAAGTTATACAAAAACAAACAAGCAAACAAAACAAAAAATCTAACTTTTGCTTTCATTTTCCTCCTTCTAATTACTCAGACCAGGTTATAAATCCAACAACTCATCTGGAATGGATTTTATTAGCTGCAGGTACTATGGGACACTTCAAAATGGCAGTTATACAGAATTTAAGATGCTGTCCTACAAGCTGGACCACTGGAGATCTAAGGACTCAGCTCCAGGCAGAATGGGCAGAGACTGCTCACCTCAAATTGCATATTCAGGAGGAAATATAAGAACCACCCACCATTTTCCCAACATCCAACTGAAGCACCTCAACCACAGAGGGTATTTGGTCCAGAAGGTTGACAGGTGGTTAGGAGGGGCAAATCGGGTGCCCCATCATTTAGTGCTCTCCAATGTATAACCTCCACAAATCATATAAAAACTACAAACAGGAATCTGCCTCTATCTCCAGAATCAAACAAAGGGTCAGAGGACACTGCAGAGCAGGACACTGCAGCACAGGAGCTAACAAAACTCATCCAAAACATTGAACAAAACAAAAAAAAGCAAAAAGGAAATCCAAAACACTTCTGGTCATAGGAGACTCCATGATTTGGGGAGTTGATACCTACCTCCATCCAGTGGTAATAGTCAGATGTCTCCCAGGTACATCAGCGTGGAGAGACACTGACCACACTGTTAAAATTCTGCAGGAAGCAGGAGAAAATATCAATGTCCTGGTACACATAAGGACTAATGATCTCGCCAGCTGGTCAGCTGTGGATCCAAGGAACACCTGACCAGGCTGAGAGACACACTGTCATCCATTTCATCTGGCATCTCCTTCTTTGAGATCCTGCCAGTCTGATAGAGGGGGCAGATGGAGAGAAGGTCATAGAAGGGGAGATAGGAGGGCTAAACAAGTGGCTCAAGGGCTGGTGCCTGGAAAAAAGACACAAATTTGTAGGTAACTGACAACAGTTTTGGGAGCAAAAGTTCGTTAAATTCGATACACTGCATCTGACTAAGGGGGAGTCAGTGCATTGGGGTAGAAGTTTCACATCTTTGAAGAATATTTAAACTAGCAAATGGGGAGAGGGGTGCTGCACCCGATACATCGAACAGGAAGAACACCCCTCCCCCCTCAGCTAGTGATCAAATATGAGTTCAGCATGTTTATAGTTCATTTGCATCACCAGGTAAGGAAAAAGGTCCAGCTTCCTATTTGACCCATAGGGGAAATGCCAGATCTCGCCCATCAACTAACACACCAAAATATGGCCAATGGAAAATCATATACACAAATGCCCACAGTCTGGGAAACAAGATCCCAGACCTGCATGCAAGAATGACAGAGGCTAAACTGGACCTAGTAGCCATTAACGATACATGGTTCACCAGTAACCACACTTGGGAGACTTCAGTACTCGGCTATTTACTGTTCAGAAGAGACTAAGGTGCAAAGAAGGGGTGGAGTGGCCCTTTATGTCAATAAAGATATCAAAGCTACAGAAATTCAGAATGCACATAAGGAGCCAAAAGAATTGTGGGTCACCCTGGAAACAGGAAATGTGACAGCCATATGAACTGGGGTTGTCTGCAGGCCTCCAGACCAGGGGGAGGACATATACACATTACTGATAGAAGATATACAAAACATGACAGCTAAAGGGGAGGTTCTGTTAATGGGAGACTTCAACATGCCAGATACAGATTGGTCAATGCCAGCAGGAACATCCACCAGAACTAGACACATAGTGGATTCCCTGTAGGTGGAGGGCCTCAAACAACTGGTACAACATCCCACAAGAGACAGGGCTATCCCAGATCTAGTACTGACTAATGGGGAAAGGATCACAGATCTCCAGGTAGAAGGTCACCTGGGGGCCAGTGATCATCACATGGTATGGTTCAATTTGGCCACTAGAATTAAATCATCCTAGTCCAAGGCAAAAATATTGGATTTTAGAGGAGCTGACTTTGATAAGATGGCCAACAGAGTTAAGCTAGCACTGGCAAGAAGAAATACAGGTGAGGGGGGTACAGGCAAAGTGGGCAAGCATGAAGGATGCAATACTTGAAGCAATATCCCATTATGTTAGAGAGGAAAGCAAGAGCAATACAAGGAGGAAACCACTTTGGTTCTCAAAAACAGTAGCAGAAAAGGCCAGAGCCAAAATGAAATATAAGGGAATGCAGCAGGATGAAGATAGGGAGGCATACCAAACTTCCCTAAGGGAAGCAGGGAAGGCAGTAAGGCAGGCAAAGGCCCAAGCTGAGGAAACACTAGCACAGAGAGTAAAAGAAGGGGACAAGACTTTCTATAGATACATTAGTGAAAGTAAAAAGTCCAGAGGGGGTATTGCTAAGGTCAAAGGGGATAAGGGGAAGTGTGTGGAGGAGGACCAAGGAAAAGCATATATCCTAAATAGATACTTTTGCTCAGTATTTACTGAGAAGAAGGTAGGGCAGGGCCCACAGCTCAGCATTATGGACACAGGAGGGAGCTCTGCACTAGTCCCTTTACAAAAGAAAGGGTCCTACAAGAGCTCACTAAGCTCAGGGTGGACAAGGCAATGGGACCTGATGGCATACATCCCAGGGTACAAAAGGAGCTAAGGGTGGAACTAGCAGAACTGTTTAGTGAGTCTCTGAACACAGGAGAGGTCCCAGAAGACTGCAGAAGGGTTCATATAATCCTGCTCCACAACAGTGGTAGCAGGGAAGAGGCAAGGAACTACAGGCCAGTCAGTCTTACCTCAGTAGTGGGCAATATTATGGAGGCACTCCATAAGGAAAGGATAGTGCAACACTTGGAATCCATCAGAGCACAGGATCCAAGACAGCATGGGTTTACAACAGGAAGGTCCTGTCAAACAAATCTCATAGATTTCTTTGACTGGGTAACCAGAGTGGTGGACCAAGGGGGTGCAGTTGATGTTGCCTACCTTGACTTCTACAAAGCTTTCGATACCATTCCACATAGAAGATTGATTAATAAGCTGGGTAGGCTCGGGTGGGTCAGAAGTTGGTCAACTGGGTGGCAAACTGGTTGATGGGCAGAAAACAGAGAGTGGTGGTAAATGGTATACAGTCAGAAGAGATGCAAGTCACAAGTGGGGTACCTCAGGGGTCAGTCCTGGGGCCAGTCCTCTTCAGTATCTTCATCAGTGACATTGCAGATTAACTGGAGGGTAAGATTTGTCTGTTTGCAGATGGCACCAAGATCCTCAACAGAATAGATGATCCCGATGGGGTGGGCAGAATGAGAAGAGATCTGGATTAACTGGCAAAATGGTTGGAAGAGTGGCAACTGGGGTTTAACGCAAAGAAGTGCAAAATCATGCATATATGGAAGAGAAACCCTGAAGCTACCTATAGGTTTAGTTTAGTTAGTTTTTGTTGACCGGGTAAGTGCACTAGACAAATCCTGCCTATTTTCAGGCACGACCCGGGGGAGGGGGATACAGATGAATGCCAACTGACTTTGAACCAGATTAAGCTGGCGGTGGTATTTTTGATGAATGAGGGAAATTTGGCCAGGACACCTGGGAAATTCCCCTGCTCTTTTTGATAAGTGCTATGGGATCTTTAACATCCACCTGAACTACCACCAATCCAGGCAGATGGGACTTCGGTTTAACGTCTCATCCGAAAGACGGCACCTTAGAAGTGCAGACCCCTCTCATGCTGCACTACAGTGTCAGTACTAGGATATTAACCCAAGTGCCAGATGTGGGAACTGAACCCACAGCCCTCTGATCTCCCGGCCTCAGAGGTGAGTGTGCTACCTACTGAGCCACTGACACTGACAGGTTGGGAGAGGAGTTGCTGGCAATCACAAGGGAAAAAAGAGGCTTGGGCATTGTCATCACAGATTACCTGAAATCATCCAAGCAGACCAGTAAAGCAGTAGGTAAGGCTAGAGGGATGTTGGGGTGTATTAGTAAGGGTATTGCAAGTTGTAAGAGGGCGGTAATAATCCCTCTTTACAAGACACTGGTTAGGCCCCATCTGTAGTACTGCATGCAGTACTGGGGGCCACACCTGCACAAGGACATTAACAAAATGGAGGCAGTCCAGAGAATGACAGCCAACATGGTGCAGGGACTGCATCAGAAAACATATGAGGACAGATTAACGGAGCTCATTATGTATACCCTACAGCAAAGGAGGGAGAAAGATGATATAATCGAAACATTCAAACATCTTAAGGGCATTAACAAGGTGAAAGAGTCTAACATGTTTCAATATAAGAAAAATAGCAGGACAAGAGGAAACAGCATGAGATTAGATGGAGGCCAATTAAGGAGTAATGTGAGGGAGTTCTTTTTCACAAAAAGGGTGGTGGATGCATGGAATGGCCAACCTCAGGAAGTGGTGGATATGAATACAGTGCAGGGCTTCAAACAGGCATGGAATAGGCATAAGGGAGTAATACAGATGAGTATGAATAGATATGCCATTGACAGAGTAAAGGCCTATGGCACATTCATAAGGTAGAAAAAATGGGCAGACTGGATGGACCTTGTGGTCCTTATGTGCCTTCAACTTCTATGTTTCTAAGTACCATATCATTTATGGAGTGTGTAGCACTCCACTAAAGCCTTTAATATGGCTGCAGAACTTGAGGAAATCATCTGCAGTGTGCTGTACCATGTCTTTACAATAGGTGCTCCTTGCAAGATGGATGGCCTTTTTGTAAGCATTCTTCTGAGTAAGCTATGTCAGTGAACTAAGATTTGAAAGCATTTGCAATGGTGATGGAGGAAATCAAAATCAAGGTCTAAGCAGCAATGACATAAAAAATTCTAAGACAAAAGAGTCTGTTCTATGCAAATGTTTGGTAACAGGTTAGTAATAAATTATAGTGTGCCCTGAAATTCACATTTTTTTTGTGTCATGTTATGAGATTTAAGTTTTCCTGATGCCAACTGTTATTTTTTTCTGAAAATCCCTTTTAATACTATGTTCAATGTTTGACAGCACCACCTCCATGTCACACACAGAAAAACAAGGAGATAAAGCATGGAATGACCCTCCTAAAGTAAGAAAGTAGACACGTATGATGAAAAACACATAATAAGTTTCGGCCCAATTTCACTTTTGTTTCATAAAATTAAACAATTCTGTATTGCAACCACACTAACATTTTTAGAAAATACCTATTATTTTCAAATTATCAACAGTGAAAGCCAGACTTAAAGGTTCTTATGCTCTCAAGATTCATTTTTTGGTTTGAAATGAAGTACTGTACCACCAAACACAGCAAGTGAATAGCAGGACACCCCCACATTATCTGCAAGACCTTCAGCTACAATACATGAAGTGGTTTGCTCTTGGAAGACCATATTTGCTGTTGAAAGTTAACGAGTTTGTCATCATGTTTCCCACAGCTGCTGGCAAAGTTAAAGCAAGTGACACTTTGTTTGCTGTGACTGATGATGTGGCAAATTGAATTTGCAGATAGGAAAGAGGGTGCTGTAGATGAAGAATTGTGTGGTGACTTGTAAGAAATGTAGTGACAACACTGTATGCAACTATTACCATCCAGGAGCACAACAATGGGTTTATATTGATGCCTAAATTGATTTCCTGGGATGGCAAATGTATACAGAAGAGCATCATAATTCCCCACAACACAAAAAATAAATTATTTTTTGGGGAAGAGTAAACCAACAACATATGAAACTAAGAGAAAACTGCCCTCAAGCCTAAAAAAAAATAAAGTAAACAAAATGACTCAAAAGGGCATCTTATAATTTCCCTTTCCCTGCAGCAGTTCGGGAAGCCAAAGACACATTGCATCATTCCTAATGAGGCCTCATTACATACGCAAGTCCATAAACGTGAAATGGTATACATGGTCATCAATCGGCTCTGGCTGCTGGCCCAAGTCCATTATGATTAATTTGGCTTGTAAAGCACACCAATTAAATACGGCTTCTGCAGGGACAATGAAACTGGTCTCTGTCCACTTACAGCAAATACTAATGTAAAAACAGTAAACACCATTCTACGGATACTGCAAAGTAAATATCTTCATAAGATTTCAGTTGTTGCTCCAAGTCACCAGCAGCAGTGCTAACCCGGTTTTCTTTACCTCAGGCATGTTAAAACGTTCCACTTGAGAAAGGATTCCAAAGCTTGCATTAAATCTCTGCCAAAAAACATCCCAACTCACAGTGAATTTCCATTCACTTGAGAAATATTTAACGTGTGCATGGCAATCACATTGCCAAGCTACAAAATAGTATTTATAAATGTATGTTTAAGTACTAATGTGCAGCACAAACGTAAGACTGTAGATACATGGATAGACAGACAGACAGATGAACATATGAATGAAAAGACAGAGGACTTATGCACAGACCAGCACATATGCCAACTTTGAAAAGGAATGTAGGCTTCACATTTGTTGCAGTTAAAAATCTCCTTTTTACCATTAACTGACATTTCCATTCTACACTGCCAAAACATAAATTAATGGAGTACAATGTGATAGCACACATTATTTAGATTTAAAGCAAAAGAAAAGCAAATTCTTGAAAGTACTATATTAGGAACAATTCCACTTAACCTTTAATGTTTTAGTTTTGTCTGTTTTACTTAAACATTTTCTCAAAACTTTTTTTCTAGTGTTTGTTTTTGTGTATGAAGTTTGTGTTCATGAGTCACGATGTATTGCCATGAAAATTATTCTGATGTCATAAATGAAAGTACTATAAATTAAAAAGCAAAACAGCACAACTGCATATTTTCTAACTTGTTCTGTTTTCTGTGAGACTTCTAGAGGTTATCCATTTTTACATTTGCTTGTACTTGCACAATAAACATTTTGTTATATGAATGGGATTCCAGAGGTGTGTCACTGTTGAACCCATTGCAGTTCAGACTGCAAGGGGCTTGGCAATACAGACCACTGACCAGGCAATCTGGTCATGACACTATTCATTGCTTACTGGGCAGAAACTTTGCCTACTTGCAAGGAGTCAGCTGCACCTATCAGACAGTGGCTGGCTCGTTTCATTTATATGGCACCACCCAGCAACCAGCTGAGTGGAGTCATGCCAAACTTAATAAAACCTTGCAGATTTTAGCTGATTTTTATAGTACCAGAGAAAAATGTTACCTACGCATAATATTGTTCCTGATTATCTTAACCCGAATGAAATCTTTGGCTACCTGCTGCTTCATGCATACATGTCCTACATGGTGTGGAAGCCCCAAGTTGGATGTATTAAAAGTATGTAAGTAACAACAATTGCTGAATAGAGGACACTTTGCTAAGCATCACAAAGTTACTATGCTACTGAAATTTGCACTGTAATATATTTAATTCATGCATTAAAATATAAAGTTATGACTGCAGGCATGCACATTAACGCCAATGCTACTACACATGCACAGAGTCATGACTTTATATTTTAATGAATTAATTAAATGTGTTACTTTGTGATGCTTAGCGAGGTGTCCTCTATTCAGAATTCATTTTAGATTACATGCCTTTAAAAAAATCCAAACTTGTTCATGCACAAGTTTACTGGCACTTCTGAGCCATGTTAGATGTGCGCGTGTTGAAGCAGCTGATCACCCAGGAGACACACGTGGTTGTCAGCTACAAAAGCAAGGAGTTTCAGGGGCAGTCTGATGGTGCTACTGGTGCCAGGCCCCATGCAGGTAAACATCTGTATTATCAGTACCAAACACCTGCAAAGCAAATACATGCAAGCAAACATTCAGCATTGACAAATGCTTGTTTTACATTGTTCTGCTTTTAATGGCACCATTAAGATTTCACAGAAATCTTCACAATCAAATAACAACCTATTCCTCATATAAACTAATAAGTACAGTAGGTCTAGCACTGCATTTCAACCATGCAATACTCATTTGGGACCTATGAAAATTTCCCTGATTTTAGAGGTGAAAATCTGTATATATCCATTTGTGGTGTGTTGACCTATAAACTATGCATCTAGGACATTTATTCAAAGGATTGATGACAAAAACAGACTTTCAAGGTAGGAAGAGTAGAATTTTAAAGTAAGTCACATACTTTTTGCATTAACTACAATGGCATTTTGATGTTAATATCTCAAACAACTATGCAAATCAATTTGTTGGATACTGGCAGCATAGCAGCAGTATGAAGACATATATAACAGGCATAGACATTATGCATTAACAATATCCCACATACAATCAAAAGCAATTACAAAAATGTCTTATTGAGAGACAGAACATTTAGCCATTACACTGGGTTATCCACTACTGTTTTCAGATAGTACCATGGGAATTCTAACTACAAGTAACAGGTGGATGATGTCTTGGCTTCAAGTCTCATCTAAAGGAAGACTACAGCTGCAATGCATACCTTTTCTATTGTTTTTTTAAACTGCAATATTGTGTACCCTAGTGGTTTGTGAATAAAGCTGTTACCCTTGGAACCCATTCCCTGTATGAGTCTTACTATGCCCATTTATTCTCTGTGTGACCATGAGCAGGCCACTTCACGTCCCCATGCTTAACAAACTCTCAGTCTGTCTTAATCTGTAATTAACTTCCCTGAGTTTTCCTCACACAGATTATATCACAGACCTTTACAACAGCAGTACATTTAAAATTTGGAACATCAGACCATCAATAAGCATCATACCATATAGATTTCTGAATAGTTTCATTTAGAAGTTACAGGCATATTTGCAACCCTGATTCCTCTGCCTATTAATTCAATTCTGAATCCAGTAAAGGGTTATGGATGATTCAAGTGATGTCAGCTAGGGAACCTACAGCATAGGTATCATTGCCACCAACCCTGTCTGACCACAATCTTTCTGGCACTTATGACAAAAATTTGCACCTTTCACCTCCCCTGAAATTTTCACCCCTGCCTCTCCAGAATTGTGTACTTTGTTCCTATTCTAAAATACTTTTCTGCTCCCAAAATGCACACTTTAAAGTCCTACACTCCTCCCAAATATAACACCTCAAATCACTCCATTATGACCCCACCCATCCTAAAATTTGCACCACATAAACTTCCCACATACCCCTCCTGAACTTTGCATACTGTACCCTTCCTGAGCTTTGCACCTGACAACCCTTCCTCAAAAATGCATCTCATATCTCTCCAAAGATTTTTGCCCACATCACTTACAAATGTTTCATATTGTACCACTCCTGAATTTTCCATATTGTGTCCCATACAACTCAAAAACACTGGTGCCCTGTACCTTTACAGAAATTTGCACCCCATAACCCTCCTGATTTGCAGTCCAAAACCCTCATGAATTTTGCACCCTGCAACCATCCTGATAGTTGTGATCAATATCCCATCTAATATTTGATCCTGTCTAATATTTGCACCACTCATGTGCCCAGAAATTGACACTACATACCCCAACACAAATTTTAGGAGGGGTGTGGGGCCCAATTTTGGGGAGTGATGTGGGGAAAAATTTCTGGAAAGAAGGCCTTTGAAAAAGCACATTCTATGTATGAAATGCATTAGGCCACTCTCAAGCAGTGAGACTTAGTGTTTTTTAACTTGTTTGTACATGAGACACCAGTTAAATAAAAACCTTTGCACTAGCAAGTGCTTTTTAGTCTTTTCCAGTTGTAAGTGCTCCAAAGTTTTTGTTTTATGCCTCCGGAAAGGATGCACAACACAACTTTTGCATAGGATATAAGGAACAAAGTTTGAGAAGGAATGGGGTGAACATTTTAGGATTGGAGCGAGGCACAAATGTCGGGAATATTGGAATTCAGTTAAAGTCGTAGTTATATGTTATGATTTCATAAACAAATATCCGAGTTCAGCTCCATCCATAAGAAGAAATATCCTCAGACAGGTGTAAATCCCAGAGTCACAGATGCTTCACTTATTGCAACAAGTTTCTACTTGTTGCTTGGACCTCAATGTACAGTGTCTCCTACCACAGTGTATCCAACCCCTGACATTGTTAGCAGTGTGGATTAATGGTTAGAGAGAGAAAAAAATATGAAGTACCCTAACTGATCTGGTAGACAAAGGGGCAGCCAGCCTCAACTCACTCTCATACAAAATATTTGTGCACTAGCTGGAATAAATAATAACTACAGAGGCCAAAGGACCAATTATATACAGAATAAAGGCTGTGGAAGTGTGTGATATGAGAATTTAATGCACACTTGAGGTGTGGGATGCTACATAAACCCCAAGGGTGAAGCCTGATGGGTTTATTAAAGCATCCAACACCAAGGATGTGCATTAAATTCTCATATGCACACTTCCTCATCTTTTATTTGATATAATTGCTGGGAGAATTTTTTTCCAGCCTGAGTGTTGTGACCCTGTGTGACACACACACACACACACACACACACACACACATATTGTCTCTCACCTGTCTTCCTCAGAATGAGGATTTTTTTGTTTTCCTTTTTTTAATTTAGTTTTTTGCACAGTGATTTTGATCCTGCTTCAGTAGTCCTGCTTACAGTGTCACTGAAGGTGACAAACAGCAGAATCAACCAAATAAAACTTATTTTTTTGGTTTATTTATTTATTTTTTTAATTTAAAGGCAGGATAGATAAATAATATGGTTGTGGGATGGTGTGGCAGCTCCTCGCTAGCAGAGTTGCTGAGCCACCATATTTCAGGAACTGTTCAGGTGGCCCACACACAGGAGCAGAGCCAGTGGTGGAAAGCTCTATTTTGAGTGACAGAGCGTATGTTTGCTGTAATAACCTTTGGATTATTATGGTGAATATGAACTGTCTGAGCCCATTGAAAAAATTGCTCACCAGTTATTATAAAGTGTTTAATGGGCAACTGTTTAATGCCATAACACAGTGCTACAAAATAACAAGCTTGGTATCTGGACAAATTCACCCAGTGCTTAGGTCTCTTACAGGTCTTTGCAAGGGGGTGGTGTTCTTCTGTTGAAATCACTATTATATGAAAATGACAAAAAAATAACTGGCATGTAAAATAAAGCTTTCTCAAGAAAACACACCAGTGATTAAAAATTATGTAAATTGCAGTGGGTTAATAGAACATTGATTAAATGGCTAGTTACACTTTAAATATTATATTGTATTTATTTATTTATTCTATTAATTTACTTTTTGTTGACTGGGTAAGTACACTAGACAAATCCTGCCTATTTTCAGGCATGACCCCGGGGAGTGGAATACAGATGAATGCCAACTGACCTTGAATAGATGAAACTGTTAGTGGTATTTTGAGTGAATGGTGAATATAATTTGAATCAACAAGATTAATTATTTACTAATAAATCAACTCTGCATTCATAAATATATAAATGAGTATAAAAAACAAATATATAAATAAATATAAAAACCATAATGTTTTTTAATATTTAACATACAGTTGTTGTACCACTTTGTCTGGCTTTGGAATGACATTGCTTGTGAGACAACATACTTCTTAACATTCCAACTCTTTGATGTCTGTTTTTTGGAATGATGAAGTGCTGGCTTAATTCTATCACACTACTTTGCATGTATAATAATAATTCTTTGCAAAGAAACTACATTAATGCATACATTAGGGTTGTAGAACATAGAAGTTCATAAGAGAATGAAAACATTATGGATTTGTCTCTGGAGTACTGGCAAATCAATGGTGGGGTCTTACTTGAGGTTGTCAACCCTAATGCCCACCCTCACCCCAGCCCATTGCCTCCTGTCTGTAGCACAAGATACAGCTCCAACCTAGTGCCTCATAGTGATAAATTATGGCCAATGTAATCTGTCAGAGCTTTCTTCAAGCAAGGCCATATGGGCCCTGTGTGAAGATATCATATTTGACCTTGTCTGATCAGAGGACAGGGTGAGAATTAGGGTTGATGATGCCAAGTAAGACCCCATCATTGATTTGCCAATACTCCATAGACCTAAATCCCTAATGTTTTTCATTTGCCTTCTTTGTGTGCTTTGCATTTTATAGCCATAATGTCTGCATTAATTTAGTTTCTTGCAAAGAATTTGCCTTCTTTTTTGGATAGTGAAAGTGTATCCTCATTTGCACAGGTCCCTTTGGGACCTGCACAAAATGAGATAAATACAATATTGGAGACAGTCCTGACCGAGTGCCTGGGCCTAGCAGGCCCCAACACACATGTTGATACCTTGTGGGTGAGGTTCCCTGATCCACCACAGGGTGTGGTATCTGCACCAAAACACTACTCCAGCCCTACCCAGGCCAGGGCTGGTGCTGAATGCTGCAGCACCTTCCCCATCAGCTTTGTCCCATTAAACCGGCTCACTGAGTTCTCACCTGAACTCAGCTTACTGATATGGTAAGGCAGCGTGTTCCATAGTGGTGCAATGGACATCCCTGCAAACAACATTATTCCATAAATTGTTTTTTTTTTTTTTTTAATATTTGACCCCAGATTTTCAACATAGTCTTCTTAAGACCCCACCTCATAAACTTCATAGGTGACAATATTCAAATCCATTCAGAAACACCATTCAAAGCCACATGTGTGAAAACACATTTTGGACAGGATGTGAAAAATTACAGTTGTACTGTTCATGAGGTGGTGTGAAAAAAATGGCTATTTTGAAAATTTGGAGTCAAAATATTGAAAACTGCCAAAGTTATGCATGTGTATAGAAACATTTCAATGAATGCTCTAACTCAGCCATTTTTAGGAATTTTTTCACCAAATTTTCAAAATGGCAATTTTGGGACCCCACCTCATGAACACTGGTGGATAATTTTTGTTACTCAGTCCCAAAAGATGATTTCAAACAGCGATCACAAAATCACCTTCTGGGCCAAATTAACAAAATGACAGTGACAGTGTTCATGAGGTAGGGTCCCAAAAAGATAATGTGGAAAATTTGGTGAAAAAAATTCCTAAAAATGGCAAAGTTATGAACATAAGTTCAGAATGCCACTGAAATACATTATATGGCACTTACTGTACCTTGATTCCTCAGTTCACTGTTCAGCTTTGAAGAGTGCAGACATTTCTCAGTCCACAGAGGATGGCAACATACAACCTCCAATGGTAAGTTTAGGATAAAGGGGGGTGGAGTGGTGGGTGCTGAGTGGGAGGGTTGGGATGGAGGAAGGGGATGGCAGGGACAACGTGGGATGGTTTTCTTTCTTACAGGGTAAAACAAAACAGGCATTATGGGATGGTTTTTGCATTGCAGGCACCAAGGAAAATCAAATGAACTATTTTGGGACATTGGAGGTGGGTTCCTCAGTGTCCCACACTGCTGTGGGAGGGGTGGCTTGTAAATGTTGACACAGGGATTGGGCTCCTCAATGTCAACAACTACTTATAAAACAAGCGTCTGCTGGGGGGGCATCTGACACCGACTGGCATCCCATTGTCGAAGCAGACAAAAATAAATACATAAAAAAATAAATAAATACAGTGCCACTGGGGATTGGGGCCACTGGTATACAGATACAGTACATTATATGGCACAGCACAGTCAGGTTGTCAGGGCTATAATGACAGCAGCCCTGTCCCTGACATACGAGTCACGACAAAAGCTGGTTGCATTATACAACACTGCTGTCATTTGTTAGTAAACAACAGCTGTGTCATATGATGCAACCAGCTGTTGTCACAAAAATTCACTTATCTGTTGAACATCACATTTTTGAACTGTGCATGCTCAGAAAAGGAACATTTTCCTTAAATAATTTAAAAAACACTTAACATTTGGACCTATGAACCATAAAAACACACACCTTGTACAGACCTCTATCAAACCTGAAAGTTTTAGGTTTCAAAGCCTCAATTTTGTTTAGGTATTGGGTGGCAAAAAGTCCTGAAGTGTTCAAAAACAGAGACTTTTATGTTTTTTGGCACTTCCATAACTTTACCCCCACTGAACCGATCTACATTAATTTTTCAGGATCCAGAGATCCTGACATAAATGCTGTGCTTCTAAATTTCATGTAAGTAAGTTGAAAGGGGTCAAAAAGTTATTTAGGTGCAAAAATTGGAGTTTAACTTGAAAGTGCTTTCTCAACCCTAATATACAGACATGACCATGCCTGTATAATTAAACAATAACATATAACATTTATTAATAAATTTTTTTAACCAGGAGAGACGCATTAAGTGATAGCTTCTTTACAGGTGTGACCTGGGAGAACAAGGAAGTTAAGTGACTTTCTTTACTCACACAAAATCAAGAAAACGAAAAAAAAAGCCAGCAAACATAACCATTAAACTATCTGATTCTTCTCATCTTATGGAATGAAGACTATTATGACAGTTCACATTCTAACTAAGTATTATTTAGCTACTTAAAGGAATGCATATTACTTAATTGGCTTGCTGGAAAGTATGAACTGTAATAAAAATTAATGCTAACAATGTGTGCACGCCTTATAATGAAAGCAAAATGCCAAAAAAAAAATAGATACTGATAAACAAACGCAACTACTATTGAAACAATATGAACTAGTGATTGTTGGCCAGCAAAGGAGTACTGTAATTTTTGTTGCTGCTAAAATTAATGCAGATCAAATGTGCAAATAGTCATAAGACAGACAGATAGATAGATAGATAGATAGATAGATAGATAGATAGATAGATAGACAGACTTTATTTATACTTTGATGCCCAATTCCAGAGGCTCTGGGCACCATAACAACAGGAAAAAGGTTAAGGCAAGATCAACTACAGTATTTCATCAGTACAACAAAGATATAAAATCAGATTTAAGAGTGATCAGCAAATGCCTTATTAAAAATGTAGGACTTCAGGCTCCCTTTAAATGCCTCCACTGATGGGACCTCCCTGAAGGAATTTGGCAGTGAGTTCCAGAGGGCCAGGCAGGCCACCTCAAAGGAATGATCCCCTAAGGTTTTCAGCCTGGCCCTCAAAACCACCAGGAGGCCTGTGGTGGAGGAGCGGAGGGAACTAACAAGGTCAGACAGGTAACCAGGCCAAGGACGTATAGTGCCTTACAGGAGAGCAAGCCCACCTTCTTCCACCTGATTGGCAGCCAGTGCAGATCATGCTGGACCAAGGTCACACGCCATAATTTAGACAGGCCTGCCAGCAACCTGACCACAGTGTTCTGCATTAGCTGCAGCTGGTGGAGGATCCCTCCATTGACCCCCAAAGTACAGAGTATTACAATTGTCCAGCCTAGAAGTCACAAAGGTGTGAACCAGTGATGGCAAGTCTTCTGTTGGAATCAGGAGTTTAATTCAGTCGATTATTCCTTAAGTGGTAACACCCAATTGTGACAACAGATGAAACCTGGGCTTCCATGATCATCCTGTCATCAAGAATAATGCCAAAATTCTTCACCCTGGGGGAAGCCATCAATGGAGTTGACCCCAGGACCAACCCAGTTACCACTCCAAAGGCATTATAATCATGCCATTGACCAGGCTCAATCACTAGCACCTCTATATTATCTGGGTTCAGCCTCAGCCAGCTCGAGGACATTCAGTCCTGAATCTTGGCCAGACATTCTTTTAATGCTTCAATGGCACTTTCAGCTCCAGGGGCAAATGACATATACAGCTGGGTGTCATCTGCACAGCAGTAAAAATACAGACTGTATTCTCAGATGAGCACTTCCAGGGGAAGCATGTACACTGCAAACAACATTGGTGAAAGGATCGAGCCTTGAGGTACTCCGCATAGCAAGGACTGTGAGGAGGAGGAGAAATTCCTCATTACCACTCATTGCCTCCTGTTGGAGAGACAGGACTCAAACCATTTGATGGCAATTCTGGTGAATCCACCATACACTCTAAGGTGATCCAACAGCACAGTTTGGTCCATGGTGTAAAATGCTGATGAGAGATTGAGGAGAGCGAGAATTGACCATTCCCCTCTATCTCTCACCCTGAGGAGGTCATTTTGTACCCGAACTAGTGCCACATCTGTGATGTACCTAGCTCTGAAACTGGACTGGAAAGGCTCATAGATGACAAAGGCCATGAGGTGTGCCTCGAGCTGCAGTCACTACTTTCTCAACAACATTCCCTAAAAATGAAAGGTTGGAGATAGGTCTATAATTCTCCAGGATGTCAGTGTCAAGCGATGGTTTCTTCAGAAGAGGCTTCACCAATGCCTCCTTTAAGGTGCCAGGGAAGCACCTCTGTGAGAGTGAACACTGGACTATCCTGGCAAACACTGGATGAGTGTCCTCGACCCCTCCCACTAGGAGGCAAGTTGGGAAAGGGTCCATTTCACAGCATGTGGGCCACAGCTTTGAAATCACCCCATTGACCTCCAGCCACCTCAGCTGGCCCAAACTCCATCCAGGCAATGGGAATGCTCCTACTCAGACCAGGCCGACAAATGCAGGGTAAATTTTGTCCCATTGGGGAGATCCCTGCTGAAATGGAGGACACCCTGTCTGAGAAGAACAGAGCAAACTCTTCACACAGTGCATTTGAAAATGTTCATTCCGGATGTAGACAGATTGGATGTAACAATCTGTCCACAGTCCAAAATAGCTGAGCTGGTGTGTTCCTCCAAGCAGCCTGATAATCATTATAGTGATTTCAAAGGACCAGTCTATCCTCCATAGAACTAGGTCCACTGCCAACAACACTCCAGCTTCTGACACTTTGTCTTCATCTCCTTGAGAGCCCCATCAAACTATGGGAGTCTCAAGCAAGAAAACATGGGTCGTATATGGACTGGTGCGATGGAATCGAATGCCTTGGTAACATAACATCCCCATTATAAGCAGTCACCACCTTGCTCGTGCCAACCGCACATGCAGCACTCACACCAGAAAAGTCTACTACCACCAACAGTCCCTCTGGAGACAATCCCCTTAAAGGGTGGTAGCAGACCATCTCAACAGGGGAGAAACTGAAACTCCACAGTGCAGTGATTGGACCAACTGATCCAATCAATCTTGATGTCAATCACATCAAGCCCCAGCAAGAATACCAGGTTGAAGGTATGGCCATGTTGGTGGGTCACAGAGGTAATTATCTGTGTCAGGCCCAGAGATGTTATTGTCTGGAAGAGGTCATAATCAAAAAGTGAGGAATCATAATTGACTCAGGCATTGAAATCCCCCAGAATTAACCATCTAGGGTACTCCAACACCCTGTCAGGGATGAAGTCTGCTACCACCTGCAGGAAATCTCCTGCCTTACCCGGAGGGCGGTAAATGAGGTGAATCCTGCAACCTGCACCTGGACCCTCATACACTGCCACATAGTCAAATGATGAGGTAGTGCTCACTATGTGTACAGAGAAGTTCAGGTTGGATCTAAAACAGATGGCTACTCCCCCACTCCTGTGTTCCCTCCTCAGGCACTGCACCACCAAATACCTGGCAGGGACCTATACCTCCAATACTGGGCCAGCATCATCCCGCAGCCAGGTCTCGATCATACAAGTCAGGTCGACCGAGGAGATTAAATCCACCATAATGGTAGTCTTGTTCCTCATCAACCTGGCAATGCACAGCACTTCCCGAAGGGGACTAGCAGAGACTGCAGGCTCTCTAGCTACCTGCCCACATGGTCCAGTGGTAACCCTGGGGATAGGAACTAAGATTACTGGGCATCTCTCAAGGCTCTGTCTAACTCCAGGGTGCCTCCTACTCCAAACCACCCTGATACTGTTTGCCTCCACAATGCAAGCAGTGTCCTGCCACACTTCCTTCTGCCCCCTGTTAACATCCACCTCCTAGCACCTTCTAACCACCACTGTTGGGAGAGGGAAATCCACAAAGGGGATGGAGGTCATGCAGCAGGGATGCAGCATAGGTCTTACATGAGGGTCCAAAACCTACACACATTTAGCTACATTACATCATAGCTTAGCACTCACAAATTAAAAGGAATTAGAGAAAGAAAAAAAAAAAAAGAAACCTACAACTAAACACACACTCACCTTCCACACACTAATGCAAAGTCAAACCCTAACCACAATCACTGCACAACCACACACTCAATAAATCCTCTAACACCCACCCCACCCTCTCCATCCACCGATAATATAGTAAATAATATAAAATGACAAAAGGGAGAACTCAAATATTCAAGCTAATGTATGCAGGTGTGCTATGGAAACAAGTTGTTGCTCTTATTAGAGCTGATGACTGTCCAACAGATTTATTTCACAATGTTTAAATATTTGTCAGACTCCAAAAGTTTGTTATAGTCCCAAAAGAATAACAGTTTCTTTGGTCCAAAAGTCTGATGTAGGAAAGACACAGTGCTCACACCACCTTGCTATCCTGATAGTCAGTGTTAATTTCTAATGGGACAAAGTTTGTGTGGCAAGGAGATTCCATAAGTCAAATCAACAGTTTTTACAGTACTATTTATGTAGTGATCCTCTCACTGCCCCAAGCTGGAATTTAATAAAAGGAGGAAAGTAAGCAAGCTCCTCTCAAGGTCTCGCCAAAGGGACTGAAGAACAAAAACACCGCTCACACTGGTGCTGGCAGATGAGTTACCAAGAGGAAACAAGTCCACACTGCAATTTACGAGGCTCACAGTGAGCTAACGTGATGTGGTGGTATCAATCAGGAAACAGCAAACGGCTGACACAAAGGAGGGTTCTGGGTTCTTCCAACATGACACAGCACTCTCATCACCATTCCTCTCTGTTACCCTGACAACTACTCCACAGCAATCACCAACTCACACCTTCTGACCACCTCCCTTACAGATAGTCCAGATTCTTCAATGCAGCCTTTCTGTGCAACTTCCTCTGTCAATCCTCTTCTCACCATAGGACTCCTTAGATGGCTCTCCCTCAGCGATTTCAGCCAGTGATCTTCCAGGCAGCCACAGGACACAAGGTAAGCTTGCTGCTAGCTTATTTCAAGCAAAACTCAGAACTTTCAGCACTCTTGTTGGTATCCACAGCACAACAGCACAACACTTAAAACCTATCTAAAAATAATACCACCAGTTCCTGGTTTACATGTGTATATAGCACCAAAGAGGTATACATTTTAAAATATGTTGAAAATTAATATGTTGCTACCAAAATTGTTGTATATAAGACCTAAAACCTGACTAGATCACTAGCAAATCAAAGGATATTACAAAGTAACAAGTCAATAGAACATTTCTGCATCCTGCAAAAGACAATAAAGTTATGGATTTGTATGTAATGTATTAAAAATATCTTGATCCATTCATAACTAAAGGCTACATGGGGAATATACAGTAAACTTGTAAAGAAATAATTCAACCAGTTTCTCTGTTTCCTCCCCCTGGCATACCTGGGACCTGTTCACATTCCACAAATTTCAGTTTTCAGATCCAAATTATGGCACTCCTTAAAATGAGCACCCAGAGGGTTATTTTCATTCCCATTTACTATGGCACATATACTCCTGAATTTAAATGTTCATATGGCAGATTGTTTGTCCAACATAAAGCAAAACGTAGGCATGACAATCAGCATAGACCACAAACATGGATGAATAGCTACTTAAATCTCTGATTTGTACATTACTAACTTTTTTGGGGTGATGAAATGTTTTATCCTTGCCATAAAACTGGAAAATACCCTGCCTTTAGGTGGTATCCAGTTTCTCAGATTATTGACTGTATTGTCAAAGTGACCATGTAATAAAATATCAGATATATTTTTGGCCCTAGGAAACAAAACCTGGGATCTGTCCCCCACCACTTCTACAGTGTTCTATCACTGTTTGGAATATGCCAGTTAGAGTAGATTACAGTCCCTATCTTGCCTGCTAAATAATTGAAATTAGACATGGATGGCGTCTTATTCTCATTGGCATCTCTGTTGGTTTAATAGTTTGAGCATGTTGTGAAGTAAGAGATTATAAATTCAAACCCTGCTATAGCCAAATACTGCATGACCCTGAGCTACTCACTTAAAGAGCTCCTAATGATATTTGTCCTGTGTATGGATTCTAACACTGTGAGATAGGTTATATTAGGGTAGCTGGTATCTTAGGCTTTTACTGATCATGTATTCCCCATTTTTACTGCAAACTTCTTACCACCCACAATCTGTGGTTTTCCTGCTGTTTACTAAATAGTGCCAGGCTAAACCATACCTGACATCATTTGCAGGTGTTCACTGAGTGGCTGAGGAGAATCTGTGCCATTCATCCCTGGTTACTTGGTAGTTTTCTGTATTACTACTGCCACTGTTAGCAGGTGACAGTCACAGTGTTTGGGACATCAGGAAGCATACAAAAAAAGTATATTGCCCACAACGTGTCAGAAAACAGAAACTTTGCATTGTTTTTGTGACTCTTGGCCCAGGTCTCCTGTACCAATGGAATGGCGTTGCCTGCTAGGGAGGCTATAAAGTTAACAGATAATTGATTTATACTAGTGTTTGAAATGCAATTGTATGTCTGTATGTTTTGCACAAAAAATAATAAACTTTATGTGATAAAAAAAGAAGAAAACACCCTCAATCACTGCTTTCTTGTGAGCAGCATCCATTAACCCCCTGATTTAAATGCTACCTGAACCATGCTCAGAAATCCATGTCCTGTTGTGTTCAGCATCTCGTACATAAATCTCAGTATGGATATGTGGATCAGTGACCAAACAGCTGGTAGCTCCTATCTGTGCATTGCAGTACATTAGGCACAGGCACCTGGAGTAGTATTTCACTCTGGTTTTCAGGGGAGAAAA
Source organism: Neoceratodus forsteri (assembly GCA_016271365.2). Taxonomy (NCBI): domain Eukaryota; kingdom Metazoa; phylum Chordata; order Ceratodontiformes; family Ceratodontidae; genus Neoceratodus; species Neoceratodus forsteri. The sequence continues at coordinate 1,071,956,155 of CM028131.1, forward strand.
ATTTTACTAAGCTCAGTTGCAGTGGTACCAACACTCTGGGTATTTGTCAGCAAGCCACACTGGCAATGAAGAGTGTGACTGGATCACACACGGGTCAGAAAATGTTAGAATTGCTACTGACTGAGACTGAGGAGTGGATGCTGCCTATGGTGGTGATACCATGAGGGATGGTGGCATAGGGTCTTCAGGTTGCTACAGAGTGTGGGGAGGGGGCAGAGGACTGCTGACCATGAGACTTTTGTGTATCAGTAGCCTCATTTTGACCTAACTTTGCCTTGGTGAATCCCAAGAGTGAAGTTACAGGTGAAGTTGGTAGTCAAAGTTTCCAAAGACAAATTTCCTATGAAATAGGAAAACAAAATTCTATGAATTTATTCATGAAGGCAAATTTACCTTAACTTTGCCAGCGAAGTAAACTTTGCAACATCTGTAGCTCTGGCCCCACTGTCTGCACTGGGGCCAGTATTATGCTTGTTATTGTGGGCTCCTTGTCTTGCCTGCTTTGAAGTCATCAAGTCTTGCATGGGAGGTAGCCTAGAAGCTGATCTCCCTGCTGCTGGGTGTGCATTCACCCCTGGTCTCATCTGCTCCTGTCCTATTGCCTGCGTTCGGTCTGGAAAAAATGTTTCTACTTCCGATGGTGCTCTTGCTCTGTAATCCCAGTTCTGCTGCCTGTCTTGGTGTCCAGGACCTGTTTATAGCAGGCGTGAGGCCAAGTTCTGGTAAGGGAACTCCAGCTCCTTTACTATGCCACGAATGCATGGCCAAGTTGGCATCTCCACTGGTGATCCTTTCTATTCCGCACCCCACTGCCTATCCTGGGGTTAGGAAAACATTATTTTCCACACCCATTGGTGCTTCAGTAGCTGTCCTGGTCCCAACCCCAATGTCAGCCATTTGGCCAGGATCATGGGACCACCCACGCAGCTCCAACTGTGAAGAGTGAAGAGCCCCACTCTATTCACTTCCAGGTCTCCTGGCAGCCAGTGTTGGTGCCCTGTCTGTTCTCTACCACAACAGTCCAGCATATCAGTGGAACAAAGGCAGAAGAGTAGCAGAAAGGTCTGACAGAGGGAAGGAGTTAACAAATGGACCAGTGGACCCATCAGGTAAGCCCCAATATTGGGGGGCTTACATTTGTCCTTCCTGATCTCCACCTCCAAAAGCAGTGGGGTCTAATGGTTTGAGTAGGAACTGTGAAATTGCAGGTGCAATCCTTGCTAGCAAGAACTATTCACTCAATAACCTTATGCAAATAACTTAACCTCCTAATGCACCTGTCCACCTAGCTACAAAATTGGTAGAAGCAGGATGCTACTGAAAATGGAATGCTATCTTAGCTGCACTATCCTGAGTAAATACATTATAAAAATGAGTAACGGAAAATCCCCCTGGAAAGGAGATTTTTCAAGTCTGCTGAACTGTTCTTGGCAAATAAATTGTTAAAAACAAAACCCAGACTGACAGGCACTGGCTTTTTCCAGTTGTCCCCCATCACAGAGAAAAAGGTTTGGTGGATGAAGCAGTGTTGGGAACCAGGAGATCACAGGTTTAAACCCTATAACAGCCAAATACTACATGACTGTCAGCAACTTAATGAACATTTGATGTTGCATTTAAGATGCACTATCCTATACATTGTAAAAATAGTAGTAAAAGCAGGTCCTCAATGGACTAAAAACATTGCATTTTTGCTAGCATTTCCTTAGCAAATAAATTCTAAAATATATATATGTATATATATATATATATATATTGCTGAGAGTTACCAGACTTTTTGAGCAGCAGTACTTTAAATTAATTTAACCTGGCACTACATTAGCATGACAATTTTATTTATAAGGCTTGTTTATATTACCCTCCTTCAGTTGCTAAGCATAGCAATTCCTCTTGTACAACATGTAAGAAAACACTAAGTCATTCACTAGTGTTTGTCTTTGCTGTGTATCAGCCTGTAGATGAATTGTAACTCAGTGTAGATCCCCTTTTTAAAATACCTGACTAGCATACCTACACAGTGTCCCTCTGAGAAGGCAATTTAGAGTTCCTCCTGCTCAAGCTGCATTCAAACCTAACCACAGGCCACAGACAGAAGTAAGTTGGGTTGACTGTCTGCAACATAGAATTAATAGTTCTGTGGTATGAAACCTTTCACCAATCCTATCATGGAAATCGGCAACTAAATCAGTCAGAAATTAATTAGTGTAACAATAATAATTCGTAAATGTAGAAAAGAGGAGGCATGAGTACAAGAGGTGCTACAAGCTAGGCTTGGTACCTAAAAAGTTATACAAAAATATAATTAAAAAATAACAATTAATAATATTATAAATCACTTGCCTGATTTCAGCCAGCTAGTGAAGAGAGCCACTATACCTCTTATCCTGCATATAATGGTTTCTTATGCAGAAATGATAGGAGGGCAGTATTCCACTAAACTGCTAAGGATAAGGCAGCTCAGTTAACTTTTTTAACTTTTTAAATAAATGAATACTGAACTGTAGTGGTTCATATTAAGTACACAAGGCCTCAGTGGGGTGTCTCTTACAGCATAAGAGAGTCCTCTCTTGAGGTTTGAGCAGACAGGACTGCTCAGCTTTGCTTCACACTACTCTCACTCAAACCTTACATTTGGATTTTGAAAAACCATTTGAGAAACCTGACAGAGACCCTGTTAACTTATAGCATAATAATAATAAATAATAAATTGCGTACCCCTATAATCATCCAGTGTTTGCACTGGGCTGTAAACTTCCTTTGGGAGGGACACAAAAATCTTTTTTTTTTCTTTTGTGTGGCACTTTGCAAGATCATGGCTTGTGCAATGTCTGAATTTATTGGTGTGTGACTTCCGGTGTTCCATGACAGACTTAAAGAAAGATAGTGGATGGGTGATGCAATGCTGAGAGACTGTGACTATGAAGCTCCTTGCATTGTGGTGTAACAGTGGTCATGCTGATTTCAGCATTCAGATTTGGCCTCTATTAAATATTTTAAGGGTATGCCATCATTGCATATCATTCTTAAGATATTTTAGAGTAGCCATTCTTGCATATTGAACAGTGCCTGTTTCTGAGCAAGAAAAACACACTCTGACATCCAGGGTCCCATTTTTGGCCATGCTGGCACAAAGTTTCATGTTGCAGCCTCTGCTGTGTTCCAGCTTCTTCACACCTGTGGACATTTGTATCTTCAACCCGTGCTCTGTATGGGCAGCAGGCATAGCTGCAGGGGAATGTTACACCTGGTCCAACCAGCCATAACATTTTGGTGCAGTTGTATCAAAAAATGGCCACACACTGCTGTAAATCATAGAGCAAGTCATAAACCAGCTCCAGCTTTGAAAATATGACCCCTACAGGAAAAACTGTACACTTGCACCAGTTTTTCCCTGCACCTACACCTGCACCTGCGCTGATTTCTGGGGGGAGGAGGGGGTTGAAAATCTTGCCCGTGGTGTTTTGATGTTGCCTGATAATTTTAATAGAAGGCATGCCAGCTGTTTGAGTTTTGTGATACTGTGTGAAGTATTGCTTCACTCCCTTAATTCAGATCTGGAGTGGCACAGTTACCTTAACTCTTACAGTACTGCAGGAGTACTGTATATATACGTCCTGAATCTCTATACTGAACATTCAGTCATACTCATCACTGCAAGAAGGTGTGAGGTCCAGAGAAAACAGTTACAGGAGCCAATAATGACAGCAGTATGGTTTTGTTACCATGGTCAACACCTGAAACTAGCCCTCTTGCCCTACAGGATCACAAACATTCAAAAATACCTGGAACACTTTAAGAGATCTTGAGAGAAAACAGACTGACAGATGCATGAGAAAAGAAAAGAAAACCGGAAATAAAAACAAGAAGCTGTTATAGAAAGAAAGATGTGTGAGGCTAGGGAAGAGAAGGCAATCTGCTGAAGCTCCTGGCCTCTGACGAGTTACAGTTTCAAAGTTTCTTAATAGTGTATTAGTTTATTAGCAGTTTTTAATTGCTAATTTCTACTTTTTGCTTATGCCACATGAAATACCATAAAATCTTTGACTGTCATTTCAGTGAGGTGCGGGATACAAACCTAAGGCCCAGTGGACCAAGACTGTAAAAACGTAAGGGCAAGCTAGATGATAGTGCTTCTTGAAGCTGTTATTATGTGTCCACTAAAAATGGAATAGCTGTATAACTGATCATTTGATTCATGACTGCGATCCATTGAGATATTCAAGTTGCATCTGAGGGTTTTCTTTTCTTTTTTTAAGTTTTACATTTTTTGTTAGTATAGTGTAGTGCTTTTGAGTTTTTATTTTATTTTATTGATGTTAAATTTGTGAGATATAGATCAATGGCATTCTTCTTATGGGTAATTATTTTAATAATTGCAGACCACTTACCCCAAATACCCCATGGTTGCCCTATAAAAACAGAGTCCAACCAGCAGTGAAGGGAGCTTCGTTAGGTTTTCATCTGAAAAAGCTGCTGCAGATTTCTTTATGGAAGTTGACTTTGAAAACTTTTAAACTTTACTGCAGTTTAAACAGTTTAAGTAGTCTTACTAATGCCTCTCTTGTGATCCTTCAAGCTGTTGAACTTCAGCCTTCTCAGTTCTAACAAACTCTAGCTAGAGTAGATAAGGCTGTGAAGAGCTACCAAATGACCAAAGTTGCTTTCTTGTTGGTTCCATATACTGCTGTTTAGTCACAATCATCAAAAACTGGCATGCAGCTAATTCAGTCCTCTTAAATTTATTTAGTCAGAGTACATGCTGCTGTGTGTGTGTGTGTGTGTGTGTGTTTGTGCGCACGTGCCCACAGGGGCACCGGAAGATTATAAAAGGTGGAGGTGATAAAGATAAAAAGGGCACTTGTTGCATTATAAAGGGCACTTTTTTCAAATCAGGTTTTTATATACAGTAAATGGACATGTATGACCACGATAGTAATTTTAAAAACATCTGTATACCATATCAGAATATTTAATATGTAATATGGAAGGGTTCAGCTCATGTATAACAGTTCCAACTTGTGTTTCAAGGTTAAAAAAGTGAGTCACAAAGATAAGTTGTCCTATTAACAGAAATAAAACATTATCCAATTGTACAGAAAACAGCAGTGCAATTTAAAAAAGAAAGATAAAACTGTACCATATTGACAATGTTACCTGTAAAATATGCAAACAATGGTTTACAAATTGTATATGATATCATAAGCAAGATGATTTTGCTTAGTCTTTTACTGTAATCATGTATTGCAATATCCATCATTATACAATGGCAAGAAAGAATCTTGGACTGTGATTGGTCAGCTTGGGGCTGAACCCATGGTGTTATCCCAGCATAACGCCACAGGTCTAGTCTCAGCACTGTGAACATGTAGATGACAGTTTGGACCTCGCTCTTTTTTTGCATCTCCTCATAAGAAACAAAAATATTTTTCCACACTAATAAAAATTCTTTAAAATATTTTTTTTTATTTTATATATAATAAGCCATTGTATACTAGGAATAATGCACTCCAGGGTGTGTGTCATGCTGCGACAACGCCACACCTGGGGCATTGGACACACTTAGCCTGCGGCCTTGTGCCCAACCCCTCCAGGCTTGGTGTTATCCCAGCACGACACACACCATGTCATGCATTATTCCTTTAGTTAGAAATGGTCTATGGTATTACAAATCATGTCCAGTATGGAGTTCCTTACCATTTAGATAAAATACCTGACATTCCCTATAAGTTTAGTTAAAGGAAAACTGCACTGAACCTGTAAGTAATATTTCCTGTAGAAGCTGTCTTTCATACAGTGGGTCCCCTTCTGTTTCTGCCCCATTTTTGCTGGCTTTTTAGTTAACCCATTGGATATTTATGGGTTACACACTGCTGCAAAGTGCAATCTGAGAATTGTGTGATGTTGTTTATGCCCCCATGAACCTAAGAATTCTAAATTAGAACACAGATGCATTGTACCATCAATGTAAGTTCTTGACAAGATCATACTGTTCTAAAATGGTCAATGGCAGCAGTGTGTGAATCAAAAACACTCACTGAATTTACCAAAAGGCTAGTTAAGATTAAGCAGTAGCAAAATGAGAACTGGTATTTTAAAAAATGACATCTACTTCTACAAAAAATGCATGTTTGCCAATTCAAGGCAATTCTCCTTTGAGATATTAACAACCTGGTCAAAACTGTTCACTATTTATGGAGCTGGCAGTATAGCCTAGAAGTTAGAGTAATGAGCTGTAAATGAGCTCTTTACATCTAGCATTCATAGCGAGGGTCGCGAGGGCCAGATCGTAGTCGCCCTCCCCCACCCCCCAAGACAAACAGCAGACCACAGCCCACACATTGAGGATCCCTGCAAGGGTCATGAGGGCCAGATCATATTCGCCCTTCCCCACCCCTGAGGCAAACAGCAGCCCACAGCCCACACATAGAGGATCCCTGCAAGGGTCGTGAGGGACAGATTGTAGTTGCCCTTCCCCACCCCCGAGACAAACAGCAGACCACAGCCCATGCATTGAAGATCCCTGCGAGGGTCATGAGGGACAGATCGTAGTCGCCCTCCGCCACCCCCCCCCGAGACAAACAGCAGACCACAGCCCACACATTGAGGATCCCTGCGAGGGTCACGAGGGCCAGATCGTAGTCGGCCTCCCTCCACCCCCCGAGACAAACAGCAGGTATGGAACTCGGAGTCCGGGCACACAGGACTGTGGTGCACTTTTGGACTGGTGTTTGCTTTTGGTGCCTTTTTTAATTTAAAAGATACCGGTCAGCACAGCAATGGAGATAGTTTATTTTGTACTTTATTTTGCTACTAGCATAACCTGTTAGCCTGGAAAAACTGTACCTTAAGGACCTTTTAAAGGGAATTGTTTTATAATACTAGTGCCTGAAAGGAATTGTATTGTAGTGCCTTAAGAGGAATTGAATTAGAAAATATCCCAATAGCTTTAACTAGAAAAAAAAAGAAAGAAAAAATACAAAGGATCTCTGATTTCAGACTTAGTTGTAGTTGCTGGTAGCCTGCAATTCATGCTGAACTCCTCCCCCTGCATCACTGTATATACTGATGTCTCTTACCTGCTTTTCCACAGACCACAGACCACACATTGAGGATCCCTGTGAGGGTTGCGAGGGCCAGATCATAGTTGCCCTCCCCCACCCCCTGAGACAAACAGCAGGTACGGAACTCGGAGCTCGGGCACACAGGACTGTGTCGCACTTTTGGACTGGTGTTTGCCCTACTGATGCTGTGCATCTGCTCCTCACCATCACCCTTGGTTGACACACCCTTATATAGGGCTGAGGCACTGTGAAAAGAACCAATAGGGCTGAGGCTGAGCCTGAACCAATCAGCCCACTTTTACCATTAGCAGCTTATAACACCTCGTCACTTGAGGCAGCATCGTCCTACATTCTCTGTTCCTTCTCTCTCTCTCTCTCTCTCTCTCTCCTTCATACTCTCCCCTAATAATCTCTTCCGTACCACCAGAGACAGTTTCCCCACTGCCCCTTTAACCCTGGCATCTCTCCTGGCAGCAGCGCACCAACACTAGAATGATTACCATTTTCCTCACCATGTTCATCCTCCTCCAGGGACACCCCGATCCCTCGTCTGTGACTCACCCCCCTGGCACCCCTGTGACACAACACCAGCTCCCACTGACTCTCCCCGTCACAGTAATTCCACTGCACCCCCTACTCTTCGACCACCTATCTCCTCTCAATACCACCCCCCATGTCCCACTGCATTCCTCTCCTACCCCATCCTCATCTCCCTAGCCATCCCATGCACAGGCAGCACATCAACTAAAACATCATAACAACATCTGCAAGCAGAGAGTACTGGCCCTACTCAGAATCTTCACCCTACTATTCCTTATGTCAGGCAATGTTCACCCTAACCCAGGCCCCCTTGTAGCCAGTCTTGGCACCTCATGCCATGGGCTAAGTATAGCTGCAATGAATATCTGCAGCTTACCCAAAAAAATAGCACAACTACAATGCTGGATGGAGTTGCATCAACCAGATGTGCTAGCCCTTACTGAGACCTGGCTGTCTAAGAAGGTCCCAGACTCCGCTGTCTCACTCTCTGGCCTCACCCCTTGTAGAGCTGACAGACTTGGCAAATGGGGAGAGGGGTGTGCTTTCTATGTCTGAGACTCACTACTATGCCAAAGCCTACCAACACCCCCCCTGAAGCATGGGGCACAGGCTATGACACTAAAACTCACACCTGACCCTACCAGAGACCCTGTAACCATTACGTTGGTGTACATCCCACCATGTAACCAAACCTCAGCTTTGCAATCTCTGACCAATTACATCTCCAGTTTCCCACCCAAAACAGAGCACATGATCTTGGGGAATTTTAACGTGAACTGGCCATCAACCTCAACCTCCCCGATACAGCCTCTCAGCACTAGACCTAACCCAATTAGTTAACTAGCCAACCAGGGTTAACCCCACAAATGGTTCTGGCACCCTAATCGACCTCCTACTCACCAATCGTTCTAACAGAATCTCAGGCCTAACTGTACTCCCAGACTCATTAAGTGACCACTCCCCCATCCTCTTCACCTGGTCATGCCAACAGCAACTACCCCAATCAAGTAATTTTACCCAACACTGTTTTAAACCTGGTGGCCTCACTAAATGAAGGCGATATCTGACCCAGTGTGATTGGTCCCCCATCAGACGCGCCACTTCCATAGATGATGCCCTTGAATACTTCACCCGCACATTCAACAAAGCTTGTGATACATTTGCCCCACTCACAAAGGTTCAAACCAAAAAATGAAATGCCCCCTGGATCACACCAGCACTGATCCAGCAAATAAAGAACCGTGACGACCTCTGGTACAAAGCAGTTTGCTCTGGTGTGCAGGCGGATAGGATAGCCTATAAAATAGTTTGCAACAAGTGTACCTGGGCAATTAGAAAGGCCAAATCTAGCTACTACAAATCCACCCAGGACTCATCCTGGGGAATGCTAGGTTGTTTTGGGACAACCTAAAGGAGCTGAATAGAAAATCCAGGATGCCTCCTCCCGCACAGCTAACTGTCAACAATAATATCACCTCGGACCCACTCGCAACTGCCAGCGGACTAAATGCAGCATTTTCTGACCTAAGCACAGTTCTCCCTAACAAATTCTTCGACCCCACTCCTCTGACCCCAGAACCCAGCAATACCTACCCCCCTTCTACCTCAAGGTTATTACTATGAGTGAAGCAAGTTCTTATCTTAAAAAAGCCTTAGGGGGCTCAAACTACTGCAAAGACTCCTTTGACATGAAAATCCTTAACTTGGTACTGGACTCTGTGCTCCCCCCTCTGACTGATCTCCTTAACCTCTCCCTATTCCTAGGACAGATCCCAGCTGACTGGAAGGTAGCCACCATCACACCAATACTAAAGAGTGGAGACCCCCACATTACCTAATAATTACAGGCCCATCTCCATACTCCCTCTCCTCTTGAAAGCCCTGGAAAAAATCATTGCCTCACAACTCACAGACTACCTGCTTGCGCAAGGCATCCTGTGTAAGGAACAGCATGGTTTTAGAGCCGGTCACAGCACAACTACTGCCCTCATAGTGTTCTCCAACTCGCTGCACAATGCCTTCAATAAGAAGCTGCTAATGGGAGCCATATTCATAGACCTGTCAAAAGCGTTTGACACAGTCTCCCACACCCTGCTTCTAAATATTCTCCATCGCACTGGCCTGTCCCCTGGACCCAGAGCTTGTTTCACAAGCTACCTCACAGATAGGTCCCAATGTGTGAAGATAAACAGCACCCTCTCACCCACCCTACCAGTCCACTCGGGGGGTTCTCCAGGGCTCTATCCTTGGCCCACTGCTATTCAGCATCCTCCTGAATACCCTGCCTAAATCCTGTCCATGTAACCTTCTACTGTATGCAGATGACACAATAATGTATGCCTCCCACTCGGATCCCACAATCCTTCAATCCTCCCTACAACTTGCCTTCAATCACATTGAAAACTGGTTCACTGACCACCGACTTGTGGTCAATATAAAAAAAGACTTAAACAAGATATACTTTTCACACTGTTGCTTCTGTGTGTTATGACAATATTGGTAGCCCGACTGCATGCGCCACCTGCTAGCATATAGGCACTATCATAATATTGATTGTTCTATTCATTGACATTCACAAGCTCCACTCAGGACTTGTATAGCTACCCTACTATATACTGTAGGACTAACAGCACTGCTCATACCCTGTTGTTATCTTGTCTCCTTCTCCACTCGTATACTGTATACTTGATATACATTACCCATTCCCTGTTGGTATTCTCCTTCCCTACTCTCACTGTAATATTGTATTATGACAGCCTATTGTTATGTATTGTAACTGATGTGGAGCCTTTGGAAATGAGTCCCTGACTCAAAAGGTTGTAATCAGATATTCTGAATAAATAAATACATGAGTTTGATTCCCACAACCTCCATTTCTTATGGGGTGGCTCTGATTAAGTCACTTAATCTCCCCAGTGTTCCTGAGTTGTTCCTAGAAACAAGCACCTGTGCCTAGTTGGCCTTACCTGGTTACCAAAGGAAAAAAATATATATATTTATTAAATTACATTTATAAACTTTAAACAAACATTAAATTCCAGTTCATAGATTCCAGATCCATGCAATGACCAAGGAATACACCAGCCAAGTCTGGGGCTGTCAATATAGCCTTAGAGATTAGAGTAAAGAGCTTGGTACATCGAGCACACAGACCTGAGTTTGATTCCCACAACCTCCAGTTGCATACTGTGTGACTCTGAGCAAGTCACTTAACCTCCTCAGTGCTCCCGGGTAATCCCAGTAAACAGGTATCTGTGCCTAGGTGGACATACCCAGTTATCAAAGAACAATAAACAAAAAAAAGTCTTTAAATGCTTATATTCTTTTATCTTTAAAAGGCCACAGTTTAAATATTAGAGGCTGGTGTATGCTGCTTACAGCCTCAAATCAGGAACAGACATAAATCAAATACTGCTGCTTTAAGCAACAACCCCAAAAAAGAAACCCACACTGAGGGACACAGGACTTTTAGAAGGGACTCCATTACAAATTAGCTTGACTCAGTGGTTACATTCCCGAAAACTGAAGTCTGTGATTGTAGACAATGACAATCCTCTCCCCCATCAGTGCAAAAAAGACAGGATACTGCCAATGAAGTGTAAAGTCTCATCTCCCCCCCACCCCAGATGTGACCCAGAGCTGATAGGGCTGTGAAGAGCTACCAAATTACCTAAATTATTTTCTTGTTGGTGTCATATAGTGCGGTTTAGTCATATGTGTGTGTGTGTGTGTGTGTGTGTGTGTGTGTGTGTGTGTGTGTGTGTGTGTGTGTGCGCGCGTATGTGCTTGCATGCAATCTGTCCTGCCCATAGGAATAAGATAGCTACAACTGCAGTTGCAAAGTCTGTAATCTGACACTGTAGTCTGACTTTCATTTTCAGGAACTGCCAGTACAACATATAATGAGTTAACCCCTGGGTTGCTGAAAGAAATGGAATAAATCTATTAGACTGAGCTGGACAGACGATAGAAACAGCAGTTTAAAAAGTTGTTTTTTTTGTTAATATCCTGAGAAGTACTGAGGTGCAATACAGTAGCATCACCCCTCCCTTCAGATGCCTTTAACACAGAGCAGTAAATAGCAAAAATCAGAGTGGGAGTGCACTAATTTGCAGCTGTGGAGGAATACTTCCAATGTCCAAAAAGGGAGTTTCAATGATCAATCAATTTAGAGATGCAATCTGATCGATGACAGAAGGGCTATAGACTCCCCACAAAGCCCTAAAAATTAAAGTACAGCAAAGATTACCACTCAAGGTAAAATGCTTAAAAAGTTTATAGATACAATATACAGAAGTATTGCTTTGGTAGGCCCCTCCCACACTTTACCTGAACAGTGAAAACATACACTGTATAGTGGAGAAAAATGGCCAAAACCATGTGTTCATTGATAAACCAACTTACAACAAGTAGCCTGATGTGCTCAGTGTTAGCCTGATGTATGCAGTGTCAGCAAGTCTTTTAAGGACATGTTAGTATAACCAACTGTTTCATCCACATACCCCATGGAGGACTATCCAGGCAGACCCACTTACAAATGGCATAAACTCTGGATGGACTATGGCATCTGAGGCATTAGGGGTGTCTCCTGGGCAATGTGATGCGTGCTTCTCCCCCATCAAAGGGTGTGACACACACAATGGCAAAACCCAAAGAAGCTATCCCCTGACCATCCTGTGAGGCCTCCAGTTGTCAGTTCCTCACTTTCTGCCAGCTTTAGGAGGAATCCATCTGGTTTAGTGAAAGGTTCTTCCTGTTACTCCCTTTGTTCACTTCTTCTGAGATTACCATGCCACCACAGGATGACTTTAGCCCTTCCCACTAAAACAAGCCACACTAACATTTTTTCGGTGCACCCTTTATATCTGTTATGTCACTAAACAGGCCATTCTAGACAAAGTACAGTTACATAAGAACTTACCGTAACAGTAGATCTTCAAGAGGAGCTCTTGCAGCAGGTTACACCATAAGGACTGAAGCCAGGAGGCACCAGGACCCCACAGAAAACTTCTAACTAGCAGTCTATAGTGGGGGACCATTTCCTGACGTCAGCCCACCCCCGACATCTGCCTATGGTATAAAATGGGCAGTCCCCCAGCACCACTTCAGTTCTCCCACCGGAGACCCTGGGAAGTAGAATAGATGGAGAACCGAGGTGTTCCTCTGAAACTGAGGAAACTGAAAAAGGATGGAGAAGCAGTCACCAGGAGGATGGAGGGAGGGAAAGTCACACCTGCTGCAAGAGCTCCTCTTGAAGATTTACTGTTATGATAAGTTCTTACATAACTGTACTATCTCACTTCGAGGGGGCTCTTGCAGCAGGTTACACCATAAGGACTGAGTTTCCAGCAGTGAGAGGACTGACTCCGGTCAGCTGTGAAGTGGCAGAGGTCAAAGTAAACTCTCAAGAAAGCAGGCCCTGCAGGACAGCCAGTCCAAAACCTGTTCTGCACCTAAAGGCAATGTACAGAAAGTAATGCCAGATGAAAGTATAGACAGAGCTCCAAGTGGCCACTGCACAAATGTCAGCAATTGACACATTTCTGAAAGATGCAAATGAAGCAGCTACACCCCTGGTAGAATGGCCTTTAACCAGTCCCAGTAAAGGCCTGTCATATTTATGGTAGCAATGAACAATGTAATTAACTAACCATTTGGATAAGCATTGTTTAGAAACTGAAGCTTCTTCTTTTCTCATGGTGAAAGAAACAAATAACTGATCAGTTTGTCTGATGGCTCAGATGTGGTCCAAATAATAATGAAGCAAATGGTGGACATCCAGAGTATGCAGTAAGGCCTTCCCTGAGTTGGAATATTCTGGGTAATACATAGGAATGTGGCTGTCTTGATTCAGAGTAAACTTAGACACCACCTTAGGAAGGAACTTAGGATTGGTTCTTAAGGACACCCTGTCCGTGTTAAAAACTAATTAAGGCTCTTTACACATCAGAGCCTGGAGCTCAGAAATCCTTCAAGCAGAAGTAATACCAACTAAAAACAATGCTTTCCACAACAGAAAGTGAAGCTCACAACTTGCGGCAGGCTCAGAGGGATGCAGCATAAGTTTCTCTAAGATAAACAACAAATCCCAAGGAGAAACTGGGTCCCTTATATGAGGTTTCAGAAGCAGAATATCCCGCAAGTATGTACACGATTGGTCAAGTTGATCAAGGGTCTTGCCCTTGATTGGTGCATGGTATGCAGAGATGGCTGAAAGGTGCACCTTAATGGATGAGTATCTCAGGCCTGAGTTAGATAAGGGAAGGAGATACTCTAGAACAAGATTTTCTGGACAAGTAAAGGGATCCAGTTGATGAGCAGTGGCCCATATGCAGAACTGCTTCCACTTCAAAGCACAAGAAGACCTAGTGGAGAGCTTTCTGGCAGCCACTAGGACCTCTGCCACCTGGGGGGAACCCCAAAGTGGCCAATAGCTAGATCTGCAGGAGCCATGCATGAAGGTGCCTTGACCTTATATCCAGATGGATCAGAGTGCCCTGCTCCTGTCAGATCAGGTCAGAGCACAGAGGCAGGAGGATCAGGGGTTCTACTGCAAGCTGCTGGAGAAGTGGAAACCAAATCTGTTGTCCCTTTTGTCTGCAACTTGAGCAGAACTCCCTGCAGCAATGGAAAGGGAAGGAAGACATACAGCAACCTCCCGGTCCAAGAGAGGGACAACATGTCTCACGAGAAAACACCAGGCCCTGGATCTAGCAAACATAAATTGGGCAGCTTTGCATTGTATGGGGATGCAAATAGGTCCAGCTCTGGATTGCCCCACTTGTTGAAGAGATTTTTGACCACTGCAAGATGAAGTTCCCATTCATGAACCTTGGACTAGGAATGGCTTAGACTCTTGGCCAAAGTGTTTTGAACACCTGGAACATGCACAGCAGTCAGGCTCAGGTGATGCTTTATGGCCCAATACCACACTCTCATGGCCTATCTGCAGAGGGGGGTAAGAATGTGTACCCCCTGTTTGTTTATGTAAAAGATTACAGACATATTCTTCATCTGGTGCAAGAGAGGACCTGGCAGTAGGTACATCTGACAGGCTTGGAGAGCTTACAGTATTGCCCGCATCTCAAAAATGTTGATGTGGAGATGTTGCTCCAATAGGGACCAAGTCCCCAGAGTCTGACGATCTGTCAGATGAGTGCCTCAGCCCTGGTCCAATGCTTCCGTGATCAGAATTTGCAGAGGTGACTCCGAGCAGAAGTGAACCCCTTGGAGAGGTTGGAGGGGTCCAACCACCATGTCAAGGTCTGTTTCACTGAGTTGGATATTGACACAGGAAGGTCCGAGTCATCTGAATGCTGGTCACATTGGACCCAAAGATTACACAGGATCACCCTCATGTACAGGCGAGCCAAGGGTACTGTTGCAATGGCAGCTGCCATATGTTCCAACACCCTGAGAACTGTTCTGGCTGGAACTAGTCAAGACAATGAGACCAGCTGAGCCTGATTCTGAAGGCATTCTGCCCTGTTTGGAGGAAGAAAGGCCTTGCCTTGCTCGGTGTCTAAAATCGCCTTTATGTATTGGAGTCTCTGACTTGGCCAAGTGGAGGATTTGGGGAGGTTGAGGGTTTTCTCTAGATCCTGAAACAGAGAAAAAGTGGCCTCCATGGTTCTGAGCAAGAGCTGCTTGGTAGAGGCTGTCAGAAGCCAGTTGCCTAGGGAAAACATATATACCTTCCCTCCTTAAGGATGCTTCCACTAATGCAATTAGTGCAGGGCACTTCATAAAGACTCATGGGGCCAAGGCCAGGATGAAAAATAGTTGTTTTGTTTGAAGCAAAAGCAAAGAAACCTCTGTGAGGTGACCAAGATGTGAAGATAAGTGTCCAGTATGTCCAGCGTGCAGAACCAGTCCCCCTGATGAAGTAAGGGGAGAAGGCCGGGAAGAGTGACCATCCTGAATCTTTTTTACTCTATAAACTTGTTCAGGTGTCTGAGGTCTAGAATGGGATGCAGATCTCCTGTTTTCTTTGGAACCAGGATGAAATGTGAGCAGAATACCTTCCCATGCTGTGCAGGTGGGACGGGTTCAATGGCCTATTTTCACAGGAGCACTTGGATCTTGTCTTGAATCATGGGCCTGGGGGTAATGGGAGGGAGCTGGAGGGTTGTCCAGGGGAATTTCCAAAAATCCAAGGGTGTGCCCCTGTTCCACTGACTGCAGAACTCACTGATCTGAAGTTATTTTGCTCCAACACCCTCTGTAAAGAGAGAAGCAACCCTCACCACCTCCCCCAGGGATTCTGCTGGAGTAGGGATGTCAGATAAGGAGTCAGGCAGAAGAGCCAGGTAGAGGCAATGTGGCCTGTGAGGTCTGGGAGCTCTGGGCCCTGAACCTCTTGTGGCTTGTGAAGGAGCCTTTCTCTTAAAGGCTCCCCTGGGCTGCTGACCTCTAGGTTGCTGACTGGAGTTGCGATGAAAAGGCTGTCACTGGGATGAGTTAGACTGAGACAGATAAAGAGTATGAACTGAACGGGCAGCCTTACCCGACTCTTGGAGGTGAGCGGTTATATTCTGAGAATCCTCACCAAACAAGATTGGGCCTTTAAAAGGGACATCCAAAATCTTAGACTGGATGTCCAGGGCAAACTCAGAAACCCTACGCCATGAGTGGTGGTGTAGGAAAATTCTCATAGTCACATCTCTACCTGCGGAGTCTGCAGAATCATACAGTGCTTGAAGAATGTGGGTCCCCCACATTGGAGCCAGACTTGAGAAGGAGCAACAGCTCAGCTTTACTGGGGAGGTCCAGCAAACTAGGTTTGCTGGCCAAGGCAGCTAGCTTCACCTGAGCTCTTTCCTTCTAGACTGCTTGAAAGGACAGAGCAAAGAACCTTACCAGAGCAAGGGAAAGGATTAAGACTCCTTTTGGCTAGGCAGATTCACTGCATGTTGTTATTTTTATTTTATACTCACAGGGACTGTTACTGTTTGTTGCTAACATTTTATTTCTCCATTTTTCTCTGATTCAAATTGTTGTTGCTGGGTATACTTTCTGCTGCATTATTACAAGGTGTGCCTACAGGTGTGTGCTAACAGATTACTGCTGTAATCTTCTGATTCAAATTGTCTTTTGCAAGGTATAACTTCTGTTACTGCTTTATTTTTCTATGTAGCAAAGTGTTTCTTACAGGGTATATCTTCTGTGAAATTATTACAGGGGGTGCTTACAGTTTTGTGACTTTTTATCATTAGGCTAAGCAAAATCACTGTTTGTGACTATTTCATTTTATTGTATTTTTTTTGCTGAAAAGGTTTTTTGTCTGAGAGGTGTTGCAGTCTCCTTCTAACATTGAAGGAGCTAATTGCTTTCCTCCCACAGCTCTTCCAGGGGGATTAGGTGTGTATCTGCGGGGTGGAGCTGGCAAAGTGTCAGTAACTTTCAACAGAAAGAAGGGTTAAAAGGTAGGGTTAGTTGACATCTTGGAGGTGGAAGACTAGGTTTGCTGGCCAAGGCACCTAGCTTCACCTGAGCTCTTTCCTTCTAAGTTGCTTGAAAGGACAGAGCAAAGAACCTTACCAGAGCAAGGGAAAGGATTAAGACTTCTTTTGGATAGGCAGATTTACCGGGTGTTGTTATTTTTATTTTGTACTCACGGAGATTGTTACTGTTTATTGCTAACATTTTATTGCTTTATTTTTCTCTGATTCAAATTGTTGTTGCTGGGTATACCTTCTGCTGTATTATTAGAAGGTGTGTCTACAGGTGTGTGCTAACAGATTACTGCTATAATCTTCTGATTCAAATTGCCTTTTGCAAGGTATATCTTCTATTACTGCTTTGTTTTTCTCTGTAGCAAAGTGCCTCTTACAGGGTATATCTTCTGTGAAATTATTACAGGTGGTGCTTTACAGGTTTTATAGTTTCATCTATCATTAGAATAAGCTTTCAGGGTTACTGCATCTATAGCTGATTGAGTGTTTTTGCTCTTACCTACTTGTTTCTTTCATCTGTGGTTCTTCTTTTTCAGCAGGGGAAGGGCCCAGCCACCTACCCCCATCCCCAACCACCCCAAACTGCACTCCTTTTATAGGGTAGCACAGTTGTGACATTTCCTACGGCAAAGCAGAAAGGGGCGGATCAGTGGGGTATCCACACAGTGACCTCATTTACAGGAGCACTAGAAATTTAACTTGTTATAACAAGTTATAGAAAAACAAACAAACAAAACACAAAATCAAACTTTTGCTTTCCTTTTCTTCCTTCTAATTACTCTGACCAGTCTATAAATCCAGCAACTTATCTGGAATGGATATCATTAACTGCAGGTACTCCAGAATACTTTTCAGCAGGGCAGTTTTACAGGATTTAGGATACTGTCCTACATGCTGGGCCATTGGTGATCTTAGGGTTCAGCTCCAGGCAGCATAGGTAGAGACTGTACGCTTCAAATTTCATATTCAAGAGGAAATATATTACAAGAACTACCCGCCATTTCCCCAACATCCAACAGAAGCACCTCGACCACAGAGGGTAGTTAGTCCAGGTGGTTGGCAGGTGGTTAGATGGGGCAAATTGGGTGCCCCATCACTCAGTGCTGTCCAACATATTATCTCCACAAACCATATAAAAACTACAAACAGGTATCTGCCTCTATCTCCAAAATCAAACAAAGGGGCAGAGGACACTGCACAGTGGAACATTGCAGCACAGGAGCTAGCACAACAAAACTCACCCAAAACAGGAACCAAAACAAAAAAGCAAAAAGGAAATCCAAAAAACTTCTGAACATAGCAGACTCCATTATTCGGGGAGTTGATACTTATCTCCAGCCAGGGTAATGGTCAGATGTCTCCCAGGCACATCAGCATGGAGAGACACTGACCACATTGCTAAAATTGTTCAGGAATCAGGAGAAAACATTGATATCCTGGTACACATAGGGACTAATGATCTCACCAGCTGGTCAGTTGTGGAGACCAAGGAACACCTGATCAGGCTGGGTGACAAACTATCATCCATTTCATCCGGCATCTCCTTCTCTGAGATTCTGCCAGTCTGGGAGAGGAGGGCAGATGGACAGAAGGTCAGAGAAGGGGAGATAGGGGAGCATACATGTGGCTCAAAGGCAGGTGCCAGGAAAAAGGACACAGATTTGTAGGGAACTGGCAACAGTTTGGGGAGCAAACTTTCCTTAAATTTGATGGACTGCATCTGACTAAGGAGGGATCCAGTGCATTGGGGCAGAAGTTTGACATCTTTGCAAAATATTTAAACTAGCAAATGGGGAGAGGGGTGCAGCACCCCATACGTCGAATGGGAAGAACACCCCTCTCCCCTTAGCTAGTGATCAAACAGGAGTTCAGCATGTTTGCATTTCATTTGAATCACCAGATAAGGAAAAAAGGTCCAGCTCCACATACGACACACAGAGGAAATGCCAGACCTCACCGAACAACTAATACACCAAAATCTGGCCAATGGAAAATCATGTACACAAATACTCACAGTCTGGAAACAAGATCCCAGACCTGCAGGCAATAATGACAGAGGCTAAACTGGACATAGTAGCAATTAACGAGATGTAGTTTACCAGTAACCACACTTGGGAGACTTCAGTACCTGGATATGTACTGTTCAGAAGAGATCGAGTTACAAAAGGGGGGGTGTCCCTGTATGTCAATGAAAATATCAAAGCTACAGAAATTCAGAATACACATAAAGAGCCAGAAGAACTGTGGGTCACCCTAGAAACAGGAAATGGGACAGCCATAAGAACTAGGGTTGTCTACAGGCCCCCAGACCAGGGGGAGGACATAGACACATTACTGTTAGAAGATGCACAAAACATAACAGCTAAAGGGGAGGTTCTGATAATGGGAGACTTCAACATGCCAGATACAGATTGGTCAATACCAGTAGGAACATCTGCCAGAACTAGACACATGGTGGATTCCCTGCAGGAGGAAGGCCTCAAACAACTGGTACAACAACCCACAAGAGACAAGGCTATCCTAGATCGAGTACTGACTAACAGGGAAAGGATCACAAATCTCCAGGTAGAAGGTCACCTGGGGGCCAGTGACCATCTCATGGTATGGTTCAGTTTGGCCACTACAACTAAATCATCACATTCCAAGGCAAACATATGGGGCTTCAGAGGAGCTGACTTTGATAAGATGGCCAAAAGAGTTAAGCTAGCCCTGGCAAAAAGAAATACAGGTGAGGGGGTACAGGAAAAGTGGGCAAGCATTAAGGATGCAATACTTGAAGCACCATCCCATTGTGTAAGAGAGAAAAGGAAGTGCAAAAGAAGAAGGAAACCACCTTGGTTCTCAAAATCAGTAGCAGAAAAGGTCTGAGCCAAAAGGTGGGCCTTCAGGAAATATAAGGAAACACAGCGGGATGAAGATAGGGAGGCATACCAAACTTCCCTAAGGGAAGCAGGGAAGGCAGTAAGGCAGGCAAAGGCCCAAACTGAGGAAACACTAGCACAGACAGTAAAAGAAGGTGACAAGACTTTCCATAGATACATTAGTGAAAGGAGATAGTCCAGAGGGGGTATTGCTAAGATCAAAGGAGATAAGGGTGTGTGTGAGGAGGAGGGCCAAGTAAAATCATCTATCCTAAATAGATACTTCTGCTCATTATTTACTGAAGAGAAGGTAGGGCAGGGCCCACAGCTCAGCACCATGGACATGGGGGGAGGGAGGTATGCACTAGTCCCTTCACAAAAGAAAGGGTCCTACAAGAGCTCAATAAGCTCAGGGTGGACAAGGCAATGGGACCTGATGGCATACATCCCAGGGTACTAAAGGAGTTAAGGGTTGAACTAGTAAAGCCATTATCAGAACTGTTTAGTGAGTCTCTGAGCACAGGAGAGGTCCCAGAAGACTGGAGAAGGGCTCATGTGATCTCGCTGCACAAGAGTGGTAGCAGGGAGGAGGCAGGGAACTACAGACCAGTCAGTCTTACCTCAGGAGTGGGCAAGATTATGGAGGCACTCCTTAAGGAAAGGATAGTGCGACACCTGGAATCCATAGGAGCACAGGATCCAAGACAGCATGGGTTTACAAAAGGAAGGTTCTGTCAAACAAATCTCAGATTTCTTTGACTGGGTAACCAGAGTGGTGGACCAAGAGGGAGCAGCTGATGTCGCCTACCTTGATTTTAGCAAAGCTTCCAATACTGTTCCACATAGTAGATTGATTAGTAAGCTGGCTAGGCTAGGGGTGGGTCAGAAGTTGGTCAACTGGGTGGCAAACTGGTTGACAGGCAGAAAACAGAGAGTGGTGGTAAACGGTATACAGTCAGAAGAGATGCAAGTCACAAGTGGGATACCTCAGGGATCAGTCCTGGGGCCAGTCCTCTTCAGTATCTTCATCAGTGACATTGCAGATGAACTGAAGGGTAAGGTTTGTCTGTTTTCAGATGATACCAACATCTGCAACAGAGTAGATGATCCAGATGGGGTGGGCAGAATGAGAAGAGATCTGGATAAACTAGCAAAATGGTTGGAAGAGTGGCAACTGGGGTTTAATGTAAAGAAGTGCAAGATCATGCACGTAGGGAAGAGAAACCCTGAAGTCACCTATAGGCTGGGAGAGGAGCTGCTGGCAGTCACAAGGGAAGAAAGAGACTTGGGCATTATCATCACCAATGACCTGAAATCATCCAAGCAGACCACTAAAGCAGTAGGTAAGGCTATGGGGATGTTAGAGTGTATTAGTAGGGGTATCACAAGTCAGAAGAGGGAGGTAATGATACCTCTTTACAAGACACTGGTTAGTCCCCATCTGGAGTACTGCGTGCAGTACTGGAGACCACACCTTCACAAGGACATTTACCAAACTGAGGCAGTCCAGAGAAGGGCAACCAAAATGGTGCAGGGACTGCATCAGAAAACATATGAGGACAGATTAATGCAGCTCAATGTGTATACCCTAGAGCAAAGGAGGGAGAGAGGTGAGATGATCGAAACATTCAAACACCTTAAGGGCATTAACAAGGTGAAAGAGTCTATCATGTTTCCAATATTTTATTTATTTCATTTTATTTAGTTTTTGTTGACTGGATAAGTGCACTAGACAAATCCTGCCTATTTTCAGGCATGACTTGGGGAGGGGGATACAGATGAATGCCAACCGACCTTGAACCAGATTAAGCTGTTGGTGGTATTTTTAGTGAATTTTTAGTGATGGTTGATAAGGACCGCAAGGCCCATCCAATCTGCCCATTTCTTTTTCTACCTTATTAATGTACCATCAGCCCTTGCTCTGTCAATGGCCTATCTATTCATACTCATCTGTATTGTTCCCTTATGCCTATCCCATGCCTGCAATATAAGAAAAATAGCAGGACAAGAGGACACAGCATGAGATTTGAGGGAGGCCAATTAAGGGGTAATGTGAGGAAGTTCTTTTTCACAGAAAGGGTGGTGGATGCATGGAATGGCCTACCTCAGGAAGTGGTTGATATGAACACAGTGCAAGGCTTCAAACAGGCATGGGATAGGCATAAAGGAACAATACAGATGAGTATGAATAGATAGGCCATTGACAGAGCAAGGGCCGATGGCACATTAATAAGGTAGAAAAAGAAATGGGCAGACTGGATGGGCCTTGCGCTTCTTATCAACCATCAGCTTCTATGTTTCTATGACCTTGTGCCACCTTGAAAGCCTTCTCCCACTTGGCATTCTGATACTGAACCATGTGGACAAGGAAGTTTATGGAATGGATAGCACATGTGGCTGAAGAGTAAACCTTTCTACCAAAATAGACTATCACCCTCGAGTACTTATCAGGAGGCTGAACACTGAGGTTCCGGGGTCATTTTGAATGGTCATGGGCCACGTTAGTAATGACTGAATTAGCCTAAGGGTACTCCCATAAAAGGGTTCATTTCTTGGAGCGTTATAAAGGTGAGCCACCTTCTTGGACGTTGCCGGTGTTGTGGATGGGTGCTTCCAAGCTACCCTATTGACATCCTTGAAAGAATCGATTAAAGGCTACTAGAGGCAAGGACTCCTTCTTGTTAAGGAAAGTGGCTAGCCAATGTAGCATGGTGTCTATTTCCTCAGTGTCCCAGCCCATAAGAGCCTCGATATGCCTCATCACATTCATGAAAGTTTGATTGTCTGGGGGAGACCGCAGGGTATCCTTGGGCTCCTGCGGCTCTGAAGGGATATCTGAATCTCCAGAGTTGTCATACAAAGTGGAGGAGGAATATCTCCCTGACTCACTTGAATCCAGTAAGGGAGAGGGTAAACACCAAGGGTGTTTATGTGTCTTAAAACAACCAGTGTCAGGTCTTGCAGGCTGTGATGTAGGCTCCCTAGGAGATGGTGTCAGAGCCTTCCTAGGAGGAACCTGCTCATTAGAAGAACTGGATGAAGGGTCTCTCAGAGTTGAAGTTGGGGGATCCTTTTGGACCTCATTGTCCTTGAAGTATGCCCACCATGCTGCACAAAATTTGTTAAGGTCCACAGGTGGGTTTTGAAGGAAGGCTGGGGGAACTGACATCTGTGGGGTAGATTTGGAAGGCTCCAGCACCAGTTTGTCAGGTTGTGGCAACCCTGGTGTCAGCTTCACTGACATTGGGTTAATTGGCGTCGGATCCTGAGGTAAGAAACCATCTGTCATTGATCTGACTAGGGTCAAAAGATCAGGCATTGGTCCCCCTGGAGTTGGCTGTGTGACAACAAGTCCAGCTGGTGACTGTGGGGGATATGGGGATGATTGTTGAAGCATCATCAGGGTCAGCACCTGTGAGGCAGGCGTCAACAGGGCAGGCATAGGCTGACAGTGGTCAGGTGAAGCAGCCGGCACCAGCCTGGAGGTAGAAGCTCATGTAGGGAAGCTGACTCCTGAGCAGGGAAGAGGTGTCACTCTCACAGGGGAGGTGACCTAATTCCCTGGGTGTTGAGAGCTGGTGTTGGTTCCTGACTTCAGAGCTGACTTCACAGATGCCTTGACTGGGAGGGTGACAGGAAAAGAACCACCACTCGAAGAGGACCTATTTGAGCCACCTGGCTGAGTACCCGGATGTTGGATGGGCTTTCGCTTCAGGGGTTGAGAGGCTGAGGATGAAGGCCAGAGCCCCAAAGAACCCCCACTTGAGACTGTTAAGGGAGTTGGTGGTTTGACCACTGGCAGCCTGGAGGGAGAGAGGGCTGATGAAGTAGACGGATCTGACCTTCCATGGGAGGAAGACCCATGACCATTGCTCGACTTGCGCAAGGACCTGGAGTGGGAAGCTGACCGGGGTTTCTCCCTGTGATTCTCTATGTTTGTGCTTCCCAAAGACTTCTTTGAATCCTTAGCTGAAGAAGAAGTGGAAGCCCTGGAGGCCAGGGAAGAGGAGGTACTCTGGTGAAGCTCTTTCTCCATTGTTAAGAGCTTTTGCTGTAGCAGGAAAGATTCCAGAGTCTTCTGGCGGCAAAGCCAGGTGCACTGGTTAAAATACTGGCAGTGCTGGCAGGCCTCAATATCATGATCGGGCGTAGGCAAAGCAGGTACACCAAATGTTAATTCTTGTGGGGCAGTTGAGTGCAGCACATGGAGCAGAAATCACTGGCTGGACTCTGACCACCCCTATCTGGAGTGAGACCAGTCCCGAGTATGATGGCACTCCTGGCTCATGAGTCAAAGGTCCTAACCCTGCATGTACTTGCCCTTTAATGTATGCCAGAAGCTGGTCGAGCTTCTGCTCTAAAGTCGACAGTTGATGCCCTCCCACTGAAGTCTCCACTCCTCTCATCTGGGCAAACAGTGACTGATTGGGTGTCACAAACACACACCGCAGGTCAGGCCCTCTGCTCCCACAGTGCCAAACCTCGAAGTGCAATATGTGAACAGGAGACAAACAGGGTAACCCTCCTGTCTGTTTTGGGTCTGAATCACCTACTAGCCGTGAGCCCTGAGGTCAAATGTACACCTTTCTGCTAGCACACCCAGTTAACAGGCTCAGATATGTACCCTCTTCAGGGGATGCAGTACAATACTTCACCCAGTGGGCACCCAGCCAGGTTCACAAGTCTACCCTTATGACTCAATTTGAGACCTAGGTATATTCTTACCTTACAAGATAATAGCACACACAATTTTTAAGCCTTTAACAGTTCTCAGAATAACCCAATACTGCTTCAGCCTCCACATGCAAAAGAAAAGACTCAAACAGGATTAAGGAAACCAAAAGGTTTACTAAAATAAAACAAAAAAACAGTACATACATACAAAACATAGAACATATACTGTAACATCAATACTTACAGTCAGAACTAAATTGGAAATTACAGAAAACAAAATGTCTGGTCCTTAAAATTTCTAGCCTAGCTAAGTTCTAGTTGGATGCTACCTATTTTTAACAGAAGTGCCTTTTTGGAGTTCAGAGTTGAAGTGTCTTAACTCTTTTCAGTCAGAGTGATAATAATGCAGCATGCCCCTCCTATCCTGTGAGGTCACAGCTCATGAGGTCACTGTTAGTCTGTAATCAGTTTGTAACCTGAGTAAGAATATCTAAAAGGATGTTATTTTTCTGCTGGCTGGAAATCTGCAAGATAGTAATATTAAAATATGACAGTCTCTTTTATCTCTCTACCAGCTTCCTGGCCTACAAAACGATTGCTAGTTTACAAGTCAATAGGAATTTGTTAAAATGTCCTTTTTCTCAGGGGTTATAAAATGCATACCTTGTCCCTAGCAGATCAAAGTAGGAAAATGTTACGATGTGTTATAACCTGGCATTTGGAAGGAAGCCTTATGTGTCAACAAAGAAGAAAACTAGCCATCTGCTACTGCAGTGACTGTGTTGGGGGTCAAAGGTCAGACCCCTTTTCAAACTGCTAGCTGGTATTCCTGAAGCAGGCATTCACATAACATGTATTTATATCACAAATATTATACAGCATGATGACAAGTACATGGCAGAGTGTCACACTCTTCTCCTCAGACTGAATTTGGGGGCTCTATACCTGCACGGGATGAGTTCTTCAAAGTCAGTTCATTACTCATACTGACGCGATAGCCCATCTTCATTATTCATTTGCTGCCCCTGCCCTGTGCGAGACAGTCATGTCATAACCCTGCAAGGCAAGGCTCCATCTTAACAGCCTACCATTTGTTTCATCTATTTGTGCCAGTCAAACCAGGGTGCTGTGATCAGTTTGTACCTCAAAATGCTGGCTGTATAGGTATGGCTCTAACTTCTTTAGTGCCCTCACCATAGCAAGACATTTTATTTTCCACTGTAGAGTAAGCCTGCTTCCTGGGAAGTAACTTCTTACTTACTGAGGTATGCTATTGGGTGATCTTTCCCCTTGGTTAGACGTTTGATCAAGCATTGTCCCAATACCTACATCTGAGGTGTCAGTCTGGATTACAAAGGGATTACTATAGTCTGGACTTGTTAATACAGGAGCACTGCACAGTTCCTCCTTTAGCCATGTAAAGGCTTGCTCACAGGCTGGTTCCCAGATAACTTTCTTAGGCATCCTTTTCTTTAACAGGCCAGATAGGGGAGCAGCCAGGGCACTGTAGTTTGGTACAAAGTTCCTATAGTACCCTGCTGTCCCTAGAAAACTCCAAACCTGCTTCTGTGTTTCAGGTCTGGGCCATGCCTTGATTGTCTCTATTTTTTTTTGGTTAGGATGGAGCTGTGCCTGGCTTATTGCATGTCCGAGGTATGCCACCTCAGTCATGGCCACCTGGCACTTCTCAGCTTTTACAGTGAGTCGGCCCTCTGTATCCTGCCCAGAACTTCTCTAAAGTGGGACAGGTGTTCCTCCCAGATGGAACTAAAGATGGCAATGTCATCCAGGTATGCCATGGTGTATTCCTCAATACCATTTAACACCTGGTTCACCAACCTCAGGAAGGTGGCAAGGATGTTCTTCATTCCGAAAGGCATTACCTTAAATTCATATAACCCTATTGGAGTGACGAAAGCCGACCTCTCTCTAGCTCTGGCAGTTAACTCTACCTGCCAGTACCCTTTTGTCAGGTCAATTGTGGTAAGGTATGTCACCCCACCCAACTTGTCAAGGAGTTCGTCCGTCCGTGGCATTGGCTGGGCATCTGACTTCGTGACTGCATTGAGTCCATGATAGTCCACACAAAAATGAGTAGAGCCATCTGGCTTGGGAACAAGGACTACAGGTGAGGCCCAAGGACTGTGGGATTTCTGGATTACTCCTAAATCCAGTATTTCCTCCACCTCCCTCCTAATGTCCTTTTGGACAGCCTCTAACCAGGGACCCTGGTTTTCCATTTTTACCGGTAACACCGGTAACAATCACAGAATCCTGCTTGGTTTGCGGATTTTGAATTCTTGTAACGGTGCCTCACGGAAATTGCATGTCACTGCACAGAATCTCTAAGATTTCAGCATTTTTTTAAAATGTTTTTTATTTTCTCTTTTTATGTCCCCTTCTCACAGCATCAGTCTCCACTTTTCAGGCTGGGTATTCTTTAGCTTCACCCCCAGGTAATGCTCAGGAGCTCCTGTGGTCCTGCCCCTATCCTGCCTGGGTTATACCCCCACCAGGAGGAAAGGGAGGGGACCCCAGGACCCATCCACACTTCCTTAGTATTTGTCGGGCAGCTCAGTGGGTCCCTCATGGATCCTGGTTATGAAGTCTGGGGCACCTGGGTCCCTTCTGCCAGTGGCCAATGTGGGGTGATTGTTCCTGATTTTCTGGTCTCTGTTCCTGAGGGTACTGGCACTATAGGAGATCCAAGGAGGTAGGTCACATAGAGATATGCCACTGCTCCAGATCCTGGCCAGGGTCCTCCCCTCCTGATCACTCTGTAGCACCATTGCACCACCACCCATGGTCACACAGGTGGTGGTAAAGCAGCAGGACCTGCAGCCCACCCTCCCTGGAGGAGGAGAGCAGTCCCCCAGGTGCTCAATCCTACTCCCCTGGCCAGACCTCCAGCAACCCGAGTTCGCTTCTGACCCTGGGTCGCCGGCATTGTAAGCAATAGTGCTACCACAGTGCCAGCAGGCCGACCAAGATTTCAGCATCTTAAAATGAATGCTGCTGTGCTTTGCATTCTTTCTGCTTTGCTGCATATAGAGTCAGTAAGGAAATCACCCACACTGCTTTGTTGTAATCAGCCATTCAGTTTAACCACCCATGCCTAGTGGTTAGAGTAACAAACAGTGAATGAACTGGGTACATCCAGCAGACTTGGGTTTGATTCCCACAACCTCCACTTGCATACTGTGAGACTCCAAGCAAGTCACTTAACCTCCCCAGTTCTTCTAGGTCACTCCTGAAAACAGAGAGTCCTGCCTAGTGGGCCTTACCTGCTTTACAAAGAATATAAAAAAAAAATACCAATATATGTTTACTACATCATAGAATAGTAGTCAGGGTACCATGTAATTTACCTGAGTTTTACTCGTGCTGAAATTATTTTGTATAGGTAAAGATAAATGTTCAGATACATTTTATGTGTTTTATAAGCTTGTTTTTAGATTTTAGTCAGGTGTTTATTGTATTCTTTGCATATAAGCATCTAGGTTGTAGATTGCTAAATGCAGGATCACTGTTACCAACTAGCTTATTCAAGTTTATAACCAGTAGGGCCATCCACAATCCTCAATTGTTTGAATGAAAACTAGTCTGAATGAAAGTGTGTTCACAAAGAAGAAACTGCCTTACTACTTATGAAAATACTTCACAGTTGGTACCCCATTTAGGTGAATTGGATCATTTGCAGCTTTTCTCCCACCTACTGTTTCAGTCTCTGTGACAACAAAAGGTTTTCTGATAGATTGCTTCAACAAAAAGCAAATGTTAAGTATTTAAGCGTACTTATGTTTGGCCAGTGGATTTTGAAAGCACAGTCAATGATGTACAGAAGGTAAGACCCCAGGGGCTGTATGATGCTAGTGGGCAGAGTGGTGCTCAATTCACATCTGAACAAAGACATGAAAACTGGGAGACATCCTTTTCATGGACTCCAAGGGAAAAAAAAAAGCATCCACATGTCTGGTAGATGCATAAATCCATTTGAACGTCCTCCACTAATCACTTGTGGATTTTTTAGGTGAAGACACTTTATTTCAAAGAAGCAGATTCAAGCAGTTTTTAACCCCCTGGCCATTCACTCCTTCAGGCCTGCCAAGGCCTCCTACCATCACTGCTGAGTGCCGACCACCATCCACTGCCCTTTACTGCTGTGCTACCAGGTGATCCAAAGTAACCCTTCATTGAGTGGGCCCCTACCCCTATGGGAGGCTACCAGGGGAGGAGAATTGCCCTAAAGAGCTTCCAGTGTATCCTGGTCATGGCAGGGGTCAGAACGGACACATGTCTGGGGATTCTGGCTTATGGAGGGACCAACAGCTGTCCTTCGGTTGGGTCAGTGGGTGTTTTCCCATTTTCTTGGGAGCGTGACAGGTCACACGATGTCAAGGCATAAGCCAACATCTGTCATGCTCCCTCCTGCAGTGAAGGCTGACATGTTGTCATGCCTCTGGCCTCCACTAGGGGCCAGCAAATACTGAGCCATGAACCCACCCTCCTCCCAGGAGAAGGTGAGTGGTCGTTGGACACCAAGCCTTCACCCATCAGCTGGCCTTCCAACACCCAAGTCTGTTCCCTAACCCTGGTCAGCAGTGTCACAGGCAGAAATCCAATTCAGGCAGTTAAATTATAGATAGGACAAAACAAAGGAAGTCCACCTTAGCGGTGATGGTTCAGATTAATTCACATCTGAGTCCTAACAAGTAAAGAGATCAAGTCATTTGTAACTTGTGCATGTGGGGTGTGGGTGCTGAAGAAAGGGGATCATAGTGCTGTCACTACTGCCATCACCCCAGAGGGATGTGGGCTGCATTGTTGCTACTGTGATCACACCGAAGGGGTGGGGGCTGTAGTGCTTCTGTCATCACCACTGGTGGATGGGAAATGTAGTACTGCTGCTGTCCCACCTGAGGGATGGGGACTCTAA
Organism: Neoceratodus forsteri; assembly: GCA_016271365.2. Taxonomy (NCBI): domain Eukaryota; kingdom Metazoa; phylum Chordata; order Ceratodontiformes; family Ceratodontidae; genus Neoceratodus; species Neoceratodus forsteri. The sequence goes on from CM028131.1 coordinate 1,071,985,682, forward strand.
TAGTGCTGATACTGCCATCACACCTAAGGGATGGGGGCCACAGTGCTGCTGCTTCTGTCACACCTGAGGGAGGGAGGTTGTAGTGCTTTTGCTGCTGCCATCACACCAGTGGGATGGGGGTCATAGTGCTGTTAGTGCTGCCATCGTACCTGAGGGATGGAGCCGTAGTGCTGCTTCCATTACACCTTAGGGATGGGGGCTGTAGTGTTGCTGCTGCCATCACATCTTGTACCTAAAATAACTTTAAACTGGTACAAGGATGGAAGGATGTGTAATAGTGGAAATCAAAATTGCTAAAATGCATGTTAGCAGAGTTAAAAATTGTTAAATAAAGTACACAAAACCAAACACCAGTAAAAGCAGATTTCGGCTTAGCAGACACCGGTGACAATACCATTTTTTACAATGTGCAAAACAGAATATGCCCTTTCTCAATCCCGGTAAACCAGTGTCCCTGCCTCTAACAACCGATATGCCATCTGCTGTATGGGCGCTTGTGTCCCTATCTCCACATCATTTGTTGCTAAGGGGGTTAGTCCAGGCTTGGTGCTAAACAATGGGGCAAAGTCTGCTAAAACCTCCCTTACTTCCTAGATCTGGTCCAGGGTCAACTGGGGTGACATTTTAATTGCCTCCACATAGGCCTCCCACTTGCTTTCTTCCACCAAGTCCAAAACGGGGGTGTCCCTCATCCATCTCCTCTCCAGGACTACACACTGCAAACACTGTGTCAGCCCTATTAGCATATGGCTTCATCATGTTGACTTGGTACATTCTTTAGGTATGTCTCCTGTCAGGTAGCTCTATAATTTAATTTACATCATTCACCTGTCTGACTACCTTGTATGGTCCTGCCCACTCGGGCCTGCAGCTTATCTTTCCGGACTGGGATTAGAACCATGACCTTCTGGCCCACAGTGTATGAGTGAGGTCTGGCTCTGCGGTCATATCACACCTTTTGTTTTTGCTGGGAAGTTGCCAGGTTGCCCTGGACTGTACTCATAAGCTCCTTCAGCTTTTCCCTAAACTTAAAGACATAATCCACTATGGGAGTTCCCTGGGTGGCATGCTTGCCTTCCCAGTCCTCCCAGATCAAATTTAGGGGCCCCCTTACCCTGCGTCCATATAACAGCTCATAGGGGGAGAACCCTGTCAACTCTTGGGGCCCTCCCTGTATGTGAACAACAGGTGGGGAAGGTATTTCTCCCAGTCCCCTCCCATGCTGTTCAGCAAATGCTTGGAGCATTGATTTAAGGGTACCATTGAATCTTTCCACAAGCCCATTGGCTTGCAGATGATAAGGTGTCATGCATCTATGCACCACCCCACACTTCTCCCTCAAACATTTCATCAGGTCCGACATGAAGGAACCCCCTCGATCAGTGACAACCTCCAGTGGAAACCCAACACTGGAGAAATCCCTATAAGGGCATCTGCCATGTTACCTTACTTTTACCTTGGTTTTTTTACCAGGAGAGACACACTAAGCTGAAAGCTTATTTACAGGTGCAACCTGGGAGCACAAGGAAGTTATGTGACTTGCTCAGGGTCACACAGTTGTCCGTCCTCAGTGAGGATAGGGCGACTGCCTCTGGGTACCGGGTGGCATAATCCACCACAGTTAGGATAAACCTCTTCTCAAAGGCCCCACAATATCCAATCCTACCCTCTGGAATGGCTCCTCCACTATGGGTTAGGGAATTAGGGTAGCTTGGGTTTTCTTACCCACCTTCCCTATTTCTTGACACTAGTGACAAGACCTGCAATACTCTTTCACCTGCTGGGTGAAGTTGGGCCAACAGAAATTCTGGGCCAATCGCTGCATACTGCATGCAATTCCCAGATGACCAGACATGGGAATATCATGAGCAATCTTGAGCAACTGCTTACAGTACCCCTGGGGAATGACAAACTGCCTGCCCATCACCCCTCCCTCTGTCCTTATATCCTGCATATACAGCAGTCCATTGTCCCAATAAAGTCTGTGTTTCCCGTCACCTCCCAGTGCTCCATCAGAGTCTGTCCAAACCCTCAGCTTCTCTAAACTAGGGTCACTTTTTTGAGCAGCAGCAACATCCTTGCACATTCCCAAGGCATGGGACAAATCCCCTCCAGTTTCTAAATTAGGTTCCCTAGCTGTAGCATCAGGGCATTCAGGGTCACTGCCACCCCTAACCGTCTGACAATGGTCTACCCCTCCCTCCTGAGAGTAACCCTCTATAGCTGTTCTGTTAACTGCTACCTGAGGAATTTCTACCCCTCTTTCATTGTTCTCCAGATCAGGAGACACAGGCTGGGGAATCGGCCTCCCAGTGGTTTCCACAGGGTCTTCTATGGGGTCCAGGGAACTGCAATTTACCTTTCCTGCTTGACTGCAGATAACTGCACACACCATCCCCTCTTGGAGGTTGTTCCCAATAATTATGTTGAGAGCAAGATTCTCTGCTACTGCAAACTTTTGCACAGTCTCCCCTGTCTCACCCCAGTCCAGGAGAACACTAGCAAGTGGCAGCTTTTTCTCCTCCCCAGTGAATCCACTTACAGTAACAAATTGATTGGGTATAAGCTGTTCAGGCTCTATCAAATTCCCTTTTACCAAACTCAGGAATACCCCTGTGTCCCTTAACCCATGGGTCTGTACCCCATTCACAGTGACTGGGTGTATGTGTTCCTCATGTTTACTGGCATGCTTTCAAGGACACACAAACACCCCGCTTCTTTCCCAGCACCACTTTGGGCACTGTCTGCCCTTTTTGGACACTGCCTGTCAAGATGACCAGGTTGTCTGCAAACCCAAAATTCATTTCTTTTATCAGGTAAATCTTTTCTTTGTAATCTGCGGCTGCTTGGTTTCGGTCAAGGCAGGGAGGGTTTAGCTGCCCTGAAAGTGCTCGTTTCTCTTTCTACACTGCCACGTCCACCCCATTCCCTCTCAGAGCTGGTCTGCTCCTGGCATAGTGGTTTGAGAGTTCAGCAGCCTCTTACACTGTTTTTGGATCTCAGTCCTCTAGCCAGGTTTTGTGCTCTGCTGTGCAAGCCAAAAAAATGGTTCTATGTCATAAAAAGCCTAAAGGCAATCACCGTTATGCAGAATTCAAGAGTGCCAAAAATTTATTTTGGCACTCTGACACCACAGCAAAAGGGCACCGGGGACTTAGTTTTTTAATGCTTTCTGTGGGTGGCTACACCCCCTGCACCCCCCATGGGGGGATTTGCCCCTGCACTCCCCTACTAAAGGATTCTCAACTCCAGGGGAGTACATGTCAGGGGAGGGTGAAAACAAAAAAAAGGTTTGGGCTGGGTACAACAAAAACACACCAATGCCTGGACCCAAATCCAGTACCCTGCTGACCGATGCTGGCAACCCACCCACCATGTCACGGGGTTGTCTCAGCAACCCACTGCGGCACCACCCTCCACATCCCTTGCTGTACATGCCTCCCACACCCCCATGCAGCGTACGTATAGCGACATCCTGTCGCTATGGTTGCCCACCTCTCATCCGCCACCCTACCCCTCCCGTAGCCATCTCTAAATGTGCTGGAGAGCTGGTCATTCATTGAGGTGCCCATTACCCAGGCTCTTATCACAGGATACCAAAAAAACTGCTCCAACAGTACAACATTTTCCATTTTCTCTACAGAGTCTGCTTCAATGTCTTCCTACCAACATTTTAAAAACTGACATTGTTTAGTGGCTAGCTCCTTGTAGCTCATGTGAGGACTTCTCTTGAGCTTACAGAATTTAACTCTGTATGCCTCTGCTGTTAAGTCACATTTCTTTAAGAGTGCAGCTTTAAGTTTGCTATAATCGTTACTGTCCTGATTGTTCATTTGACCCAATACATCCTGAGCTTTCACCAGTATGCAGTGAGGATAAGTAGAAGCTCTAGGACTCTCTGCGAATTTTTGCCTGAATACTTTTACAAAGGAATTTAACAATGCATCCATTTCTTCCCCCTCTTTAAATTCAGCTATCAATTTAGAATTTAATTTGTAACCCAGTCCTGGAGTTCCAGTTTCACCCAGGCCACTTACATGCTCTGGTGCTGGTCTGGTGAGTTGTAGCTTCTCAAGTTCAAATTTCCTCTGGAACTCTCTCTCCTCTCCCTTGACTTCTTGCTGCTCTTGCTCAGCCTCTTGCTGCTGTCACTCAGCATCTCTCTGATGTTGTTACTATCTTTCCTCCATGACTAGCTGCTCTCGCTTCTCTTCTTTCTTGAATTCCCACTTCCTCTGTTCGAACTCCAGCTCCATTCTCCACAACTCTGTCTGCAGTCTGATCCCTTCTGGCTCCAGAATGCTGGTGACCTTGCCCTGCTGCTGTGGCTCTTGGCTTGCACTGGTCCTGCAGTCCTCCTTCCTAGGTCTGGACACTGCAGTGGACCCTGGCCCCTCCATGCCCAAGGTTTGGTCCTTTCCAGTCACAGACCATGATTCAAGGTCTTGGGCATCGGCTGCCACAAGATACTCCATGAGATGCTTTTTAGCTCGCCCCTCATGCTGGACTCCTCTCTCTTGGCACAACTGCCTCGGGTAGGTTGCAGTGTACTCGCTATAGTTGGAAGCCATATTTTTCCCTATGTATGGCTACAGTAACTTACTCCCGAAAAAAAAAAAAACAGGTAGGGAACTTAGATTATAAGCACAATGATATACTTCTGCTTTTTAAATCACTGCCTTATTTTGCATGTGAGCTGCACAGTTATCAGTCTGACACTGTTAGTGCTTCTGTTACCAAACACTTTTAAACTGCACCACTGCCAACCAGATCTGTCACAAATGCACACCGCAGGTCAGGACCTCTGCTCCCACAGTGCCAAGCCTCAAAGTGCAATATGTGAACAGGAGACAAACAGTGTAACCCTCCTGTCTGTTTTGGGTCTGAATCACCTACTAGCCTTGAGTCTTAAGGTCAGATGTGAACCTTTCTGCTAGCACACCCAGTTAACAGACTAAGATATTACCCTCTTCAGGGGATGCAGTAGAATATTTAATCTAGTGGGCACCTAGCCCGATTCACAAGTCTACCCTTGTGACTCAATTTGAGACCTAGGTATATTCTTACCTTGCAAGATAGTAACACACACTTGTTAAGCCCTTAACAGTTCTTGTCAGAATTACCCAGTACTGTTTCAGCCTCCACATGAAAAAGAAAGAACTCAAGCAGGATTAACAAAACCAAAAGGTTTAATAAAATAAAAAAAATAGTAAATATATACAAAACATAGACCATATCACATCAGTACTTACAGTTAGAACTAAACTGGAAATTACAGAAAACAAAATGCCTGGTATTTAAAATTTCTAGCCTAGCTAAGTTCCAGTTAGGTATTACCTACAGTATATTTAACAGAAGTGCCTTTTTGGAGTTCAGAGATGAACTGTCTCACTCCTTTCAGCCAGAGTGATAATAATACAGCATGTCCCTCCTATCCTGTGAGGTCACAGCTCATGAGGTCACTGTTAGTCTGTAATCAGTTTGTAACCTGAGTAAGAATATCCAAAAGGATGTTATTTTTCTGCTGGATAAAGTTCTGCAAGATAGCAATATTAAAATATGACAGTCTCTTTGATCTCTCTATCAGCTTCCTGGCCTACAAAATGATTGCAAGTTTACAAGTTAACAGGAATCTATTAAAATGTCCTTTTTCTCAGGGGTTATAAAATGCATACCTTATCCCCAGTATATCAAAGTATGAAAATTTTATGATGTGTTATAACCTGGCGTTTGGAAGGAAGGCCTATGTGTCAACAGAGAAGGAAACTAGCCATCTGCTACTGCAGTGACTATGTTGGGGTCAAAGATCAGGGCCCCTTTTCAAACTGCTAGCTGCTATTTCCTAAGCAGAAATTCACATAACATATATTTATATCACAAATATTATACAACATAATGGCAAGTAGATGGCAGAGCATCACATTGGGCACTTCCACTGGAAAGGCCAGGCCACTCATCCATGGCAGGGCTTCAACTGCTGGCACTTCACCTGTTCCCCTGACCCACAAGACTGGTTTGGTGGGCAATGATACAGGATGATTAGGGCCTGGCAACAAGAGTTGAATGGGCCTTACATGAGAGGGGGAGCAATGTCAGGAGCACTAGAGTGGGCAACTCCCTCACTCCAACCCCCACCTGATCTGCTGGGCCAGCCGGGGGGGTGGCTCCACCCCCCGTGGTGACTGGATCTCCTCAGTACTAGCTCATCTTTTGGGTCACTATCTTTGAAATTACTAACCAACAAAGCCATCAACTGGTCAGGAATCCAGTCTCCAAAATTGGGTCTACCTTGACCTGGAATGGCTGGCTTTGATGGTGTCTGTTGTCACCTCTTGTTTTGCCCTGGCTTTTTGATCACTGGCTTCTTGGCCGCTGACTTCATCACCCCAGGTTGCTTTAGTGCTGGTGCCCTCCTGTTACCTGTTCTTTGGATGCTGGTTGCAAGGGCACTGTCCCTGCCCAGTTGGCTCCACTGGTGGGATTGGCTGTTGGAAGCACTAAAGGCCACTGCCTGTCTCAGTTTGAAAACATGACCTCACATTCATAAAGCACACACCCCATCATGCCTTGCCTCTCACCTGGACTAGGGCCTCCAGTTCCTACTCAAACTCCACCATCCCCTCCTTTTTATTCAATGATTTTCCTTTCCAGACATCTTGCTCTGCACATGCCAAACTGAAAGATACAAACAGAGACAACATGCCCCCATACGCAATAGCTTGATGTCCACATGAGGCCATAACAACCTTGAGTTAATATCACATCTTATATTACCTTTCCACTGGTTACTTTATATAGAATAATTCATGGGTTTTTGTGTATAATGAGAATTTCTACACACACCTGAGGTGAGGAATGCTACATAAATCTTGAGGCCAAAGCTCAATAGGTTTATCAAAGCATCCCACACTGAGGGTGTGTGTAAATTAAAATTTTACACACCACCTCATGCATTGTTTTATATAATTGCTGGTGAGCATTTTCACGCCTCAGCAATTCAGCCACAGCAAGGTAGCTCTCTATATAAAGAATGCAAAACTACTAAACAGGAAGAATTGGTCTGTGATTGTCAGATACAGAGAAATGTATCAATTTAGTTCATTTGTTGCATGTTAATCATGTACAGATGTAAATTTCAAGAAGAAAGTATTACACTTAGAAATGTTTTGTTATTCAGCATGAAGTGTGATCAAACACAGCACTTGAGAACTGCAAGTGGAAAAAGCTCCATAGATTAGTTTATTTTTTTAATTATTTCAGTCTACTAGGTAAAATAAACAAATTTAACATCCAAAAGTTACCAGTGTCTGTGAAAAAGCAACGAACAGCCTGCTTTGCAAACATGTTCACAAAACTGGTTTCTTGCGTAACGAGGTTTCTGTAGTAATCTGCATCATTTGACCTTAGGCGGAAGGAGAGAGACATTAGGGATTGTGATCAAATGTAACTATGCCAGTGTTAGATCAGACACAGTTTAAAGGCTTTAAAAAAACAGAATGCTGTGGGAAAGTTGCCAGATGACGAGCGATAAGATTGTCAGCCGTTTTCATTTTAAGTGACTGAGTGGGATAAGACAGTGACTCTGGCCGCTCAGTACCTCGTGGCTTTCCTATGCAAAAAAAGTGTGTGTGTTCACTGTTATAACCAGCAGGTTATAACAGTGAATTACCACTGACTTTCTGTATGGGAAAAAGCATGCACCAGTCAATTTGAAGCTTTTATATCTGATTTTATATAGGCAAGGCAAGGCAAGGCAAGTTTTATTTTTCCAGGTGCCCAATCCCGGAGGCTCTGGGCAGAGTACAAATCAGAAACACTAATCAAAAAATTAAAAAACAATAAAATTACAACAGTAATATCAATAAACATAAAGATGTAAATAAGACACAGATTAAAAATTGTAATAAAAGAGCTATAACTAGAAAAAGGTAAAAAGAGGCCAACCCGGGCAGGATCTAATACAAGAAGTCTGGGAAGGCCTGACTAAACAAGTGGGTCTTTAGATGGGTTTTGAATACTCCAACCGAAGGGGCATCTGTACAGATGATGAACACGAATCCACATGGAAGGCCCCCTGCTACCTGAGAACCCCTCACCTCAAAATATTCCTGCGCTGCCTGAAACTCCTTAATTTGCTCTTCATGTGTGCTCCATATCGCCTCTAGGCATTTTCTAACTTCCCCCAGAGCAGCACAGACATGCATGCACCAATGCTGGCTTGCCAGTGAACAGCAGCTGCTGTGACCAAGATGGTGATCACTCCATGTGCATGTGCTGGCCTGCTGCTGCACTGCAGCTGCAGTGCCCAAAATGGTGACCCTGTGCCATGCATGCACAGCTTGTGATCCCCAGCATTCTTTCTCAGGTTGGTTAACTAGAAACACAGAAGTTGTTGGCAGATAAAGACCACTTGGCCCACCTTGTCTGCCCTAAATTCTCTAGCTATAGTGCCACTGGAGATCCCCCTTGCTTCTAAGATTCCCTTGTGTCTATCCCATGCATTCTTAAATTCTGTGAACATTCTAGCTCCCACCACTTCCGTTGGGAGGCTGTTCCAAGTGTCCACCACCCTCTTCGTGAAGAAGTACTTCATCTTATTTCCTCTGAGCCTCCCACCCTCCAGTTTAATATTGTGACCACTTGTATTTGATCATCTTTTTCTTTGGGAAATGCTCCCTTCCTCTCCCTTATTTATTCCTGTGAAGTATTTAAATGTCGCTATCATATCCCCCTGTTCCCTCCTGTCTTCTAGGGACTGCATCTTTAAAATCCTTAAGCCTTTCTTTGTAGGTCTTCTGATGCAGGCCCTGCACCATTTCGGTTGCCCTCCTTTGCACTGCCTCTACCCTATGTATGTCCTTTCAGAGATGGAGCCTCAAGAACTCTGCACAGTATTCGAGGTGGGGTCTCACCAGCAATCCATAATGGAATATTATTACATCCCTCTTTCTGCTGGTGATACCCCTCCCTATGCCTGAAAGCATTCCGCTAGCTTTTCCCACTGCATTGTCACACTGTTTAGCTACATTCAGAAATGATAACCCCCAGGTTTCTTTCCTCTGCTGTGACTGTTAATACTTCCACCCAAAGTTGGTATGTTGGCATCTGGGTTTTTTGTGCCATAAGTGCATGATTTTGCACTTTTTTGCACTGAATCTTAGCTGCCAAGCTCATGACCATTCTTCTAACTTTTTTAGATCCTGCCTCATTCTTCTAACCCTCCTGGTGTGTCTACACTGTTGCAAATTTTTGTTTCATCTGTGAATAGGCATACCTCCTTCTCCAGTCCTTCTGCAATGTAGCCTATAATAACATCTGCTGTTTTGCTCTTGGAGTCCCTCGTCTCACTCACCACTGTGATCTGTACAGTAAGGTCAACTGGCTCTCCCCACCCAATTATTTGAATTTTGTTGTGGGCAGTTTCACGGGTAAGGTACTGGGTACTGGCACCCCTCCTGGGCTGGCGGAGCTCATTGTGCCAGCAGCCCCTGCTACCTACCCCCTAAGGTCACTGGGCCCTGCTATCCTTAAGGTCCCTCCTACTCGTACCAAAAAGGGCAGGGACACTGGTTTTCCATTTTTACCGGTAACACCGGTAACAATCATGGAATCCTGCTTGGTTTGCGGATTTTGAGTTATTGTACCGGTGCCTCATGGAAATCGCATGTCACTGTACAGAATCTCTAAGATTTCAGCATCTTTTTAAATGTTTTTTATTTTCTCTTTTTATGCCCCTTCCCACAGCATCAGTCTCGACTTTTCAGAAATCCCTAGACTGGGTATCCCCTAGATTCACCCCAGGTAACACTCAGAAGATCCTGTGGGCCTGCCCCTATCCTGCCTGGATTGTACCCCCCCCAGGTGGGAAGGGAGGGAACCCCAGGTCACCCCTCCACACTCCGTTAGTGTGTGTCGGGCAGCTCAGTGGGTCCCTCATGGAGCCTGGTTATGAAGTCTGGGGCACCTGGGTCCCTTCTGCCAGTGACCGATGTACAGTGATTGTTCCTGGTTTTCTGGTCTCTGTCCCTGAGGGCATCTGCACTAGAGGAGTTCCAAGGAGGTAGGTCACATAGAGACATGCCACTGCTCCAGATCCTGGCTAGCTTCCTCCCCTCCTGATCACTCTGCAGCACCATTGCATCACCACCCATGGTCATGCAGGTAGTGGTAAAGCAGCAGGACCTGCAGCACACCCTTCCTGGAGGAGGACAGCAGTCCCCCGGGTGCTCAATCCTACTCACCTGGCCAGATCTCCAGCAACCCGAGTTCACTTCTGACCCTGGGTCACTGGCATTGCAAGCAATAGTGCTACTGCAGCGCCAGCAGGCCGACCAAGATTTCAGCATCTTAAAATGAATGCTGCTGTGCTTTGCATTCTTTCTGCTTTGCTGCATATAGAGTCAGTAAGGAAATCACCCACACTGCTTTGTTGTAATCAGCTATTCAGTTTAATCACCTATGCCTAGTGGTTAGAGTAATAAACAATGATTGAACTGGGTACATCCAGCAGACTTGGGTTTGATTCCCACAACCTCCACTTGCATACTGCATGACTCCAAGCAAGTCACTTAACCTCCCCAGTGCTTCTAGGTCACTCCTGAAAACAGACAGTTCTGCCTAGTGGGCCTTACCTGCTTTACAAAGAATATAAAAAAAATACCAATATACATACCTCTCAACCTCCTGCCTCATAAATCAGGGACAAGGCTTAAAAAATCAGGAGAAAGGACCAAAATCAGGGCACATCTTCAAAATTGGTGATATCCACTCAGGAAACTGGTAGAATAAGGGGCTTAGTGTAAAATGCATTTTATAAGGAAGAACATGTCTGTAACTTTAGTGTTTGACATTATTTTGTGCTTACAACCCCCACTGTTTGGGCATGGAAACACAATTTTTAGGATGGGCAGAGTATAATTTTGAGGCAAAATCAGGGACAGTTGAGAGGTATGCCAATATATGTTTACTACATCATAGAATAGTAGTCAGGGTACCACGTAATTTACTTGCGTTTAACTTGGGCTGCAATGAGTTTGTATATAAGTGAATAAATGTTCAGATACATTTTATGTGTTTTATAAGCTTGTTTTTAGATTTTAGTCAAGTTTTCATTGTATTCTTTGCATATGAGCATCTAGGTTATAGATTGCTAAACACAGGATCACTGTTACCAACTAGCTTATGCAAGTTTATACTGTAATCAGTAGGGCCTTCCAAAATCCTCAGTTGTTTGAATGAAAACTAGTCTGAATGAAAGTATGCTCATAAACAAGAAACTGTCTTACTAGTTATGAAAAGACTTCACAGTTAACACCCCATTTAAGTGAACTGGATGATTTGCACCTTTTCTCCCACCTGCTGTTTCAGTCTGCGTGACAACAAAACGTTTTCTGATGTCTGCATCAACAAAAAGCAAAAGTTAAGTATTTAAGTGTACATATGTTTGGCCAGTGGATTTTGAAAGCACAGTCAATGACATACAGAAGGTAAGACTCCAGGGGCTGTATGATGCTGGTGGGCAGAGTAGTGCTCAATTCACATCTGAACAAAGACATGAAAACTGGGAGACACCCTTTTCATGGACACCAAGTAAAAAAAAAGCATCCACATGTCTGGGCGATGCATGAATCGATTTGAAGGTCCTCCACTAATCACTTGTGGATATTTTAGGTGAAGACACTTTATTTCAAAGAAGCAAGTTCAAGCAGTCTTTTTTTTCTCCTCTTACCCCCTGGCCATCCACTCCTTCAGGCCTGCCAAGGCCCCCCTACCACTGCTGCTGAGTTCCGACCACCATCCACTGCCCCTTCACTGTGCTACCAGGTAACCCAAAGTAACCCGTCATTGAGTGGGCCCCTACCCCTGTGGGAGGCTACCAGGGGAGGAGAATTACCCCAAAGAGCTTCCTGTGTATCCTGAGCATGGCAGGGGTCAGAACGGACATGTCTGGGGCTTCCAGCTTATGGAGGGACCAACAGCTGTCCTTTGGTTAGGCAGTGGGTGTTTTCCCATTTTCTTGACAGGCCACATGATGTCAAGGCACAAGCCGACGTCCGTCACTCTCCCTCCTGCAGTGAGGGCTGACATGTTGTTGTGCTTCTGGCCTGCACCAGGGGCCAGCAAATGCTGAGCAGTGAACCCACGCTCCCTCCCAGGAGAAGGTGCATGGTCATTGGACAATCAAGCCTTCGCCCACCAGCTGGCCCTCCAACACCCAAGTCTGTTCCCTAACCCTGGTCAGCAGTGTCAAAGGCAGAAATCCAATTCAGGCAGTTAAAATGTAGATAGGAAAAAACAAAGGTAGTCCACCTTAGTGGTGATGGTTCAGATTAATTCACATCTGAGTTCTAACAAGCAAAGAGACCAAGTCATTTGTAACTTGTGCATGTGGGGGTGAGGATGTTGAAGAAAGGGGATCATAGTGCTGTCACTACTGCCATCACCCCTGAGGGATGTGGACTGCATTGTTGCTACTGCCATCACACCGAAGGGGTGGGGGCTGTAATGATTCTGCCATCACCACTGGTGGATGGGGAATGTAGTACTGCTGCCATCACACCTAAAGGATGGGGTCCACAGCGCTACTGCTTCTGTCACACCTGAGGGAGAGAGGTCATAGTGATATTGCTGCTGCCATCACACCAGAGGAATGGGGGCCATAGTGCTGTTGGTGCTGCCATCGCACCTGAGGGATGAGGCCGTAGTGCTGCTTCCATCACACCTTAGGGATGGAGCTGTAGTGCTGCTGCTGCCATCACATCTTGTATTTAAAATAACTTTTAATTGGTACAAGGATGGAAGGATGTGCAACAGTGGAGGTCAAAATTGCTTAAATGCATGTTAGCAGAGTTAAAAAAATTGTTAAATAAAGTACAGATAATCAAATACCGGTAAAACCGGATTTTGGCTTAGCAGACACTGGTGACAATACCATTTTTTACAATGTGCAAAATGGAATATGCCTTTTCTCAATCCCGGTAAACCAGTGTCCCTGAAAATGGGGGACAGAGACTTTGCATCATTTGCCCCTAGACTGTGGAACTCCTTTCCTGTCCAGGTCCGGACCTCCCCCCAGTCGGGCCTACGCACCTCCCTGTGGAACCACTTGAAGCTCTTGTCAGTGTGTGACTGTTTTACCCTTCCCTGATTAGCCTGGTCCTCTGTACAGTATGCTGGAGTGTATTCATTCCATGTATCTTGCAAATGTGTAAATTTTGTATATATCTGTATATATATTGCTGGTGACGTTGTGTCAGAGAAGCTGTATCTTAGCATATTGACTATGATTACTGTCGTGACCCGAGATATCTTACTATGTATGTTATGCTTCTGACATCTGTGTATCTGCCCTACTTGCTTCAAATTGTACTCTGTATGTTCTTTGATTTCCTGTACTCTCCCGGGTCGTACCTGAAAATAGGCATGTGTTTGTCTAGTATACTTACCTGATTAACAAAAGCTAACTAAATAAATAAATAAAATAAAGACACTGAATTGGACTGGGCCCATTTCTGACCCCTGCAGCACCCCACTACTCATCTTGCCTTCCCCAGAGTGTACCCCATTTACCACCACTCTTTGGCTTCTATTACTAAAACAACTCTCCACCCATTTTACTATTTTAGGACCTATTTCTAGGCTGCTTAGTTTGTTTACCTGCTTTCTATGTGGAACAATGTCAAGGGGCCTTGCTGAAATTCAGATAGGCCACGTCAACCACCCCTCCCTGGTCTACTTCCTTTGTTATCCAGTTAAAGAACTCGATCAGGTTTGTCTGGCAGTACCTCCTTTCTGTGAATCCATGTTGCCTTGGATCCTGTAGACTGCCAGAAACAGGGAATTCGCCAATCATTTCCTTCAGTAGTGATTCCATTACTTTGCTCACTGCCAAAGTCAGGCTGTCTGACCTGGAATTTCCTACCTCCTCCCTATTTTCACTTTTGTGGAGTGGGACTACATCTGCCCTCCTACAGTCCCCCTGTACCTCCTCTATTTCTAGTGACAGGATGGACGGGGCTGACAGAGGTGCAACTAGCTTCTCCCTGAGCTCCCTCAGCAACCTGGGGTGCACTGCGTCTGGACCAATAGCTTTGTCTACATTTAATTTTGCCAACTCACTTAAGACTCTTTCCACTGTGAAAGGGCTAGTGTCCACCTCCCGACCGTTTATGTTCTTGTCTTGTAACAAAAGCTTGTCTCCTACCCCGTCCTCTCTGAATACTGAACAGAAGTATTTGTTCAATATGTCTGCTTTTTGATGGTCCTTTTCTACAAACCACCCCCCTTTCCCTTTCAGTCTTACTATCTCACCCTTGGACTTTCTCTTTTCACTAATGTATCTAAAGAATATTTTATCCCACTTTTTTACTGATTTGGCTATATTTTCCTCTGTTTTTGCTTTTGCACTCCTAACTGCCTTTTCTACCCCATTTTTTTTCTCCTGGTATCTCTCCCTATCTTCCTCCTTCTGTGTTCTTTTGCATTTTCTGAAGGCTAAATTTTTTGCTCTTAACTTTTCTGCTACCTGTCTAGAGAAAAAAAGCAGTCTCTTTTTTCTCTAGCCCTTGCTGACCTGCTTGACACAGAGCTTAGTAGCTTTTTCAATCCCCTCTCTTATTGCAGCCCACTGTTCTCCTACTCCCCCTAGTTTCACTATTCCCACCAGGGCATCCCTGAGACATTCTCCCATTTACTTCATTTCGTCCACCCTAATGTCCAGGACCCTTGTCGTTATGTGGTTTGATTCTGGCACCATTCTTACATTGAACCACACCGTCTGGTGATCACTGGTCCCCAAGTGATCCCCCACTGTGATGTCAGCAATGCTGTCCCTGTCTGTCAGTACTAGGTCCAGCACTGCCTCCCACATGAGTGGGTTCCTTAACCAGTTGCCTGAGGAACACTCCTTGCAGGGAGTCCAGTATGTCCCTACTCCTGGTCATTGCTGCAGCAGGGAGGCTTCAATCCATAGCTGACAGATTGAGGACTCAGGTCTCTTACTATTAACACCTCTCCCTTGTGAGCAATCTTATGTATTGCTTCTATCATTTCCTTATCCATCCCCCCCATGGTAGAGGCCTATAGGCCACCCCCTTACTCGAAAAACTGCCCCTTTCCTCTTTTCCAGCTTTACCTACAGCATTCTGCACCCTCCTTCCCCTCCTGAATTTCTGTAGCCTTTATATTGTTTTTTTTACATAAAGAGCCACTCCTCCCCCTTTTCTTTCTATCCTGTCATTTCTAAACAGATTATATCCTGGCATAGCCACATCCCAGTTCTAGTTTTCATTGAACCAGGTTTCTGTAATGGCTGCCAAGTCCAGGTCAACTTCTGCCATGGTGGCCTCCAAGTCTGCAGTTTTTCTGCCCAGACTGTGAGTGTTGGCACACATGAATCTCCAGATGGTGTTATCACTCTCTCCTTTTTGCCCTTTGCCTTCCTTTATCATGCCTCCTCCCCTCTTTTTCTAAGCATAAAACTTTTCATCTGCTTCTCATATTACATTTTTATTTGATTCCTTCTGGGATTTTACTCCCTCCAGAATTCCTTATTTAGCCTCTGAAACTTGTGGGCAGAAGGGCAGTTTCTGTTTCCCAGTCTTATTCCACCTCCCCCCTTGGCTAGTTTAAACTCTTGCAAGTGTTGCATTTAAACCTTTCACTGAGGACTGCAGCCCCACTTCTGGAAGGATGTAGGCTGTCTTCTCTATGCAGGCCCCATCCCTCCACATGGGGCCCCAGTCCCCAATGAATCTGAAACCTTCTTTCTATGCACCACTTCCTCAATGAGGCACTGAAGTTCCTGGTGCAAGAGAATCCTGTCGTCTCCATCATCATAGATGGGTAGCACTTCTGAGAAGATCACTGATCATGCCACCTGCCTAAGACCTCTCTCCAACTCCTTAAATTCTTCCTGCACTATGGCTGGTTCATCCCTAGCCAGGTCATTCATCCTCAGATGGACAATGACATCTAGCTCTTCCTCCCTTCCTGCTGCCCCAGCGATCCTTTGGATCTTCTTTCCATCCCTCTGTGTCATGGCACTGGGAAGGCACCAGACCTCACTCTCCTCCTCACTGCTTGCTCCCAACTCTATCCACCTAACAATGGAGTCACCCACCAGGATTCATTTCCTCCTCCTCTGGGGTCTCCTTTCACCCACCCTTTGGGTCTCCACTGGGGTGGACACCCACATCCCCTCCAGCCACTACTGTGGGTGCCTCAGTGTAACATTCCTGCTCTGCCAGGGTGGTGTAAGGGTTTTATAGTGGAACCAATTTGGGATGTGCCTATGCTCCAGCACCCTAACCCTTCCTGAGCCCACTGTTGTTCAGCCACTTCTCCTGCTGGCAACCTCTGAGGTAGTGGTGGTGGATTAGATGGTCCCTCGGTGGGAAAGAATCTCCTCTGAACCCAAACCAGCTTGGCCTTGAGTCTGGCAATTTCCTCCCTCAGCCCACGGAGGTGCACACAGATAGGGCAGCAGTGCATCCTCCAGAAGGTGTCCCAGAAGACTGCTGCCCCACAGGCACTACACCGCACCACGCCCCTCATTCTGTCCTGGCTGCTTGTTCTTTTTACCCCTTTTATTTCTTTTGTTACCCTACCCTATATAGGGTTTTTCTCAGAAGCCTTGGTTCTTGTGTCTTTCCTACTTCTGAAAACCTAATTCATGAACCCCAAAACCCCTAGTGATTTTAAAGCTTGCCCCCCCCCCAATTTCAGCACTGTACACAGTATTCTTAGCACAGTACTTAAGAACCCCTGGAAATCACACAGTTCTCCCCAGAATATATTTAGTAGTAGGCTCCTTACCCTCAGTACAGTGTGCCCAGAGACAATACAGATTTACCTTAGTTCTGACTGGCAGGGTCCCTGGCTATCGGCTGTCTCCTTGGGCTGACTACGTTGGGTAGACTCCCCCATCCTTATCACATTGATCCTTTGCATGAGGAACTACCTTGTGGTACTGCTGTTAAATGTGAGAACAACAGGAAGAGGACTTCCCTTTCCATTGCCATCCTGGCCCATCTGGAAGGGCTGGGGATGCGGCCCCACTTCTGATTGGTGGAGAAGTGATCCCTCTACTGAGCCCTCGTGATCAGTTGCAGTCCACCTAAATGGGCTGCAAAAACAGCCTTTTTGTGATTTTTTGTGTTTTTTCCTGCTCTTAAGCAGCTGAGTTGAGCTGGGGGATGGTCTCCAGCATCGGCCATGAACCCTCGTTTCCCCGTTGTCTGGCACCGCTATTTCATGCTCTACAGAACAAAGAGCTTCCCTCTCTGTCACCCTATTGGCCCATTTGGAAGGGCTGGGGGTGCAGCCTCACTGCTGATTGCTGGAGAAGTGATCCCTCTACTGAGCCCTCATGATCAGTTGCAGTCCACCTGAATGGGCTGCAAAAGCAGCTCTTTTGTGAGTTTTTGTGTTTTTTTTTCCTGCTGCTAAGTGGCTGAGCTGTGCTGAAGAGTGGTGTCTGGTGTCTGACCATGGACTCCCCTGATGTTTTTACCCTGCCGTGGCATGATCAGGCCTCACTGCTACTATCGATGCTAAACTGGGCTCCCAGGAAACAACCATCCTGCCACTGGCACTGATCCATGCACAGATGCCATCTACCTTGCATGCAAGGCTCTCAGTACCAGATGGTGAACACCATGATGCCCATCCCATATTCCCTTTTCCTTCTAATTTTTTTTTCTCAACCCAGACCTGCCACTTGTTTACAGCTGCCTTTTTCCACTCTTCTATTCCTGCCACCTGGGAATCCCCCTGCTAAACAGGGTTCATGCACAGAGGCAGGCATCTAGTTCTACTCTTTATGCCCGAGCAAGGGAGAGTGCTCCCCAGCTCACTTGCTGCCAAATTGCAACTCCCTTTTCATTTATTTATTTTATAGCTATTTATTTATTTTTATTATTTATTTATTTATTTTTCAAGACCTCTACAAGCCTGCCCCCATATGCAGACCAAGCCTGCCTATCACCACTGAAATGCCATCACCTCATTATGAAGCCCCACCAAAACCCTCACAGCCTGCTCAAGGGGTGCCACACGATGGCTGCAGTCTGATCTTCACCAACCAACCAGCACACCATTCAGCCACATCCCAGCCCCCATCCCCATCTGATCACTGCTCATTCTGCTACCCCCACAATCAACCTGGTGTGCATGGAAACTGTGGTGTCCCAGGTCAGGCTAGCTAGAGTAATGGTCTCTGCCTCATTTTTTTTGACAACCTTACTTTCTACAGTGCTGTGGCTGCTTTGTACCTGCTCTCATGGCAACATGGTGTACATTCATACAAACTTGCTGCCATAAACTCACTGCTCCTTTTCCTTGAAGCAGGGAGCCACTAGTAACGCCTAACTTTATGGGCCTCATCCCCTTCATACTTCTACTGACACTGGAACTCTCATACTGGTTATTATGAAATCAGGCCTTCCAAACATTTACTGACACTCAGCTGGAATGCAGCCCTGTGACATCCCCTCAAAATGATGTACAGCATCTGATATCTGACTTCAACATTGTCCCAACCCCTTCTTTTTTAAAGCTTATCAGCCATACCTGCTCTCAACATTTTAACTGGTGTTACTATGCTTCATGACATTAATATTGCTAATGTCTATTACATAATCACCTCAGTAAAGGCATCAAACACTTCAATCAGCTGTAATGAAACTCTAAATTATCAATTTTGCCTTTGTCAGTTGCTGCCTTTTAATAAAGAATTTCATCCAGAGGAAAGGAACAAAGAGGTTGGGCTTCAGTGTCCTTGCCCATTTTAGATTCTCATTGCTCCTCCCTCCAAGCCAAGTTTCCCCCACAATAAAACAAAAGTTAGGCACACTCACCAAAAAACAAGATGTGTAGTCCAAGCCAGTGATGCAAAGTTGATTTATTCATTCCAAGTAATTTATTTATTTTATTATGTTGATTGCGCACATGTGCAAGAAACATATTGCGGCAGCTTGCTGCAGAACCAAGTTGCGGAGGCGAGGCACTGTTGTAGCCAATGCCCCCACAGCCTTTGGAGGCTTGGCCCGCTTTTCCCAATGGGGTGGCATGCTGCTGCTGACACTTGTTCAGCCAGCGTGCCACAACCTTGTAAAGTTTCAGCCACTGCAATCGGGGCCACCTCATCATTGCAGCATAAGCCATTCTGCTGCAATAAGGGAGTGACCCATCATTGCTGGGTGGAACCTTGGTACTCTGATACTGTTTGGGAACATGGCGGCGGCTTGCCACCACATTCACAAACAATATTAGTGAGCCCCCAATGCAGAGGGGGTGCAAAATCCCCCTTGGCAGCATGTGTCCCCCAAAAGTGGTTGTTTGCGATGGGGCCCCAATCCCTTCGACTTCGCTCCCCTGCACCCATTCGGGTTGCCCGACTGGAGCCCTCCCCTGCCCGGCATCATGTCCCCTACTGCGAGGAAACCTAGGTGTGTGGCAAGGGGTGCCCAATTCCCATCTGCCAGATCGCCCCACAAACAGTAGGTTGGCATACTGGGACCCCCACCCCAGTATGCCAAATGTCCAGAAATGCCCCTGTAAAAAAAAAAGTCCCACAATGTCTTTTTGTTTTTTACCTGTGAAGCAAAAAATGGTCCCTTGTCTAGTCCGGCGGCCCCTCCCCAATCCGCGCCCACCATCTGCACACCCTGCCTCCTCACACACCCCACATCCCATACTTACCTCCGTAGCCCAGCGCCACGATCTTCGGTGGACCAGGAACACGTCTGCACTCTTCAAAGCCAACAGCGAACTGAGGAAATGCCAGTAAGCTGTAAAATGGCATAGATAGGAGTTTTTCAACTTTGATGCATATCTCAGGCATTTTAGGGAATTTTTGCATCAAATCTTCAACATGTGGTTTTTGGGACCCCTCCTCATTAATTCAGCCACTGTTATGGTCTTATTCGGCCCCAAAAGCTGATTTTACGGTCACTGTTCGGAATCACATTTCAGGTCCAATTAACAAAACAACAGTGCCAGTGTTCATGACATGGGCTCTCAAAAAGTCTATGTTGCAAATTTGGTGGCAAAAATCCAAAAAATGACTGTGCATCCTCGTAACTTCTCCAATTTGCAATATTTTAACTCCAGATTTTCAACATTGCCATTTTCATACCTTTTTATGAACAGTACAGCTGTCATTTTTCACATCCTGGCCAAAATGTGTTTTTGCAGTTCCGGTGCAGAATAGCACGGTCACTGTGGGAAATCAGTGTTCAGGACACATTAAGAAAATCACAGTGACACTGTTCATGAGCAGAGGTCATAAAATGCCTATGTTGAAAATTTTATGACGAAAGTCCATAAAATCAGAGTGTTACGAGCGTGCATTGTGCAGGTTCCATGCACGCTCGTAACCTCACAAGTTTGCAATATTTTCACTCCAGATTTTCAGCATTGCCATTTTTCCACACCTCTTTAAGAAAAGTGTAACTGTCATTTTTCACATCCTGGTCAAAATGTGTTTTCGCACTCTCGGAGCAGAATAGCGAGGGCGCTTTCGGAAATCAGTGTTTGGTACAGATTAGGACTGAGCGAGTGAGAGAGGGGCAGTGACTGAGCTCAACTGTGCTCTGTTGGGACTGCTGTGGATTTCCTTCTGGGCAGAAAAAGGTGCCAGCGCAGGTAGAAGCCCAGTACAAAAGGGCATCCTGCAGTGCCGGAAGAAACAGAACAAGAGGGTGAGGAAGGGGAATTGAGTGAGCTCAAGGGAGCTCTGTTGGGACTGCTGCAGATTTCTTTGTGGGCAGAAAATGGCAGCAATGCAGGCAGGGGCCCAGTACAAAACAACAGCCTGCAGCGGCGGGACAAACAGAATGAGCGAGTGAGAGAGGGGAGTGAGCAAGCTCAACGGAGCTCTATCATGAGTGCTGCAGCTTTCTTTCTGGACAAAAACCTGCAGCAATGCACTGCAGCAGTACAAAAGGGCAGCCTGCAGTGCCAGCAGAAACAAAATGAGTGAGTGAGAGATGGCGACTGAGTGAAGTCAACAGAGCTCTATCAGGACTGCTGCAGATTTCTCTGTGGGCAGAAAAAGGCACCAACAGAGGCAGGAGACCAGTACAAAAGGGCAGTCTGCAGCACCAGGAGAAACAGAATGAGCGCATGACAGAGTGAGAGTGAGCGACCTCAACGGAGTTCTGTCAGGACAGCTGTGGATTTCTTTGTGGGCAGAAAACATTGTCAACACATGCAGGAGCCCTGTACAATAGAGCAGCATGCAGCGCCAGGAGAAACAGAACAAGCAAGTGAGAGAGGGGGATTGAGCAAGCTCAAAGGATCTATGCAATCAACATTCGGCATTGACAATTGCTTGTTTGTTTGGTTTTTGGTAACTGGATAAGTATGCTAGACAGCAGTGTGCCTATTTTAAGGTACAACCTGGGAGATTACATTTCACAAGCACAAATAACAAGTCACAAGCACAGTAACAAATAATAGTTTGCATAAACATTTCGACGAAGGCAGATTACAGGTCTGAAAATATCACATAGTGATAGCAGTACATTTTAACAGTTAAGTGCAGGAGATTATACAGATAGCTCTGATTTTTGCAAACAGTTGTACAACAGCTGTAAAGAGAGACATAGAGACAGTGGTTTATACTGAGTAATACAGGATGGCTATTAGTGGACACCCAGAGAGTATCCATGCACATCCAAATTATTCTTGCAGGCAGTAGGGCAGTGCTGGAGGGCAGAGAGTGTCTGTGGGTGTATAGTCTGGTAGTTCTCGATGATATATTGATAAGTGCAATGGCTGGAGCTAACTTGATTACAATCAATCAACAGGGTATTAATGGCCATATAGTGAGTGGTAGAGCATCAGGTGTGTGGGCAGTAGTTTGGATTTGTGAGGCTAGGGGTCATGGGAGGTTGGAAACACTTGCAGGTCATGGATTGAAAGAGATAGGTTTTAAGGGCTGATTTGAAAGACGGTGTGGAGGTGGAGCTGTGTATTGATTGAGGCAGAGAGTTTCATTGTCTAGATGTGAAGGATGAGAAGGCCTGTTCACCCATTTTGGTGGAAGACCTCAGCATGGCAAGTTGGGTGGGATTGCGAGATCTGAGGGAGTAGGCAGCATAGGCACTAGAAGGGGGCAGAATGGCAATAACAGGAGAGGGGGACTGAAGATACTTATGTATAAAGTAGCCTAGAGTGAAAGATCTCGATGCTGAGGGGGATAGCCACTCTAGAGAGTTATAGAGTGAGCAGTGGTGAGTGAGGCAAGTGGTGAGAGGTCAAAGAGGTAAACATTGTTATAAGTGATGTCCCACTTGTGCAAAGAACCCAAGGGGGCATTGGAGATGAGTAGGGACCCATATTGTAGGCAGAAGAGGAGTAAGCCCTGGGCAATGGCCTTCCGGGCAAGGGGTATGAGAAGATGCATAAAGTGGTAGACCATTCCAATACAAATGTTAGTGGCTTTACATTGGTTTGTGACATGGAGGTGGAAATCTAGGCTATGGTCTAGGGTGATGCCTAGGCATTTGAATTCTTGGACTGAGGAGAGAGGGGAGCCATTGATGTATCTGATATCTAGGAGGAGAGGGCAGGAAGTTTGATAGATTTGGGATCCAAATGCCATCACTTGGGACTTTGCAGCATTAAGAACCAGGTTGTTTTACATGAGCCATTTTTGTATGAAGGAGAGTCCTTATTTAGCTGTGAGTTAATGTGTTGGGTGCATTGGGTGCTGTAATAGAACGTTAAGTCATCTTCATACATTATGACTGAGGAAGAGGTGGTAAGAGTTGGGAGATAATTTGTGAAGATGGAAAAAAGGAGTGGGCCGAAGATAGACCCTTGGGGGACACAATGGGTGATGGGCAGCTTGTGGGAGGCAGCTGAATTGAATTTGACAAACTGTCTACGTTCAGACAGATAGTTTGTAAACCAAGAGGTGGTGTGGGGGGATAAACCTATGGCAGCTAATTTTTGAGTGAGAAGAGAGTGATCTATGAGGTCGAAGGTCTTGGATAGGTCTATGCAAATGGCTCCCATGAGTGAGCCCTGATCCATGGCAATTTTGACATCTTTGGAGAATTTAATGAGGGCAGTAGACATGCTGTGGCCCTTGTGGAAGCCATATTGGCAAGGAATGAGCAGGTTATAGGAGAGTAGATAGTCTGCAAGTTGGGGGGAGACTATCTTTTCAAGGAGCTTGCCTAGGAGTAGCTGTTGGGCAATGGGATGATATTGGGTTATGTTCTTTGAGACATCTTTTTTAGGAACTGGCACAACCTTGGCTACCGTACAGAGATATGGGACTATGCCGGACATGAGGGATAGGTTGTAGATGTGGGTGATGGTATGGTGAAGTGCTGGGCCCCAGCTTTTAGGATCTTGGTCTTGATCCTGTCAGGGCCAGGAACAGCATTCAGTGGAAGAGATTTGAGGAGATGCAGGACCTCACGCCTTGAGACCACCTTCAGATAGAAAAGAGGGTGGGTTGTGGGGGGGGGGTTAGGGACTTGGATGGGGGAACAGAGACAGGAAGTGGGAGAGATTGTAGAAGTGGGCATTAAAGACATTGGCTATAGTAAGGGGGTTGCTGCAGTGCAATCTGTTTATGATCATGTTCCTGGTTGAGGATCAGGAAGGAGAACTCAGGAGTCCTTTCAAGTAATAAATAGCACATCAACAGTACAAAGCATAGGTAGGCAGGTGCCTCTGTGCTTTGACCAAATGGGGTCTTACTCAATGGGTGGGCTTCTTACCTTACAGTATCCCATTTATACTACTCTTGGTCACATGATAGTTTATCCGGTCAACTTACAAACAGATGAGTGCTACATGGAGGTGACTGTGAAAAGAAATACATGCACAATACAAACTACACTGAGTGAGTTAAAAAAACATGTAGTGCCAATTAATTACAATGTATGATGCCAGACCAAGAGCAAAAACACAAGTGAAAAAATATTGTATTTATATAAGATATCTATCACAAAAATATTATTTAAAGATACAGTACATCATATTGTTACTGTGATCAAAAGACCCCCTGCCTCTTTTATGGTGGCTCAAAGATGTCAACAATTCCAAAACAGGTAAGCTGTAGACACATAACTTCTGTGATTTCCCAAGGTCGCAGAGATTAGCCAGGGTACTAGGGGATCTGCTGCCTATATTCTGCAACTTCTGTATCAAACAGGAAAAAATACCCAGGCAACAGATCATAAACTGACAGTGGGAAATAATGCTTGGTCATAGCATATTTAAAAAAAATAGTAAACTTCATGAATGCATTAATATGAAACTGATGAGTCCAGGGACAATAAAAAGTCAAATACTCAGATGAAAGCCACATAAAGGCTTGGGGATGGGGGAGCCGAAAAGAGGGGGATTGGTATTGTATCAGAATGTTAAATATTTTGAAATACAGGTAATAACCTATACTTAAATAAATGGTTTGAGATCCCAGTATTCATTTAATCTAACTAGTTTCAGGCAGTTTAGAGAGAAGATCCAGTATGTTTCTCTTTATAAAAAGCCTATTTAATCTATCCCCCCCCCCAGGCTCCCATTGTAACATTATCAATCCCCATAACTTTGAGCTGATTAATGTTTCTATCATCGTATTCTCTAAAATGGATTCCAGCAGGGCTGTCACTGTTCATGTTTTAGATGCTCTTAACATCTTCTTATACTCTTTCTCAGAGTGGTCTGATTGTCCTGTCTATATATATAGTTTAAGGTAAGGACACCAGAGTAGATAAACCACAACGATGGTAAGCAGTTTTAAATTATTTAACTTTCTACAGTTCCTTTCACAGAGTCAAGCTGAAATGCATTTTCTTAATGACAGCAGGAACACATGTTACAATGGCCACAGAGAAACATGCCCTAAGGTTGAGTGTGTAGCCAATTCCTGAAAGTCAAACTGTTTTATGGCCTATAAAATGATTATTCACAAATCTATCTTTCAGGTATTTGGAACTATGGAAAGAGACCCTGGATTTCTCACCTATCACTGATTCTAATGCCTTGTCACCCTTCAAAATACGCCAGTACTTGGTTACAATGCTGCCTATTCTCCCTGAAAGGTGTGTGAAGTATTTAGCAAATGAATACAGGTTCATCCAATTGCATTGTGAGTTTGGGTGTCAAAAAATGTTACAGCCTGTGTTTCTTGCTTTAACCAGTGCAAATGCCAAGGTTTTTTCATCATAGTCCCTTCCCAGGAATTTATCTTTGAGATACTCAGCTTGTCTATCAAAGTCAGGAACGGAAGAGCAATTGTATCTAAGCCTTAAGGGAGAGATCTGACAAGACTGTGGAGACGTGCATTGTAAGCCCTAAGTAAACTATAAATGTCAGTGAGCTTTGGGTAGAATGTTGCCATAATGTTCATATCTCCTCCATAAACAGCTTCACATCTAGGAAGTTCAGTTCAGTCTTAACATAACTACAGATGAACCTCAACTTCAAGTCACTGTCATCTGAAAACAGTGGTAGGTTTCAAGAATGCATGGGGTAGGCATAGGTGAACCTTAAGAAAAGGGAAGGGGGTGGGGAAATGCACCAGAAACCAAGTAGGATCTGCAGTGATAATGTAGGAAGGCAAAAATGGGCAGACTGGGTGGGCCAACTGCTGCTTACTGTATCTGCAGGCAAACACTTATGTTAACCACAGGAGAAACGTTTCTGCATCCTTCTCTGTACCATCACACACACAGACAAAGTCATCAATAAAGCAGTGCCATTTGATGATGTGGTCTGTGTATGGACTGATTCATTAATAAAGACACAACTGTCTTCCCAGTAGCCCAAAAATAGATTTGGAAATGATGGGGACACAGATGCCCCCACTGCAGTACCAACCAACTAGAGATAAATGTCCCCATCTAACACAGAATAATTGTGTTTCAACATAAAATCCAGACCTTGTAGAATAAATGCAGCAGAGAACTTATCTCTCTGGGGCGTTTTCTCAAGAAATACTCAGAGGCTCTGATACCTGCCTTATTGTTGATGCAGGTATCTAAGGATTTGACACCAATACCCAGAAAAAGGAAATACTTTTTCCATTCAAATTCTCTGAATTTGTCCAGCACATGCATAGTATCACACAGATAGGTAGGCAGGTAGTTAACATAATCTTAAAGAAAAAGTCAATAAGTTTGCACATTGTCAAGTAAATGAGCTGACCCTAATACAATGCTTCCCCTGCCACTTGGTGGCCCTACTTTCCTGTCCTAGCCTTCCCCTTTTCCTATCCCCCTTCAAGACATCTACAACTACCCCCTCCACTGACAGGCATTTGGGGAAGGGTCCACAGACAAATTCTCACCTACTTCAAGTGGTCCCCCTTCACAGGGTGTATAGAATAGTAGTTTATGAAGCACTTCCTTTTTTCAGATATTGACATTACAATTTCACTGATTGTATAGTTAATTTATTATGTCAGTTTCCTTTGATTTCAACTATGTGGTCTCCAGTGCAAGATGCACTACAGTATATGTCTGGCTGTATCAGGAACTATCAGAGAAATCCAATTGCAGTGAATATGGATTTCCTGTAATATAAACTAGATATTCTGCAGTATGGCACTGGCTACCACCCTTCCATGACTGTTTAATTTTATTTTAGAAACTGTCTTAGATCACCATAAATGTGCCAAACAAATATTCCTCATCTTGCTCAGTGTGAACTCCACTACTTACACTGTGTGAAGTTTTCATGGAATTCGAAGGAAATTTTAGAAAATTTTGCCAAATGCAACTGAATTCTGAAATTTAAAAAGCATTTTTTTTCATGGAGTGGTAATCTGCTAATAATGTAAACTGCAGACTCCTTTTTCATGGGCCGTGGAAAAGTATTCAACCATTTATGCAATCTGAGGAAAGTTATTTCATGGTTTACATAGATTTTTTTTCCAAGTTCTGTGGAATTCAAAAAGAAATTACAAAAAGCATTTTGGAAGTAGAGTTACCATTCTTCATGAATTGCAATGGACACATTTCACATTCCTCGCAGCTCTATCTGTTATTCACCTTTTCATACTGCTGTGTGACAGCACATACCTTTTTAGCATGCATGACTAATCAATTTAGCTTATTTCTACCCCAAATGGCTAACACAGACAACACTAGGATAGCAGATACTTAATTCCAGATCATAAAGATTGAATATATATAAAAACTAGAGGGGACATCAAGTGGCTGTGTGGTTTCCTGTCTTTCACTTCTCTCATGTTAAGGATATGTAATACCTTGCATATGGTGACTAAGTGCCTCCAAAATACCACCTGATATCCCCTCTAGGTTTACATGTATGGGATGTCTATGCTGCGGAAAGGCCCCAAATTATCCAGAAAATTAGCTCTGGTTTGGATATACCCTGATAAAGTTTAACAGCCAGATAACTAAGTAGTCCACCAGAGAAATAACCGTATGATCAATGGACTATCAAATAACTACAATAAAACAAAACCATAGTACACTTTGCAAAATTTATAACTGATAACTTGTCACCCAATTCAATGATATTTTGTTTAAAACTTTAAAGCTAAAGGCATCCCAGTGAACCAGCAAGCCAAACTTCTATTAGGGCAGCCTGGGTTTGAAAACAGACTCTGGTGCCCATATTCAGGTGGTCAAGGCTAGGAAGACTGCCACTTCCTGCAGTGTGTCTCAGCCGAGGGAAAGTTGGTAGAATACCATAAACTGGAAAAGTTTAAGCACCTCATGAGTAGATGGGGAGCTTGTACCCCTATGACAGGTAGGCATCCACTGCCGACACTAGAGTATGTGAGGATGCAAAGCACAATATGTGACATCAGGGGTGTGGGTGGGTCAATGAAAATGAAAAAAAGGCCTTTGTTAGTCAGGATGGTGGTCAGTTCTCCTCAGTCCAGTGACCATCATTTCCCTGTTCCAACCAGCTGTGTTCTTGAGGGTGAGACTGGACAGCCCCTCTGATCCATCATGATGGGTATTCTCTGCAGGAAGAATGCTGTGGTTAGTGGACAGAGGGGTTGGTAGACTGCTGAATGGATAGTGAGCTGGGATGGGGCTGTGAGAACAAGCCTAATAAACTTCCAGTTCCTCGTGTTTGTAGACAATAACACATCAGGAAAATGTATACTATATACTGTGGTCTTTATATTATATCCCTCATTTGGAATGTGCAGCTTTTACTACTAAATCTCGGTCCAAATCAAAGGAAAAATGTAACATACTGGTAGCACCCTTTCTAATTCATGTACATATTTATTTGTTTGTTTAATTATCTATTTATGTACTTGATTTGGTTAAGAAAGCACACTAAGTTCATTGTCACATCCAAGTGAGAATTGGAGGAAGGAGGTTATGAATGTAAAAGGTGAGTTACAAATATATACAGTACAGCACAAAAATAAATGCAAAAAGCACAATGAATATGGCACCAACATCACAGAAAGCTGATCAAACAAGATCAATTTTTAGAAATCAGAACATAATTGTAAGCAAGGGGGAGGGATAGGGACAGTGCAGATGGAATAAAAGATGAGGTTAGGTGAAAATAAGATGAGAACTAGTTCCAGGGACAGTGATGAGCAATGGGTTCACATAGATGGTCCCTATGAAAAGCAGACACTGAAGACGAGGGCAAGAAATGGACATGGACAGTTACTGTACAGATGTGAGAAGTGGTAGGGTAATGTAGCCTTCCCAATTGAGGAAGTGTATCAGGGAAGGGGCAGTGAGTGAGTGAGTACCAGAGGATCTATGAGAGTAGGAAGAGGTACTGTAGTAGTGGGAATTAACAGTGAAGAGATGTAGAAGGGAAGGAACTCAGACCAGAATTTAGCAGTGAAAGATGCACCATGGTAGAGGTGCCAGTCAGTTAAGGTGGGGATAGGTAGGTTAGAGTAAAGAGAGCAGTGGTGTGTGTGAGAGAGAAGTCAAAGGGGAATCAACTGAAGGTGTGAAACAGGGGCCCCATCTTGTCAGAGTGGCCATAGGAGCAGCACTGTATGCCATTTCCACATATTCACATGCTGGGAGGATCAATTTGTGAATTATCGTAGCTTGAGTGTTAATCCAAGGGTCAGCATTTACATTTTCAGGACTCCAGCTTAATGGACAGCTGAGTTATATACCCAGACAAAAATACTGTCAAAATGTTACAAAGAAATAAAATTACAAACTGTGAGCCCCAGTAAGTTCAACACTACATAAATGAATTTTTACTGCACACTGGTCAGTGCTGTGACAGGGTTGAATAAGGCCCAGACCCATTTGCTATGCAGAAAGAGTTTAAACACAAGGGTATGTTCTGTGCTCTCTTTTTTGGTCTCTTGTCTGTCTGGTTGCTTAACCAAATTGTTTTGTGTGACCTATGAACTGATCACGCCAACAGACTCATAATTCACCACCTCTTGCTATCTTTCTGCCTTCCCTTGCTATTTCTGTCTTTTCTCCCCCTTGCATATCTGCAGTTATAAAAACATATGTGAATCTTTATGTGGAAATGTCACTGATACTGGGATCCCTTTTTTTAAAAACTGTATAGTCATATTGTTGAAATGATTGCAAAAAGCTATTTGGGACTCAAGAGGTTAACCTGAGATGCTGGTTTTCAAACTTTTTTGAGCTGTCAACAAGAGGTCAGTTCTGGGTCACTATGTTCTTTTTGCTGCACCTACAAGAAACTGACAAGTACATTTTAGGAAAAACAGGATGTTTGTTAACGAACAGAGGTTGCAAAGACTTATAAAATGAGCAGCAAAGCTTTTGCTAGAAAGGAGAGTAAGAGACTGAAACTTGGAATTAAGAGATACCCTCAGAAGAAGGACTTATTTTTCTCTGTTTGTACTGCCTTTTTAAATAGTTATACAGAATAATTTTTATTTTTCTATTTTGCTATTATTGAGAAAAATAAAACACTGTGAATTTTGAAACTGCTCCTGGTTTTCCTATGCTTACTGACCTGTGCCTCAATGACAAGTGCACTCAA
Source organism: Neoceratodus forsteri (assembly GCA_016271365.2). NCBI lineage: Eukaryota > Metazoa > Chordata > Ceratodontiformes > Ceratodontidae > Neoceratodus > Neoceratodus forsteri. Next base: position 1,072,015,649 of record CM028131.1, read on the forward strand.
GATACAGAGGGTCAGAGAAGCTAATTGCTAAAGTCTATTTATTATTAACACTTACAGAAGAATTGTTTAGTCAGAAATGCATAGCAATTTTGACAGAGCTCATTGTCTGGTATGTTTCATTTTTCATTACTTGGATTTTTTGTAAAACAATGTTGCATGACTTGTATTAATGTAATAATTATGGTTTTAACACTACATTGCTGCATATTTCTGACTAAACAATTCTGCTGTATGCAGAAAGAATAAATAGTTTGTTGTAACTAGCCAGCTCTGACGCTCTGTAACTTTTGAGTGCGCTGATCATTGCCCAGTAAAAGTATTTGGTTCTTTTTTAGTCAGCAGCATCAAACTCACTCTGGGTTTTCCTGTGTTCCCTGTGGTTTGTTTATTTACTACATAAAATAATATCTGCAAATTGGGCAAGTGCTTAGAGGCATGATTTATTAGTTATCATGTCAATTTCCCAGTCTGTAGCATACAAAATGTCTGCGTTATTATAGCCAGCTGAAAATATTGCCAACAGTGAAATTTCACAAAGAAATAAACTGCTAAATTGTGAGTCCCATAAGTTGGAAACTACATATTGAAATAAGTAATTTAATTTAGCAGGCACTGAGCTCAGTAATAATTTATTGGTGTGCCAGCTAATTTGTGGATCTCTAGATTAAAGGATGGGTGGTTGAAAACCAGCTAACATACTAGTGAAATGTCATGGACTTCTGGTATTGTTACAAGTTTGCAGAAGTGGAATCTACTTATATCTCCCAGTCCTAGTGGAAAGACATAATAATCACAAGAGAGTCAGAGATAGTGAGCTTGTAGATTTATGGATTGGAGATTCAGACTAGGGGATTACTAGTAGCGATGTGCAAAACTGGCAAATTTCACTATGTGAAATAATCCATGACGTTTACCAGATCTGCAAAGTGCCAACTTTGCTTAGTTTTTGGCAGGTGAAGTGGTACCTTTTCAGACAAAGTTAAGGCAAAGCAGAAACTTTGCCTTAACTTCACCTGACTTTACTTGAAAAAGTGCCCTTTCCCAAGGAAAACTCAAAGTGAAGTTGCAAAATGGGGAAGTGGCAATAAGCAAAGTTATTCATGAAGGCAAATTTCACAACTTACTGAAATTTCACAACATCTGTAATTACTAAGGGACTAAATAACCTTCCAGAATTTAGAAGGGGAGGTAAAGGTGTTCTGGAGGGTGAAAGTGGAGCAATCAGCCATTGCCGGCCAGATAACTTTGATGCAGACATTGAAGAGTCCCTTGTACTCAAGGACCCTGTAATTCTGCAATTTCACAGCCATGGTATTTTCTGCAGAACTTTAATCATGCCACAGAATTTATAGAGTGCTACAGAATTCATTACTTTTTATAATTGTTAATTTAAATATACATTTTTTCTACTGTGTTTGGCTCCCTTACCCTCATTGTTTACCTAGAACCCCTCCTCTATCCTCAGCATGTGATTGACATCACATCATATTGTAGTCACAGCAGGGCTGTATCCTTCCAGAAAAATGAATAAACCATGCTACTATAGTCAACAAAAAGACAGCCACCTGTGCCTAGGAGCCCTGCCACAGAAATCAGGACTGAAATACCATAAAGAACTAGGGGTCTTGCTTGTACTTTAGCCAGAGGCCATGCAGTAGTACAAAGCAGCATGACAGAATTTGAACTCTCTCAGATCTACAAAGGATTTCACAGAATTTGTCAGAAAACCTACCGGCCAGAAATTCCAGTATCTCTGCCAGTTCTCTAAACCCTCTATTTTCCTTTTCATATATACATTTTCTGTAACCTGCAGTGCATTGATCAAAGTGTTTCAGCCATGCTCACCCTAGTGTTGATTTTTCCAGTATTCTCTTTCAAAGTAGTAACTTCTGTTTTAAGTTTATTCACCTCCTACTCAGCTTGCTGTTCTTTCTCATAGATAAAATTCCAACCTTAAGTCTATATATTTCTGATACAGTACTGTGTGTGTTTTCCTTGCTGCCCATACTTTTTACATTTTTTGCACAATGTATTCACAAATATAGTAATTTATGTGTGTGAGTATTGTATGATTGTATGCTTAATTGTAGATCCTTTGGAACTAGGCCCTTGCCAAAATTATTTTCTGTGCAATAAAAAATTAAAGTAAACTATATTTATTTTCACTTGCAGCAGCTTCTGATATGCTGATTATTCTTCCTCTAGGGAAATTTTCTTCAGGATCTTCCACAGTTTTGCCATCCTGATTTCTATAGTAGACTGATTGCACTTGGGCTGGCATTGGCAAACTGCCAGTAATTCAGAACTGATGTATTCAGACCAGTGCTTGGCCTAGAGCTGATACCAGAAACTGACCAGCTGGACCAGATTCAAAAGGAGACCTTATTCTATTCATAAAGTGTTAAGTTTCTGAGAAAATCTGTGTCATAGCTACAGTACAACCATTTAAGATTCTGGAATCCTGAAAAACTGAGACTGACAGGGAGAGAGAATGAAGGTTACATCCTCCTCAGCAGTCATAAAGGATCTCCTATTTTTTTTTCAATCACATGAACATATTGAGCTTGATTTTCAAACCAAAATCTTGATGCAAGGTGCTTGCACCAAACCGGTATGATGCAAATGGGTATGATGAAAGTGGTACACTGCATCAAATTTTGTGGCTATCCCAATTTTTGAATGCAGGCTGCATCAAAATTGGGATGCCATGGCCAAATCCATCCTGCGCCACCCTTGTGGCAGAAGTGCCAATGTGCCAGGTTTCAAGGGTGGTTGCACCATGGCAGGGCTGCACCAACTGCTTTCTTGCTATTGCAGAAGCCCTGCCTTGGCTGCAGGAGGAGGCTCAGGTTAGACCTGCCAGAAGTGGGTCTAAGGTCCCTCACCACTGCTTGGCAGTGCAGTGAGTGGGCTGGGTACCTGGAAGATGGGGGCCAGGGGCTACTGGAGCAGTGGGGGTGCCATAGTCTATAACAGGGGTACAGTGGCACTGAGAGAGAGAGTGGATAAGGCATGTGGTGGAGGTGCTATTCAGAGTATCAGACAGCCACTCAGATTGGGTAGGTGGGTTGGCATGGCAGCACCCTCATGACATGGACCCCAGGAGAAAGCAGCTGCTCCATAGGACCTACAGTACCCAGCAGTGTAGCCAGGCATCTGCTGGTCACCGCAAAGGGGGGGAAGCTGTGTACCATGGGAATGTCATGGTGATGGGACACTTATCTGTCCACTGCATGCATCCCACACAACCTGCATCCACTGCTATCTGCCATATGTAGGGGACTGTGGGTGCTGTGAGGCAGGTGCCAGTGCTGCTTTACCTGGGGCCCATGTCATGCTGGTGATGACATGCCAACCTTTCTCCTGTCTGAGTCACTGTCTGATGCTTTGTGTAGCACCTCTGCCAGGTGCCTCCTCCACCCCTTCTCAGTGTAGTCATGCCCCCATCATACCCTATGGCAGCCCAATGCTCCAGTGGCTTCTGGTCTACACCTTCCAGGCAGATCCTCCCCCCACCTACATGGCTCTTGTAGGCTTATGCCAGGTGTGTGGGGGTGATGGATCCCTCCATCAAACCACACAGGTATGCCACATGTGTGGTGCAACCTTGCAGCTGCAGAAACTCTGGGGTCTTTTTCACAGGGATTTCCATTTTCTTTACATTTGGCACTGAGTCCCTGATGCACCCCAAGTTTGTTGCAGCCCTAGATCATCACAAATTGCAGTGATACAAGGGCATTCTGAAAATTGAGCCCATTCTCTTTCCTTCTTCTAAATTGTTAAATCTATCTAGTCATTTGATACCACATCTTTTTTGCATTTGTAACAAAGCTGTGGATTTTTAATCACTGAAGCGTCTGTTTCATGTATTTTTTTCAGTTTACACAATCTATTAAATGTTCCTATATTACTGGAAATACACAGAATGTTGCAGTTTTGTAGTAGTTTTCTGTCTATCTGTATCTCTACTAGCACTGGACAAAGTCAAGGATATTCTGCTTCACACAGTACTTCATGAATTTTGCATGAGTTCACTTCGCCAGTGACCCCAATTTACATAATGTTTTCCCCAGAAAAGTGCCCAACCTCACACAAATTACACAAAGTGTGGCTGGCCATCTGCCTTTTGGGAGAAAAAAAAGACCAACAGCTTCACTTCCACCCTGCAGTATGTTCCCAACCCCTTATCGCCTTCCAAGTAATTTTGGAATGCCTAACCATTCCCACACCCTCCTCACTGCACCCCAGCAATATTTAATTATTTATTGATTTTCCTTTCCCCAGACTGGTGCACCAAGACACATTCTCCCAGCCTTCCCACCTGAACAGACCCCTATACTTAGCTCCCATCCACTCACCCAACCCCACTCTAACCTCTTTTTCCCAATCACCCCCAAAACAACTCTTTTTCTTCAACTATAAAATAATACAATCATTCCCTCATGCAGAGTGCCCACTTTATTTAGTGTCCGTATCAGTAATGGCATGAATGAATAGTGTCATCTTTACTCATCGTAAAACTCTCTGTCGTACAGGCATATATGGGTGACCCAGCTTGGTCCCAGTGATGAACCTTTGCTTTATTGGAAGAACAAGTTTGATGTGTAGCCTGCACTGTCTTCAGTTTCTGTCAAGTATCTAACATGCCCAGTAGCATGTACCAGTTTGGAAAGAATATTTGGCACAGGAGGGGTCATCATAAATTACTATTGAACTTGTCATTAACTCAAGGCTGTGGAAATGTTAGCATTCATCAAAATGAATAGACAACATTTCCCACCAGACTGTAGGAAAATTAGGCTGAGATACACAATATTTGGTATTATTATATTTAATCTAATCACAGCTAACATTCTGAGTTTCTCTTATGTTATTATTACTTATCATGCCTTAGCAAAAGTATTCTAATTAAGCACATCATGCACAAACATGCCAGGGGACATGGACTAGAAGTTTTTGTATGCTCGCTAACTGGCATTCAGACTTGGAAAAGAAACAGTTTAAGACATGGCAAAACATGCCATTGTGAGGAAGGATTTAACGTAAGCAAAATTATTCTCAAAAAAAAAACCATGAAAAATACCAGTTGCTGGATCAAAGGACATTGGATAAGATTAAACAGGTTAGGGATTTGATGTCAGAAAAAGCCATTACGACAGGTCAATTAAATGAAATCCATGAACAAGTGACAAAAATGGTTACAGAAAAAGCTGCCATTTCTGACCAATTAAGGAAACCCCAAAAGAGGTTAGCAGATGAGCTAGCAACTAGAAACAGACTGATCACCTAGAACCAAGGTGCCAGCTGCCAAGCCCTAACAGAAAAGATGGAAGAGCTAAAAGTAACCAGTTCCTACCTGAAACACAGTCTTTAGGAAACTAGGGTAAATTTGCAGGTGTCCCAAAAGGCCTATAAAAAAATGAATGATAGTTATTATGAGGAACAAAGGAAAATGTGCATCGCCATTGTCTGGGATAACCTACTCAACCTGTGGGGAAGTATAAGATAATACCTGATCAGCAAATGTAAGGTTAAAGAAGAACCAGGTGATATATTTGGCAGTCTAATGCAAGTGTTGCTTGGAGCCCTGCCAATGGGCATCGCCAGTCTTCTATCGAAGCCTAAAATGTCGCGTCACACTCGGTCCTCTGTCTCTGAACTCTTTCACGTTCCTAGGGTTCGGACCACCCAATGCCAGTAATCCTTCCCTTACAGAGCTCCAAACTGGATGAATGGCCTGAGCTGTGAACTGACTAGTATACCTCAACTTATCCAGTTCAAGCATCTCCTGCATCTACACATCTTGAAGGAAAGTGAGTGTACCTGCTTTAATTTGTCATGTGACTTGCACCTCATCTGGCAACCTACATTCCCCAGCCTCCTCAACAAGACCCCTGGCTGCATCCTTCCTGCTCAATCGCCTCTCTCACCCTCCCCCCTACCTGTCATGTCTGGACTCTCCTACTCTGTCCCACTAATTCACCCACTATGACCCCTGACTGACTCTCTTCCACACCTTTCTTCCTACCCCCCTCCCCCCACACCACACCATCCCCTCCCTCCTGTCACCTTCTCCTTCTGTGCTTCCCCCATTCCTACCCATTCTACCCCTTCCTGCCTCACTCAACTTGCTTGACAATGCCACCCTAGATTGAAATAAATAAATAAAAAATCCAATAGATTCCAAAACCCCTCAAATATATCAAATGACTTCACTTCCTGATTATGTTCCCCTGAACCTAAGGGAGAGTGAAACAGATAATTGGAGGTGGAACATTAGAACATTAGAGGGCAGGTTACTAGGCACACTAGAAAAGCTTCATAAAAAGATACCCAAGGACTAATAGATCACCTGCCATCCTCCAAAAAGAGTTGTTCTGAAGGAGAGCTCTTAGGAAAAAGTGGGGATCCCCAAACTAGTAAAGAAAATAATACAAAATCTTAATACGCAAGTGATTCATCCTTAGACTGAGAGGAATCTAGATCTGATGAGGAGTGTTCTACTAGACCTAGAACTAAAAGTAAGGTCCAGCAGATGGAATGACATGGCATAATGGAAATTTTCTTAAATATGGCTGGAGGAAAATATGATCCTGTGAAATGTAGCTGCACCACTGAACAGTACAGTATATGCAAGCTTTACAAAAGGTCTTCATCTCCCAGAAGGTTACAAATGAGGAGGATCAAGTACAGTACACCTAACTGGGTGTGCACTTGGCCCCAAATATGTTACCTGATTCACTGACCTACCTAGAGATATGGCATGCTTTATAAACAAGGTATATAGCACCCAAAGAAAAAGTTTGGCAAATTCCTTATTATGAGGGAGGCCAGGAAGGTAGCATATCAAATGAGCTGCAGACCAGATCCGAATCACATTGCTTTCTTCCATGAGGTAAAATATGTTTATTTTAAGGCAGATGATGATCTAAACATAGAAACAAAAGACTTTAAAGAGCTATATTATGGTGCCAACCAGAAAGCATTGGATCAATTCTACTCAGTAAAAAAGAAACTAAGGGAACAGAGTGGCTAGTCGGTCAAGCAGAGGTACTGTGGATGAATGTCCAACCTGTGGGCACAACCCCACTAAAGAAAAAGAAACTCATCGAAGTTGAAGTGTCAGAAGCCACCAATTTGAATGCTTTGTCCATGGAAGGTAGTAAACTCACAATACCCAAGAATCACAAAAAAACATAAGGAAAGAAACGAAACAACAGTTCTTCACAGATCTGTCCATAGATCAATCCAGATTCTTCACAGAATCTGAACTACTCTAGCAGAACTAAAATGACTAAAATGTTCATTGTGAAGGGTACCATGCCAGCAGGTAATAAAAGGGGAAGGTTAGGGGACAGATTCAACATGGCTGCAAACAGCTGCCTTTAGACAGAGCTCTTCATGGTGGTGTTATATACTTTGCATTCTCTTAAATGCACAATTTCTTCTTGTAATTTAGATGGATGATAAGAGAAAAGATTTGTCCTCGATATCATCCGAGGAGTATATTTCTCCTCTGATTAAGCCACTTGAGAAATACTACAGATATGAAACTGACAAAAAGGGAGTCTATAGAGCTGAGGAGGGGAGAGAGCTCCAGCTCTAGTGATAGGACTATGACTTCTGACCTGCAGAAGCCCACAGATACGTACATTGAAGTTACCCCAACAGCAAGTAGGAGTTCAGCACAGCCTACTACTACAAAGCCAAAACAGCTGATACAAACTCCAGCAGTGACTCATTCAACTTTATTGGTACATAAAAAACTCACATCTCTGGTAAATATAATTTAGCTTGCTGAGGAGATATCTGCTCTGCCAAACAGATTGGTGGAGAGTAAAAACTTTTGTTTAAAACAAAGGACATCAAATATATTTGGTACAACCTATGGAGCAACTGTGGCATCAGGTATAACATATAGTGTAACACCTGGAAATAGACACTTAATTGATTCACTGGCGATGCTTTGGAGAAGTTGTTAAAATGGACTCAGACTTCAATCGTAAATTTCATGCTCTTTCAGAGAAGGTGGATTTTTTTGCATCAAGATGCAAAGGTTAACTGAGAAAAAATAATGCTGATTGAAAAAGATTTGGATCGCAATAAAAATAAATTGAGAAAACTGTTATTATAGTGGTGGGATCTGAGGCCATAACAGCTAATTTAATTCAAGATAATTATAATATGTCACGAAGAATTGAACTCATGGAGCATCAACAGTGTTATAAAAATATGTAAGTCATTGGAGCATCCTCTGCACTTGATTCTTAGTTCCAGTAACTGAGAGATTTAATTAAAGACCTGTTTGATAATGTGTTTGATCTTCCGGCTGACATCTTTCATTTATTATTTATTATTTGGGCATACAGAATTCCAGGAAAGACAACATCCTATAAACAGAGAAACATAGAAGGAGACAGCAGATAAAGACTGTGTGGCCCACCTAGTCTGCCTATTATAAACTAGCTACTAGAAACTATAAAGGTATACTACCTATTATCAACATGAAATTAACAAGCCTTTGACCCAAACAATACCAGAATCTGGGTCAGTTAACCACCCCCAAAAAAATCCACTATTATGATAACTTTTGAATTCAAATCAGATAGATACTTGATTATTCATTTATGCAAGTTAAAAGCACCTCTTATTTGCAAGTCACAAACATTCCATATTTTTTACAGACTATTCATACCATACGCAACAGAGAAGAAGACACTTCTTAACATACAGGCAGGAATTATTAGAAATGGTAGCTGAATTTCAATTCCTTGCTCCTGCAAAAGTGCGAGTTAAATAGAAAGGTACTGAAAATATTTTGTTTGAAATAGATCTGCTGACAGCATTCACCAGAGCTCAGTACGAGCAAGACTCTCAAAGTGAAGCTGAGTTCCCTACTGCATCTGAAGGAGAAATGATAATGATGATGTCATGACTTTAATCGATGTTGATTATTGGGTGCTGATGAATTTCTTTAGAATTTCTGTTTGAAAATACTAAGTAAATCCCTAAGTTTACTTTTTTGCTTCTGTCAAAAATTTAGTATGCTCTGGGATGCAGTATGACATTTATATGGAGGATTAATCTTGCTAATTAAGGATAAGCATAAAGATATGAGAAATGGGCAGGGTGTGTTTTTTGAATATATGATGATTTGTGAAGATAATAATATGTTGACTTTCCCTTTATTTTGTACAACAGCTTAGACCTGTTTAGTATTGGGTTTTATTTTTATTTTTCCTCCACTCAAGATGTCTTAGACTTAATATTCTTTACATATTTGATATTCATTCTTTGTTTTACTCATTAATTGATGCATATAAAACAGAAATTTCAAAATGTAATAAAATATAAGTATAAATAAAAGTGGAAGGTTAGGTAGAGGATATAGAGGTAACAACAGGGGACATGGATACTATAACAATGGCTAGCAAAACTTTCATAGGAAACAAAAGGGTAGTCAGTAGCCTAACTCCCTGATCTTAGAAGTGAAAATGAGATGGAGAAGCAAATGGCAGCATTAAGAGCTCTTTCCTGAGAACAGTTCTCTGTCTCATCCTCCCTAACTGCTTCTGTTTCTGGACAGGGTCAATACCACATTCCTCAAATGGTGTCACTAGTTTAGGTAACTGACAGCCTCTGGTTTCTTGTATGCTCCCCGGGTTACTTAAACTGTTATTCTTCACAGTCTCAAAGAATCTGAGTTAGCATATGAAATTGAAAGAGTGCTTAATGAAAGTTCTGCTTCTGTGTCACCCTCCTCACAGGAGGATGCAAAATCCAGTAGTCCACATTCACATAGTCTAGCTTCTCAACTGCCAGGTTTAGAGGAACAAAAGTTCTACCTAGGTACCCTGATTCCAAAAGGTGAATCCAAAAGATTTTATTGTGAGGTAAAGCTGGAAGAAAAGCTGGAGAACAACACTTTGCTAGACCCTAGGTAAGAAATTTCCCTGAGGTCTAAAACTTTGGCTGACAAACTTACCAAAGCATTAGGTGACACAAAGCACCTAAGGGTCCTTCCAGGTGATTTACAATTTGTAGGTTATAGAGATCTGTGAGAGATTTAGAGGGTCCTGGTGATGCAGATAGAGGATCAAACCATACAGGTGGTCAAATTCCCAATAAGACTTTATTTGACACCAAAACAAACACACAGAAAACCCCACACATACAAGTATAGACAAACTATACAAACTCTGTAGCTTCAGGTTTCAGAGTACCGCTATAAGCATGATAGGAACCCAGACCAGAGTTCCAGCTGTCAGTGGCTCTGTGCACACTGCTCTCAATCTGACTAGCTCGCCGCTTTTGTACCCATAATTGTGACTGACACTGTCACTAAAACTGACAAACACACCCCTTCTCCAAATTATTAATTATTTTCACTATTTACAATTGATGCATCCTAAAAAGACATTCTATAAACCACATAAATACACATACATTTTGACAAAGTAGTCCCCCCTTTAAAATTTCCAAACAGTATTCTTGCCACTAAATGTTTAATTGTCAAACTCCTCATTGATTCCACTTCTAAGACATCACCCTTAACCTAGCTACCAGTGTATAATTAGGGGAGAGGAGAGGCTGGCCACACCCTATAGCAGTTACTGGCAGCAGCCCAACTCCACCAAGACGCACAGAACTTTCCAGACTTCTCCACCAGCTACAGTCTGGTCTTAAAAACAGGTGTATTTGTAAATGCATGCTTATAGCAGGGACAGCACAGCTAACAACTTTTAGCTGTTTTTTCTGTCAAGCTGGTGCAACAAGATGGTTTTATATTGTTTAAAAAAAAGTGTGTTGTTTTAAAAAAAAATTATACTGTAATTCAAATTGCAGCATGACTCCTTCACTTCTTCCCTGTAAAAAAGCAGCAGGGAACTGGAAGAGAAAAAACGCTTGTTTTCTGGCAAGAAAACAGAGGTTCAGCAAGGTTATTAGAGAAATGTATGTGCTCTCAAACAGAGTAAACTGAGGAGACTGCATTTCTCAAAATGGAAGAGTCAAACAGATGAGGTTGGAGGGGGAAGTGCTTCTTTCTTTCTGTCTGTGTCTTTCTTTCTACCAGATAAGCCCACTGGAATCAGGGGTTCCTTTTTCAGGGGCAACCCGAGATTAATTACATGCATAACAATTGAAAGGACAGTACATCATATACACATAGAAGGAATAATATACTAAGTACACAGTTTACAAGGTAACAAGTAATGACTAGTTTAATTACACTACATTGAACAATAAATGTTGGTCTTAGCAGACAGAATCCTGTATAATTTTAGACATGAGGAACACTTAACATGTGGGATAATACAATTTGGAAATTTCAGATTGAACAGGTGCCCTTTAAGTGCACAACGTTTGGGATATACAACAACCAGAATATATAGTGTACAGATATACTGGTAAGTAATAGGACGAGACCAGAATGTACATTATACATCTGTGGGACCGTAACTATAAGTAATGCAGCCAGTGAAGGCAGGAGCATAGGCACCACTCAAGTAAGAAAGTTTTAGTCCCTTTCTAAAGCTGTCTAAGGAGTTGGACATTTGCAAGGCCTCCAGTAGGGCATTCCAGAGATATTGGCCGGTTTAAGCAAAGGACTTGTTCCCCATAGCAGTTCTGATTCTGGCACCTTGAGAAATGTTTTGCTAGAGGTCCACAGCAGCCTGCATGAGTGCTTAGGGACAAGGACACCATCAAGACTGGGGGGGTGCAAAGGCAGGCCTGCCGGTACAGCAGCTAGCTTTCTGCTTGCTATGTTAATGACCTGGGTTTGGAAATGGACCCAAGAGTCTGAGAGCAGGCTGGGGTAGAAGGATCGAGCATCCGAGGGACTGCTCTCCTTCTCCGGGGAGGGAGGGGAAGGTGTCTGGTGCTTGATGAACCCCTGGTGGATGCCAGGGGTAGCACAGCACCAGCACCTGCATGTTAAGGGACAGGGCGGATGCTGGACATCATTGCACATCCCTTCCCCCAGGTAACAAAAGCAATAAAAATGCCAGTCCCTTGGCATGATGGGCCACTCTGCATTGCCTTCCACTGCCTCTGAAGCCCACTGGGGGGGTCCTGCTGTCATGGCCCTGACCTGGGGGGTAATCTGGGGCTTGCATGCAATGTCCATTAGAGAGTGGAAAGCCCCCGCGGTGGCCCCGCCCGGGTGGGGTAAGCCTGGGCATGGAGACGTGGTTGTGGGATGGAGCCTGGAAAGAGAGGGGTTAGGACAAAAAAAATAAAGACTAGGGGAGCAGATTTATATATCAGTTCGTACACAATGGATAATAGGTGGATCTGACTAGCAAGTGAAGTCCAATTAAAGGAGGCCAGGACATTGCAATGGTGCTTCCTGGGAGGGGACATTGTTGCAAAGTGCCCAGTTTTGTTATACATTATCTCTAGACTGTTTGTCTTGGACCTACTTAGGGACTGCATGATAAGGGCAGCATATATGAGTTTTGGAAGCAGGATAGTACTTGCTGTAGACAATCTAGAGTCTGAGGTGAGGTGACAATTCAGTCTATATAGGAGACCCAATTTGTGGTGGATGGTGCGGGTAATCTGATCCACCTATGCCTTAAAGATGAAGCCTTAATCAAGCAGTAGGCCAAGATATTTGATTGTATCCACAACCTCACTCATAAGACAAGTGTGAGTTGTGAGGGAGAGCAGGTGCCTGATAGATCCTAGTTGTTTGGCTCCAAATAAGACCACCTTTGTCTTTTTGACATTTAGTATCGGTTTATTGGACATGATTCAATTCTCCAGTTAAAATGCTTAAGAAATATAAATAGCCAAATGGGCAGTCACTACCACTTCATCATTTTCAGCAGAGGGCAGTGTTGGTAGCTTCAGAATTAACACAAGAAAACTGAAAGGGAAAAATGACATAATGAAACATGCAGCAGGCAAGAGTTTCTCAGATCACAAAGTCAGGCAATACAGGGACCCCTGGCTTCACCCTACCAAGTGAACAGCAGAACAGGGCTCACACCTTCTCTGTCTATATTTTCATTGCTGGCATACATTTTCAGTCTGTCCTCTGTTACACACAGTCCCCATACCCTAATTAGCCTCCCACCATGAACCTTAGACGAACCTTGTGTTGTGCATATTATGACAACTCACTACTAACTTGTAGGGCATTGGCACTTACCGTACAAGTGTAAGTAACAAGGGAAACATTATGATTCCATTTTACTCTGCTTAGTGACAGCATGTACTAGGCCAAGACACTTCTGTCTTTGTTATCTTCTAAGTTATTGTACAGTCTGCACTGCCATCTTTTGGAATTGTGTAATACTACACTTATCATGTAATAGTGCACATGTTCTCCTGTACTATGTATAAGCTCTTTGTTCATTTTCAGCTGACATTACACATTTTGTATAATGTTATCTATACTGTGGAGCCACCAAGCTATTTTGGCCAATAGGGCTTGTCTGTAACTCTAACAGTAATTATAATATACACATGGACAAGCTGTTGCCATAGTCACTATTTCACTATAAGAACTGTTGCATTACACATTCTTACTGAGACCATCTTGTGGGGATGATAAACTGCGGCTCCCAGTTGTCTACTTAGGTGAGACACTGTTTAGGGTGTAAGTCTGATTCTTGTAAGTAATAAACAAGATATTACGGCTGTTACCACTTGTCCGTTGTTTCTTCTGCTGGTTTATTACCATCTAGTGTCTGAGGAGGGCTTGGTGTTTCCTAACACCTCCACGCACAGACCAGCTACACCTCATGACAGACGTTCTGTAGAATAAGGACTTTTTCTGGATACATGCAGCATATTCTTCACATACTGTAAATCCTTGCGCTTAAGAAACCAGTACACTGTGCACTCCTGCACAGCATTAGGCTTCTCTCAGAAGACCCTATATGCCTACCTGGCCAATGATATACTCCTTATCAGCTACTGAAAAAGAAATATACAGAGTAAACAAATAGAGAAGTACCAAGAAATTGAGGGGGGGGAAGCTACACAACATTATAACTCTTTCACTCTTAGATCTTACAATTCTGTGAGGGCTGTATTCTACACCCTCACATATCTTCCTCCATAAGAGGGAAGCAAAAAAAAAAAAGGGTCCCAGCAAAATTAGCCCATATCCCTTTGCAACTGGGGGGATGTCTCCAACTGCCCAGTCTAGAAATACCATCCCCAAGATCCCTTATACTGTACATATAGTGTAAGATGGTCATTGATAAGGACTCAATACCATCTGCAGCTACTCCATTCGTCAAAAAAAAAAACTCCCTGGGAGTGTAAATATCAGAGATTCAGCTGCAGTTTTTAAAAAATGCTACAAACCGTTCCAATAGACAATTTCTGTAACTTTAAACATTGCAGAGATCATATCAGAAGTGCACCTCAGTGTTGGGTTGGGGGGCAGGGGGCCAGAAGACCAAATTTAATTTACTTGGCCAGCTCAGCCTAGGTGGGAGGTTACCCTTTTTTCCAGGGCCATTTACATTTCCATGTCACCTTTACCTTGGGTTGTTCACCTCCACTCCTTGCATACCAACACCACTGTTGTGCATGAACCCATTCCTAGAGGCAGGAAGCATCTCTGATTTGCAGGCTGATCAGGATTTCAAGTAAGCTGACACCTGTTTGTACACTCCTAGCCAGTAACAATTTAGTATCAGATTATTTAGCAAGCTTTCATGACTGAGGTGCCCACAAATACTAGAATGAGCAGCCTCTTACACCCTTTGCTGGTATCTCTTTGGCACCACCACTTGTGTATCTATCTCATTAGATCTGGGCTTGGGTCTCATATGGTACACAATGTCATTAATACTTTCTGAATACATTCGGTTACCCACCCCACCATTTACAGGTACATCATCATTCATTTTTATAAACTGTTCTGTCTCTCTATAGTTTTGTCCCCAGATTGCAATTTACCCCAGTCTACTGTTTTCCAATTTGTGCCTAGTGCATCTACACATGAAGTCCCTTCATCCAGCATACAGGCCTCTTCTTGCTTGATTGCAGTATCACAGCACAGCACAATATTTAAAGGATCAGTCTCAGCTGGGGTTTCCATGGTATTCAGGCAGCTGCCACTACTTTCCTCACACAGACTCCCCTCAATCTCACAGTCCTCATCACACAGATAACACCCCAGGAATAAGGTAAGCTCCGGGCAGTCATCACACAATTCAAACCTTTCTGCTGGCTCCTGTGGTTGGGTGCTGGACTTGGTCTACTTCGGGTTCCTCCTGCTCCTCAAGTGCACATCACCTGTACTCAAGCTCCTTTTGACCTTCAATACCTTGTTCTCTCCCTTCAGGCAAAGACACTGCCTCTAGCCAACTTCAGGTCAGCCACCTCATCAGGGCCTCTGTCACCTGGAACACCGCAGTCAGTCCAACTGTCTGTTTCACTGGACACTTATCACTGGTACTGGCAGACTGTGGCCTTTTCAGTTTTTTTCTGCTCCTTCAGCCATGCACCAGGTTTCACCTTTGACATGGTTCTAGTTAGCACCCTTCTGGAAATAGAAGGCCACCTCTTTGATCCTGGACCTCTTCTTCCTCTGAGCATCTTGTTTCTTCTGTCTCCTGCCTGGTAACTTAGCAGTATCTCCACCAGAGAAATAATCCCCACCTCTACCACCAAATGTAAGGTATTTAGTGACTCCAGGTGATGCAGACAGGGGAACAAACCACACAAATTACCAAACTCATGATGAAACCACTTTATTTGATACCAAAACAAACAAAAGTAAAATGCAAATATATACAAACTATACAAAGACTGTACCTTCAGGCATCAGATTACCACAATAAGCATGATAAGAACCTAGCCAATAGTTCCAGCTCTGTCACTGACTCTGTGCACACTGCTCACAGTCTAATTTGCTGTTTTTATACCCTTAATTGTGATTGATACTGTCACTCAAAGTGATAAACACACCCCTTCTTCCAAATTATTAAATATTTTCACTATTTACAATGGGTGCATCCCGAAAAGACATTCTACAAACTATATAAATACAGATAAGAAGTTTTGACAAAACATTCCCCCCTTTAAAATATTTATAAACAGTTGACCCCATTCTAGAAGGGTGGTGCAGGTTGCCGCTGAATGCAACTTGCACCACCCTCAACTGTGACATTGACCCTGTGCACTATTCTAGAAGAGGCAGGGTCTTCGCAGCACAGTCCTGTGACTTGCGACATGCGGCAAAGTACGCCGCACAGAGGGCGTCCCTGGTGAACATGTCGCAACCTGCTGCCGCAGGTGGCAATTACACCCACCACCCATGCCCCAACCCCGTGTTGTCCACTATATATGCGGCATGTCACCTGCCCCGGTAGTCCAGTGCCCCACCCAACTGTAAAATATCACTAGATTCCTGATTCCCTGGTAGTCTAGTGCCCCCCTCCGAACTGCGCATTCCCATATTATAAAATAAATCCTGATTCACTGGTAGTCTAGTGTCTCCCCCGAACTGTACATTTCCATATTTTAATATAAATCCTGAGTCCCTGGTAGTCTAGTGGCCCCCCTGAACTGTACATTCCCATATTATAAAATAAATCCCGATTCCCTGATAGTCTAGTGGCCCACCACCCTTCCACCCAGCTGTGCCAGCCCACCCATCACCCCCCCACCTGTCCCCAGCCGGCAACTGGCACAGCCCACCTCTCACCTCCATGGCCAGCTGCCAACTGAGTGCTGTGTGGCGCTACAGCACAGACACGCTCAGGAATTAATTTCCAGGGTGTCAAGTAGTAACACCTAATACTGCGCACTCAGTGTGACTGGCCGTAGTAGTGGGCGTCGCCGACTGAGGGTGTGAGGTGCTAAGTGGTGCTGGCTGGTGAGTGAAGTGAGGGGCCGCAGGCCAGAGGCCAGGATTTGTTGTATGAGAATCGCCACAGTTTTGAGGCACTAGGCTCGGGCTATATTTGGATAGGTACAGTTCGGAGACACTAGACTGCCAGAGCGGATGATTGCAGCATATGTGGTGGGCAACTCATAGTTTGGGAGCACGGGTGGGTGGATGGCAGCGCCGCCCTGTGGAGCTTCTGACAATGGCTGTTTCAGGTGGCTGCGGTCATGGTAGCACTGTGGGGCCCCACTGGGGTGTGCTGGGCATGGGGAACTGTGCACTATCCACTGGATAGCCGACGGGTCTACAGGACCCCCAGGGGCATCTGTAAGTTATACCAGCTAAATGCTGATATAATGTATATTGCCGGATCTCCTCTGGGGGGTCTTGTAGAAGCCCAATGTGGGCACTTTGTAGCTGCCTTCTAGAATGGGGCGCAGCTGCTGCGTAACCCCTAGCACCATGTTGCAGGGGGTTTACGCGGCATAACAGCTGTTTGGCACTAGTGGTCTGCGACATGTCACAGGTCACTTTGTAGAATCGCGCATGTCGCAACTGCTGGCGTAAGTTGCTACATGTGCCATTCTGCTTGGTGCAACTGCTGTTACACCTGGCATAACCCTTCTAGAATCGGGCCCAGTATTCTTGCCACTAAATGTTTAATTGTCAAACTCTTCCCTGATTCCACTTCTATGACATCACCCTTTACCTACTGTAGCTATCAGTGTATAATTAGGGGAGAGAAGAGCAAGCTACACCCTATAGCAGTTAGCAGCAGCCTTACTCCACCAAGAAGCTCAGAACTTTTCAGACTTCTCCACCAACTCTAGCCTGGTCTTTAAAACAAGTGTATTTGTAAATTCATGCTTCTGGCAGAGAGCACAGCTGACAACTTTTAGCTGTTTTCGCTGTCAAGCTGGTGCACCAAGAGGGTTTTATACTGTTTAAAACAAAAGTGTGCTGTCTTTAAAAACTACACTTTAATCCAAAATGCAGCATGACTTCCTCCATTCTCCCCTGCAAAACAAGCAGCACAAGAGAAAAACACAGCTTGTTTTCTGGCAAAAACACAGAGGTTCAGCAAGGTTATCAGGGAAATGCCTATACTCTCAAATAGAGTAAATTGAGGAGACTACAGTTCTTAAAATGGAGGAGTCAAACGTATGGTGGTGGGGGGGGGAGTTAAAACACTTAAGACATATACACAGCCAAACAGGCTATAACTATCACTTTATCATTTGCAGCAAATAGAAGTGTTGGTAGCTCTAGAAATCACACAAGAATACTGAAAGGAAACAAAAATAACATAATGAAATGGTACAGCAGGCAGGAGTTTCTCAGAGCACAAAGCCAGGCAATACAGGGATCACTGGCTTCACCCTACCAGGTGAACAGCAGAACAGGGCTCACACCTTCTCTAGCTATATTTTAATTGCTGGCATACTTTTTCAGTCTGTCCTCCATGCACAGTCCAGATACACCTCATGACAGCCCTTCTGTAGCATAGGGCCCTTTTCTGGATACATACATCATCTTCTTCACATATGTCCCTGCACTGAAGAAACCAATATGCTGTGCACTCGTGAACAGCATTAGGAGTCTGTCAGAAGACCCCATATGCCTACCTGACCACCAATATACTCCTTACCAGCTACTGAAAAACAAATAGAGAAAAGAAATACAGAAATACCAAGAAATGGCAGGAGGGGGGAGAAAGCTATACAACACCAAACTCTCTCTCTTACACCTTACAGTTCCATGAGGGCTGTACTCTACACCCTCCCAAGAACAGGAACAAAAACCTGTGAGGAACGTTTGGATGATGCTAAGGTTCTGTAAAAGAATGTCAAACACCCAATGTATATTATCATTAAGACAGTCAATGATTTCCTGACAGGAAATGATCTGAAGATATTCAGACCAATAATTGACTACTTTCATAGAGTTTTGTGGTGACAAGCTAAATGGCTATCATATGTGGGAAAAGTTGTATGGGTCCTAAACAAGCAGTCCTGGTACACTGAGAAAGGTTATGCAATGTTCAAATTAAATTGTGTACATTCAGGTGTACCTAACTTGTCTGTTTTGAGTTATTCAGAAAGTTTGGCTAGTTGAAAACAAAAGGCCCATGTAGGTTGCATATCAGAACAGGATGTTTTTAATATGAAATGGAAGACAGAGGTTTGATTTTCTTGTCAAAAGATGTGAAGACTTCATACTTACAGTCCCATGCTATTCCTGAGGCACAGGCCTTGACATCTGGATTAATAGTCCATAAAGAGAACTGTGAAACAGAGATGACATAGAATCACCCATCCTTCCTCTATAAAGTCAGTGCAAAGAAAAAGAGTGATTGCTGCATACCCATCAAAACAGAATTTGCTTTCTTTTCTTTTTTTTTTTTGTATTATGTATTTATCTCCCCTGCGACTCCCCTACCTCTCCTTCAGGCCAATTGCCAGGGACACTCACCTCTCACTCGGCTCCACCGCCGACTCAACCCCATGTTGCAGTCACCTCAGGGTAACCCAGTGTGACTCTTGCGTCAGGTGGGACATCCTCTTCCAAGAAAAAATGGCCTATCGGCCTAGGTATTGGCCCTGGGTGCTGCTGTGGTTGGGTCGGCTGCCACGAAGCTCAAGAGGGCACTGGTCCAGGCGTCCATCATCCAGCAGGAGGAGACGCCAGTTTAAATTTTATTTCCTCCGATTTCCCCTAGTCCCGCTGCCTCTGAGCTTCCCCTGGTCTCCACCGGGGGCCACTACAGAATAACGCTGATCCCCAACCCACCCCAGGAGAGGAGAGCAGTCCACCGGATGCTCAATCCTACTCCTTCCCCTGCCGACCCACTGGTGCCCAAGTCCATTCCCGAACCTGGGTCACCGGTGTGGTGTGAGGTAAGGCTCCAGCGTCTCAGCCCTCTGCGCCACTGGGCCAGGTGAGAATTTGCTTTCTAATAGTTATGGCTATGCTATGCTAATAGTTATGTGCTCCGCCTGGCTACCATCAATATCTGCAGCCTCCTCAAAAAGCTGGATCTTCTCACTGCCTGGGTCACACTCCACAACCCAGATATAATATTAGTAATTGAGACATGGCTATCACCTAAGACCCCCCGACACTGCAATAACAATTCTGGGTTATGCCATTTTCAAGCAAGACAGATGCTCCAAGAAGGGGGGAGGCTGTGCCCTGTAATTAAAGGACATTCTAATCAGGCACACCCTACCTATACCTCACCCTGCAAGCGACATCCAGGTTCTTGCCACACAAATACATCTGGGGACCCACCATAAAACACTGCCAGTGGCATCAGTCTACATACCCCCCCAAACTTACCAACCAAGGACTGAATTCCGTACTGGACGTCATTCACTCCCTAGATCAGAAATCTGAAACTATCCTTCTTGGGGACTTTTATGTAAATTGGTCTTCCCCCAGTGCACATAAGTATAAAGATGCCTTGACAGTTGCCAATTTCTCCTAGATGGTTAAAACACCCACCCGAGCAAACTACAGAACACGTACCTCAACTCTTCTGGACTGGGTTCTTACAAACTGCCGTGAACACATTACTAATACAGTAGTTCTCCCTGACTGTATAAGTGACCACTCACCAGTCCTCCTCTCATGGTCCAACAAATTCATTAAGACCCCCCTAAAATCATCAACAGTAGAAAACTACTACCTGGCCACCTGTAGCCACTAAAAACATGCCTATGAGATCATGACTGGTCACCTATAGATGCAGCCACAGACGTGGACACTGCACTTGACTACTTTATCCAAAGCTTTAACACAGCCTGTGATGCACATGCATCCTTTATGAAATGCAAGATTAAAGGTGTTAACAACCCTTGGATCAACCCTGGTCTCCCTGAGCAAATGAAGGTGCGGGATCACCTCTGGTAATGTGCTAAGCTGACCAGAAACAGGGCAGACACTCAAGCCTTCAAAACTGCAAGAAATGCCTGCACCTGCACGATTCAAAATGAATAGGCCAGCTACTACAAAAGAGTGCTAACAAACTCTTGGAAAGATGGAAATAAGTTTTGGGCCAACCTAACAGAACTAACTGGAAAAAAAAACAGAAGTCCCACCTGCTATGGTCCACCTAAATGACCACATCATCACAGATCAAGTCACCGTGGCAAATGCTTTTAATGCAGCATTTACAAACCTTAGCCATGTTTTACCACCAACTTTCTTTGATCCCCCTCAAGATACCATTAACTCAGTCAAAGTCAGAAATTTGGAGGGAAGTCCGCTGTTCTACTTCAAAGCCATCTCCAAGGACATCACAAAAAAGTACCTCCTTCAAGTACTTGGGAAGTCTAGATCAAGCAGCAACTCCCTCGACCTGAAACTCCTTGCTCTTACCCTCGATGAAGTCCTGACCCTCCCTCACCAAAATCCTAACAAATGTCTCATGCTCTCACAGTTCCCCCAAAAATGGAAATCAGTGATGGGGACACTTTTCAACAAAAGTGGTGATAAATCTGTTACCAGCAACTATAGACCAATCTCCATTCTCGCCCTGCTCTCAAAAGCTCTGGAGAGAATAGCTGCCGACCGCTTGATAAAATACCTTACTAAGTATAACCTGCTATGTCTAGAACAACACGGATTTCACAAGGGCAGCAGCACAACCACGTCACTCTTAGAGCTTACCTCCTACATCCACAATGCCCTGTACCAATGGGATCTCGTTGGCGCCACCTTCATCAACCTAACTAAGGCTTTTGACACCATCAACCACTCACTACTGCTTCAACAACTATCTCTAATAGGCCTATCTCCAGACACAACTCTTTGGTTTCAAAGCTACCTCAGTGACCAAACACAGCAGGTAAAAATTGGCAAATCCATCTCAACACCCCTCTTGGTCCGATCAGGAGTCCCACAAGGCTCCATCCTGGGTCCTATGCTTTTCAGCATTTTCCTAAACAGCCTCCCTTCATCTTGCTCAGAAAAAATACTACTCAATGCCGACAATGCTGTCATCTTCACCTCCCACTCTGACCCCCTTCTTTCTTCAGTTGCTACTACAAGAAAGCTTCACTGATGTAGAGGCATGGTTTAAATCCCACAAGCTTATTCTTAACTACAGCAAAACCAAATCAATACTGTTCCATGGTACCCATAGCAAACATAAAAACAGAGATCTCTCTATCTCAAACAGTAAAGGGGTCACCCTTGAACAAGTACATCTATTTAAATATCTTGGGGTGATTCGTGACCAAACACTTGGATACTCTGAACATATCAACTACATAGCAAAAACTGTGAATACCCACGTAGGCCTGCTCTATAGACATAAGAACTGCCTCGTGGATGAAGCCCTAAGCACTGCGATTCATAGTTCAGTAATCTCTATAAAAGACTATGGGCTAGTGATCTACGGGTTTGCCACTGACACAGCTCTCCGACACATTGCCACAGCACTAAACAAGGCATGTCATCTCCAAACATCTGCAATTCGCCTTACACACATCTGCAAGATCTACGAACATGCAAACTGGCTCCAACTATCTGTCAGAATTAAATACCAAACCTGCATCCTAGCAATAAAGCAAACATTGGACCTACTACCCCCCTGGATCACAGGTTCTGCTGAGACCATATAGCAGCCCATGACAAACCAGGAATTCAAACAACCTCTTCTTCAGTGTTCCCCTTTGCAGTACTACCCAAGGCCAATGATCCTTCTTTTTCAGAGTCTCCTCCTGGTTTAACACCCTGCCATCAGAAGTTACCAACAAAGCAAGCCTGGGTGCCTTTAAGCTCAGCCTGCGCCACTACCTCATCTCCTGTGCCTCCTATAACTGCTACGTCTAAATGGTTTATCTCCCCCATCCACATACCCCACCCTTCCCTCCCTACTCTTTCCCTCCTCCTCTACTTCAGCCACACACCTCCTCGCTGACCCTGACCCTGCCACTGACCCACCCTCACTCCATCTCTTTCTCTCTCTTTACACGAGCCTCTGGCTTCGCCTCCCTCCGTTGGATGGCTACCTATACAAATCTATATTGTTTAATTTGTTATAGAAGTGATTTGCACAATTGTGATGTTTTGATAATTGACAAAGCCCTCCGGTTGCTATGTTTATTTCTCTTTTGCACAATACCACTGCCTGTCCTAATGTTTCAAGTAACCTGACATGGAACCTTTGTAAAAGAGCCCCTGGCTCAAAGGTGTATCTGTTTCCCTTAAATAAATAAATAAATAAAGTATGAACACTGTATAGTGAACTGTTTTACAAGATGTTAAAAAGGAGAAGGCCAGATGACTTTTGTGGCTCAGAATGAATGGCTGAAGGATGTTCCAAACCATGCAGGTAGCCTCAAAAGCACAGGAGTCTGTGCTTTAAACCTCCAGATAGGGCAAAAGACTATTCAGCACAACATATATGTGGTGCAAAACCTAAAGTCCCCCATGTGAACTAGGCTGGCTATCCTCTTATGACTAGGTGAATGTGTAGAGCTGGTCAGTAATGTTCTGTAGTCGCAGTTAAGCAGAGATCTGTACCCAGCAAAAGTGACCAGCAAGCCACGAGGGCAGTGCAGATCATTCTTTAGGTATGCCATGCAGTAAATAAGTTGACGACCATCAATCCTGGTAATGTGAAGCAGTTTTCCCCTAGGTTTAGGGCTAGGTGAAATTTATCTTCTGCTAGCAGGATTCTGGTGAAATTCTGATTTCACTTCCACAAAAGTTTGTGAAAGTTCCACAAAAATTTCACAAAATTTCAACAGAATTGTGATTTCTCATATGTCTCCCTAATTTAAACAATATTTGTCTACATTTCACCGCATTTAGCAAGATGACTTTACCAAGCTCCACACAGAAACATACCAAGTTTCTGATCTCTGTCTTTAATGTGACTGAGTTACAAGCATTCAACCTTTTGGACATTTTCAAATTATATTTCACAATTATTTAAACTGCAACATTTTAAGTCCCTATAACATTAAAACTAGAGAATGTAATATGACCAGTTTTGGTAGGATCATAGACCCTAAACATTCGGGTTTGAGGCCAGCCCTATTGCCCAGCAGCAGAGTGTAGTGCTGGCATGGTTACAACCCGGGCTCAGAAGAGAGCCCAGGAAGTCATGTCAGGAGGCAAGCCATGGTGAAAACAGCTGCTGGTCAGCAGACCATCTAGATCATGGAGGATTGGCAGTGGGTGCCTCTAACACAGACACCCCTGTGGCAGGGCTGAGAAACTTACTCCTGCCACAGGGTAAGCTGTGACTGTGTGAGGCTGACAGAAGCACCCCCACTAGAGGAGATGGAAGGGAGAAAATGTTGGAGAAAAACATGGTAGCCAAGTAACTGATGGCTGGGTTCAGCCTGATCAGGGTATATCCCTTAGAGATGAGCTGCTGGCTGGGAGAAAAAACAATGTGAAAGAAAAGAGGCTGTGTGTGTCATCTAATGTCCTGCTCAAAGGTTAGTTAAGTTACAAGCAGCCAAAGATTCCAAAATAACATTGGTAATTAAAAGTTGAATTTCAAGAGCTTTTGTGAAATTCTGAAATGTTGTGACATTTTTGTTGAAGCCATTTCTATATATGTTGTCCAGTGATACACTTGAGTTGCCACCATAGAGGAAAATAAAGGCTGGGTAAAGTGGCAATAAGGGGTACCCAGTCAGAAGAGCGCTACATTAATAGTACCAGTCAAGGGAGCGGTAGTCCATATCACGTTACCAGGGACAGCGAGCAGGGATTTACAGTGCTAGCTGTATGCACTCCACTGCTTACTGTCCATGGTACTGCTATATGGACAAGAACAGCAGAATCCAGGAGCCTGGCTGAGCTGCTCCCATGGTGTGGTGGGCTGGGGCACAGAGTAGCTCGGTCAGCAGCAGTGGACACCAGGGTTCTAATCCTGGTCTCCGAAATGTTTAGCACATTGGGACTTTGAATTTCTTTACATGGGGCCATAGAAACAGTATTTTACAGCCCCACAAATTTTAACTTTCCCCGGGATCCACTCCCCCTTGGAGTGAAAAATTCTATAGATTGGTGGTGCAGGGGGCAGAGCACCCCCCTCCTAAAAAAAAACAGTTGGTGCTGTTTTCACTGCATGCTCCTTGCCATGCTATTCTTGTCGCCACTCTTTGGACCCAGTGCCGCAATGAGGTAGCATTCATAGGAGGCTCCACAGTAAAAACATAGTAGCGCCAAGTTTCAAGTCACTATCTTGAGTGATGAACCATGAAGAATAGTCATGGACATCACTGTGCACTAGCCTGGATTCTTGCAATATGCCAAATAACCACTAGAGCTCACTAACTTAATGACTTATGAAATGACAAGTACCTGCAGCATTGTTTCTGTACAATGCCACCTGTTGGCTCTTTAACAACCATGTCGATAAAAATGTACATTTGTACTTTTGGAAAACAGTGGCAGAAAGTGCCGCTGATCCTCAAGCTTTACAACTAGTTATGACTTAAGACATTGGGCCCAGTTTTCAAAACTGGTAGAACGCCGCAAGGGACTTGCATCAAGAGATTTTGATGCAAGAGGTGACTTGTGTCACTGCTTGTGTCATTTGTGATTGTGTAATGCAGCCTGCATCAAATTCTGATGCAGCTATGCCAAAGCCCCCCTTGCACCAATTGCAAGGTTGCATCAAACAATCCTGTGTGCCAGGTCGCAAGGGGACTTGCAGCATGGCAGGGCTGCAACATCCCCTTTTGTGGGATTTCTCAAGCCCCACCATGGATGCAGTGAAGAGCACCACTTAGACCAGCCAGGAGGTGGTCTAAGTGGCTTGTGCCAGTGGGACAAGGTCAGACAATGGGCTGTCATGTGCGGAAGGGGTACAGGAGGTGGCATAAGGGGAGTCAGGAGTACAGCTGAGTAGTAGTAGGAGTGCTGTGGCACCTGTCATGGTGAAACATAGAACATAGAAACAGATTTTGACGGCAGATAAGGACCGCTTGGCCCACCCAGTCTGCCCATTTCCCCTACCTAATGGATAAGCTGCAGATCCTAGTTAACCAGCAGCCTACTTCTTCCTACCCCAACCCCCTAGAATTGCCTTATGTCTGTCCCATGCATGCTTGAATTCCACCACTGTTTTTGACTCCACAACCTACTCCGGAAATCCGTTCCATGCATCCACAACCCTCTCTGTGAAAAAATACTTCCTTAAATCACCTCTGAGCCGCCCCCCTTCTATCTTCAAATTGTGCCTCCTTGTTCTTACACACCTCTTTTTTTGAAAGATGCTACCCTCTTGGACTTTGTTGATTCCCTAGAAGTACTTGAAAGTTTCTATTATGTCCCCCCTCTCCCTCCTTTCCTCAAGGCTATACATATTTAGCTCCTTAAGTCTCTCGTCATATGTCTTCCGGTGCAGACCCTGCACTATTTTAGTTGCCCTCCTCTGGACAGCTTCCATCCTGTCTATGTCTTTGTGGAGATTTGGTCTCCAAAACTGCACGCAGTACTCCATATGGGGTCTCACCAACTGTCTGTACAGAGGGATAATAACTTCCTGTTTTCTACTGGTGATGCCTCTCCCTGTGCATCCTGGTATCCCCCCAGCCCTCCTTGCTGCCCTCTCACATTGCTTGCCCACCTTTAGGTCATCTGATATGACTACCCCCAGGTCCCTTTCCATTTTTTGTTGTTAGTATCTCACCCCCCATTGTGTACTCTTCCCCTGGGTTTTTGTTTCCCAGGTGCATTACCTAGCACTTCTTAGCATTGAATCTAAGCTGCCATACATTTGACCATTCCTCTAACCTTGCCAAGTCCCTTCTCATCCTTTCCACCCCACCTTGTGCATCAACTCTGTTGCAGATCTTTGTGTCATCTGCAAAGAGACATACTTTTCCTTCCAGTCCCTCTGCAATGTTGCTTATAAAGACATTGAAGAGGACCGGTCCTAAGACTGAACCTTGCGGTACCCACTAGTAACCCCCTTTCTTCAGTGGACTCCATTTACTATTACTCTCTGTGTCCTATTCTCCAGCCAATTCTTTTACCCAGGCTGTCATCTTGGGACCCACTCCCAGGCTGGCTAACTTGTATATTAATCTTTTGTGTGGGACTGTGTCAAATGCCTTGCTAAAGTCTAGGTAGGTCATGTCCACAGCCCCTCCCTGTTCTACTACTTTGGTCACCCAGTCAAAGAAATCTATCAGATTTGTCTGGCATGACCTTCCCACTGTAAATCTGTGCTGCCTTGGGTCCTGTGCCCCTCTGGCTGGTTGGCTGGCGGGATGATACTCAACAATTCTTTCCTTCAGAAGTGATTCCATCATTTTCCCTACCACTGAGGTTAAACTAACAGGTCTGTAGTTTCCTGCTTCTGCCTTGCTCCCACGTTTATGAAGGGGAATCACATCTGCGCTTCTCCAGTCCTCGGGTACCACCCCATCCTCCCATGATTTGTTAAAGAGGGTAGTCAGTGGTGTCACTAGTTCTACCCTTAGTTCTTTTAGAATTCTGGAATGAATCCCATCAGGTCCCATTGCGTTTTCCACCTTCAGTTTTAAGAGTTCTCAGAACCCTTTCTTCTGTAAATGGGCTGGTATCAACTTCTGTATCCAGAGTGTTTCTACTGTTTGTTTTAGGTACCTCCCCCACTTCCTTTGTAAATACTGAGCAAAAATATTTGTTTAGTATCTCTGTCTTTTCACAGTCACCTCTGCCCACCCTCCCTCCTCTTTATTAAGCCTCACTAACCCTCCCTTGGTCTTCCTTCGCTCCCTGATGTACTTATAAAAGGTTTTATCCCCCTTCTTAACTGAGTTGGCTATCTTTTCCTCGGTTTGGGCGTTTGCTGTTCTGACTGCATTCCCAGCTTCTTTTTGCTTTAACTGATACAGTTCTCTGTCCTGCTCCTTCCGTGATTCCTTGTACTTCCTGAATGTTTTATTTTTCTCTTGAACCTTCACTGCCACTTCCTTTGAAAACCATAGTGGTTTCTTACATTGTTTCATTTGGTATATTTGCTTCACACAAAGGCTTGTTACCTCTGTGATGGCAGTTTTTATTATTCCCCATTGTTCTTCCACCCCTCCTTCTTGCCCATTTGCTAGTGCATTCCTTAGGCACTCACCCATTTTGGCAAAGTCAGCCCTCCTAAAGTCCAGTACTTTTGCCTTTGTATGGCTTGACTCTATTGCTGTGTTTATTGCATTTGCTATTGCGTATTGTACTGCACTTATGAAGCATACTGTATGTGGGGGGGGGCAGGGACAGTACATGACATGACACCAGGAGGGCACAGACCTGGAAGCTGTACATTCTTTCCTTGGAACACCCCTCCTCCCTCATACAGTATAATTCATAGGTACAGTAGTTGCCACACTCTAAAAGATATTAATACAAATTGTCTCACAGTGCCATGGTTCTCCCTTCCCCCATCCCTGATCTCCCCCTGCAATACACAGATATTATTCCTTGGTGGTCTAGCAGAACTCCCAATCCCCGATATCCCCCATAAATATGTATATATCTTATGTCTTCCCTGGTGGTTTAGAAGACCCCCAGATCCCTGATCTCCCCCATAAATATGTATATACTGTATCTTACCTGGTTGTCTAATGGACCCCCCAATCTCCCCACAAAACCATGTATATGAAATTCTCTTGTGGTCTAGTGGACCCCCTACCCTGGCAGGAAGTGCCCCACCACCCTGCTTCCACCCATTCCTTCCATGAGCAGTGACCGACACAGCCCTCCACTTTACAGCACGACCGCCTGCCAACTGAGCTGTCAAGGATCGCATACTGCATACAGTATGTACTCATTGATTGACAGCTCAGTGAGCTCTTAGTCAATGAGCTCACACTCCTTTACAGCTCAGTCAGTGGCCGGCCATGATAAAAAGTGGAGGGCTGTGCCAATCACTGGCTCATGGAAGGGATGGAGGAGAGGGATTGTGGGACACTGCCTGCCATGGTGGGGGGACCACTAGACCATCAAGGCACATTATATAAATGGTTTGGGGGGAGATTGGGGATTGGGTTGGTCTGCTAGACCACCAGGGAAGATATATACATATTAATGGGGGAGGTTGGGGAGCTGAGGAGGGTCTGCAGATAACCAGGGAATTATATCTGTGCATTGCAGTGGGAGATCTGGGATAGGAAGGGGGGACCTCAGCACTGTGAGACCAAATCATATTAATACCTATTACAGTATGGCAACTACTGTACCTATGAATTATACTGCATGGGGGAGGGTGTTCCAGGGACAGAATCTGTAGCTGTCAAGGCTGTGCCCTCCTGTGCAGTGTCACACACTGTCCCTGGAACACCCATGTACAGTATACTTCATAGGTATAGAACAATACACATATACAACAATAGCAAACATACCCCAGCAGGTTCTGCAGCACTCCCATTACTGCCCAGCTGCCCCCCTGACTCCCCCTATGCCACCTACTGTTCCCCTTCTGCATCCAGTCCTCCTGACCAGCAGCTTCCATATGACCAACCCTGACCCTTTAGGGTTGCACCGGGCAGGATGGTGCTGGATCCCTGTGGCAATTCTCGCAGGTGTGCCATCTGTTTGGAGCAGCAGTCAACTTACAGCAAACTCAGGAAAATTGGTTCTGGGACCCAGATTTTTTTAAAACTGAGCACTAGAGGTGGGTGACATTAGAAAATTCCAAATTTGTGGAATTTTTGTGAAATTCCACAAAATTTGAGGGGATTTTCTGAAATGTTTTAATTTGTCATAACTTAGTCAGTGTTAAAACTAGTGCAACCATATTGTCTAGTCCAGTCCCTAAATGTGTACTAAGGTGCATGATATTTGGATGAAGAGTGAGAAAGTTATAGGGGTTCAATGTCTAGCAATTTAATATTCATGTGAACATTTCTAAAAATATTTCTATGCTTACAACTTAGCCACCTTGGAGCTAGATAATTTAAAACTCGGATGCATACTTTTTTGGAAGATTCATAGAAACTGCTAAATAGAGATTGTAAGGTTTATATGTGACCTGCCTACTGACATAACTTCCAGGGGCCCACTTCCAAACCCGGGTCATCAGCATGGCAGCATTATGTTCTGATGCTGGGCCATGGTGGTTGCCTTATAGCCTAATATTTTGGGTCTATGAATCTAATGACATTAGTGTTATTTTGTTCTCTAGCTTTAAACTTATAAGGGCTTAAAATTCAGCAGTTTACATAACTGTAAAATGTAATTTTAAAGTTTCTGAGCATTTGGAGGCTTATAACTCAGTCATCTTTACAGCTAAAGATCTGGAACTTGGCACACATATGTATGGGCATGAGTATTGCAACCTCACTAAATCTGGTGCAATTTGTACAAACAATTTTAACTGTAGTTTAACAATGTCTGAATGTTTGGAGGCTTATAAGTCAAATATTTTTAAAGATACATGTTTGAAACTTTATATAATTCTGTATGGGCTATGGGACAGCCAGCATAACCAGATTTGGTACACATTGAATAAATGCTTTTAAAATTAGATAGAAATAACAGAAATCTAAATTTTGGAAAAGTTTCATTAAATTTTCATGAACATTTTGTGAAATTTTATGGAAGTGGAATCAACATTTCATTAGAATTCTACTGCTGAAAAATAAATTTCACCCATCCTTATTATAAGCAGGGTCCCTGGTGCACCCGGAGTTTGTCGTAGCCCTGGTGTGTTGTAACTTTCATCACTCTAAGTGCTCTTTCAAAATCGGGCCCAATCTGACAGAAAGATCTGGATATCTTTATTTATCATTGTTGCTGGCGTGTTGGAGGGGTATTGCAGGGCCATGATGCTAGTGCAGGTAAGGTTATTCAGTGGTAATAAGTACTTTATGCAAGTTAAATTCCACAAGTGGAATTCTAGAGGCATTGTTTATTATGTATGCATGAATTTGTGAACACATTTTTCCAATTAATAACTTTCAACATATTCACAATAAATGTTAACCTACTAAACCACATTTATTCAGCTTAATTAGATACCAGGACATACTTACGTTGGTATGTATGCCAAATATTTTGTGTATACCTGCAGTAGCAGTGGAGCTATAAGCATCTGAATATTTTGAAAATCTTCACACAATGAAGCAAAGGAATTAATTGTGAAATTTTGAACTCCTGTAACTTACAGATTACTCATCCAATTATTTATGTATTTAGCAGCTTCTATGACTCTTTCAAGAAAAAATACACATACATTTTCAGGTATCTAGCTCCAAAGGTGGCTAAATTGTAAGCAAAGAAATACTGTCAAAACATTTTAAATAAATAATAGCCAGTCTTTGCATCCATATAGCTTCCCTGCTCCTCATCCAAATGTAATGAAACATGGCACCCTGTTAGGGCCCTTCCAAGCAATATGCATGCCAGCTTTGAGACTTCTAGCTATACTGCTGACTTAGTTATAACCTATTACAATTATTCAGAAAATGTCATGACATTTTGCAGAATTTTGCAATAATTACAGAAAATTGGAATTTGCTCATTTTACCCGGCCCTATTTAGGATTAAAATCCAGAGAGGCCAAGAAATGCCTACCACTTGTGTATTTTTTCAGCCAAACTAGAAGTTTAGTGAAATGGATTTTAGGATCCATTCCATATCCTACTTGGATGCAGCCAATAGAATTGCACATCTTTTGGTGTACAATCCCTCACCAGAAGTCATTACTGTAGGAGCCTGCACAAGGTAAGGAACCATGATAGTTTATTCTGTGATCTAGAACTTGCAGTTCCTGTTGTTGGTAACTCACCAGAAAGCATGCAATGGGGGAAGAGGAAGAAGAAAACATTAGGTTCTCACCTAGTGAATTAATTATCCTCCATGTAGCCTGGCCATTTCACGTAAATGAACTGCATGCATGCACTGTCAAAAATAATAATCTTGTACTGTCTAGAACTGTTGAGGCAGAGAAAATATCTCTGCTACAATTAAACAGCAGGTAGAAACAGGTGAAAATGTACTAATCTCAAATTTAATAAACAAATAAACAAACTGCTCAGAATAGCACCGCTGAAACTGAAAGAGAAGCAATACATGCACGAAATGTTCAGCGGTGTCCAGGAGAGGTTCTCAAAGGATGCCTGTGACTGTGGGGTAACAGACCTCCATGTTACCCAGATATCAATCTACCCGACTAATCAAAGTCCCAGTGTACACACGTCAGTACTAAATACCACTGCCATCTTTGAGCCTATTCAACAGTTATTGAATACTTTGAAGGAGTGTGGACTTATAAGGGAATTCAATACTGTTTATAATTTACCCATCTGGACTAAAACTATCAGGAAAATGGAGGCTCACAATTAACTATTGACAACTAAACAAACAAGTACCATTATCTCACTGATCCATAACATATCTAGATCAAAGTTTGAAAAAATTGAAGATTGAAGTATATTAAAACAATCAAGTCAAGTCATACTTTATTTCTTAAGTATCCAATCCTAGGGGCTCTGGGTGCTTTAAAACAACACAAGACAAAAGTTGAATCACAATTATTATAATAGTCAGTTCAATTTAAAATATCTTATAAATACCATCAATATAAAATTAAATAATAAATAAATAACTAAATCCAGCTCACTATTATATTTGTAATTTTTTTATCCACATCCCTCATATTCCAACTTAAAAAGATGTTCTTCAGACCTTGTTTGAAACTAACAATAGAAGAGGCCTCCCTCAATGCCTATGGGAGGGAACTCCATAATGTAGGGCCCGCCACTTTGAAGGCATGATCACCAGCAGTTTTTAATTCTGCCCTTGGGACCACTAGATACCTCTCAGCAGACGACCGTAGGGAGCGCACTGGGCAGGCAAGCGACAGGAGGTCAGAGAGGTAACCTGGACCCGATCTGTATAGGGCCTTATAGGTGAGCAAGCCCCCACCTGAAAACAGTCCTCCACATGACCGTCAGCCAGTGCAGTTTGCACCAAACCGGGGTTATATGATCAGACCTCGAAAGGTCCATCAATAACCTGGCTGCAGCATTCTGCACCAGCTGCAGCCAGCAGAGGTTGCCCCCACTGACCTCAAAATGTAGAGCATTACAGTAATCGAGCCTGGAG
Organism: Neoceratodus forsteri; assembly: GCA_016271365.2. Classification (NCBI taxonomy): domain Eukaryota; kingdom Metazoa; phylum Chordata; order Ceratodontiformes; family Ceratodontidae; genus Neoceratodus; species Neoceratodus forsteri. The sequence continues at coordinate 1,072,048,569 of CM028131.1, forward strand.
GTGACAAAAGCATGTATCAGTGCTGGCAGGCCCTCAGGAGGAACTAGGTGCTTAATCCGAATGACATGCCTTAAGTGGTAAAATCACTCCAGACGATGGCAGACACCTGAGCCTCTAGTGTCAAGCCATCATCAAGGATGAAACCCAGATTTCACACCTTCTTCACCGCCACCAGTGAGGTGGATCCCAGGAACAAACCTGTTCCTGCTCTGGTGGCGGCTACTCCCCTTGGACGACCAGGCTCAATCACCATTACCTCCATCTTGTCCGGGTTCAGTCTCAGCCAGTTACAGAACATCTAGCTCTGGATCTCCAATAAGCAGTTATTTAGCACGTCCACAGTGTTGAATGTTCTGAGTACAAAGGACATATACACTGAGTATCACCTGCATAGTAGGGAAAATCCAGACCATAGTGCTTAATGATATCATACAGGGGCAGCATATTCACCGCAAAGAACATGGGCAACAGGATCAACCCTTGAGATACTCCATAGGACAGGCACCTTTTGCGCGATGAGAAACTTCTTAACACAACCCACTGCATCCTATCTGAAAGAAAGGACTCAATCCAGCTGCTGACATTGCCAGTGAGTCCATATTGTTCTCTTAAATGATCAGGTAGCACCATGTGGTCTATGGTGTCAAAGGCTGAAGAAAGGTAGAAAAGAATGAGATTTGACAGCTCCCCCTCTATCTCTCACCCTGAGGATATAATTTTGCACCCTTACTAATGCTGTTTCCATGCTGTGCTTTTTCTTAAATCCTGACTAGAGTTGCTCATAGATGTAAAAAGTTGCCAGGTGTGCCTCGAGCCGCAAAGCCACTACTTTCTCCACAACCTTCCCCAAAATGGGAGGTTAGAGACTCGTCAATAATTTGCCAAGACGTCAGGGTTGAGAGATATTTTTTTCAGCAGGGGCCTCACCAGTGCTTCTTTACTGAAAGCAAACACAGGACAATCTTGGCAAACACTGGACCAATGGATTCTGCACCACCCACTAGGAAACATGTTGGGCCCATGTCCAGTTCACAAGAGGTAAGGCTCAGCTTTGAAATCACCACAGTGACCTCTGCCACCCCCACCGGCTGAAACTCAACCCAGTCAATCAAGTGCTGCTGTCACCAACAGGCTCGACACTGTGGGTCAGATCATACTCCACTGGAATTATCCCGATCCTGATGGTCAAAACCCTGTAATAAAAGAACTGAGCAAATTCTTCAAAATGTGTGTTTGAAAATGTTCTTTTCAGCTGCAAACAGGTTGGATGTAATAACCTGTCTACAGTCTGAAAGAGCAGAGCTGGTCTGTTCTTTCCTGCAGCAATCTCCCTGAACAAGAACTCTGCCTTCTTACGGTTGATTGCCCCTTGATACTCCCTGTAGTGAGCTCTCAAGGCCAGTTTGTCTTCCACAGTCCCAGTTTTCCTCCAGCAATGCTCCAACTTCCGACCCTTTTTCTTCATCTCCTTGAGGGCCTCATCGAACCAAGGGTGTCTCTAGCAAAAAGATCTGGGTCATATACAGACCAATGTTGCAGAGCCCAATGCTTTGGTGGCAACATTATTGTATGCTGCCACCACCTCATCTAACCCCATCTCACAGGCAGCACTCACATTAGAAAAATCCACTACTGGTTCATACTAAGATTCATGCTAAGGTGCATGAGAGCCAGAGGGCTTATGGGCCCATAATGCTTTTTATTATATTAATAGTAACTAATCAAGTTGCCAAGTAATATATATTTGTCCAGGTGATTATTAAACATAGTTTTGGAACTGCTAATGATAATATCCTCAGGTAATGAATTCCAGGGATTAATAATACGTGATGTGAAGAAGTATGTTCTTGCCATCAAATTAAAGGTTTTACCATATAGTTGAAGTGGATGCCCTCTTGTATTATATGGGTTCTGTTTAAACTGAAATCCAAGTTCAGTAATTAGAACGGGATCTTGAATGATGTTGTACATAAACAAGAGATCATCCCATAATCATCTAGTGGATAAAGACATCAGATCCAAAGATGTAAGTTGGAATTCATAAGGATCATTATATAATCCTTTAATATGTTTTGTGTATTTTCTCTGTACCCTTTCTAATAAGTTGATATCTGATTTTTTGAAGGGGCACCATGATTGGGAGGCATACTCCAGATAAGGATGGACATATGCTCGGCAAAGAGGCATTAAGACTCTCTTGTCCTTAGACTTTATATTGCATCTAATAGACCAAATTACTTTATTGGATTTTGAAATGGTCTCATTAATCTGTGATGATGGGCAGAAATCCATTGAAATACTCACCCTAAGATCTTTTTCATTAGATGTAGTGGTAAGAGTTTTTCCAGCTAGTAGGTATTTCGCCTGGTGATTAAGTGTGCCCAAGTGCAGGATCTTGCACTTGTCAGGGCTCAGTAGCTTGTGCCATTTGGTAACCCAGTTAGATATTTAGATCATACTGAATGATGTCTATTTGGTCCAAAGTTAGACATGGTCCTCAAATGTTTACATCATCTGCATATTTTATGGATAAAGAAAGACAATCCATAGTTAAGTCACTTATAAAGATTTGAAATAAGCAGGGTCCCAGCACAGAGCCTTGTGGGACCCTGCTGGTAACATTGCCAGTGTCACAAAAATGGCCATTGATTGTCACACGTTGGGTCCTATTTGATGGCCAGTTTGAAATCCAGTTAATAATATATTTATTGATGTTTAGTTTATGTAGTTTTTGAATTAAAGCCCAATGTGGCATGGCATCAAAGGTCTTACTAAAGTTGATAAAAATGATATCATAAGGTATTTTCTGATCCAGTGAGTAGCTGACGTTCTCATAGAAACACATCAAATTTGTAAGGCAACTATATCCTTTCTTGAAGCCATGTTGATTAATGTCAGTAATATCAGAAGCTGGGGAGATTATGTCCTTTATTAGACTCTCCAATATTTTGCACAGAGGTGATGTTAAACTGATTGGCCTATAGTTCTTCCAGTTATTTTGGGGCCCTTTTTTGTGAATGGGGATAACAAAAACTGTTTTCCATGAACTCGGGACAAAGTATAGGGACAAGCATTTGTTAAACAGTAACTTTAGTGGAACTGTGAGGGAATCTCTTAGTAAATAAAGATAATGCCCTGCTAAAAGATTGGGGAGGTGCTAGTTTTTCTCTTCTGCAAGGATAGTTTTAATCAGATGTTCTCCTCTGATATAGTAACCGGTGAGTCAAGGCATAAGACTGGAGTTAGTTTATATTGAGAGGTTTGAAATATTTCACAAAATTTGGTATTAAAGGTGTTTGCTATTTCAAGAGGATTATTTATTAGTTTTTCTTTATATTGCAGAGGACCAACTTGGCAAATTGTTTTTTTTTAAGTGAGTTAACATATGAATAAAAAGATTGCCTGTTATTCTTATTAGCATTGGTTGTTAAATATATTCACACTTAATTTTGGCTTTGTGTATAGCTCTTTTGCACTTCTTCTGACAAATTAAGTATGAATTCCAAGTTTCAACAGACTTAGGCCTGGATATTCAAAGCAGTTACTCATGGCGCAACTGTGTTGCACATGTGCAACTGCAGAGATGTGCTACAGAGCGATAGTCAGTGGAAGCCACTGTGCAGCACAAGTAGCAGTGTGTCAATGTGCAACAGTATTGAATGCATGTGCAAGGGCAGGGGGCATACCCATGAATATGTGGCACAGTGTGATATTCAACCCCCGACCTATGGCGCAAGTAAGGAGCAACTGACAGATGTGAGGAGCAGACTTGAGCCTATAAAAACAGGGAGCAAGCAGGGGGACAGCACTTGCACCAGAGGGGAGCAAGACTGAGGGACAGGCTGACAGAGAGAGACATAAGGAGAGACAGAGAGAGAGATAGAGAGAGAGAGAGAGAGAGAAGAGAGTGAGAGAGAGAGAGAGTGTGTGACAGACAGGGAGGCTGACAGAGGGAGTGAGAGAGAGTGAGAAGGAGAAGGAGCCACCAGACCCAAAGGGAGTGACACAGACATCCACAGGGGTGGGGGGTACAGAGCCCACAAGTAACAGACAGCCAGGGGCAGGTGGTGCAGGAGGGAGCCCGGCTGAGCAACAGGAACTTCCCCACAGTTCCAGGTAGTACAGTGGAGCCGAATGCCCAGGGGGTGACAAGACAACAGGGACCATGTCCAGTGCAGTATTCCAGATGGAGGACAAAATGAGGGGTGTGAGAAGGCAGGAGGTAGGAGGCAGAGTGACGTGATGTGACATGGAGATCACCGGCTGGTATTGCCTGAACCAGGCAATTCCGAGGCAGCTCTGTGAGCTGTGTAGTGAGAAGATGCAGGCACCCACTAGACAGAGCCACACCCTGACAGTGGAGATGATGGTAACAGTTGTCATGTGCCTGCCTGCCACGGGCTCCTTCCAGAGACCAACAGGGGACACCACAGGCATAACCCAGTTTGCCACATCACGACTCCTCACACAATGTCTTTTCAATGCCCTGCTTCCACATGCTGTGGAATAAATCCACTTCCCCAGCACACAGGCAGAGCGTACATCAACCATGCAGGAGTTCCACTGGGTAGCACGGATGCCTGGTGTGCTAGAGGCCATCAACTGCACCCTTGTGGGCATCCACATGCCACCTGGTCCGCCGGGGGTAGCATATGTGAACGGAAAGGGCTACCCCAGTATCTACTGTCAGGTGGTGTGTGATGCCAGACTGAAAGGCATCAAGGTGTGCCTTGGACTCTTCAGCCCCAAAGTTCAGCCCATTCTCCTATGCTGCACCCATCTCAATGTACTTCCTTATGAAATGGATTGTGCATGAGGACAGATGACCCCAAGGCACAATGCAACACTTGTCGGACTCTGCAGGATAGGGTGAGGTGAATTAGCATGAGCGTTATGGCCAGTGACCCAAATGCACACCCTAATGCCTGTCAGTCTCTGCAGGGTGGGGTGGGTTGACATCGGTTCTATGCTTCACTGCTATTCCTATTATGTGTCTCTCTCTTAACTCCTGCACTACTGATGCCAACACCAGCAAGACAACATTCAGCATTGACAAAAGCTTGTTTATCTGTAGTGAGTAATTTCTCACTTTTGTATCTGTGGTTTAGTTTGGTGTGTTTAAAGTATTTTGTCAATGTCTTTTTGTAGCAGTTTTAGTTATTTTTTAGTTATATTTTTCTTAAAATGATGGTGTTCTGCACTACTACCGAGTAGTAATTCAGGCACAGAGATGAGAAACACAGGGTCTGAGATGTGTCTTGTGACACCCCCTCTCAAAATAAGTGAGGCACTATGACCTAGGTAGTAGTTCAGGCTCAGAGATGGGGAACACAGAGTCTGAAATGGACACCCTACCTCCCTAATGTCTCACAGGATAAGACTGTAACTTTACCAAGCCGTAACTCCACCAGTCTTTGGAGTTAGGGGACACTCTATACATCCAAACAAGGTAATACATAATACCCCTGGAGAAATTCATGGGTTGCACACAACACCCCAAAATCATTACCCAACTTGACCATGGTGCCAAATCCACAATTTAAGTCTGATAATCATTGAAAATGCACACATATGCACCTCCACTTGGTCATTAACCATACAAAGTTTCAGACAAATGTGATTATATTTGACTAAGTTATGCCTAAAAAAATCTAAAAGAGTATTTGGTGGAAGTCATTTTTAACCCAACTTCACCTTTTTGTACCCCAAGGAGAAGTTACAGGCAAAGCTGCAAGGTAAAGTTTCCAATGGCAAATTTCCTATTAAATAGAAAAACCTCATGAAATGATCCATGGAAGTGAATTTGGCAACTTTGCTTTACCTATGTCTGTGAATTAAAACTTCACATGTCTCTCTCTCTTGCTCGCTCTCTCTCTCTCTATATATATATATATGCCATAGTAATAAACTTACAATAAAAAAGGAAATATTTTGATTAACGATTCCAGTCCTGAGTTGTGACAAGACTACAAAATAAGTGTGAAATTGAGGTACCATGAGGAGGTAGAGGGAAACTCAAGATAGCTGTCAGAAATGTGGATGGAGTAAGAGGATGACAATGTCCTGACTGATGACCTATCTGATAAGGGTAATGCAGAGGGACATTTTGAACACTGTGGCTCTTTACATACTAGGACTTTTAAGCCATTTCAACTTAATTAAAATGGTTTAAAAGAGTTGCATGCACACTGCAGCATTGCTAAAACCAAGCTACAGTTATGTTCTAAAACCATGCTAAAACCTTACTAGAGAGGAAGTCTTTAGCATGGTTTTCGACAAACACTGTTGCCTTAATCCATGTTAACAGCAGTGGGGATGCTATCCACGCTGTAACATGGGTTAAAGCAACTGGATTTAAAACAAAACCCTTTATTTTACCCTGAAATATTAAGAAGATAATTTACACACATAACTGAGTTTCCATTGACTCCCATTTCAAACCATATTCTTTTTTTCTCCAGTCTGGACCATATCTGATTACAGGTATCCCATCATTCATTGTGGCACCCACAATGCTTTGTGCTGGTACAGCAATCAATCCTGGGAACTTGTTCAGGCAAGCATGATGTTAGAGTGCAGTGGGGACATTCCCATAACAATGCGAGGAACTGGTTTGTAAAACATTTTGTAAATCATGGCCCAGTGTGTACAGGACCTTTGAGAGAATTCCCAGAAACAGGAATGTTCCAGGACATTAGATGAACTCTGATGAGAAATTTCATTACCTCATGTACACCTCCTACTGAGTAAAGATGTAAATACCACAAATTGTGCAAATTCATGAACAAACACAACAGTTATTTATGTTATTTTGCAATTTACTTTAATGTTTCTTTAAAAGGAAGACCTGCCCCATGCATCTATAATATTTCAAAGGTCATTACTTCTGTCAGTCTCTGAAGCTGGTTTTCAACATGAAAAAATGATCCCTCCATTCAATTTTTATCCAACAGTGCTGAACTGTAACAATGAGTTTCAAGGTCACAAGGTCAATCCTCCTATAAAGTCAGAGCCCAAAAATTATTCAACTCTCTACCTGCAGAAATCACTAACTCTACTAATCTTGGCTCCTTTCAATGCAAACTACACCAACATTTGGTGGCTAGTGCCTACTGTGACTGCTTCACTTAAAGGGGAACTTTCATGATGGTCCAAAAAGTTACAGCTTATAGTCATATGCAGTACTAGCCTGAAAGGGTGTGTGCATTTGTTATTTTTGGCCAAGGTTTACTCTGGCTTCCATAATTTGGATTTGTTTCTTACAGCCCTGCTGGACTTGCCTTTGCTGTTCAGCTGCTGGGCTGCTAGCTCCTGATGACATCACTCTAGGGTAGAGAAGTGACTCCCACTGTGCAGTACAATGCAGTTGCAACATTGTTGTAAGGGAAACCTACCAGTACTCAGTGTATATATTGTGTTCCTCCTTCCTAAGACACCCTCTTAGCAATGCATTATGCCAAAATCCAAAAGCCATGTCAGTACTTTTTTTTGTGCATGTGAAATTGACTCTGCCCTACAGTGATGTCAGCAGTACAACCCTAGGCCCACTGCAACATCAGGCTTGTTATAGAAGCTCTGGTACACCCTGCAGTTTTTAGCAGTTCAGAATGTAAAAACTAATTGCAGCAGACAGTAATGAAATAAAATTCCAGAATCAATGCAAGAAGGGGTAATTTATGCATGAAAGTCAAAAGGACTGGTGAAGGTCCTCTTTAAACTGCTATGTAATGTTACTCTGCCCCCCCCACCTAGTGCTCTTGCCTTACCCCCCAATCTTACTAATAGCACTTTCTGCACCCACTCCTGTCTGCCCAGCCACTCATAGATCCACTTCATACCCCACTCCCAACTCTGCCTCCCCTTACACATGCCTCCTCCTCCCCTCAAATCCTCTCACCCCGACAGTCATCCATTTATCACCACTCCCCCACCTATCCTACCCCTTCCCCCTTCATTCCAACTCTCTCCTCTCCTCCCTCCTCACTACCTCACACCCATTATCCTAATCCTCCCACTCCCCCCACTGACAACTTTCTCTCTCCTTATATTTTTCCTCAACTTTAATTTTGTGTCATCCTGCCCCCCTTCATTGCTATGCTCACACCTTTTGGTACCCACTGCCCAGCAAACACTTACAATCTTCTCACCCCACAAGCAGCTGCTCAGGCATACATTGTACAATGCCTTGCGAACTCTTTCAACTACTTTTCTTACTTTAATCTCATGTACTTACTGACAAAGCCTTGGCTGCACCATGTATGAAACCAATTGTATGTCTGTACTTTATCCCTGCTCTGCTTGTTGATATTTTTCTCATTTGTTATTGTCATATGATGTGGAACCTTTGTAAAAGAGCCTTGGCTCAAAGGTGTTATCTGAAATACCAATAAATAAATAAATAAATGAGTAATTAAAGCCACCACTGTTTTTGCTGCTGCGGCTGCACTATTCACAAATTCTGTACTGCAAGCAAAAACTCACATCACATGTCATATGCAGCAGGAAATATTATCATTCATCATCATCAAATCATGCACATCACATTTATTTGTTCATGTTGCTCCTTGAATTGCCCATGTTGCCTCTGATTGTCATAATCTGTTATTAAGAAGAGTCATCCTGGCTGGCCCACTGGCACAATGGTAGCGCTACCGCCTGCTGTACTGAGGAACTGTGTTCGGAAGAAGCACAGTGCATCAGATGGTCAGCTATGGGGAGGCTGAATGAGCATCCCATGGACAGTTCTCCTCCTCTGGGAAAAGGGTTATGGTTTTCCAGCATGCCAGTGGCACCCAGTGGAGACCAAATGCATGACAGCTGGACCACCAAACTGTGATCGAGGTGTAGGAGGACATCTGCCAGCTGGGTGTGGGAGCATGCCCAGCCCATGTTGACATCGTTGCACATCCATGCTTCCTGGGGAACCCAAGGAGAAAACTCCTGGACACAGACCACCATTATGCCCCTGGACCACCTCCCAAATGACACCCCAGGTGTAAGCATTGGCTGGGACCTCTGGTAGATTTTGATCTCTTCCTTGGGGAACCCCACCATAGAGGACAAGCTATGGGCCACCCAGACTGGGTGGCCTGGGAGGGAGATACCAGGAGGTCAGGTCCTGGTGCCCATAGGGAGGTACATCACCCTGACCATGACTGAGCAATAAAGAAAGTGAAAAAAAGAAAAAAAGAATGATCCTGAATTATTAATACAATTAACTGAACATCTATATATTCAAATATGGTAGCACTCTGAAAAATGTAAATAATCACAGTTGTTCAAGACATGAACATCATAAGATTCGCAAGTGCTCCCCATAATGGATGGAACCTGTGGATATTTTTACCAGTGATTTTCAAATAGCATCTCCTTTGTTTCCTGCCTCCTGCTTGCCCTACTCATGTGGGTCATATCCCCATAGGTGCTGCTGTCATGCTGTATTCAGGGCAGGGCCATCACATGCATAAGGGTAAAAATGGGTGAGGGATGCCCAGCATTTATTTATCCTTATAGTGTATGCTTTTTATTGTCTTACTCTACTTTTATCCCCTCATCACCAAGAATGCCATCATTGGCCTGAAGACACCAATGCCCAACTCCATCAATTGCCATCTTCTGGACTTAAGTTCCACCTTCACAGTTCCTCATTTTCCTCCAAATGGAGTTTAGTTGGTATGAGAGTGGGAGCCAATGTCAATGGTGAGAGACCAGTGGAGTGGAGATGGCATAATACTACCACATCTATGTGTTTTTCTGTTTTTCTCCCCGACACTGTAGCTTACACATGCACATGCACACAAAGGACATGTCAGCCTACAACATAGCTCAGTGGTGTCCTCCAGTCCCTTGCTTATCATGCTCCAACAAGCACTACCAACTGTGGTCACATTGGTGCTGATATTGCAGCATAGCCTGAGATCTTTCCCTCCCTAAATAGAGCATCCTCTGGGGGCACTCAGTCCTCCTCACTTGGCTGGTTCTCTAATAAACAGGCTTATTCCCAGCCTGAACAACTGGAATTGCAAGTGGTAGTGCTACCACTGTGCCTAGAGATGTGTGAAATTAGAAAATTTCATTCCGTAAATATTTCGCTAAATTCGCACATTTCGCAAAATAGTTCACAGGTGCAAAATACGAAATCCCACAGGCGAAACGTAAAATTTCACCTGCAAAATGAGAAATTTCACCATGAAATGCAAAATTTCTTTTATTTGTGTGTTCTAAAAAAAGGTTTGCCATGATTTTCTTCAAAAGTATAATTGCCTTCTAAATCTCACATTATTGATGCTGCTGTTCCTGCTGGCTGCATGATGTTCTCCTACCTCCCGTGTGCCCTGTTTAGGGCATACCCATCACAAGTGTGTAGATAGGTATTATATTTTACACTGCTTTGTTTTATTTTTATTTTCCTTTTCTCTTTTTATGCAGAAGTGAGGTTATTAGTCCAGCATTTGGTCATGGACTATGATACATCAGTCTGGATGATGAAGGGGAGGAGGGTGCATTTATTTATGTGTGTGTTTCTAAAAACATTTTTGTTATGATTCTCTTCACAGGTATGTCTCAATTAACACTGCTGTTGTTGGCTCATCCTCCAGTGCTTCCTCTTAAATTGGATGCTACTGAGCCAAAGAAGATATAACTGCCAGTCCCTCTACTGATGTCGTTGATGATGATGATGATGATGATGATGACAGCCTTTCAGCTGACAAATTACCTTCTAAAATATAAGAGCACAGTACCATCACTGAAATAATTAAAGTTATCAATGACCTTAAGGTTGCCGTGGACAACAGCTGTCTCAGTGGTGCAGTCTTCATAGACCTATCGAAAGTCTTAGTGGATCACACCTTCCTGCATTCTTAACTAGATGAGGGTGACCTCTCCTGCGACAACTCTGCCTAGTTCTCTAGCTACTTGCTAGATAGATGTCAGTTTGACAAATCTGATGATGCCTCCCTAATTTTGTTCCTATTAACTGAGGTGACCTCCATGGCTCCATTTGTGGGCCACTTCTTTTTGACATCTTCATCAGTATCCACCCCCTTGCCTCCACTGCCTGTTCTTCAATTATGTATGCAAATGATATTAACTTTAGCTCTCCCCACACCTCATAGTTAGTGTCTCAACTCAACCATGACTTCTCTCAAGTATAGTACTAGCTTATTAACAATAAACTAGTCCTTAAAGAGTAAATGCTTAGTAAGGGTGTACAGTATATCTTAAAGAAGGAAGATTTGGGGCCTTGGAATTTTTTAGTAATTATTGTGTTTGATTTTATTTGTTTCTTTACTTATCTTTTCATAAGTTTCTTCTCCTTTTTATTTTGCCAAGTACTAATAAAAAGGAATCAAATGGAATCTTGTATAATTAAGTCAGAAAATCTTCACTAGCAAGGCTTGCAGTACATTGCAACAGTAACCTACAAATTTGTTTTCAGGTTTTTGTGAAGGAATAAAGCTTTCCTACCACTAAAATATTATAGATTTAATGGAAATGTGTGATTTTTCATAACATGTAATCTTTTGTTATAAATTAGCAGGTAATATGTTCTTCACCACCAGAATTTACTTGGGAAGAAGAAAAGAGAAGCCAATAACTGTTTACAAAATGTGAAATCAATCATACATATGAACCAAAGTAGTACAATCATATAAAAGGTATTGTTTTCTATAAGCAGTAGCTATTTTTATTGAAAAAAGTAAAATAATAACTGTCGTTTCTCACAAAAATGCAGTGGGCTCCTAAGTAGCTGGCAGTTTCTAACATCGCAATATAAGAATTCTAGTAAATTCTCTTTTACTATTAGTGTAAAAAGCAAAGGTGAAATCTCATTGTTTCACTGGAAAAAAAACAAAAAGTATTAAAGTAGAAAGTAATAACTAACACATTAAAGCACAAATAATAAAATAGTCAGGTTTCTATTTATCAGAAGTAAACATACTTCATTTATTGCCTCTAAGACCCAAGCCATGATCTCTGGGACAAAAGCTCACAGACTGTCATGCTCCAAACCCCCATCTGTCAGCTGCTGTGATGACTCTCCCCTATCTATTGTGGAGGAATTCAAATATCTCAGTGTCACCCTTAACTCCAGCTTGACTTTTCCACCCACATCAACTCCATCTGCAGAGCTATCAGCTCCAAGCTAGATATTGCTTATCAGGTCTGCAACTTCCTCACTCCCAAAGCAAAGTTAGCCACAACCCAAGGTGGCCTTCTGCCCTGCCTGCAGTGCAGATCTCTCATTTACTCAAAAGTCCCCAAAACAACCCTTCAAAAATGGGATTTGGTATGTAAGAATATCTGTCATTTTGCCTCTTCCTTCCCACACCTATCCATCACTACTCCTTTTACACAACCCTGGGATGGCTCTCCCCTGTGCTGCATGTTCCTACTAAGTAGGGTGTTTTGTACATAACTTATTTAGGTTCACCTCTCCTGACACTCTTACCTTTACATTGAAAACTTTCTGCCCATCTTACTCTTTGAAATTCATAAATTTATCTACCCTCACCATTCCCAAATGTGCCAACAAAATGGGTGATCAGGTCTTCTCAACTTTTTCCTCACAGCTTTGAAACACAAGTCACTACCCACCTTCATATGTAATTACCCCCATTAAATTCTACTTTGTAAGGTTCTACTAAACCATTTACTTTTATTCTCTATCTGCAATTATACATAGCCCATAGTCATTTACCTACTGTAATCTCATATAATTGTGGATACATTGTCCAGCTATACTGTGACTCTGCTCTGCTTTATTGTCCTGTTGTTTTGAACTTATTATCATTGTTATACTTAAACATCATGAGCTAAGTTTTCAAAAATGGACACAGGACTTGTGTCAAGCCCTGTGTCAGTCCTATTGTTTGGTGCAATTGTGCCAAACTCCTTTGATGCAACTGCACCAGATATTAGGATATATTGGCACAGTTGTGACACTCCATTCTATACAACAGCTTGCACCAAATATTTGGCACAAGCCCCATAAAAATGGGCCACCCAAATAGTGCACATTAGACCAGGGAAAAGCTGGCCTAACTTGTGGCATTTGGCCCTCAAAATCAACAATTCTAATCACTGCCAGTAGACTGGTGCAAGACCCATACATCAAATGTTCGGCACACCAGGTGCTTGCATCATTCTCTGGCCTCTGAAAATTGAGCCCCATGTTACCAAGTTGTAGCCCTTTCTGGCAATTCTGCAGTTTCTTGTTACTTTAATTGTACTGTTCTATGGTTCAAGACTCTGTCTCCCTTCCCCTCCCTATCACCACCAGAGTCCCACAAGGCTCTGTCCTCGGTCCCTTACTCTTCTCCATCTTCTTAAATGACCTTTGCTCCCCCTCCTTCTCTATCCACATATATGCTGATGATACTGTGTTGTTTACCTCCAGAAAATGCCCATCTGATGTTGCAACCACTCTGCAGTCTGACTTTCACCAGGTTCAGCTCTGGTTTGCTTCCCATCAGCTTTTTCTAAATGCAAAGAAGACAGTCTCCATGACCTTTGGCACTAGGCAGAGACTCTCCAGGCTACCCCATCTGCTATCTAGTCAAACCCTGGATGGGACAATCATTGAGGACACTTCCTCATTCAGATACCTTGGGGTATGGCTAGACCAACACCTCAATTTCTCTGGTCACATTGACGCCATACTGAAAAAAACACGCCCCAAGATCATCGCCCTATACAGGAACATAGTTGCATCCCTCCTATGGCTAGGCGTGAACTTGCCAGAAGATGATCGTCCCTATTTTTGACTACTGTGATGTAGTCTATGGTGCTTTTCCCAAATCTTCCCTTACCAGATTGGACACCCTCTTTAATTTCTTTTTCTGATTTGCTTTGGATGCCCCCACCTAGACTCACCATTGTGATCTCTATCATGCACTGGCCTTTCCACCTCTTGCGAACAGATGCCTCTCACAGTGTGTAAAAATCACCTCTAAATATTGGCTTGGGGAACTCCCCTCCTACCTCTCCTCATCCCTTTGTACCCCTACTCCTCCCTCCCACTCCCTTAGATCCTCTGACAGTTGTACAATGGTGGTCCCCCACCACACCACACTCACTGGCAAATGGATTCTCATATCGCTTTCCTAAAGTCTGGAACTCTCTCCCCTCGCAAATCCATCACTCCTCCTCTTCACGCTCACTCAGATCTGCCTTGCACAACTTCCTCTCCTCTAGCTGTTCCTGCTTTAATCCACCTTAACCTCCCCCCTTCTACCCAGTGACTCTTTTCCCTATCCCTTCCCACCCCAGCTCTGCTGCCCTCCCTCATTATACCTACCTCTACCACCCCTCTCTACTCTCCCCCCCTTCTCTCTCCATTGCACATTCACTGCCCAGCCCTGCCCCCTGGCTCAGTTCTCAACATCTTGCAAGTGGGTCAGTACCTGGAACATATCACCCTCCCTGCCCTCCCCTCTTCAATTCTTACTTCTCTACTTCTACCCCTTTCCCATTGCCCAGTCCTACCACTGGCTCAGTTCTCAGCATCTTGCAGGTGGCCAGTACCTGGCATATATCTCCCTCCATGCACCCATATCTGCTCCTCCCTGCACCCCCCTCTCCACTTTTCTCCTTCTATCTTCCTTCCCTCACTCCACCATCTTTGCCCAGTCCTGCCCTCTGGCTTGGTTCTCAGCATCTTGCAGAGGAACAGTACCTGGCACTTATCTGCCTCCCAGCCCCCCTGTCCACTTCCCTGTTCCTACCCTTCTCTCTCTCTCTCTCTCTCTCTCTCCCTCTCTCCCCACTGAACTGTAGTGCACCCAATTCTTCAACTCAACTGCACTTAATACTTACCCTGTACCCACTGCACTTAATACACTTAGCCCTTTAATGTTTCTTCCCTGCGCTGTTTGCTCCACTACTAGTCTTCCAGTCTGAGCTGCTCTACTGTATCTGTGCTCGATAGCACTTCAATTGCCTTAATTGTCAAATTTGTTTTTACTGTGTACTGGCATAACCGCTTAACTGTATAACTGCCTACATGCTCTCCAACCTGTAGGCCAATCCTACCCTGATTCTGTAATATTTCATGCATTCTTTACCAAAAATTGTATGTCAATCCAAATAAGTCTTCATATGTTTTTGGGCTGGCAGTATAGCCTAGAGCTTAGAGTAACATGTTGTGAATGAGCTTGGTACATCCAGCAGACCAGACCTTGGTTTGATTCTCACAACCTCCAGCTGCATACCGTGTGAATCTGAGCAAGTCACTTAACCTCCCAGTGTTCCCAGGTCATCCCTGAAAACAGGCACTTGTGCCTAGTGGGCCTTACCCGGTTACCAAAGACTAAAATAAAAAAAATAAATGAATGTTTTTCTTGTATTATGCTCTTTAGTTGTGTACCTTCCAGTGTTTATCTACAGTGCCTGTATCTACTTCTGTAATCCATTTGTGAACTGCAGTGTATGTATTTCCTACAGCTTCCACCCTCATGTACCCCCCCCTCCCCCATTAGCACTGTGTGACAAGCAACTTGTTGTTCAGTGTGCCCTCCTGGTTGGTCTCACTTTCTGGAATGTTGCTCTTGTAATCGATGCTGCTAACTGTATGTTGTCGTATATTGTACTCTCCACGCTCATACCTGAAAATGGGCATTCATTTGCCTAATTTACCTATCTGGTTAAGAAAAACACAATTAAATAAGAAAATAAATGCTTCTGCTAACCTGTTCCCATGCAAATCCTTCTCCATGTGGTGCTGCTGCACCGAAGAACAAAAGAAGATATAACTGCCAGCAACTCTACTGATAATGCTGCTACTGATGGCCCATCATTCAGTGTCTCCTTCTCCAATGGTGATGCTGCTACAAAGAATGAAAGAAGATACAACTTCCTGTCACTCTACTGATGATTCTGTTGCTGATCTGTCCTCATGTGCCTCTTCCTCCATGGGATGCTGCTGCAAAGAACCAAAAATTAAAAAAATAAACAACTGCCAGTCACTTTATTGATGTTGCTATTGTTGCTGTCCCATCCTCCTGTGCCATCTCCTCCATGGGGTGCTGCTACACCAAAGAACCAAAGAAATGTAATTGCCAGCCACTCTACTGATGATAATGCTGGACCATCCTCCTGTGCCTTCTCCTCCATGGGGTGCTGCTACACCAAAGAACCAAAGAAATGTAATTGCCAGCCACTCTACTGATGATAATGCTGGTCTGTCCTCCTGTGCCTCCTCCTCCATGAGGTACTGCTGCCCCAAAGGAGAAAAGGAGATCTAATTGCCAGCCACTCTATTGATGCTGCAGCTGTTTCTGTCGCTGGTCTGACCTCCCATGCTTGCTCATTCATGGGGTGCTGCTGCCCTAAAGAACCAAAGAAGATATAACCGCCAAACACTTTACTGATGCTGCTGGTCCATCCTCTTGTGCATCCTCCTCCATGGGGTGCTGCCACCACAATTAACTAAAGAAGATATAACTATTGGTCACAGAAAGTTGTAATATTCCATTGCCATTCCATTGCTGTTTGACTTGCTATGCTTGGTACTATAAAAGTACAGCCCTGTCCCCATACTCACAATGGAATGTGGTATAATCTATCAGGAAAACACTCCATCTCTCATATAATAGATAGATATTTTATTTATAAAAGGGCCCATCTCCAGACACTCTGGGCACTGTACAATAAAACATACAACAATACATACATAACAGAACACTTAGAACAATTTTAAAATTACTCCATCCATCCCTTAAAAACAATTAATCAGTCTGTGAAAGCATGTTGGAACAAGTATATTTTCAACCCCTTTTTAAAAGCTTCTACTGAGGAAGCCTCCTTTAGATAACTAGGAAGGGAGTTCCACAGGGTAGGTGGCACCACTGAGAACACCCTGTTGCCAGAGTGCTGCAGCCTAACCCTCGAAACTCCAAGGAGGCCTCCCTGGCAGAACAGAATGCCTGGAGTGGATGGTAGGGGACAAAGAGATCTTGCAGATAGACAGGTCCCCTTTTGTGCAGAGTCTTGTAGGTCAGGAGCCCTACTTTGAAGACTATCCTCCACCTGACCGGCAGACAGTGCATTCCGCAGAGGACCAGGGTGATATGTTCACACTGTCTCACCCCAGTAAACAACCTTGCTGCCACTTTCTGCACCAGCTGTAGCTTGCAGAGGTCACCTTGAGATAATCCTAGGTACAGGGCATTACAATAGTCCAGCCAGGAAGTCATGAATGCATGCACTAGCATGGTCAGGTCTTCAGGCAGGATCAGGGCTTGGATTCTGGCGATATTCTGGAGATGGTAAAATCCACACCTGACGGCAGCTGACACCTGCGCATCAAGCATTAAACCATCATCCAGGATCACACCCAAATCCTTCACCTGTCTAGTTGAGTATAATATACTTTCAGTATCACTATTTATGAATTTATATGTTGAGTTATCTGTGCTCATGGTAAGTGTTCACAGTCCATTCATTGTCATGATGCAACACTAAGCTGTGGCAATGGCATGTTATTATAAGTGCACTCTCTCTGATTTCTCATGACCAGTTCCAGATTCTGTCATCCGCCAACACCCATGACTCATGGTGCTCCAATACCAGCACTATGACATTCACAGATTCAGTATAATTCACTGTATTTTATCAGAAAATGTATTTTCTGGCTAGCCAAGTGGTGCTCAGGGCTGAGGCGCTGGATGCCACACCTCACGGTATGCCGGAAACATGGGTTTGGGAATGGAACAGGAATGCTGAGGGTCAGATGTGGGGAGGAGGATTGAGCAACCCAGTGGATGTTCTCCTCCTCTAGGGGGCAGGTTACTGGGTAGCACAAAGCACTATAGCCCCACTGCCGGTGGAAGCATGGGCAATAGGGGCTCACGTCTCTCCAGAGTTGGGAAGGGAGGACGCTGTTGGGCACTTGATGACAGTATGCATCAGCTCGTCATTTTTCTGAACAAACGTCCTCTGCACTGGCATCCTCAGGGGACAGGGATAAAAATGGGAGAAAAATGTATACAACCCCAGCCGTAGTGAACACTATGAAACCAGGGAGATCCTAATTGCAGGACCTGGCGGATGGAGTAGGAGGGGGTGCGAGGTCCCTTCTGAAGCTGAGGGGCCGGGCAAGTAAAAAAAAAAAAAAGAAAATTTATATTCTATAAAAAACAATGCAATGATAAAGTAAATAAAAATACAATAAAGAAAACTGTTTACAATAATAGTAGTGCTGATTCAGACTTCATAGTCTGACTTCTCAAGCTCCCAAATTAGCCTATGCTGAAATGGGAATAGAGGTGGTGGTGCTGGGGTGGTGGGGATGCTGCTTGCCCAAGCAGACTACAAATTTTTATCCAGCTGGTCAAGTCAATTATTTCCTTTCAGCCATCCTGAAGGACTTTCATATCTGCTTGAAGAGTTTTCATGCTCTTCTTATTTTTTTTCATGTCTTGGTCTGTGCTTCTTTCTTCACCCTGGCTGCCAGACATTGCAGCCAGCCCTCCATGGCCTCAGGATGGTGCCTCTGTCTGTCCATCTTTTGAACTGGTCCTGGAAGACCATCTTAGTTTCTTCCAGCCACCAGGATACCTCAGTGCTCAGCTTCTTAAGGCATTGTGGTGTGCTTATTGTCAATGTCAGCACACGAGAATAAAAATGTTTTCTTTACTTGGAATGGGTTTGATTGACAGCTCTGCTATACTAACTGGGTGGTTATTATGAAGAAACCCAGTTATTATGGCATTTAAAAGTGCTTGCATCCTAGTTATTAAATGACCTAACCAGTAATTATATTATAGGGGTTGCAGTAGCACCCCTATATAGTACAAGTCGCATTAAACTATTCCACCAATGAGTTGGTTTTGCATTGTTTTTTACAGTTGGCAATGCACTGGCAACTCATATTGCATAATTTTTAGTACTTAACCAGCTCAAGAGCAATATCTGTAAAAATGTTTTTGCAACTCAGTTGGACTACATCTGCAGTCCCATCACAATGCAGTACAAAACTGAGTTTTAACTCTTAAGTAACAGTTTGTGCAGGGCTTTGTGCTGGATCCAGCAGCACTTATGCAATTCAATCAGAAATGCTAAAACATTTGATGAAATGAGCTAACATTCTGCACGTTGTGTCTAGGAGGCAAAATATTGATCTTTGGGAATTTTTGTGAGAGCAGCGTGTTCCATGTCTGAGATACACGTGTGGTATTTTTTTATAAAACTCTAACTTTTTTCCCATACTTAACATTGGGTATTTTGCTCTCCCCTACAGCCTACATGGAATGGAATCTTCATCGCAATGTTGCAGGGTACTTGTGCCATGTCCTAAGGCAATGCCTTTGTCAGGTCTGGTGAAAAAATATTAAAGGATTCCAGAGTTATAAGGCTTTAAATTTTATTGTTTTCTGACCTGAGCATGCGCAATAGGATTTTAAAATAACGTTGCTTGGCGAAAGTAAAAATTTGATGCTGCAAATGCTCCTGTTTGCTTTCCCACCACTGAATTGGCAGGGCAACACACATTTTTTGTGCTGTGCCAACTGCAATGTTGTTGATTTTTTCCATGAATTAACAAACATGGAAAATACACAAAAATGAAGGGATTTAAAAAAAACAAACATCAGAACCTAGCTAAACAGGATCCATTTATCTAGATTATGATGTTTGTTTTTTAACTTGATGCCCACAAGTACCTTTTCTGGGCACCCCAAATCACGGGTGCCCAACTTAGCGTGAGGAGCACTTCCCACACGATCTCTGTTATGAGAACAACAGAAAAATATCTTGACTTCTGCAGCCAAAGCTGAACTTGGGCTGCAAGCTTCAGTGTCAGCTGTGAGCCACCATTGCCCTTATGAGACCCGTGTAATCTATCAATGCCTGGTTTTCTTTGGGATAAAATTACTCTAGTTTTGTCTGCCACGCTGATTTTTTTAAATAGCTGTGCAACATCACAGAGATCTGCTTGTTGTACAATTCGTATGGCATTGCTTCCCCCACAGTTTGAAATAAATGTTGATTTTTCTAACTGGTCTCACAACAGTACTCATATTCAACTGACTTGTTGGTAAGGGAGAAGCAGAGGTGATATTGTTAATCATAGCATTTGTGCTACATTGTGTTGCTGATTCAGTAAGGTATTTTTTATTTTTTATTTATTTATTTATCAAGTCTAGGATTACAAATACCTTTGAGCCTTGGCTCTTTTACAAAGGTTCCACATCAGAGAAATACAAATTATGGGGAACATCAAGACAGACATTACAACAATGTGGACATTGCAAACAAAGTACAGATTAATACAATTCAAGAGTAGCATTGTAAGCAAGGCAGCCAGTGGCATTTGTCAGAGAAAACAGACAACAGATAAGAAGTGCCAGAGTCATAGGGAGAGGGAAGAGGGAAGGGAGGGAAGAAGGAATGTAGGAAGGGTGGGGAGAGGGTGAAAAGTGCAGCACTGGATATACCAAGATGTGACGGTAGAATCCAGTGAGGAGGGGAGTGGGGGACCACTAGAGCAGGCAGGGAAGTGGAGAAACAAGGTTAAGTTGGGCAGTCACAGGAGCTGTTGGTAGTGAGATAGTCCCGGAGCCTAGTTTTAAACATACCAATTGTTGGGGCAGAGGAGATGGTAGGGCTGAGGCCATTGAACCAGAGTGACGCTCGATAAGCAAAAGAGCATTGTCTCTGTGAAGTGTGACAGTGAGGGACTTTCAGTAGCTGTAGCGTGGATCTCCTAAGGCACCATTTGTTAATTTGGTGTTGTAACAGAGTTGAGACCCCAGAAGGTGCAAAACCAAGGTAGATTTTTTTTTGCCATGGAGCAGGTGAGAAACCTTATGCGGTTTGATAGTTGGAGCCAGCCGGTCTGAGTGTACAGGTCACATGTGTGGGTGAGACGGTGAGCACCAGTGATGAGCCAGCATGCCTTATTTAAGGCAATTCAGAGGCATCTAAGGGTTGTGGTTGTATCCAAGCCATAAATGATGAGACCATAGTCTATTACAGAGATCACAGAGCTCAGGACTGCAACTTTCAAAGCTTCTGGCGTGAGGTGTGGTCTGTGTTTGTAGAGGAGACCAAGCCGTGTATTGGCAGCTCTAGCTACATTATCTACATGAGGTCCATAGGAGAGATTAGGGTCAAGCTGTATCCCTAAGTATTTGAAGGACTCCACCTGATCTAGAGTGTTCCCCTGGGTGGTGGAGATAGCCAAGTGGTGTAGCTTGTGTGGGTTATGAGAGCTGCAGAAGAGCATAGATTTTGTTTTCTTGTCATTGAGGACCAGTTTATGATTAAGAAACCATGTCTCTACAGAACTGAAACTAAGTTGAAGGTTGTGTTGAAGAGCTGCAGGATCTTTGTGAGTGGAGAATACAACAGCATCATCGGCATATAGTATGATCTGCTCAGAGCAGTGGTAAGGGAGGGAGTTTAAGAAAAGGCTAAAAAGGAGGGGGCCCAGTATGGATCCTTGTGGGACACCCGAGTGAACAGCCAGGGTGTCAGAAAGAGCAACCGCAATTTTTACTCTCTGCGACCAGTTTTCTAAGTAGCTTTTAAACCAGAGAGAAGAGTCAGGTGATAGCCCGGAATTCAGTAGTTGGTCAATTAGTGGTCCATGCTGTACTGTATCAAAGACCTTAGAGAGGTTGACGAAAACAGCCCCTGTGAGAAGGCCATTGTCAAGGGATTTGTGCAAAGCTCCAGTGAACTCAAGAAGGGCTGTGGTGGTGCTGTGACCTTTCTGGAAGCCGTGTTGTTGTGGACAAGGTATAATGTATTTATCCAAGCTGTCGGTAAGTTGATCAGCCACGATGCACTCGAGTGCCTTAGAGAGTGGGGGGCAGTATGGAGATAGGGTGATAATTTGAGTGATTCGTCTTATCCCCACTTTTATAGACGGGTGTCATGGTGGCTGTTTTCCATAGGTCTGGGAATTTTCCACAGCCGAGAGAGAGGTTTAGGATTTTTGTTAATGGATGAATTGCCTCATCGAGGGTGAGCAGCAGAAGCTTAAGGTCCAGGGTGTCGCTACTAGATCTAGATTTAGAGATAGCTGCAGTAATATAGCGGCTAGCTTCATTCAGCCTTACCTCCCTGAAGCAGAAGAGGGGATGATTAGACTGAGGGGCTGAGGTATTTGGGGAGTAGGCCCTGTTTTCGAAAAAGTCATGGGGTAGAACAGCACTAAGGTCTGAAAAAGTCGAGTTAAAGATGTTTGTGATCACCTTGGGGCTGAGGGTTGAGGATCCATCAACCATTAACATGGCTGGAGAGGTTTTTGGCTGCTTCCCCCGTGACATCCTTGATATTGTCCCAGAAAGCACGTCTATTTCTCCACGTATTGGTGAGAGTGTCTTTGTAATAGGTGGATTTAATTAGCCGGATGACTTTTGTGCAGGCATTTCGTGCTTGTTTGTAATTTTGGATGTCCAGTTGTTAGCACTTAGGTTAGCATTGTTTATTTATTTAATTAGGAAATAAGAATTACAACCCTTTGAGTCATAGACTCATTTCCAAAGGCTCCATGTCAGAATAAAACATAGATAGTCATACAGTACATACACAGAATAAATGTGGGCGAGCAATCATACAGAGTATAAATTAATATATGTATTCCCTGATGTCTCGTGGTACCCCCCCACTCACCGATCACTCTTCCTGACTCCCTATCAATGAATATATATAATTCCTTGGTGTCTAGTGGCACTCCCAACCACTGATTGCCATTCCAGTTTTCCCTGGTGTTTAGTGACACTGCCCCACCTGCCGATAGCCATTCTGGCTTTCCCTGGAGTCTAGTGGCAGCCCTCACTCTCCGATCATCATTCTGGCTTTTCCTGGTGTCTAGTGGTACCCCCCACCCTCTCATTGCTGGCAGATCTAAAATAAAGAAAATGGTTCCTCCATGTCATTTTTTTCAGACCTGTAAAAAACAAATGGGCCCATGCTGATCATCCCTCCCACTCAGCACACACCACCCGTAGGCCCACGTGCACCTCCACATACCCTCACTCACCTGAACAGGTCCCAGGTTCAAGATCCACTCTATGATTGAAGACATGCCTTGGTGCTGGAACTGGCAACTGCAATATGAGAAACTAAGGTAAAAGAGGTTTAATGTATTTCAACAGGGGTTTCAACTGTGGTGCATAACTCTGCCATTTTTTTACATTTTAATGCCAAATTTTCAAAATGGCCTTTTCAGGACCCCAACTCATGAACAATAGGACTGTCATTACACAATTCCTGCCTGAAAGGTGATTTAGTGGTTGCTTGTTGAATTCACCATTTAGGTGGGATTTGAAAATTCTTTCTGCCCTTGTTCATGCAGAGGCTATTTTGCAATTTGGGGTCAAAATATGTAAAACTGGAAAACATATGACCATTCATTTCAATTTTACTATGCACACTCGTAACTTTGGAAATTTTGGTATTTTGATCCCAGATTTTCAAAATAGTCTTCTTATTGCCCCAGCTCATGTATGTCATTTTTCAAATCCTGGCCAAAATGTGCTTTCACACCTGTGGCATTGAATGGCATTGCAGACGCATAGAATTATTTTTTGGCAGAGATTTGGAAATTTTCTGTGCCAGGTACATGAGGTGGGGTAATAAGATGGCTGTGATGACAGTTTGGTAATTTTTGCCTATAAATGGAAGCCCAGGGCAAAGAGGGCCCTGTGCTTCCACAGCTACATACATATATGCATCTATGGAGGGATGGGAGCACACGGCCCGGAGGGCCTTGCTCTCCCACAGGCAAATAAGGATATTATTATACTATCTTAAAAAGTATGGAAATAAATTGCAAAAAAATGTGTTAATGCTCTAGTTAGGGCTATAGCAATAAAAGTAGGGAAATATGGCATTAGGGTTTCCAAAGCTAACACCTCACATCCACCCTGCACACACCAACAGATGTCAGATGTGTGCCTTGGGGTTGTCAACCCTAACGCTCACCCCACTTTTCTATACTGTACCCATCTCAGCTTATTTACTTATGGAAAGGAGTGAGCCTGTTGGTGTGTGCAGGGTGTTGTGGTGTTAGCTTTGGAAACCATAATGCTACATTGCCCTATGTATGTGGCTATAACCCTAACTAGAGTATTAATGCAGTTTTTTGCAATTTTATAGAATAATACATGGATTGGTGGGTGTAACCAGAATTTTACACACAACCAAGGTATGTGATGTTACATAAACCTTGAGAGTGAAGCTCAAGGGGTTTATAAAAGCATCCCACACTGAGGGTGTGTGTAAAATTCTATTTTTACACACACACACATTTTATTTTATTTAATTACTGGTCATCACTTTCATAACATTGGGTTGACTAAGTTGGCAGTATTGGGAACAGTTTGGTTAGCTCACATTGACTGTAGCTCAAGCTAGTTTGACAGCTACTGATTACAACCACCCGGTCATTACACAAAATATTAACCAGATGGTTGTAACATTGGGTAAAACCACAATTATCCATATATAAAAAATGATGACCAGTAATTAAATATAAGTTACCATGAGGATGGTCATGAAACACCTGACAAATTATGCATGAACAGATGTTAAATTATGGAAATGGAAACAGAAAACAAGAAAGAACTAAGCTAAATTGTGTCTTGTGTTATCAGTCACACAGATTGTCTTGTCAAGAACTTTACACATGGCAACACTTCTTCAACAGATCACTATGCAAATGAGAAACAAGCTTCCTTTAGTTACTGGCTATACAGTGTTTGCACAGCACTAATGAGTCTCTCAAAGAGGGTCAGAGGGTAAGAGAGCATTCTAAGGTCTGTACCCCAGTTGTTCCATACCTGAAGTTACTCAGTACAGTATAAGCCACTGATAACAGACTGCTCTGTATAAGGCAGTTTTGTCTACTATAAGCGGCTATCAGTTGCAACCAAATGTTGCTTTTTTTATAGACTGTAGACATGCTGCCATATGTTCCAACTTACTCTCATTGTCTATTTCTCTCCCCATCCTGTCACCCCCTCTCTCCATCAGCCACTGTCAAAGTGAGCAATTTTACAGTATATGTTAAACACAGGAAGGGAAGGAAACATAAAAGTAAAAGTAAAAGTCAGTCACAGTTCAGCATTTCCTAAGTTCAATTCCTCCCACCCGCACCCTTGCCAGCTTTATTGTATCTCTCGCTCCCTCCCATCTGTCTCCATTAGCCAGTTTCATTACCAGTTTTAGTTTTTTAATTTCAGTCTACTGTACCAGTTTTTAAAAAACATGACAAAGGCCACAGTAAAAAAGTTGAAAGCAAAGCAATCTCAACTCTGCATTTCTCAGTTCAGACCTCATGTTTATTGACACCTGCTTGAGAATGCACTCATGCTTTGGTTATTCTGATCAGCTTTAAAAACACACACACACAAGAACGGAAGGAAGGAAGGAAGAAAGGAGGGAAGGAAGGAAATAAGTAAGTAAGTGAGTGAGTGAGTAAGTGGTTGTGTGGTTTCCTCTCTCACCTGGTCGCAAATTCTCATCAATACAGCGACACTTGAAAGCAGTGTCCAGTTTGGAGGAGATGTGATGAGGACTGTGCTGGTCACAGTATGCACCTGTGGCACCACCGATGAGGAAATGGTGAGTGGGGGGGGGTCCTGTTGCCATGGGGGTGGCCTGGACATCAGGGAGGGGTTGTTTGTACATCTGGGCTGGTGATCAGGGGGAGGACTACTACCACCAGGGATATAAACTTTTACGTTGGAGCTGGGATCAGAGGGAAGGAGGGCACCACTGCCACCAGGGAATGTTATTCTAGATATAGAGCTAGGAATCGGAGGAAGAGAGGGCATCACTACCATCAGGGAATGTTATTCTATGTATAGGGCTGAAATTGAAGGGTGGGAGGGCATCACAACCACCAGGGAATGTTATTTGTTTACTGAAAGAAATATCTTCCTGGTTAATTGAACCTTTATACAAACTGTTTAATATGACTTTAAAAACTGGAATAGTTCCAGGTGACTGGAAGATTGCAGTAATAACACCTGTATTTAAAAAAGGAAACAAAGGTGAAGTATCTAGCTACAGGCCCATTAGCCTGACGAGTATCCTGGGCAAAATGTTTGAGGGTATCCTTAAAATTAGAATAGAAGAAGATTTAGCTACCAAACATCTTGTGGATATGAACCAGTATAGATTTACCAGTAAAAGATCATGCTTTACCAGTAATTTGGTATTTTATGAAAGAGTAAGTAGCCTACTCCACAAATAAATACCAGTGGATATTGTTTATCTAGACTTTATGCAAAGCATTCGATAAAGTGCCGCATCAAAACCTAATGAATAAGATGATAACATTTGGGATACATCCAGTATTGATAAATTGGGTTCATGAATAGTTAAGTAAATGTACACAGGTAGTACAGATAAGAGATAACACCTCCACTATAGGCACCATCACTAGTGGGGTGCCACAAGGATCCATCTTGGGATCCACTGTTTTCAATATTTTTGTTTCAGATATGACATCAAACCTAAAGAATCTAGCTACAAAATTTGCAGATGATATTAAAATTGTAGCCATGGTGGGAACACCAGACGAAATAGTGGAATTTTCCAAATTTATCTTCTAAAACTTGAAAACTGGGCTAAAAAAATGACATGGTCTTTAATACTAATAAATGTTTAATTATGCATTTAGGTGATAATAACCCTAACATTGATTTTGTTTTGAGTAATACAAACCTGACATCAGTAAATGAAGAAAAAGATCTGGGAATAATTATTAATGACAATTTTACTTTTACCTCACATATGAACCTTATTAGGAAACAAGCCAACAAAATGATAAGATGCATAAAAAGATCCTTTGGGTCTAGAAGTAAAGAATGTATCCTCCTACTTTACAGAGCTCATGTATGTCCTCACTTGGATTACTGTTCCCCTTTATGGAGTCCCTATCTTAGGTGAGACATTAATGCATTGGAAGGGGTACAGCAAAGAGTGACCAAGATGATAGATGGATTGCAACATAAAAGCTATGAGGAATGACTTGCAGACTTGGATTTATATTCTTTGGAAATAAGAAGGACAAGTGGTGATATACTCCTGATATTTAAAACTGTTAATGATAAGGAGCTTATGACACAGTTGGGAATGACCTTCAATAAGAGAGAATATAATCATAGAAGTCACAAATTTCAACTATCCTTAACATTCCCCAAATTAGACCATAGATGTTACTTTTATACCCAAAGAATTATACCCATTTGGAATGGACTACCCAAATCATTATTTAATACTGCAAACATAGAAACCTTCGAAACCAATCTTGATAAACTTTTACTAAATAAGGTATAAACAAATTCCAGGATCTGGAGATACTGTATACTTATATGGGCTACGGCCTTCTGTGCATCTATTTCTCTTAGTATGTAACTTAGTATTCTACCTTCTGGGCTGAGAATCAGAAGGAGAGCAGCACCACTACTACCAGTGAATGTTGTTCTATGTACAGTATGGGGCTAGGAATCAGAGGGAAGGAGGGCACCACTACTACCAGGGCATTTAATTATATATATGGGGCTGGGAATCAGGGGAGGACCACTACCACAAGGGAATGTTATTGTACCTACAGAGCTGGAAATGAGGTGGGATATACCACTAGCAGCAGGGCATACACTTCTACCTACAGGGCTGAAGATTGGCAGAAGAATGCCAGAGACCACAGGGGGTGGTTGTGCTCCTCCAGAGGCCATCCAGCTTGGTGGTCACACTACCTCCGGCAGCTGGAGTTAAGTCAGGGTTTTGACAGGCGGTATTTCTACTGCACCAATGGACTGTGTTAAACCCTTTTTGCACAGCACGATGCCACTGAATATGGTGTAGCTTGCATATTTATGGCCACGCCCTTCCCCTTGCCTGCATACAAACATTGTGTTTTGCACTGGCGCTAACCCGCTTTGCCCGTGTAACAGCCCCTTTTGAATATGGGGCTCCAGCACAATCCCCAGTTTGCAGACAAAAATTAGTTAGCACCCACGCAAACTTTTGAATATCAGGCCCATGGTTTCCAATTCTTGGCAGCATGGCACATGCAGGAGCAACATTTGGTGGGAATTTCTCTCAGTATGGGTTAGTTTAGCTAATAGGTTTGGGCCATTGAAGAGAACAGCACTAATATTTAACAAACAAACAGAGCAGTCACCATGGGATTTCTCTCAGTTGAGAGACTGTCATGGTCCTTAAGGATTAGAGAATTGTGGCTCACTGAACAGTGGCACAATCTAGGTTTGAGCACAGTCAAATGCTAATGCTGACACTTATCTAGTTACTGTGTGTCAAGCAGGTGATTAGCAGGGATTACCAGATCCTGAGCTGTTCTGAACTGCTCTGTGGGGAAATTCTGGTGGCTGCATTAAATGGCATGCAAGGTACAATATAACAGTTATGATTAACATAGGTTGCTGTAAGGGAATGGCTTTTGGTTTTAACTTTCTGTCCATACTCAGCAGCTGTCCATCTTAAAGCAGCAGTATTTGTTAGTCACCATATAGTTTTTATTTTTTCCAACAATAATGTTGTTTTTCTGGCAAAATAATCAATTTACCTATTTTTTCTGTTTGTTCCTTTTCATTACCAAAATAAGATAAAGGATTTTGAGTTTTTTTTTTGAATTTCTTGTTCCTGTGCTATGCCCATCATGAAAAAATTGAATATCTTGGTACAGTGAGGGAATTAAAGCAACTATCTGGAAGACAATTAAATCAACTGAAGTTCAGGGAATGCAGGAGGGAGTGGAAACACTGTGGATCACCCTGGAGACAGGAAATGGCACCACTGTTCACACTGGCATGATCTACAGACCTCCAGCACAAGGGGAGGAGATGGACAGGGTACTAGTGGAAACCATCCACAAAATGATAGCCAAAGGTGAAGTGCTGCTGGTGGGAGACTTTAATTTTCCTGATGTGGATTGGAACACTCAGGTTGCAGCCACAGCCAAGAACAGAGGCATCCAGGGTGCCATACAGGGGATGTGCCTCAAACAGCTTTTGGTGGAACCCACTAGAGAAGGAGCAATATTGGACCTGGTACTCATCAATGGGGACAAAGTCTCCAGTGTAATGGTGGGGAGCCACCTGAGGTCCTGTGATCATTGTATGGTGGGGTTCAATGTGAGAACAGTGGACGAGTCAAACCACTTGAAAGGAACAGTCCTGGATTTCACTCAGATTGACTTTGCAAAATTGGGGGAATGTCTCAAGGAAGCCCTGGCAGAGGAAGAAGAAGAAGGGGGTGTACAGAAACAATGGGCTAACCTTAAGGGAGCTATAGCAGAGGCAACAAGCCTTTGCGTTAGGCAACTATAGCAAAACAAAGAGAAAGAAAAAAACACCATGGTTCTCAAAGGAAATGGCCAGGAAGGTAAGAGAGAAAAGGTTAGCTTTAAGGAGATGCAAGGAAACACAGAGGGGGGAAGACAGGGAACTGTATCTGGAAAAGAAGAAGGAGGTAGGGAAAACAGTAAGAAGCACAAAAGTGCAAGTGGAGGAAAAAATAGCCCAAGCAATTAAGAAAGGAGACAAGACCTTTTTCACATATATTAAAGAAAGAAGACCAGGGGTGGGATTGTGAGGTTAAAAAGGGAGGGGTGGGTGTGCAGAGGGGGTCTTAGAAAAAGCAACAATCCTGGACAAATAATTTTGTTCAGTATTCACAGAAAAAGGAGAAGGATAAGGACCACTATTGGGCAATAGGCCCACCAATAGGAGAGAGGTTTATATTTATGGAGCAGAGAGTCCTAAAGGAACTCAGGAATCTGAAATGGGACAAGGCTATGGAGCCAGCTGGGATACATCCCAGAATATTAAAATAATTCTGAGAGTTTCTGGCAGCACCACTAACAGCTCTATTCAACATATTGATACAGATACGGTAGTTCCAGGGGACCAGAGGAGGGCAAATGTAGTCTCTCTACACAAAAGTGAGAACAGGGAGGAGGCTGGCAACTACAGGCCATTCAGTCTAACCTCAGTGGTGGTGTGGAAATTAATGGAGTCACTGCTAAAGGAAAGGATTGTGATATTTCTTGAATCCAGCAGAGCACAGGATCTGAGGCAGCATGTATTCACAGCAAGAAGATCTTGTCAAACAAATCTGATAGATTTCTTTGACTGGGTGACCAGGGAAGTAGATCGGGGGGGGGGGTGTTGGGTCGGATGTGACCTACCTAGATTTCAGCAAGACCTTCAACACCGTCCCATATAGGAGGTTGGTAAATAAGTTGGGCAGCTTGGGAGTGGGCCCCTAGGTGGTAAAATGGGTCAGAAACTAGTTGAGTGACAGAACACAGAAGGTGGTGGTAAATAGCATTTAATCTGAGGAGAGGGATGTGACCAGTGGGGTGCCACAGGGATCTGTACTAGGACCAGTCCTCTTTGATGTTTTCATAAGTGACATTGCAGAGGAGCTGGAGGGGAAGGTATGCCTCTTTGCAGATGACATTAAGATCTGCAACGGGGTCGACACTCCATGGGAGATGAAAAAGATGAGAAAGGACCTAAATATGCTTGAGGAGTGGTTGAGAGTGTGGCAGCTAAAATTTAATGCAAAGAAGTGCAAAATTATGTATTTGTGGCACAGAAATCCAAATGAAGAGTATAAGATGGGGAGAGGTACTGACAGACACCAATCAAGAAAGGGACCTGGGGGTAAGCATATATGATGACCTAAAGGTAACCAAACAATGTGAGAAGGTGGTGAGGCAAGCCAGTGGGAAGCTTGGATGGATAGGGAGAGGTATCACTAACAGAAAAAAGGAGGTAGTTATGCCACTGTACAGATCACTAGTGAGACCTCATCTAGAGTACTGTGTCCAGTTCTGGAGGCCGCATCTCTGGAAGGACATAGACAAAACAGAGGTATTTCAGAGAAGGGCAACAAAAATGGTGCAAGGACTGCACCAAAAGTCATATGAGGAAAGACTAGAGGACCTCAATATGTATTCCCTGGAGGAGAGGAGAGAGAGGGGATACGATAGAGACATTCAAGTACCTCAGAGGTATAAACAAGGTACAGGAGGATAGCATCTTTCATAAAAGAAGGTGTACAAGAACAAGGGGGCATGATATGAGGCTACAGGGGGTTATGCTCAGGGGCAATGTGAGGAAGTACTTTTTCTCAGAAAGAGTAGTGGATGCTTGGAACAGTCTCCCTGCGGAGCTGGTGAGGGTAAAATGGTAGGGGATTCAAGAATGCATGGGATAGGCATAAGAGTACTCTTGCATTAGGGAAGCCGCAGATCAACTGGGGTGTGCGGTATTGCATTAGGTATGGAAAAGGGGCAGACTAGGTGGGCTGCACGGTCCTTGTCTGCCATCACC
This sequence comes from Neoceratodus forsteri, assembly GCA_016271365.2. Lineage (NCBI taxonomy): Eukaryota > Metazoa > Chordata > Ceratodontiformes > Ceratodontidae > Neoceratodus > Neoceratodus forsteri. The sequence continues at coordinate 1,072,079,894 of CM028131.1, forward strand.
TTCTATGTTCTACAGTATGTTTCTATGTTTCAGTGCTATACTGTTTACCATCAGAGACAGTGAACAAAACATAGAGCAGGCAAACCAAAGGTCAAATATATACTTTAGCTTTATTAAAGTTCCATACTGCAAGGATTAAAAAATCAGTTTCCTGCAGCTCACCACTTCCACCTCTGTGGTGGAAACAGTGGATGTTGACATGTCTTACATTTCATAGGTGACACTGCAATGTTTTATCAGAGTCCCAGTGCGGCCATTTTTTACTGTGTGCTTGCACTTTACCATTGAAAACACATTCTAGAACCAGCCATCCTAATACACCCACTGTATGAATCCAGTATGTATATTCAATAGGTAACCTCAAGAGAAGAGATTTTTAAAAATTTTGAATGGCAGCCATCCTTAATGATGTGAGTCTTTAGTTACAAAATTAGAGCTGAAAATAGTTTTAAAAATAACCAAGAAAATTAAAAATGCACCAAAGATGAATCTAAGGATGTCAGAAATACATTTTTTTAAAACAAAAACTATGTGATGAAACTTTTTTAATGACTAACAACTACTGCTGCTTTAAGGGTATTCCCAGGATTTGGCCTATACCATATTATATGAGACTCCCCTGTCTCTGCAGAAGTAGATAGTAGATTCCAAGAACCTCCTAGAAATTGTCTGCAGACATTATAACCTGTTGTTAAGATTCCATTCAAATTTAACAAGCATTTGTCAATGCCGAATGTTGTCTTGCTGGCATTGGCATTGGTAGTGCAGGAGATAGATGCATAATAGGAATAGCAGTGAAGTATTGAACTGACGCCAACCCTACCCCCACCATGCAGAGAATGACAGGCTTTGGGTTGTGCCTTTGGGTCATCAACCATAACGCTCAAGCCATTTCACCTCACCCTACCCTGCAGACACTGACAAGTATTGTACTGTGCCTTGGGGTCTTTGGGCCTTATGCTCACCCTGTTCCATAAGGAAATATGCTAAGATGGGTGCAGTATAGAAGAATGGGGTGAACTTTGGGGTGAAGACTCCAAGGCACACCTCGATGCCTGTTACTGGCTGCAGGGTGGAAGTGGAGGTAGAATGGCATGAGCGTTACAGCTGACGATCCCAAGTCACACCCCTCACGCCTGTCAGTCTCTACAGAGTGGGGCATTATGGTTGGAAACCCTAGCCCCCCAGGTGTTTGTTGTTATTTTCACGCCAAATTTTTAACATGGGCTTTTTGTGACCCCACCTCATGAACAGTGACACTATCAGTTCGTTAGCTGAAAGGTGATTTTGCACAAGAACTGCGCCATTTGGCACCACAAGTGCGAAAACACATTTCAGGCAGGATGTGAAAAATGACAGCTGTACTGTTTATAAGGAGGTGTGAAAAATGGCAATGTTGAAAATCTGGAGTGAAAATATTAAAAATTGTCTAAGTAACAAGCTTGAGTGGAAACTGTGCAACACACGCTCGTAGCTCAGTCATTTTGGGGAATTTGTTCACCAAATTTGCAACATGGACTTTTGGGGGCACCACCTCATGAACAGTAGCACTTTTGTATCTTTAGTTTGTCCCGAAAGATGATTCCACGCAGTGACCATGAACTCACCTTTCGAGACCGAGTAACAAGATGACAGTGCATGTGTTCGTGAGGTGGGGTTGCCCGGACCCCATGTTGAAAATCTAGTACCAAAATTCCCCAAAATGGCTGAGATACTGTATCCACCTAAGTTAACCCCCCCCCCCATTGCCTGCCATTATAAAGCTTACCGCATTTTGTTCAGTTCCCAGTCGGCTTTCGAAGAGTTCAGAAGTGTTCCCACTCCACAGAAGATTGCAGTGCCGGCCCTCCAGAGGTAAATATGGGGTGACGGGGGTGCGGGGAGGTGGTGTGTGCAGAGGGTGGGTGCGGGTTGGGAGAGGGTGCACGGTGGGATGACAAGGGATTCTTTTTTTCCACAGGTAAATAAAAAGAAACCAGACTTCAGGGGAAGGTTTTCTTTATTTATAGGTAAAAAAAAGTGATTTTGGGGCATGCTGGAGTGGGCTCATGGTGTGCCATGAGTTTGTGGGTGGACATGATTCCGATGGGGATTGGGCACTCCCATCGGCAAAGAAAGTGTGTGTGGGGGGGTGGGAATATGATGCCGATGGGGATTGGGTACCCCCCATTGGCAAACAAATTGAACTGGGGGGACATGCCAACATGGAGACTGGGCATCCCCAATGTCAGCTTTGTGGGGATTGTGTGGCGGGTGGCAGGAGCCACCACATTTACTGGAGTGTTTCAGCAGGAAACGCACATAACAGAGCCTTGTCATCTGATGCTCTGATGAGGAAACTGCACTTCATTGGCATGGCAGATTTCTTTCAACTCCGTGGCTCTCTTTGAAACTGCTGTCAACGCCAGCATGCTCACTGATTGGTAGCTGAGGGACGCACCCACTAAAGCACTCCCTGCATTTGCCAACACTGCCACACCTCTAAATGTGCTACTTCCACAAGATGTTGCTTGCGCACATGAAAGACAACATAAAACGGAGGTGTGTTGATTCCTGTTCCTGCCGTTTGATCAGGTTGACTCCCCACAAGAGATCCATCACATAGTTCTTAAAAGAAAAATTCTTTTCAAATATTGTACCAATGGATTAGCTTTATTGTCTCCACAGTTAAAGACTTACAAGGCTTTTTCCTGGGGTTTTACATGCATAATGTTTAATACAATTACCTTAAATTTGGTATGCAGGGACTGCCTAATGGCCCAATAGGAAATGCATCAAACTCCCATACTGGTGATCCAGAATTGGTAGTGAACTTGGAAGCTGGGTCTGCCAGGCCAAGGACTAGGGAAGCAACATGTGGGAGCACTTCCACCATGGAGGGCATCAGGTTCCACCACTCTGGTGACTCCTGGTGGAGGGAGAGGGAACTTGTTTCTTCATAGAGGATGCCATACATGCAACAAGGCCAGCTGTGAACTATGTCTGATGTTCATTTATTTATTTAGTTTTTGTTTACCGGGTAAGTGCGCTAGCCAACAGGTGACTATTTTCAGGCACGACCCGGGAGAATACAATACAGCATAACACATGGAAGCAAACAATACAACTTAGGCAAACAACCATACATAGTACATTCCTAGTCATATAGAGATGATTCCAGCTAGTCTAACATCGTTTATTCTATACTAAGCATGACCAGCAGGCCAAGAGCAGCTTCAGGGGAGTATTGGTACAGGTGGCAGGTAAGGAAGGGGTATAGGACTCGAGGGACTGCTAGCTGTTTTACCGGGGAAAGCATAGGGAGACTGCCGGGTTTGAGGTTCCCAAACAGGCAGGAAAAGACAGGAGAAGCGGTAATGGGAAAACGTGACCTGGCGGCCTTCGACAGCCAGCAAAGCAGAGTACCCAGGGGGAGTAAGGGGAAGTAAGGGGGATGCCAAGAGCACCCCGGCGGCAGGCTAGAGGGATGCAGGTTCATGGCCCCACAGTCAGGGGTAGAAAAAAGGGGAGGGATGGACGAGTGAGAGAGGCGGCTAAAGATACAGCTTTGGCGGTAGAAGGCGGGTAGGTGCAGCCGGGCAGGTGGTTCCTAGACTGGGCATAAGGACCGGAGGCAGCCCCAGGCCAATTAACGTCTATCGGCAGATAGATAGATAAGAGAAAGGGAAGGGAGGAGATAAAGCCAACATCCACCTATGGCTAGTATGGGCAGAGCCCCGGTAATGTAGAGGGTAAGAGACGGGGGAAGGGTGAGAGGTGCCATAAACTGACAGCCGTCAGCAGTCAGCCCATGCAGCCTCAGGGGGTCTGGGGGAAGTAAAAGGATCCCGACGGCAGGCTAGAGGACGCCAGGTTTATGTCCCGCCATCAGGGATGAAGAAAAAAAGGGAGGGTGGGTGGGAGGAAGGCGGCATTAAAATACGGCTTTAAGCGGTAGTAAGCAGGAAGGTGCGGCCGGGCTCATGGTTCCGAGGTTGGGCATAGAGGCAAGGTGTCAGTCCCTAGCCGGGGATCTCAAGCGGTAAAGGAGGACAAGTGAAGGGGAGGGAGGAGGTGGAGCCTTATAGTACCAACATCCACCTGAAGTAAGTTTGGGCAATGTCTAGGTAGCGCAGAGGATAAAAACAGTACATAATATACAGTAAATGTAGGTAGTAGTAGATAAGTGCAAACATTCCTAAGAACTTATACATGATTATAACGATAATGAATTTTTAGGAGAGGGGTAGGAATCAGGGGAGAGAGAACAAAGGAGGGTGGTGTAGGATGAAAAAGTCAGAGGACAACCACCAACTGAGCAGAGTGAAGGCTCTGTCCAGTTGGATGCTGCAGTGCATAGGGAGAGTTATCAACAGCAGAAAGAGGGAGGTGGTGATGCCATTATATAGATCACTGGTGAGACCCTACAAGGAGTAATGTGTCCTGTTCTGGAGAACATATCCCAGAAAGGACATAGACAGAGTGGAGGCAATCCAGAGAAGGGCAGCTAAAATAGTGAAGGGGTTGCACCAAAAGCCCTATCAGGAGAGGGTAGGGATCTCAACATGTATGCCCTGTAAGAATGAAGGGAGAGAGAGGATATGCTAGAGATCTATAGATACCTCATGGGGGTAAATAAGTTACAGGAGGGGAATATATTCTAGAGAAAATGATGCATGAGAACAAGGGGACATGCAGTGATGCTGGAAGAGGGTAAATTAAAGAGAGATGTGAAGAAGTACTTCTTCTCTGAAACAGTGCTGGATACCTGGAACAGTTTTCCAGCAAAATCTTTTTCAGTTATGTCAACCCCCTTATGAAGGATGACAACAGTATTGATCCCATATTTCTAAATAATAACATACCTATTAATAAATCTGCGGACATTGCATAGGCAATAAATAGATATTTCTTTCTATATTTTCAAACAATCAAAATACTATAAATAAATTTAAAGATCCAGTCTTGGAGAAAATCAAAATAACCAAAAGGAGCATCAAAAACAATGGCCCAGATATTCAAAAGAGCTGAGCCATGCGCAATAAGGTTGCGCCTGCACAAGTCCGAAATGCGCCATTCTGCGATATTCAGCAGGAGGCAGTTGCGCCCCCCAAATCATGCTGAGCAACAGCACAATGCTAATGAAGGCATGCTCAACCGAAGGGGGAGGAACCATGCATAAACTGCACAGCCCGATATTCAGTCAGGCCGTGCAGAGTTATGCAGGAGCAACCCCCTACCTGCGCCTGCACAACTTTGAGCCAAAAAAAAAAGGATCAAGTCGAGGGCCACCCACAGGTGAGCTGCCGCATTGCAGGGTGCAACACAGCAGCTGCCACCTGTGGGTGGCCCTCCACTTGTCCCGGTACCCTGCAGCCCGATCGTGGGCATAATAGTACCCCCGTAGCCCGATCGGCGCGGCAGAAATCCCCGCAGCAGCCCGATCGCGGGCATAAAATTCTTCCCCCCCCCTCCGACTAGCCCGATCGCAGGCATAAAGTAATTCTACCCCACCCCCGACTAGCCTGATCATGGGCATACCGTAAGTTAAACCCCGCCGACTAGCCCGATCGTGGGCATAAAGTAATTCTACCCCCACCCCCGACTAATGAATCGCGGGCATAAAGTAATTCTACCCCCACCCCCGACTAGCCCGATCGCGGGCATAATGTAAGTTAAACCCCCGACTAGCCCGATCGTGGGCATAGTAGTTCAACCCCCAAAGACCAATATCCCTGGTTGTCCAGTGGCGGGCGGCACGGGGAGCGGGTGGTGGGCCCGTGGGTGGGTGGGGTGGGGGTCACTAGATCTCCAGGGATATTGGACTTTGGGTGGTGGTTTTGACCTTATGCCCGCGATCGGGCTCAGTCCACTGGACCACCAGGGATATTGGTCTTTGAAGGGGTTGAACTCACGTTATGCCACGATCGGGCTAGTGCGGGGAGTTTACATTCACATTATGCCACAGCGATCGGGCTGGTCGGGGTTAACCACGTTATGCCAGCGATGCGGGCTGGTGTGAAGGTTTAACTTCGTTATGCCCTGCGTCCGGGCTAGTCGGAGGCAACGTGTTATGCCCGCAATCGGGCTAGTCGGGGGTTGACTACGTTATGCCCACTGATTGGGCTGATGGGCGTCGGTCCCCGACGGCTGCTGCCTGGCAGGGCGCCAGGCACAAGTCGTCAGGGATCGGTGCACCTGCATGCTAATGGCATGCAAATGGGGCCGTAATTAGATGCTAATGGCCCCCCGTGCGCCTTGCATAAATTATGGCCCCATTTGCATGTCACCTTTTGAATATCGCAGGTTTGCGCGTGGCGCAATGGAACTTGCACCACCGCATCTGAATGTTCCACTCTGACCACTTGCGGTGGCGCAAGTTCCACTGCACCATGCACAGTGGCTTGGCCAGGGGGCGATATTCAAAGGCGTTGCTCAATAGCGCAACTCCGTTGAATATTACCCTGGCCACACCCCTGTGCAACTTTTTTAAGCAGCGCAAGGGGTTGCGCCACAGAATGGTGCAGTTTGAATATCCAGGCCAACATTTTTAAACTCCAAAATAACTTACCAGTGTTGGATAACATTTCCCCGTATGATGAAAATGATGACTGATAATATAACTAAACCTTTGCAAATTACCTACCAATTAACCACTGACACAGCACAAATTCCAGCTGATTGGAGAAAGTCCAATGTGACACCCATCTACAAAGAGGGAAATAAACAGCAACACATTAACTGGAGACCAATCATCCGCACCTCAATTCCAGGAAAAATACTGGAAAGTTTACTTAAGAATAGTCTGCAAAATACATTACAAAATATGGACACTCAACAACATGGTTTCACCACTGAATGCTCTTGTGTCACTAAGCTATTAAATTTCTACGACAACATTAGCCATTATCTGGACAAAAAAGTCATCTGTGACATGATCTTCCTTGATTTAAAAAAAGCTTTTAATCTTTTCCCACATTGGAATGTCATTGAAAAAATGAAAATGATGAATCTAAATGACTACATAAGATATTGGATACATGACAGTATGTTAAAAGATACAATTAAAGGACATTCTTCTAAACTGGGTAGGAGTATTGATGGGGTGCCTCAGGGCACAGCTGTGGGACTTGCCATCTTTAACATCTTCATATTGGAGCTAGCTAGTAATGTTAGCAATTTATCACAAAAATATGCAACTGACTCAGAACTGGAAGGTTGGGGGGCCAGACCAAATAAAACCCATACAAACTGATCTAGACAAAATCTCAGAATGGGCATATCTCTGGGATACAGTATTCAACATTGAAAAATGCAACATAATGCATCTTAATAAATACAACAAGGCCAACTATGGTCTATGTGGCAAACTATTATAAGATACAACTCAAGAAAAAGACCCGAGAGTTATGTTCACTGGCGACTTATTCACCAAAAACAAATCAATACAGTAATAAGAAGAGCAAACAAAATTATGTGATCTATAAAGAGAAAAGTAAGATCTAGAAATAAAAAAATATTTTCCCCATTATGTATGGCTTACTGTATGTAAGACCTCATCTTTACTATGTGAGTCAGTTTTGGAATTCTTTCAAACATAAGAAAGTGAAATTGAAAGGGTACTATGACAGTCCACCAAACGCATTACCTCACTATGGCACTATAGGTACAGTGATAAATTGCAAAACCTAAGCCTGATGAGTTTAGATACTAGGAGGAAAAGAGGTAACATACTTTTATAACATGGGGTAGGAGTTGTAACAGATGTGATTGGTACAGGATGATCACCTTATCATTCATTAATTCCCCATACATGCACAGCAAGTTGTGAACTGGCCATCTGCACAGATCAGCGAGTGGTGCAGATCTTGTTATTCTGGGTAAAATTCAGTCTCACAGGCAGCCATCGTTTCACTCATTAAGTGGCGATCACCCTCTACCAGTGAAGCCTCCTACCCCATGGTATGACTACTGACAGTGGAGTGGTGACTTTCTTAATGTGTCTACCAGCAGCAGATATAAGCAACAAGTGCTGCAATACCCCTTGGAGCAGTTGGTCTGCCCAGCCACCCACCCTGTGGATCTCCGACAACTGAGCAGAAACTGTCATCTTGCCATACGGTAATGCATACTCCCAGTTGCCATGACTACTGACAGTTGTATCTTGCGGTTCCTTAATATAAGCAAGTCACCAGTGTGCCTCAGTGCTGTGTGCCTCCCCACCCACCCACCTGCCCTGTGGACCTCTGGGAGCAAAGGGGCAAGTGTCATTTTGCCATTCATTAAGGTTTAGTGCCACCCAGTATTGTGTAATGTCTTTGGTGTTCTGTGGTAGCATACAAAATACTGTGTGGGCTCCAGACAGCGGTGCTGAGAATCTGTGGGAAGTTGTGGTTCAGTTTTCTCCTGTTATGAATTGTTTCAGCTGACTGTGGCACCATACAAAATACTGTGAGCTCCAGACAATGGTGCTGAGACCAAGAGACAGGAGGTGACCCCCCTCCCACAGCACCAAGCAGCAGAAGTCCAGATAGCGAGAGCAACCCTCCCGACAAAGTCCACCCCCTCTTGCTGCTGACAGTGCTACCTTAGTGTCCACCCCTGCCGCTGCTCCTTGGAATCTGAATGGCATAGCACACTGCAGACAGAGGGAGAGACACAGTCACACCAAGAGTGAGATCGGTACGTCCGAATTCCGGCACTGTGCGGTGTCTGTGTCTGCTCCTGCTTCTGCTCGTTTCATGCTGCACAGTGTCATCTCTCACTTCTCTCATGTCTCTCTCCCTCTCTCTCTCTCTCTCTCTCTCTCTTCTACATAGTACAGAACTTAGAGGAGAGAACAACTCACATGTTACTTCGATTTTATTTGTCGGCCACTGCTGAGAAAGGGGTAAGTGAGCTGTGGGACCAGTTTTGTCTCTGTCTCCCTCTCTCTCTCTGATCTCCATTAGTGTGTGATCTCCAGTTCCCGATCCCACCTGAGACAGAGTGACATTCAATTGGGAGCAAGAGATAGTGAGAGAGACACAGAAACTATAATTAAGCCGTGCGGCAACCTGACATATGTGTGTGCCTATGTGTCTCTCTGTACAGTAACAGTCGCATTCCCCTGTCGTGCTCCATTAAATTTGCCATTCCCTACAGGCCATACTTACTGACTGCACCTTCTGCCCTCTCATGTCTGTGTGCGTCAGCCATGTGGTATATTTGCCATAGTGCACCACAGAGAGCTCCCTGTCAGTGGCAATCAAAAGCAGATGTGTGAACTGCTGAACACTGAGCTTCCTGCTTCTGATGGTGGCAGAACACATAAAAAGTTCCTCTGTTTTAATTAATTAATCATGCTTTCCTCCTTTTTTTGAGGGTCTGGTGACACCCCATGTTATAAGCACACCTGCGCTGTGGCCCAAGCCCTACAGGATCCCTCCTGTCTGCAAATCTACCAGTGGCATGACTGGCACCTCCAAAGCCATCGCCGGCCCAAGCCTGCCAGACAATACATCCCTTCTGGACCTTTAGCGGTGTGACCACCCCTCTGAAGCCACCACCCATGCTACCCTCTTCAGCCAGGAACTCAAACTAATTCCCTCTAGCACTTTGCGCTGACATCCCATCCTCCCCTCTCCCTTCCACCCTATCCGGACACTTTTACTTACAGCCCCAGGCCGTCAGGTGACCCCACCCTATCTGGACACTTTTATTTATAGCCCCAGGCCATCAGGTAACCTATCTCTTGTGAATTACTAAGTATCTACTACCTCCTTAGCAGGTTATACTATTCCACCTCTAGAGGGCAATACATCGAGTACAGTAATCTTGTTCCACTTCTGTTCACTATCTAAAACACAGCTCAGTTCCTCCGCTTCAGTCCCCTCCTCCGTGTTCCCTGCTTGCCAAACCTTTCTCCTAATACTATGGTTTTCTAAACTCCTGCCTCCTTGTTCAATGCAACTCCTACTCTTCTCTCACCTTCTTTTTCTACTCCTATCCCTTTCTCTACCACCCCCACTTGCTCACTACTTGTCAATACCAAATAACTTCCCCCCCACCCAGCTACTATCTCCATTCCACTGCTTACATCCTTGCTATTACTCCCACCCCTCCTTTGAGCTATGGTCTCACTCTTCTACCATTCCTCATGTGTCTTTACTAACAGTGCCTACTTTCTTTGTGGTTCTTCATCTTCTGCTCCCATTCTCTCCTGCTCCCCTCTCCTTCAAACTCCTAACTTCTCATTGTGTCCTCCCAAATCCCCTAAGCTCCACTTCCTAATCCTCGCTCTACTGTTACTCTCCTCTGGGGATAACTACCCCTGGTCTGATTGCTCCCTGCTCTCCTGGCATTTCCTCTTCTTCTGCCATGCCCTCCTCTTCTCCCTCAGCCCTCCCAAGGGGCTTCAAGATCCTACATCTAAATATCCGAAGTTTGCTGAACAAAATAGAACACCTTCAAACCATGGTGGCCACTCTAAATCCAGACATTCTAATCATCACAGAAACATGGCTAAAGAGCATGACCCCTGAACACTCAGTCTCCATTCCTGGCTACACCCTCCTAAGACAAGACCAAGCCGGCAGGGGTGGAGGTGTAGCCATGTACGTTCTAACCTCCATCCAATATTCCATCATTTACTCATCCTCCAATCCAGCGACCCATCATGCTCTAGCTATTCATGTGACCCTGCCCTTCACTCTTCCTATCCTTATAGCCAGCATTTATTGCTGCCTTAACGTCCAGCCTTCAGTCATGCTTGATCTCTTAAGCTCCATCACTGTCCTTTCTCGCTCTGAGGAACTATTCATCCTAGGTGACTTCAATTTAAATTGGCTATCACCTAAAACAACCAAAACAAGAAATGAAATTGGAGCCCTTAACCTCTCCCAGCTGATCTCAGAACCCACCCGACCAAACCATAAGTCACAACAACACTCCATACTTGACTGGGCTCTTACCTCCCACCCCCAGAGAGTCATCAACTCTGGCATCCTTTCTGATGCTCTCATCAACCACAACCCAATATTCATAGTCAGGAAAGTTCACAGACCAAAATCACCACATAAAACTTTGCAATTATGCTCTTTTAAATCCCTTGATATTGAACCACTCCTGCACAACCTTGCCCTTTCTGACTGGTCCCCATAACTTCCTTTTCCTCAGTTAATAAGGCCCTACTTTAAAGAAATATTTCCTGTATATTGGAATACCTTTGTCCCACTCAGACAAACCAGTCAGGGGTAACAACCTACCATGGATTACTCCAGAATGTTTGGCCTGCCTCAGAGCTAGAGATCATGTCTGGAAGCATCACAAAGCAGCCCAGCTTCCTAGCGACCTCACGACCTACCGCAAGCTCCAAACTCTTGCACCAGGGCAACAGGGCTAGCCAAGTCTGAATACTTTAAAACCGCCTTCATCACAAACATAAATTCCCCTTCCAAGTTCTGGAAGGTGGCCCACACCCTCTTTACCTCCCCATCCCACCCACCCTCCTCGGTGATTAAAATAAATGGCTTTCTTGTGGCTGACCCACTTGCCGTAGTTGCAGAATTTAACTCCTATTATACCTCCTGTGCCATTGAGCTACTGAAGTCCCTCTCTACCTACCTTCCCTCCTCTCCATCCTCTAATGGAGCTACCCTCCCCCATCCTACCACCCCCTTCTCCTTCACTACAGTATCCCCTAATGATACGCTAAGAGTCCTCCTCATCATCAACCCATCAAAAGGCTCCTTCCCTGATGGCCTTGACCCTAAACTCCTCTCTCTCTCTCTCAGCCCTGGCCATTGCCTATCCCCTTTCTCTAATTCTAAATGTCACATTCTCAACCACCTCAGTCCCTTCCCATGAAAACACGCTGTGGTCCACCCTCTGCCTAAAGGGGGTACCCCCTCATCCCCTGGCAACTACCACCTCATCTCTCTCCTCCCCACCCTAGCTAATCTACAAGAACACATTGTCCTCTCCCAGCTTACCACATTTCTGTCTGACACCTCCTACTTCACCCCTTTCAAATCAGGTTTCAGGAAAAACCACTCTACCACCACCTCTCTACTTCGGCTTACTGACTCCATCCTTACCGGGATGGACAACAACCAAATCACCTCAGCCATTTTAGTCGACCTTGCCAAGGCTTTCAACACTATCTCCCATTCCCTTCTCCTTGAATCCCTCCTGGCAGCTGGTCTGTCTCCTTCTGCCACTAGCTGGTTCAAGGCATATCTTACTGGTAGAATCCAGTCAGTAAGGATCTCAGACATCATTTCCCCTCCCCTCCCGATTAGCACTGGAGTCCCACAGGGCTCAGTGCTAGGGCCCCTATTATTCTCCATCTTCCGAAATGACCTTCCTTCTATCTGCTCCCCCTCATCCACCATATACGTGTACACTGATGATATGATCCTGTATGCATCTGGCTCATTTCCAGCTGAGGTTACATATAGCTTGCAGCAAGACTTTGACAAGGTTCAGCTCTGGTTTGCTAACCGTCAACTATTCCTTAATGCCAAGAAGACTGTCTCCATGACCTTTGGCACAAGGCAGAGACCCTCTAGGCTTCCCTCCCTGACCACTTTCCACACCCTCGATGGGACTTTACTTGAGGACACATCCTCCTTCAGGTACCTTAGTGTTTGGCTAAATCAACATCTCAACTTCTCTGGACATATTGACGCCATCCATAACAAATTGAGCCTTAAGCTTGGTGCCCTGCTCAGGAACCATAGTTGCATCCCTCTTACAGCTAGGTGTGAACTTATTTTGGAGATGATCCTCCCCATTTTTGACTACTGTGACATAGTCTACACTGCTGCTCCCAAGTTCTCCCTGACCAGATTAGACACCCTATTCAACTCCTTTTGCCACTTTGCCCTTGATGCTCCCTCTCGCACCCACCACTCTGATCTTTATCATGCCCTATCCTTCCCCTTTCTTACAAATAGGCACCTCTCTCACTGCGCTAAATTCACCTCCAAGCGCTGGCTGGGAGAACTCGCATCCCACCTCTCCTCCTCATTTATAACACCCCCCCTACCTCTCACTCCTTTAGATCTACTGACTCCTGTACTCTGGCTGCCTCCTCCAGATCCACCCTTATTGGCCAGTTTAGTTACTCTCACTGCCTCCCTAAAATTTGGAGCTCCCTCCCCCCTCAAATTCATCACTCATCCTCCTACTACTCCATCAGCACTGCACTAAGTAACTACCTAGCATCTAGCTGTTCCTGCTATGACTCTCCCTAATTCCTTCTTCTAAGCTCCCCTACAAATTCTATCCCCCTTTCAGTACCTATACCTTACCCCCAATGTATCTCCACCTCCCTCTCCCCTAGAACCACACTCCTTCTTTTTTCCCCCTTTTCCCTCCCCTACTGGCCTTCCCTTGCCTCTTACTGTCATACTCAACATCTGAAGTTATACCGTGGGCTTGTCCCTACCCTTTCTCTACTCCCACAATCCAGCTCTCCCCTCCATCTCACTTGCCATTTCAGTCCCCTTGCAGGGTTTTCTGCATCCTGAAGGGGTCCTTCTGGGACTCAGCCTTTCTTCTCTCTTAGCCTTTACCCTCTCTTATGGCCTTCCCTGACCCCTTGCTAGGTTCTCAGCATCCTGAAGGGTTCCATTGGGTTAGGTCCTATTCCCCTCTTAGATGTTAATCCTCCTCCCCTCTCTCCCTCCATTTCCTCAGCCTCCTCAGTTCCTTTGCAGGGTTCTCCGCATCCTGAAGAGATCCTTCTGGGACTCAGCTTATTCTTTCTCTCTCACCTTTACCCAGCCTCCACTGGCCTTTCCCCGACCCCTTGCAGGGTTCACAGCATCCAGAAGGGTTCCAAATGAGTTCCTTTGGGTTTAGGTCCTATTCCCCTCTTAGGTGTTAATTCACGCTTTCTCCCTCTTCTCTTACCCTCTATAAATTCCTCCTACCACCTCCTCCCCAATCTAGCCCTCCCTGCACCCTTGTAGGGTTCTCAGCATCCTGTAGGGGGACCTTTTGGGGCTAGGCTTATCCCCCCTCCTCCTCCTCCATTTTTCTTACCGCTTCACATTTCCACTTGTTTATTTCTCTTCTAGCTCGCACTTGCTTACTTACTATTTGCCCAATTACTTATTGTTTGCCAACACACGCTGTGACCCACCTATTTCTCTAGCACTTGTTTTACCTTTTTCTCTTCCCTGGTTGTTTTTCAATTGTAGTCTTTCTCTGTTCAGCCTTCTCTTTCTTTTCTTATTAGCACTACTCCTCCCTCATTGCTTATTTTCTATGTCTGTCCATACCCATGTTGTCCCCTTACCCCTACTCCCCTTGCACTTATTATTTGTTCGCTCAATTAATCTTATTGTACGGTACACTGTATGTTTCACTTGACTTATGCAAGTGTATGTTTAAAACACCTGTCCTATGCAAATGTATGTTCTTTCAATTGTCCCATATTGTACGAACCACTGTATGTAACACTTGCCTTATACAAATGTATGTTAATGATGACTTATGCAACTTGTATGTATGCATTACTGTTCCATCCTCATTGTACCACCTCCCCCAGGTCACACCAGGAGACCAGCAATTTGTTGCACAGTGTGCCTTCCTGGTGAAGCATTTCAATAAATAAATAAATGAAGTGCAATAACCCACTAACTCACTCCAGAGTGTGTGGTTATTGAGGATTAATCAACATCCCGGGCACTGTGAGGACACTCAGCCTGTGGCCTCATGCCTTATAATGCACCCGGGGTGTTGATTAATCCCCAATAACCGCACACCCTGTCATGGGTTATCGCCTACTTAATGTATGACATTATCAATGATAGTAGCCTGTTACATGAATTACAATTAAACTTCAGTCCTGGTCACTCTGATGGAAATTATACTAGACGACATCCACTACAGCTCACTAGGAATCATTTTAAAACAATGCAATGAAAATTATTTTTCACACAGAGGGTGATAAACCCCTGGAATAATTTAAGTTTAGACATTGTAATAAGTAAATCAAAAAATAATGTTCATCTAGACTGGATAGAAACATACTAAACAGAAACTGAATAGACTGCTTCACTAGCAGTTAGGAACTATCTATGGGCTCTGGGTGCCTAAGCCCCACACTTTTGTAGTACAAACCATAGTATGGTGGAGGCAAAAACAGTGGTGGGCTTCAAATGTGCATGGGATTGGCACAAGGGAATCCTAGTGGGAAGCAAAGGCAGCAAAGGAACCTTAGATCAAGTAGGGTCTCCATTGATAGTATAAGCTGGGAAAAATGGGCAGGCTGGATGGATCAAGCAGTCCTTATCTGCCATCAGATTGTATGTTTTTAGTCCACTGCTGGCCCTACATATGCCAACCAGGAATCTCTTTCCTATCTGGATTGTGCTTGGGGAGGATTGGTACCCCCAGCCCCCCCCCCCAATGAGGGGTAACTCATGTAGAACTTTGGAAGAGAAGGTAAAGCCTGGAGATGGAAGGGTGACAGGGCCAGATGGATTGAGAACCATGATGGGGGCCAGGTAGATGAAAGGAAGATATGCTGTATATAGAAAACAAAATGCTATGAAAGGTTTAACAAACAGAGATGACAAAAATTCAATAACTGATAATAGAAAAATAATTGTATTTACATCTGTGGAAGAGAATTGTCATGATCCCACTTCATTTTAATGATCTAGTACACTGATGTTATCCTATGCCTTATTAGTGTAGCCATTGTCAATTACGTTTTACAGAGAAAGAAAATAGAATTATGTAAAAACACATTTCAGAGAACATCATCCTTGTAGACATGTCTTAGTGAAAGATCTTACATATGGGAGAAAAAAAATTAGGTGTTGCACAAAATCCTTAATTTCAAGCAATTAAATCTAACTGAAATGGAGCACAGAACTGATAAAAGCTGAAGAGTATTTATGACTTTTTCACTTCATGAACATGATACAGAAACTTTTTCATTGATTTCAGTCTGGCAATTCTATATTTCTTCTGTAAATACAAGATATGAATCATATTCTAAAACTGGGCTGGCAGAGAAAAGCACAATTTATATACAACTGGAAGACGTGCACCTTTTACACTCTGTAGAACATGCCAGGAATGCTGTAATAGGATATGCCTCTACTGAATTGTGTACATGGTCATATTAATTTCACATCACTAGACCAACCCTGTCTCCAAAATTCAAAGAACAGAAGCATCTGTCTCAGCTCTCTCCAGAGGCCTATCTTCAAAATGTGTTAAATGAAATATCAACTTTATGTACCAAGATCTGATAAATCTAATTACTGGGGTAAATAATACATTTTCAATTAGTCTCAGTGAGATAGTTGAGGTATGATGACAACTAATAGTAATTGATTTAATCTAATCAGATCCCCAATTTAATTTTACAGAGTTATGGTATCATCTGTTTTCTGACAAAAGAACAAAATGAGAGAGTGTGTGTATGAAAGATCTTGCTCACTATTAAACTATCCTGTGACTTTCAGTCTGGGCAATAGACATTACTAAGTAGAACTGAGTAGTATGCTATTACTTCTCTGTGAACAGTTGGCAACATCACAGGACCAAAAAATGTAGCATGCCGGGCAACCCTGACACCAGAAAGGTTTGTTCATTTTTTTTGAAGGCCAGGCACATCATTTGTCCCATTTTGCTTACCACCTCAGTGCTCGTGTAGCACCCAACATGGCCACAAAGGGCACATATGATGGTCCTGTCTGAGACTCCTGCCACATCCTGTTCATAAAACTGCAAATGCTTTATGCCTCCTTTTTCATATCAAGTAGAGCCCCTCCATGATGTACCTGCTCTCATACCTGAGTTTTTCACATTACAGCACAGCATGCTATGGCTTCACTACTGTATTTCCCACAAAAAAATTAAGAGCATTTTAGCTAAGTTTTTTTTTCTCATTCTGTCATTTTATACAATCTAACAATAACAAATGGTATCTGTATTAACATATCAAAAATTTTAAAACTCATTTTTAAAGAGTACATTCTTATTCCTCTGCCCCTAGTTTGTACCTTTGTTCAGTTGTTACTGCTGTCTTTAAATATAAATCAACAATGATTATCTTAACAATGTGAAATTACCATTTCAATTTCTTTACTCAAAATAATCCAACCAATATGCAATATTCCATTTCCAAAGGGTTCCTGCTTTTACAAAGCCTTATTAGTGGGAGAACTGAAGCACTGGGAAGTTAACGAATTTTCTCAAGATAACACAGTGAGGGACTGACACTGGATGGATTAGAAACTTGACCTCCTGGTTCACAGTCCTACGCTCTATAGTGCATAACTGTTATAATATGAATTACAACATTAGCATCTTAAATACAGTATACTCATAGAACACTGCAAAGGGTATGGGATACCAAACTGCTTGAAGTGGTTCCCCACTTGAAGCACATAGGCATGTTTCAGGGCAAGAACCTCAGCTTTCCTATAAGAAACTCCACATTAAGATTGGCGTCCTGTTCTGCTGCACATCCTGCCTCCCACTCCAAGTCTTCTGTGATATTAACCTCTAAGATGATCTTGCCAGCTTTTGACTATACCAACATGCCTACAGTACTGCCTCAAAATCTACTCTTGCCAGACTGGACCCCATGTTTTACTCTTTCTTGTCATGATACCCTGTGCGCTCTACCTATCACCACTGCTCCCTCTATGCTAAACTCTTCCTTCCCTCCTGTGAGGCCCATACCAGTGGCACTATTCCTCCTTCCTGACCAAATACTGAATTGGCTATGCCCCCTCATACCTTTCCTGTCTTCTTCCTCCATTCCATCCTCCTTTACCCTGCATGCATCTGTTGCTCAGTCCATTCATATCTCTCACTGCAAGACTACAGTAGGCCAGATTGCTTTCTCTGTCCACTATTCTACAGTGTGAAACAGCCTCTTCTCTGTTTCACTTATCCTCTCTCCATTCACTCACTTATTTTTGTCATCTCACTTCACAAAAGCACACAGCTGTATCTTGCCTTCTACCTACTTCCTGAACTATTCTCTACCTTATTAGCCATCTCCTAGTTTTCTGTTACCTTTACTCATTACATTACATACAATATGTCAAAGAGCAAATGTATATTTTATATTTTTATTTATGCTTTTTAAAACAGAGACATAGAAACAGTAAACTGTCAACAAAGTTGGAGGGAGGATGATTCAGAGGAAACATGAGGAAGAATGTCTTCACAGAACGGGTGGTGGACAAGTGGAACACCCTGCCAGAGGAAGTGGTGGGGGCTGAAACAATCACGGGATTTAAGAATGCATGGGATAGACATAAAGGAATTCTGGAGGTCAGGGGTAAGGGGCAACAGACTTCTAGGAAAACATAAACTGAACTTACAAGCTCAAATGGGCAGACTGGGTGGGCCATAGGCCCTTATCTGCCGACACTGTCTATGTATCTATGTAACATAAAAGGATTGAAAGTCCCATCCAGTCTGCCATATTTTCCCTACCTATTTTCTACCTCTTGGAACCAGCTTGGCAACAGGTGTCCCTCCCTTCTCCCTTTTCTCTACTCAGTATGCCCATGTGCATATCCCATGCATGCTTGAAACTCTCCACCATCTTCATGCCCACACCTCTTCCAGCAGGCTGTTCCAGGCATTCACCACCCTTTCTGTGAAGAAGTATTTCCTCTTTTGACCCCCCCCTTCAAGCTTCATAGCATGCTTTCGTGGTCTGGTGTTCCTCTTTCTCTGAAACAGTCTCTCCCACCCGCACTTGTTCACCCCCCATGAGACACTTATAAGTCTCAATCATGTTCCTTTTAACTCTCGTCTTGCAAACATTTGTTTGAATATGATTGTTTACTTTGATGCTCTGTTAATATTATATTTGATGGTCTGTTACATATTTCTATATTTGATATATGCACTTTGTTGTCTCTGAATTGTTTTGCTGTCTTACATCCTCTTGCGACCCTCTGCCAGGTCACAGCTAGAAATTAACCCCAGTTCAATGTGCCTATCACAGTCATCAAAATTTAAATAAATAGACATACTTTTTCACTTTTCCATTCATGCTTTTAGTACTAGTTAAGCAAATGGCCTGATACAGAGAGTGGATATTGATAAAATAACAACCTATTATGTTAAGCACCCTTAGCATAACCATGGGCCTATCAATATAATAATAAGTCCTTATATAATTAATAACCACGCACTACAGAAAAACATATTGCTATTTTAAATCTTTATTATCAAAGACTGTGGTGTGCATTATGTTACAAACACAATTTTAGAAGTCAGAAAGTTGTATTAAACATTGAACTGGAGCTGCAACAATCTAAATGCTCCATTTTAGCATTCAGCATTCCATAAGAGTTTATACTTTAACTTTATTCATTTTAAATCCCTCTAAAATAAAGGTAGCTAATGTGAAATGCTTGGAAGATAAAGTCCCATATCTAATGGGAGTATGCAATATGTAATCTGCTAAAGTAAGATTTTGGTAATAGTTTATTTTATTTATTTATTTATTGAAAAGTTTCACCAGGAAAGGCACACTGAACAATATAAAATTGCTTGTCTCAGTCCTCCACCATCTCATTGGCCGATTCATGATCATAAATCTTTGGTCTACTAGAGGTCAATCCCCCAGCTCCAGGCAGAGAAACCAGTGTGAAACTTCCCTAGCAGAGACAGACAAAAAAAATAAAAAAAACAAGAACACCCACACAAACAAAATACTACAGGTAAAAGAAAAAACATTCCTGACACAAATAATCCAGACCACGAGATCTTGGATAGATGAGTAAGATGATACAATTTACTTAATTGAGCAAATGGTAAAATCAGGAAACATAATAATAATCAGACAAGCAGGGCTTGAATGTGCTGGCTGCACAGAGGCATAAGAACAATGGTTTATACATTACATACTCAGTGAATAATACATAAGGTATAGGAAAACATGCTTAAAGAACTAACCTATAAGCATAAAATAAAACACAAATATGGCTTACATGCCTAACCACCTTAGAGTAAAGGATTATTTTGGTTGCTAAACAGTTGTCCCAGGATCTAAAGGCCTCTTTAACCACCATCTCTGAGAACAAACAATATATCTCAGAGATGGTGATTCTGGCTGCTGCAGGATTCAATGGTCATTCACTGCAGGAGGGAACATGAGCACTGTAAATGTTGCAGGTATAATCACCTTTACCAGGTGAGTAAATATCATTATCTCCTGCAACCTTTCCAGTGCTCATAAATTCTCACAAATGGGACTTTGTAGCAGTGCCCAGAAATATTTCCATGGGAGGGTAAGAAAAAGGATGGACCACACCCTCAGTCCAACACTGCTGCAGCTCAATGCACTGCTCTTCCAAAAGTTGCCCTGTCAGTCGTTGCGACATCCAACCTGTAATGGTGCACAAATGTGTGGATAGAAGGCCAAGGACCAGCTGCACAGATTTCCTGCATGGAGGCACCTCCCCACTCCACCCAAGAAGCTGACAAATCTCTAGTGGAATGCACCTTGATCCCTTTTGGGGATTCCTGACCTGCCCCTTGATAAGCTGCAACTATCACCCCCCTGATCCAGCTGGCAATGGCCTCTTTAAAAGCCACCTGTCCCCTTTTTTTCTCCCAGAAAAGAACACAAGCAAGCTATCCAAATTCTGAAACTCTTCAGTCATCGACAGATAGGTCTTTAGCAAGGAAACCATATCCAAAGGATGCAGGGCCCCGTCTGAGTTCCCTTGTTCCCCTCTCATGGTCGGCAAATGTATTGCCTGTTCCACATGAAACTGTGAGACCACCTTTGGAGCAAAGGATGGTACCACCATCAGGGATATTCTGTCATTATGGAAGGTGAGAAAAGGTTTCCAGCAGGAAAGTGATTGGCAGCTCACCCACGCATCTGCCAGAACACATGGCCATGAGGAACACCATTCTCAGGGTAACCCAACAAGGTGATTTAGCATCAAACAGAGACTTATATAGGCCATCCAGTACCAGATTAAGCTGCCAAGCAGCACAGAGTGGGTGAGTCCTGGGAGACGCAATCCTTACTGCTCTGAGCAAGTGAACCACATTGGGATGTGATCCTATTTCTCCCACCCTGGTGAGACATCCCCACACTGCTGCTATGGCCAACACCTGAACCCACAAAGAGGAGTAGGCTAGACCCTTGTCAGCACCATCATTAAGGAAATCAAGAATCTGAGGCAGTCCTGCCACTGAAGGTGACAAACCCTTTGCAGTACACCACTTGCAAAAAACATGCCAATGTCTCTGGTAAGTCCTGTTCATTGAAACCTTCCGGGATTGCAACAGACTGTCCACCACTCTTGGGGGATATCCTTCCCTCAACAGTCTTATCCTTTCAACATCCAGGTCATCAGTCAAATTGCCAGGGGATTGTGGTGTAGAATCAGGCCCTGAATCAAAAAATCTGGTCCGTTTGGCAGCCACCAAGGAGAGTCTATCAATATTGTCTGTAGCATTGAATACTATGATCTCCTCTGCCAGTCTGGAGCCACCAGTAGAACAGTCTCCCTCATGGCTGTGATCTTGAGAAGAACTTTTGTGATCACTGGAATGGGAGTAAAAACCTAAGTTAATTGAAAGGTCCATGGTACTGCTATCATGTCCACCTCTTCGGCCTAACCATCAGGGAGGCATGAGTGGAACTGGGGTAATTGCACATTGTGCTGAGAGGCCATCAGATCCACCTGAAAAGGTCCCCATCTGTGTACCAGAGTCTGAAACACCTGAGGGTGAAGTTGCCATTCCATCTGGCTAAGAGTCACTGGGCTTAGCCAATAGGCCTTGGAATTCAGCTTCCTGGCTAGGTATGTGGCAGATAACATCGGCAGGTGACTCTCCGCCCAATGCAAAGTTTGTAGCACTTCCTTGATCATTGCTCTGCTGCTCATCCCACCTTGCTTGATTACGTAAGCCATAGTGACTTGATTGTTGGTTTGGATCAGCACTGGCTGACCCATCAGCTGTGGTGCAAAAAATAGCAGGGCTCTGTATACCGTGCGTATTTCCAACATGTTGCTGGGAAGGAGGGATTCTTGCAAGGACCATTTTCCCCATGGTAACATGTTGTCCCATCATGGATCCCCAGCCCAGAAGGCTGGGATCCATAGTATTCTTCACCGTCGTGGTCAATGACAACGGTATACCCCTGGACAGGTTGTCCCTGTTTGACCACCAAGCGAGGCTGCTGAGAATATCTGCACTGGCTTGGAGTATGTACTCAAAGTCCTGGGACAACTTATCCCATGCACCCAGAATGTTCCTCTGGAGTGGCCGCATGTGCAGTCAAACCCATGGTACCATTGCTATCATGGAAGCCATAAGACCCTGTAGCTGAAGGTACAAGTGCACCAGTCTGCGGGGCTGTGACCAAATAGACCCCAGGAGCCTTAATATATGTTCCACCTTTTCCTCCATGGGGAAGACTCTGCCTACGCTGGTTTTGATCTTGGTACCCAGGTGGGTGATTTCCTGCACCAAGGTCAACTGGGTTTTGCTTCAGTTGACAATCCAGCCATGTCATTGCAGACATTCAGCCACAACCTTGGTGTCCCTCTGGGACTGATCCAGCAATCTGGCCCTTATGAGCCAATTGTCCAGGTAAGGGATGACATGTATCCCTCTCTGCTGAAGTGGGCTGCAATCACTACCTGTGTTTTTGTGAAGACTTTCGGAGCTGAGGAGAGTCCAAAAGATATATGTGAGCTAAGAAACTAAATTGTTTGGTTTCTTTATTTCTCTTCAAACTATTTATTTATTTATTGAAAAGTTTCACCAGGAAAGGCACTCTGAACAATATAAAATTGCTTGTCTCATGGAGCATCCTGGGGGAAGGGGTACATGGGAGTACAGTAATCAAGAGCACATTTCCATGCAGTATTATAGAAAAGTATGTATAATACTCAACAACACATTTCCAAAGGTAATCTAAAACAGAGAAGCAACAGAGTGAAAAAAATACATCAGTAGCATTAGATAAACATTGGGATTTGATGTGAGAGGAGCAAATTAACAGCACTGCAGACTAATACATACAATGCGGACAAGGAAGTGCAATAAAGTACATTGGTTTCTCCTCACGTTAAGTGCTACGCTGGGAAAGGAGATGGGGAAGCCAGAGGGGAAATTAAGAGGAGTGTGGAGCCAGAGGGGAAATTAGGAGCAGCTGCAGGATGGAGAGAGGAAGTTGAGGAGGGAGGTCGAGATGGACCACAGGGAGGAGGAGTGCCTGATTTGATGAGGCATTGAGTTCCAGAGATTGGGAACCTATAGGAGAATAACAATTGGCTTATAGAGGTGGTGCTTCATGGTATAGCTAGGGTGCAGAAGTCACTGGATCTGAGGGAGAGAGGGGCAGTGGGGAGGGAGGATAGTGAGGAGGCAAGGTAAGGGGGAAGTGTATCAAACCAGCATTTAGAAACAAAATTTATGCAGTGGGCTAGACGGCGGTTTTCCAGGGAAGAAAAAGCTAGAGAGCAATATACAGTAGATTGCAGTGGTGGGTAAAGGAAGGGGCGACCAGAGCGAAACGATAGAAAGCATTGAAAAGAGAGTCCAATCTGGTTAAGGATGACTTCAGTGCGACAATGTAGACTATGTCACAGTTGTCAAAGATGGGTAGTATAATTTTCTGGTCAATCTCCTGCCTGGCCTGTAGCGGTAGGCAGCTTTGGTTCCTGTAAAGGGCACCTAATTTGGGGTGCAGCTTTTTCAGGATGGAGTCTATGGGCCTGATTTTCAAAGGCTCCAGCATGGCACAAGGTGCTTGCACCATGGGGAATGGCGCAAGGTGCACCCTGCGTCAAACGGTACATCCAGGAGTGATTCACAAAGGCAGCCTGTGTAAAATGCAGGCTGCCTGCCCCAAATGAGGCTTGCACCATCACTACGCCCAGCACTGGGCTGCGACAAGGTGGAAGGGGCCCTGTGGCAGACGCAAGCTGCCACAACCCGAAAATGGTATTCACATACCGTGCCCTTCCAACAGATTTCTAAGTACCCTTAGACCAGCCAGGGCTGGTCTTAGGGGACTTAGAAATAGCTCCCCTGGGAGAGCTGTCCTGTTAGTAGTGCCGCATGTCCCACCGCCCAGACTCCATTGTGCCCCACATATGCCATATTGCTACCAGACCCCTCCTTCCACGTTGTGCCCCCTCATGACACACACAACAGGATCACCCACCCGATCCCCACTGTGTCCCTGATGTGCCCTGGACCATGTATAGACATGAGGCCCCCCACCCAGATCCTGGTGCCCCCACCAGTACCAGGCACATGCCACCATCCCTCCTGCTGGTGCCCTGTGGCCCCCAACCAGAGATGTATCACCCCTCCACATTCCCAGACTGTGCAGGGGACTGGTACAGTGTTCCACACACCTCTGCGGCTGGTCCTCCACTGTACTGTCCATGCAATGGACTGTACATGGGGCTTGCAGTGAACCCTTCAGTGCATCATGTCTTTGCTGCATGGGTGGGGTTGCCACAAGTGTAGGGACTTAGGAGCCAGGACCCCTCCTGTACCAGAATCTGGTGCAGTGTCCCTGGTGCATGGGGCCTCAGCGCAAGCTGCAGTTTGCCGCAGCTTGCACTGAATGCAGCCCCCTTTGAGAATTGTGCCCCATGTGTCCAGTGAAGTTTAGGTGCTGGTCTAGCCAGACACCGAGATACCTAAAGGAGAAGGTGTCCTCTAGAGTAGAGCCATCAAGAGTGTGGAAGGAGGGCAATTTAGTTGGCCTAGAGAGTCTCTGCCTAGTGCCAAAGGTCATGGAGACTGTTTTCTTAGTGTTGAGGAAAAGCTGATGGGAGCTTAGCCACTGCTGAACTTTTCCAAAGTCATGCTGAAGTGTGGAAGTGACATCAGTTGGCAATTGGCCAGAGCAGAAAAGGACAGTATCATCAGCATACATATGGATGGAGGAGGAGGAGGTGCACATTGACAGGAGGTCATTAAGGAATATGGAGAATAGCAGGGAGCCAAGGATGGAGTCTTGGGGTATGCCAGCATTAATCTGAAGTGGGGTGGAGGTGGAATCAGCAATTGTGACTGACTGCATGTTAAGTAGGAGCTAAACCAGTTTGTGGCTGAATCAGACAGGCCAGCAGATCGCAGATTGTCTAGGATAGGATGGAGACAGTGTCAAAAGCATTTGCAAGGTCGACAAAGATTGCAGATGTGATTAGACCACTGTCCATACCTGAGAGTATGGAATCATTGAGCCTAAGTAAAGAAGTGGCAGTGGAGTGATCTTTCCTAAAACCAGATTGGTAGGGAGTGAAAAAGGCAGAGTCAGAGCGGTAAGTGGAAAGTTGGAAGAGCATCATGTGCTCCTGAAGCTTAGCCAGAATAGGTAAGAGAGAGATTAGCCGATAGTTCCCAGGCATAGAAGGGTCACCTCCCTTGGGTAGTGGGAGAACTACAGCATGCTTCCATGGGTCAGGGATGGAGGCCAGTGAGAAGGAAAGGTTTAGTAAGGCAGAAAGTGGTGAACAAATGGCATGAGCAGAGAGGAAGAGAAGTTTGGGTCAAGGCCGTCAGGTGAGGAACCCTTAGATGGATTGAGAGAGAGGAGAGCATTTAGAGTATCATGAGGTGAGACTGGAGAGAAGGAGAAGAGGTCACTAGGGAGGGTGCTTGGGTGTGAGTTATTGCAGATAGATGCAACTGGTGGGTAGGAGGACGAGAAGCTAGTAGAGCAGCAGCACGTGAGGTGAAGTAAGAGTTGAATTCAGTGGCAACTGAGAGGTAGGCAGAAGAAAGGGCATTATTGACATAGATGAGTGGAGTTTGGGGTTTAGAGGGGGGAGAGAAGAGGGAGTTAATAACTTTCCAAAATGTTGACGGGGTACATATGTTAGCATCAAAGGTGGTTCTAAAGTATTCGGACTTAGCGAGCTTTGTAGCTTGTAGCAGGCATTTCTGAGGGCTCAATATCTGTCACAATCAGCATTTGATTTAGAGACTTTGTGAGTCTTCCAAGCCAGGTCTTGAGCTCTCAAACACACCATCAATTCTGGTGTGATCCACGGGAGGTGGTTTCCACGTACTCGAGTGTGCTTAAAGGGTGTATGTTTGTTCCAGATGTTAAGAAAGTGGCCTTGGAAATAGTCCAGGGCTTCATGAACTGTGGTAGCAGAGGAAATAGGAGACCAGTCAGTGTGGGCTAGGTCATATAGGAGGTGGGTAAGTTCTAGGGATTTATATGAGTGGACAAGCAATGTTTTATGTGGGGCTTTTGGGCGGTGGAGTTTGCGGACCAAGTAGATCATATGATGGTCGCTGAGTGCATCCAGAAGGAGACCTGATTCAATTACTCTGTGGACATGTGAGACTATACGCATACACTCTGAAGGCTCAAACCCTGTGCAAAGCATTATGGATATGTAAATACTTGTGCATGTTGTAGGCTAAACAAGGCTTCACTGAAGCAAAAATTGCCCACTACATATATTTTTGTATCTGCTTCAGCTAAGGATGACAGCAACAAACTGTAGCCAACTGTTTCATTCTTTTGGAACTCCTCATTCTTTGCGAAATGCAGTCACTGTCACAACCAAAAACCAAGTCAGAACAGAGCATTTCAGGCAGACAGTGCACTCAGAGGTAGCATAGCAGAGACACAGATTGGAAAGAGAGCAGGATGTGGGATCCAAAGGGATATAAGGAGAGAGGAGTCACAAATGACAAAACAAGTGCGCTGTCAGCCTTAGCTGAAACAGATGTCAATTTATATATATGGGGGAAGATATTCAGAGGAGTTGCACAATGCACAACTGAGTTGCACATGCTCAACCACAGAAATGCACCCCGGAGCCATATTCAACCAACGTGAATGTGCAGTGCAAAATCCAGTGCGCAGATGCACAACAGTAATGTTTGCAGTGCAAGTATAAGGGGCCATTCCCATGAATAAGCTGTGCAATGGCATATTCAGCAGAAAAGCATGCTGCAAGTCAGAAGCAACCCACAGAATGTGACAGACTTGAGCATATAAAAGGAGGCTCAAACACACACACAGCAGATGCACAAGCCAGAGCTAGTGACAGTGATGGATTCAGGGCCGTTTGTGATGGAGGTTGTAATGAGGGGTGTGAGGAGGAGGGAGGAACACCAACATGGCTGAGGACAGGCCCGTCGGTGGTATGCCCAACACAGATGGTACTGTGCCCACCTCACCTTTGAGTACTATGGTGATACAGAGATCGTGGGCCAGTACCATCTGAACAGGGCAATTCTGAGGCAGCTCTGTGAGCTGTGCCATGATGAGTTGCAGGCACCCATCAGAAGGAGTCATGCCATGACAGTGGAGACCAAGGTGACAGCAGCAATGTGCCAGCTCACCATGGGCACCTTCCAGAAACCAGTGGGGGCAACCACGGGTATAACCTAGTCGGCCACATCGCACCTCCTCACACAGTTCCTCAACACCTGCTGCCACATGCTTCAGAGTTCATATGATTCACAAGCACACAGGCAGAGCATACAGCAAACATGCAGGATTTCCACAAGGTGGCATGCATGCAAGGTGTGATTGGGGCCATAGACTGCACCCACGTGGGCATACTCACACCACCTGGTCCAGAGGGGGCCACCTACATGAACCAGAAGGGCTACCCATCCATCAACTGCCAGGTAGTGTGCAATGCCACTGGATGCATCACCAATGTCTGCGCCACCCACCCTGGGAATGCACATGATGCATTCATCTGGCACAGCTCCATCCTGTGTCAGAGGTTTGAGCTTGGGGAGATCCCCCCGGGCCACCTGATAGGTGAGCACGGCATGGGTTGGAGTGAGAGGGAAGCCGTGCAGGGGGCATAGGTTCAGGGCACACATGGCGGGAGCTGAGAGGGTGGCCAGAGGTGGCAGGGGGGAGAGGAGGGGAACAAGCAATGCCATGTGCTAACCAGCATGTTATACCCACACAGGTGACAGCGCCTATCCCCTGCGCTCCTGGCTGCTCACTCTCATCTCGCACCCTTCCAATGCTTTAGAGGAGAGTTACAATAAGGCACACACCGCTATATGCAACATCATTGAGTGAGTCTTTGGCATGCTTAAGATGCGATTCTGTTGCCTAGACAGGTCCGGTGGTGCCCTACGGTACAGCTCTGAGAAAACCTGTGGCCTATTCCTATCCTGCTGCATGCTGCACAACATGGCCATTGACCATGGGATAGCTGTCCATGTTGATAAGGGCAACAGCAGTGATGAGAATGGGGATGACGGGTGGGATAGGGGTGTGCAGCCACCCATGCAGAGGAGGGACCCCAGGATGGCCATATCGGCATGGAGGCACCGGGACACTATTGTATAGGAGCACTTCGGGAACCTCAAGTGAGTACCAGACATGTCAGCCATGCAGGCACTGAACATCACACACAGACACACGCACACACACACACACACACACACACACACACACACACACACAGAGGTGCACAGCCACACAGGGAGGCATGCAGGGACACCAGCACACACACAGCATGCACAGGGACCACACAAACACACAGCCACATGCCCACGGCACAGTGCACAGGCATGGGCACATACACACACACGTGGGCCCTGCGCTGGACACAGAGTTGCCCGCAACATGACCTACACAAGCAACACCAGTACCATCACACAGCGCACAGCTTGGCACAGTGGGGCATGTGTTTGTCACAGTCAGGAGTGGTGGGTGATGTGGCATCATGCACACACACACATGCAGCTGGATGTGGCATGGATCAGAGTGAATGCACTGGTACACAGGCAAGGCCAGCACAGTGCTGCACTCATCACACACACTACACAAGGCCCAGCAGCACAGCATGCACACATGGAGGACGGGCCACATGCCACACAGATGTGTCAGCACAAGCATTTGGGTGTGCTCAGCCAAGTGCACACCAGCCAACAGCAGCATGCAGCAGGAAGGGACAGCACACCCAGCAGGCCTACTGTGTGGTGCCATGGCCGCCATGGCCATGTGGCCGGCCATTTCCGGGCTGTGTGGCAGCTACAGGCTGCTCAACAGCCACTGGAGGTGTAACCAACACACTCGGAGGGGTAGAGGCCTGAGAATGCGACCGGGTCCTAGCAGGCATGAACAGACCGGCAAAGAGATTATTGCAGGGTGTGTCAGGGATGGCCATGTCAGAGCCCAGCGTCAGCCATGCTGCGATCACCAGATGCGGGGTCCATGATATCGATGTTGCACTACAGGAAGTCCTATGAGCCTTAGTATGCCCAGTGGATGCCAGCGATGCAAATCCGGTGGCAATGGTACTAGCAATGCAATGCAGTTGTGGCCTCCCACAGCTACCAGAGCTCACCAATCAGTTGGGCAGGTTCAATGTCCCCACGCTCAGAAAGTTGATGCAACTCAACCCACAGTGCATGAATCTCAGCACCTAGTATCACCTGATTGTCCACGGATGACTGCAGCAGCCTGGTGTGCTCATCCAGCCTGTCAGAGCCTTGCACATCCTGGGGCCTGACGCTGACCTGCTAGGGGTGTGGCGGCATGCTGTGCAACATCCCTCACCTGGGGCCACTGCACAGGGGGGCCACGCAGAGGGTAGGATTTCTGTGGGTACGCCGTCGGCGGCCCCTGTGATGTGCTGCATGGTGGCCACTGCACTCCGCTGCTGCTGCCCAACTGCCTGCTGGGCCATCCCTGTGGCACTGGTGGCCACAGCAGCGTCCCCCAATGACCCCATGACCAGTGACAACAGTGGTGCCACACGCCACCATGAAGCCATGGTCGGGGGAAAGCTGTGCAGGTGCTGTACCACCACTGGTGGTAATTGCTGTCTGTGTACAGCCCTGTGCCCTGGGTGGCATGTCCAGGCCTGTGCCACCCAGGTTCAGTGTAATGTCACCATCTGAGTCTGATGACGCACCCTCCTGTGTCCCCGGTACAAGCACATGTAGGGCCATGGTGAGCAGGAGGTCCATCGGGGGGTCGTCATCACCCAGACCCAGGAATTACAGCAGTCCCACACTGCCCCATCACTGACGGTCACTGGCTCTGATGCCTGTGGACATGGATGGCTCTGCCTCTGTGGGTCCAACATTGTCAGCGGTGGCCTGCAACTCTCCCCTGAGGAGTGATGACACTGGAAGACAGGAGAGTGGAATCAGTGTTTATGATGACAATGTATACGCAGAGCCATGGCCAGTTTGATGGGGCATGTGCATCAACACCGTGCCTGCACGCAACAGGGTACGCCCATGCAGCACTGCACAACAGGGTGGACATGCCACAGGTGGTGCTTATGCCAGGCCAGCTATGGTGAATGGATGCTGCACATGGTATCGCACCAACACACGGCTGACATGCATGTTCCCCCTCCATGGGAAACAACACCAATGGTGTGCCGCGCAGCCACCTGCACCCCTGTGGACCATGCTGTGCCAGTGGCGCGCTGTGCAGGCAGTACTGTGGGGCTGCCCTTCAGCACTACACACCCTGGACCAGGGGCCACGGCTACAGTACAGTGCCCGTGATGCTGTCATCAACAAAGTGATCTCATCTCTTAATACTTTTAATGTAAGGGTTTTTGGATTCTTCAAAAATAGACGTTTGCTCCTACCAATAACCTTCCTCAGTTTTTCAATTTTTCTATTTGATTTTTGTTTTTTTGTATTTTCATGAATTATTATAAACATTGGCTTTGCTCTTGATGTTAGATATAAAACTGAGATAAAAAGATGTTTAAACACTTATTTAAATGTCACAAATATATAAAAAAAACTTAAAACTCTATTTAAAAAATGAATTTGTGTTCCAAGGTTCGAGACCCACCAAAGCCACTTAAAATTGAGAGAGAAAAGGAAAAAAGTTCTGCCAATTAACCAATAGGGGAAATCTATCTATGGCAAAGTGGCTATAAAAGGGAGTATCTCAGAGCATTAATCACCCCCTGATGAAGATCACACACGTGGTCGAAGCGTGGGATTTAGTGCTTGTAGTTAGATGCAGTGATATTTGCTGTACTTTAAAACTGAAGGAGAAGCACAATTGTGGTTTCCAGGCACCAGATATCAATAAATAACCTTTATACTCAATTGAAAGAGAGGTTGGTGTTTATTTGGCATTCATCTGGCACAACGAGTGCAGAGCTTCATTGGATTTTGGTTCTCTGTCGTTTGGGGCTAGCAACCTCTTGCTTTGCACCGGGGTTCAACGAGCACACATCCGTGGAGGCTGGAATACATTATCTGCATACACCAGCTGAATATTGCAGAATTGCACCTTGTACAATACAACAACACTGGAGCAATTGGCTGGCGCATTCCCAGCGCATGTGCATTGAGCTGCTGCACGGTGTGCATGTGCACCATGGGCGGCAACATATCCTGTGGTCTATTGCTCAGCTGTGTGCACTGCATGACATTCCCCTATTGTGCATGTGGCCCTGTACACATGCCACACATATGGAGAAACTGTGCTGCCTGGCCCCATTGCATTTCCGTGCCAGTTGCGCAATGCCACCGACCACTCATTACCTGACATTGCGCGAGTGGTGCACACACGGCATTGTGAAGTGTCACGCAGGCATAGACATGGGTCATGGCCGTGACCCCATACTCCCCCCTTGCCGTGATGCATTGTGCATGTGCAGTACTGTGTGATAGGCCTCTACTGCACACATCTATCACACATCTTCTTGCTGTGCAGCCATGATCCATAGCCCCCTATTGAGCATCATACGTGAGCAGTTCCAAGTGCATGCTTTGCAGGCCACAGTGGTCGTGGTAGCTCAGTATATGCTGGAGAATGAATATGTCACATTCAGGGTCCCCTTCGCACCATGCAAATAATTGGAGCGAGGTGGAGATGGGTAATACGGTGGCCCTGGTGGAGCCTGTGGCAGCCCAGCTGTTCAGGGCAGCTGATCTCCAGGTGCCACGGTCCCAGGTGTGGGACAGGGTGGTTTCAGGGCAGAAGCAGTGTACAGGGGTGCCATGCATAGGTGAGCAGTACTACCACAGTTATGGTGACCTCCGCAGGTGGGATCCAGCGTGCCCCCAAAGGCTGCAGGACAGGGCATGATGGGGGGCTATTCCACAGCCAGGTAGGTGTCCCCATGCACGGTGCATGCTCACATTGTCCATTAACTGTGCTGACACATGCGCTGCATGTGTGACTGCATGGGAAGGCACAGTGCTGTTGGGTGCTGCGTGTCCTGCAATGCACAGTGCTGTGGCCCAGGTGCCATACTCCACACATGGGTCAGTGTCCCTGCCCATGCTGTGACAGTGGTGTGCATGGTGTTGGTGCTGGGGGGGGTGGCTGTGCATGACATGGCACTCATATCTGTTCCTGTAACTCTGTTCCATCCACAGGACTAGAGGACCACAGGAGGGCCAGGGTGGACACAGGATGGGCCAGGCAGCAGCAGCAGCAGCAGCAGCATGATGGTGGTGCTGCAGCTGTACCGGTGCCTGGACAGGCAGGTGAGTGTGTGTGGCATAATGTATGGAGCATGTGTGGGACTGGGATGGGTGCAATGGTCCAACCAACTGCACTGGTGCCATGCATGGTCACTGCTTAGGGAAGTTCCTGCCTCCACCACCTGTTCTGTGTTGTACAATGTGCGGTGGCTCCGTGCACATGGCCTTTGTGTGGTGGCACCCCTTCACTGTCCCTGGTGGGGTGGGTCTGTGCACACATCCCCCAGGTGTGTGACTGCTGCTGGGGGTATACCAACCTGCCCAGGGGGGCCTTGCACCAGCACTGTGGGGTACACTGCAGAGGTGTGGGTGTATGTCACCCTTGGGGGGCCTGGCAGTCTGACTGTGGGGCACATCAGGGTCAGCTGTTGCTGTCCACCATGCCTGTGTTGTTGAGGGTTCCATCCACCGGTGGGTGCATCAGAGCTGTCCATTTCTCACAAGTGGGGGGGCTTGGCCTCCCTGATGCACATCACTTATTGCCTGTTCTGTCCCTTCTTCTAGGTCAGACTTGGCCACAGGCCCATAGACAGAGACCAGGGCTCATCATGGGGGGCATGCTATACCTCCAACACCTTGTGCAGAGGGGCATTGGCCAGACCAATGTGCTTATCTGCATTGGATGGCACCATCTTGAGGCCACACAGACCCTGGTGCAGGAGGTGCGCCACCTGAGGACCATGCTGTGGTGACAGCACCACTAATTCTGTCCCCCATCCCTGTGGTTCCCTGGACTTCCCCTGCCCTCCTCCACTTTGGTTGTTCCCCATTACCCATCTATGTGTATCCTCCCAGACCTATTACCCTTGTGTCCCGCATTGCAGCTCCCTGCATTTACCCCTACCTGATTGTGTTTGCATGCCCTGTTGGCATACCACTGTTTTCTGTTTCAGTAAAGCTGTTATATTTTTCCACATCTGTGTATGTGTCTCCTTTTCAGGTGGGCTGTTGCACTGTGCTGCAGTTGTTGTGTCATGCCCTTGGGCATGTCCCCTTCAGTCCCAGTGCTGTGCCCTTTGGGTTTTGCTGCTGTGTGCACTGGGTCCTGTCTGTCATGTCCCTGTGTGTCACTTGCTCATGGGCACTGGGTCTCCACCTGCCCTGTGCACTGTCCACTGCCTTCTGTCCCTGTCTGCCTGTGCTGCCCTGCTGTCCACCTGCTGTGCTGCCCTTGCCAGTGCTGGTGTGCTGTGCAGTGCTGTGCCCTGTGTTCCTGCCTGTTGGCATGCCATTTGCCTCTTGTTCCCCTGTGCATCAGTGTCTCCTTTACATCAGTCCACTGTGCATGCCTGGTGCCCTTGCACCATGGTTGCGGCACTGTCCCATATGATGCTGACTGTCAGGGTTGTGGTGGTGATGCACTGCCATGGGCCTGCCAGTGGACATGCCTTCAGGGTGGGTGGGTTGGTGTGCTTTGCAACCTGTGTTGGTGTTGGCTGATCAGCATACTCTGTTGCCCTATGGCCATGTGCCTCTGCTGTGTGTCCTGGCCACTATACCCTTGTGGTTTGGGTCTGCCACTGCTGGCTTGGCATTCTGCTCTTGTGCTGCTATGCCTGTGGTCCCCTTTGCCTGTTGTACTTGCTCAGCCTCCTGGCTGCTGCATACTTGCTTGCTTCTGTGCATTCCTGGTTGCTCCAGCACATGTCTGTTTGCGTGGCGGTGCATCTTTACTGTATTCAGCGTGCTTTGCGCCTGCACATGTCTGTGGCATATCTGTAGAATATGGCATCGGTTTCCTATGGCACAACCGCATTGCGCTGCACATTCCATTGCACTCATTCTGGATCCAGTTTTGAATATCTGGTCCATGGTGTCTTTTGTTCTGACAAAGCCTTGTCTACTTACCCTCTACACAAGATCTGCATACCGATGATGCTTTGCAATGAGTTTCAGACTTCTGAGTGTACAGTATTTGTATGGTTTGGACAGATGTACCAACACCAAACATTTTGGAAGTTTGCTGTCTCCTTGTATCTTTCTGGATCTCCTATCCTGTTCGTTTTCCAACCTGTCTCTGTGTCCTACTAACAAACTAGTAAGTGCAGCGCATTTAGAGTCCTGTGTCAGATATTCTGATAACATTAGCCTACTATATTTTCAGTCTTTTTGTTGTTTACTATAGTTTAGCCTGCTTAGCTGATCATTATTGCCAGAGCAGCAAATTCCCAAACCTACTATTAAAATGAATGGAAATACAGAAAGATCAGTTGATGTGTGCATTAACATTTGGGTCTGCAATTTAATGAAACTAGGGCTGAATGTAGCAGCTATGATCCAGTTAAGATTCTGACCTAGATATCTAGAAATTTGTCCCAGATATTTAAGTCACTATGATGTGGCCAATCTCAGGAAAAGATCTGGATTTGAACCTAGGGCCTAGTGGTAGGATTAAGCAGCTTCTCAGCAACTCCTCAGCAGCCTGGCTCAGAATCCAACCTAAGTAGCCTGGCATTCTTCTCAGATGACATAAGCCATTCCAAAGTAAGATCTGCTTCTAAGTTAGTATTGGTTCACCCATTCAAAAAAAACAAGAGAGTAGTTGGTGAAGACTGGAAGTGCATAATGTATTTAATGAAAAGATCTTTCTTGCTATGATTAGTATTCATTCATTTCATTTTGGATGCCTTAACACTTAGCAAAGCAGTGATGTGAATGCATTTTGTCTGCAAAAATGAGGATGCAGCTTTATACAGTACAGTATGTAACAGCAGTAACAGAGAATCTGTGTTTTCAGCAAACAAAAGGACATGGGTCAAAATAATATTTCAGGTCCCCCTCTTAAAAAAATTCACCCAGATTGGGCAATTTGGAAATTGGAGTGCCACACTGAAGCACATGCTTACTAGCATAAAAATGTATCCCTCCTATCTAGCAGAAGAGATATGGGTAGCAGATCATCTTGGCCAGAGATTCTTGAATAATCTTTACTTTATCAGGATTTATCAAAATAATGACCAGGATACCTCATTATATGCACTGGACAAAAATATGGCTGCAGTTCCCATTACCTGGGGTATCTGAACATCCTATGTTGGATAATGAATCCTAGATATGGATAACTAATTCCACATAAAGAAATAATTATGACAATTTGTTTGGAGGCAAGTGTATATCAGACAAGATTAACTACCAGTATTTATGGTATCCACTGCATGCACAGAGCAGATAAGACCCTAATGTATCAGAGCAAGTATTATTCTTAGTGACCTCACAATTTCAGATCAGGAAAGAGATTTTTACCTAGCAACAGAACTACAGTATGCAAGCACTTTATGAGGAAGGAATGTGCCTGCTGAGAGCTACAATTTTGTGATTCTTGTTACTCTCTTCTGCAAGATGGTCTCACTTGAGCAGTGATTGTAACAGAAGCCAATTCCTGCTGATGTGTGATGAGAAACAATTAGATTTGGTCATTTTTAACAAGGTCCAGTATAAATCAGATTGGGGGTCATTTGGGAATACAGGCCACTAGGTATACCTTTTGTCCCATTCTGTTTATTTTTTTTTTGGGGGGGGTGCAGTTATGTTATTGCCCTTGCACAGTGGGGATTTTAGTTATGTTATTGCACTTGCACAGCTGACATGAGGCCCATAAGTGAGTATCTCCCTGATATTCCTTTGTTTGCTTTTTTAAAATGTGGTTTCATAAGCTGCTGGAGCAGTAATGTTAGCAGTGGTATCAAACTATCAGAATCAAAAACTTATATAAAAACAAAGAATAATATCCAAATCCACTAAAGAAATGGGGGTGCCCCTCTGGGACAGACAAGAATATTTCAATCACTGTGGTGTTATTGTTTATTTTTCACCATAATCTTTCAGCCATGTCAGGCTCATTGTACCTGATCTCTGACTGCAAGGATCATAAGTGTTGGTCTTCTCTGCAATCCATCAAACTTTCTTAGTTATTTAAGCAATAATGCATGACAGGGTGTGTGTTGTGCTGGGATAATGTCACACCTTGTGTGGTTGGACATGAGGTCACAGGCCGAGTGCGTCCAACACCAAGGCGTGATGTTACCCCAGCACAACACACACCCTGGAGTGCATTATTGCTATTACAAAATGGCTCATTTAAGGGAAAAAAAAAAAAAAAATATTAAAATGTTTATTAAAACTAAATTTGGATGTCAGTTTTTCAAAGGGTAGGAATACTTACTAAGAAAAAATAGTGCTGACTGTTTTGTCCAGTAGGTGGAGCTGCTGTGATGTTAATGTTATTCTGTGTCTTTGCCTCCTACCTCCACCTTCCTTCCTACAGAGCTGTTGTTCTCTGCCCCCTCTGTATTTTTTACTGGTTTTTTTTTTTTTGTCCTGTAACTTTGTCTTTATTTCTCTCTCGCTCTCTGTTTTAATGTCCACAAAAGGAAATCGCCCACCCCCGTGTTAATAGGTATATGTTGGTGACTTTTCAGATGTGCCCATTGTTCTCCCGGTACAGTTGGGATGTATTTTGTACTGGAAGAAAAAAAGGGAGACCGTCTGTTTCTGTTTCCAAGTCTGTTAAACTAGAAATGCACTGCCTTGTCTCTCTCTCCCCCCCATCCGTGTTTGTGTTCCGGTGACATTTCTCCCAATACACTCCATTTTTTTGAACTGAGACAAGAGAAATGGAGAAAATATAAGAAAAAAACTGAGTAACTGAAGCGCAGTGTACCGTTGAACACACATGCTCATTCTTTTCTAGGTGGGCAGCGATTGTGTTGCTGATCGGAGTGGGGAGAGAGGAAGCCATTCACACTGACGGCTGCACTGAGCGGCTTTCTAGCAACGTCCCACTTTTAAAAAATCTGATGTGTTATGCAAGAAACTGAGGAGAACATAGGGGGAAAAACAGTAATGGAAGCGTAATGTACTTCTGAACACACACGCTGAGTCTGTTCCAGGTGGGTAGGGAGATTTGATGCCGATTGGATGCAGGGACAGCTGAAGCTGTTCATAGTGACAGCTTCATGGCTATGTCAAAGTTTCTTTTAAAAAATATGAACTGTTATGTGTTCTGTTATGTTACACACACTTTTTTGTAACATCTTTTCCATTGTTTTGTAAGACTGGCAGGAATGGATGTTAATTTTTTTACATTCTTGTACTAATTGTTTAATTTAATTGTTTAATTAGTATTTCGGAAAGACCTTTGAGCGTGAGCTCTTTTACAAAGGTTCCACATCAGGGTGGACAATAAGACAATACACATATTCAGTGGTTACAGAGGCCTGATCATTAGGCATTAAAGAGCAATTACATGAGAATTAGACAAATAGGAGAAAAAAAACTGAGCAGTTGTAATTGAATACTAAGCTATTTCTAATCGGTTGCCCTAGGTAGCACACTCTGAAACCTCCAAATCCATTGATAGACTATGGCAGAGTAACTGCATAGGGTTTAATGCTATCCCAGATGGCTAGAGGCTTGGTGACAGTGAAACAAGGGGGATTGGGTTTGAAACCAACCAGCAGACAGCGCAAGGTGAGGGAATAGTGAAATGGGGGGCTGGGATGGGGGAGCAGCCCAGAGGGCTTTGTCTGAAAGTGGGTGTGTGTGTGGGGGGAGGTTGGGAGGAGCAGTACCAAGTGCGTTTAAAGAGGACTGATAGCTTACTTAAGCCCTTGGCTAGGCTGGAATGGAGGCAGGGTTCTCTAGGTAACCCTGCTGGGTGTTACCTTGGGGGTAGGCCTGTCTATCAATGTCATGCCAAGTGTGGGCAACTTGGACCTGGACTGTGGACAGATTTCTTTCACATTTAATGTGGTCATGTGTGTGCTGGGACTAGATCCATGATGTACTGAGATAACATCATGGGTCTAGCCCCAAACTGACCAATCAGAGCCATGGGATTCTTCTTGCCATTTTATAATATTTCATTAATACTCTTTGCTAGCATGTTCAGAGATAGATAATTACAATGTACATGATATATCTGGATGTATCAGGAAATATCACAGAAAATACTGTTGAAATAAATGGGGATTCGATATACAGTATAATTTATATCTGGATATTCTCTATCATGTCACTGACTACTGCTGTATCATCATATACAGCATTCTCAAATACATACTGTGGTGCTTAAACAGTTTCCACCTAACAAATGTCTATTACAGAAACAAAATAGGGGTGTTTTCTAGTGCCATGGATAATATAGTGCCATGGATAATATTCCCCCTGTAAGTAAAATTAAGTCCATGCAACCCAGCTTCCAGGATGCACGTGGACGCAAGCTGTCACAGCTCAGTGTGCCTTTCTGGTCAAACATAACATATAAATAACAAAAAATATCTGGCACCTCCCTCAAGTTTTTATGATTAATTTGTTTACAATGCCTGTGTCTTCTCCAGTTTTGCATATCTTAACATCGAAAAATAGAATGTGATGGCATGAGATACACACCGGCCAATCCAGCCTACCTACAGTAA
Source organism: Neoceratodus forsteri (assembly GCA_016271365.2). Lineage (NCBI taxonomy): Eukaryota > Metazoa > Chordata > Ceratodontiformes > Ceratodontidae > Neoceratodus > Neoceratodus forsteri. The sequence continues at coordinate 1,072,118,734 of CM028131.1, forward strand.
ACCTACCTAATACTCCTGCCATTACCTTAATGACACTTACTGTACCTCCCTTATCCAGTCCCAATTTCTACCTCCTCCTGTCCTTATCAGACCCTTGTGCACGTCCCATACAAGTCTAAAGGCACCCACTGTTTTGGCACAGACCACTTCTTCTGGCAACCCATTCCACTAGACCTCTACTCTTTCTGTGGAAAAGTACTTGCGGACATGCCTTCTGAACCTTCTCTCAGCCATCCTTTGTGGCCTCACCCTTATTTTTGTATTTAGGCTGAACTGTTAATTTCATTTCACTTTGTTGACTACATGGAGATATTTGTATATTTGGATCATGCCTCCTCTTATCTCTGCGGTGTACATAATTAGGTCTCTCAATCTTTCCTCATATGTTTTCTGCCCCAGCCCCTGGACCATGGATCATATTAGTTGGCCTTCTCTGTACAGCCCCACCTTTTCACAATCCCTTAATAAATGTGGGCTCCAGAACCTAGCACACTATTCCAGGTGACAGTAAACCAGATACATATAGAGGAGAAGGATCACACTCCTGAATCAAAAGCTGATCCCCCATCCTATGCAGCAACCCAGAATACTGTTTTGGCCTCTCCACTTGTCCTGCTGCACTACACTGTTGATTTCAGACTTTCCTAGATTATCACCACCGGTGCTTTTCCTCAGTTCTGTTCTCTATCTCTACAAGTACTCCACCCCATCAGGAATTTCATTTTTTGTTCTTGCTCCTGGTGTGCATCATCTTACATTTCTTGGTATTAATCTCAGTTGCTATATCCTGTAACACAGTTTAAGCACTTCCACATCCTCCCCATTGTTTTAATCAAATCCTCACTGTCCACCTTCCTGCAGATCTTGATGTCATCCACAAAGAGGCAAATCTGTGCCTGAACATGTTCCCCATGTCACAAATGAATATCTTACAGAGGATGAGCACCAGGACTGAACCCTTGTTATCTCCTTAACCTCATAGTAATCCCCATTCACTACCATACTCTCTGTTTGCCCCTTAATGCATTTTTTCAAGCTATGTTGCTGTTCTTTTCACTACTCCTAGATTCCTCAGTTTCTTCACTAGTTTTCTGTTGAGGATTGAGTCAAAGGCCTTAATGACATCCAGGTATAGCATGTCTACTGCCTGTCCTTTGTTAGTAACTCTAGTAACCCAGTCAAATAACTAATCAGGTTCATCTGGTATGGCTTCCCCTGTAGGAACTCTTGCTTCATACTGTACTGTAGACTGTTTACCATGAAAAAGTTTGCCAATCATTCTCTTAGTATAGCATCCAGGAATTTGTCCATTATAGATGTCAGGCTGACAGCTCTGTAGTTACCCAGATCATCCTTACTGCCACATTTGTACAGGGGCACAAAATCAGCTGTCTTCCAGTCTCTGGGGACCACTCCAGGTTTCAGCAAGCAGTTGAAAATGTCTGCTAGTGGTGTTGAATTCACCTGTGCTATTTCCCTAAGTATTGTTGAGTGCATTCCATCCAGTCCCATTGATTGTTTTCATTTTTGGTGCTCTTAGCCCCTTCTAGCACACATTTTTTCTGTGATGCAAGTGTCAGTGGTCCACTGGTACCCCCACCACCCCACCCTCATTCTGGTTAAAATGCACAGTCTGGCAGTGAACCTTTTTCCTCCTTAGTGAATACTGAATAAACATTGATTCAGTATTTCAACTTTAAATCTGTCTCCCTTCCCCTTGCCTTCCCCTTCCTCAGCCTCACTGTTCCTTCCATAATTTTTTGCTTCTCCAATGTGTATCAGAAGAACAACTTATCCACCTGTCTCACTTTCTGCAATTCTCAGTTCTGCCTTGGCCTTTGATTTCTTTTACTATCTTCCTGGTTTCCCTAGTTTTTTACTTATTTATTTTATTTATTGAATTTTGGTAACCGGGTAGGCCCTCTGAGACAAGACAGTCCCTTTTTCAGGGGCGACCCGGAAAGTGCAGTACATTGATAGTGCATTCATTGACACAAGAAATTAGGCAAGGAGTAGTCACACAGTAAATGAGTACATCAGTTACATTCAGTTATGTAAAATAAGCAATCTAAAGCAAAATCAACAGTCATACAGTAAGAGAGTACATCAATTACATTCAGTTATGCAAAAAGAAGCAATTCAAAGCACAGTCAACAAAACCTTACATACATTCAGACATCATTTACATTTTTTTTGTCTTGAAGAGCAGGAGATAGAGAGAGAGAGAGAGAGAGAGAGAGAGAGAGAGAGGTTTTGCTAGGAGAATCGTGCAAGAAGTGAACAGGGGTTAGGAGTCAGTGGAAGCAGGAACAAGGTGGAGAGGTTAGGTGAGTTAACAGCAACCTTTGAAATTGAGAGAGGGAGATGCAGACCAGTAAAGAAGGAGGTAGAGAGTTCCAGTGGAACACAGCAGAAAATGCAAACAATCTCCATGCCATGGAGAGTCTTAAGTTTGGCACTGAGAGAAGAGGCAAGGCGGTAGATCTGAGGGTACATCAAGGGAGAAGACATTGAGCAATATCAGCAAGGCAAGGAGGAGTGAAGCGATGTACAAGCTTATGTGTAAAGCTTAGTGTGGCATAGTGTAATTTAAATTCATAGGGTAGCCATCGTAGGGCAGACATGATCTTGCAGTGATGGAGCCGAGCATTGGCCCTGAGGGCAAACCTGCCAATTCTATGGTAAGCGCGTGACAGGTGTGATAGTATGGACGTGGAAGCACAGAGTAGTGCTGGAGCACCATATATAAGGAGGGGCAGGAGTGTGGCATCTGCAATCTTGCAGCATGAGGTCAATGTAAGGAATGGACAGATGTGGAAGAGGAACAGATTTTTTGGTTTATAGTTTTAGTGATGGCTGTAACATGCACATCCAGGGTAGGTGAGGGATCTAAGGTGACTCCCAAGTATTTGAAGGACCTGATCGATTTGAGTGCATCCCCCATACGTGAGAGGATAGCCAGAGGGGGGAGGGTTGGTGCGGATGAGTTGGAGAATAACATGCTCTTTGTTTTTTTAGTATTAAGGACAAGCTGCTTCTGAAGGAACTAGTCCTCAAGGGTGTGGAAATTGGAGGCCATCATTGAACTGAGCCACTCGATATTGGGAGAAGAATGGCATATGATAGCATCTGTCTGCATATAGGTGAACAGAGGCCTCACCACAATTATTAGGAAGGTCATTAATATACAGAGAAAAAAGTAATGGGCCCAGTATGGAGCCCTGGGGTACAACATGGGTTATGGGCCTTAGGTCAGATAGGGAGCCTGCCCATTTTACTTTTTGGGTATGGTCGTAAAGGTAAGTTTGGGTCCAGAACAGTGCAGTGGCATCAAGGCCAAGGACATAGTATGCTGGGATGCATAGGCAGGGCATCACCAGCAGGAAAAGGGAGGTCATAATTCCACTATACAAGACACTAGTGAGGCCCCACCTGGAGTACAGTGTACAGTTCTGGAGACCTTACTTACATAAGGACATAGACAGGATAGAGAAGGTTCAGAGAAGGGCAACAAAGATGGTACATGGATTGCATCACAAGTCCTGTGAGGACAGGTTGAAGGAACTGAATATGAACTTCCTGGAGGAGAGGAGAGGAGAGGAGAGGAGAGGAGAGGAGAGGAGAGGAGAGGAGAGAGGAGAGGAGAGAGGAGGGAGGGGAGGGAGGGAGAGAGGGGATATGATAGAAACATACAAGTATCTTACAGGAGGAACAGGGTGCAGGAATACGCTATTTTTAAGTGAAAAAGATGTTCCAGGACTAGAGGGCATGGAATGAAGTTGGAGGGAGGACGATTCAGAGGAAATGTGAGGAAGAATTTCTTCACAGAACGGGTGGTGGACAAGTGGAACACCCTGCCAGAGGAAATGGTGTGGGCTGAAACAAACACGGGATTTAAGAATGCTTGAGATATACATAAAGGAATTCTGGAGGTCAGGGTTAAGGGACAACAGACTTCTAGGAAAACATAAAGTAAACTTACAAGCTCAAATGGGCAGACAGGGTGGGCAGCAGACCCTTATCTGCTAACACTGTCTATGTATCTTTGTATCTATAACACGCAGTTGTTGTAATAGAAGGCTATGGTTAACCAAGTCAAAAACTTGGGTCAAGTCTACAAAAATTGCTCCAGTGGCTGCCATGGTCCATCTCACAGAATATGTCTGAGGTGACTTTAATCAGAGCTATAAGTGTACTGTGATTTTTCTTAAACCCATGCTGAGAGGTTGAGAGCAGATGGTAGAGGTCAAGGTAATCCTGTAGGTGGTCATAGATTATTCGCCATTGTATTTTTGCTAGAGAACAAAGTATTGAAATAGATCAAAAATTGTCCACTGTCAAGTTGGGACCTCCTTTGTGGATGGGGATGACCACTGCTGCTTTCCATTTTTCAGGGACAGTGCAAGTAAGGAAGGATCAATTAAATAAATTTTGCATAGGGGCGGGCTATGGCATCAGCTTCCAACTTAAGGAATTTAGGCTCCAGAGTGTCATGGCTAGGTGAGCTGTTATCCTTTAGGTTCATGAGATGGCGAACCTCTGCAAGGGTTGCAAGCTTTAGATGAAAGGCAGGGTGGTCCATACATTTGACTGATGGCAGGGGGTCAAGTTGGGAGGAAGTGGATGAATTAGAAAATACTTGATGTGTACCTATCCAGCTCGGCGAAGAACTCACTGAAGCCAGAGGTGATGGATGGGGGATCAGTGAGAGAGACCCATGGGCATCATGGGAACTGGGAGTCTCAGAGGTATTACCCTTCAAAAGGGAGTTAACCTGTCACCAGAATTCTTTCAGATTACTAAAATGCTCAATTTGGAGTCTCTTGAAGTAGAGTTGTTTAGCTTTTTGGATTGCGTTCTTGTAGCTGTTCCTTAGTTGCCTATATGTCTGCCAGTTGGTAGGTAGCCCACTATCCTTTTAAGTCCTCCATGCCTTATCACGAGTGGGCATGAGCTGCCGTAATTCCTTGGTAAGCCATGGTGCTTTAATACCTTTTACCCGGCAACTCTTTAAAGTGGTGTGTTGATCAACAATGTTAATGAATTTTGCCATGAAATAGTCTAGTGCCAAGTTAACGTCCGGCAGTGTATTGACTGGATCTCAATCCATTTCGTGGATGGTATTGACAAAGTTGTTCATGTCAAACCTGGACATGTCCCGCACAGTGATGATCTTAAGGGGGGGGGTTAGGGAAGTTGCTACGCCATACACAGAGTGTTGGCAAGTGGTCACTTTTACCATCTGAGAGGACCTCTGCTAATTTTATCTTCAGGGCACAGTTTGTGACTACTCAGTCAAGTAAAGTATGGTTACCCATCCTTGTATTAATACGAGTAGAGTCACCAATCATTTGAACCAGATTTGAGTCAGCCAGAATAGCAGTCAGTTTGGAAGAGTTAGAATGCAGCCAGTCAACATTGAAGTCACCTCCAAGTATGAGGTCATGCCGTGGGAGATTAGCAAGGGAGATTATGAAAGAGGGGAGGCCAGGGACTGCTACCTTAAGGGGCATGTATACACAACCTACTATGAGTTTTCTTACGGTGCCAAGGGTAAGGGAAAGGAAGATCAATTCAACAGCAGAAGGTCCACATTCAGACACGAGTATTTCAACAGCATCTAAGTGCTCCCTGGCATACATGAGGACACCATCACCCCTTTTTCCCAGTTGATCCTTCCTGAAACATTTGTATCCAGGCACAGCAACCTCATGTTGTAGTTACCTTTCAGCATGACTCCCTGTCCAAATTCCTTTGACTTACCTTGTACTGTATTTCCTAAATGCCTTTCTTTTCCTTCTCACCATGTCCCTTACCACTGTTGTGAGCCAGAATGGTTACTTTGCTTTCCTGTATTTACTTCACTGCCCAAAGCATCCCATCACTTATGACACCCCGACTTAAATTGATTCCCAGTTCTCATCCACTCCACTTTCTATGCTATTCCCCAATACTATCCTCCAGTAATCCCCACATCCTCCTAAAGTTTGCTCTCCTAAAGTTCCATATCTCCATTTAGTTGCTCTTCCTGCTGGCCTCCAACTGGACCTCCACCCACACTGTCTCGTGATTGCTTGACCAAGCATCACAAGTCTGTGACACAGTGGACCTTTACTGGGCTGGTGAGAACCATTTCCAGCATGACTCCCTGCCTTGTAGTGATGTGAACCAATTGTGCAAGGAATGCTTCCTGGCATACCTTCACCAGGATCTGATTTCTTGCACTTGCAGTGACTGGGACGCTCAAGTTCATGACCCACATATTAAGATTTCCTAAAACCAACAACTCCCTAGATCCTGCTGTCCTCCAGTTGACCTCTCATAATTCTCTGTCCACTTCCTGACCCTCAGATGGTGGTCTGTATGCCATTACTATTTGATCTGTTTATCATTACCCATAGTTACTTGCACCAAATGATTTCTAATCTCTTGCTTCCCTGAGGTTATTTAACTTTGTGGCCTCTATATCCTTCTTTATATTCAGTCATTCCTCCACCACAACTCCTTCCCTTCCCTTTTCCTCATCTCTCTTGAATAATGCATAGCTGGAATGGTCATATCACAGTTAAGGTTTGATGTAGTCCACCTTTCTTGTTTGATGTCTTCTGAATTCTAAGGCACTTCCTTAAGATACCTAAGTAATTATGTTAAGGGTGATAAGTATCTTACATAATATCCATGTACTGTCAAAAGTATCCTTCTGCAGTCACACAATGGCTACCTGCTGCATGTGAAAAAGTCTGATCTACAGTACCCCTGGTTGGAGGGAATATTTAGCCGCTTTCTAGAGATGCATTTTTCTGCAATAACTAAAATAGAAAATGACAAATTTTGCACTTGTTAGTTTGTTGTGTAAAAAGTCTCCCAGAATATATTTTCTGATAGACTGTCCATTTTTCATCCTAGTTCAGTCTACCCTATATCTTCTATAAATTCCTGCCAATGTGTGCTGCATTCTATGTGCAATGTGTGTGTGTGTGTGTGTGTCTGTATGCAAACGTGCATTTATGCATGTGCATGAGTACATGCATGTGTATGTATTTGTGGTCGGCTTTCTGCATAACACAATCTGTCCTGTATTTTTCAAAATATGTTGATGTAACCCCTAGGTGGTTCTATCCCAAGGGCTACTACCCCTGCCTGCTGGGCTAGTAGCAGGTTAAGGGGCCTGAGTTCTGAAATGGGTGCCTCCCCCAGAGGTCAGGGTTAGTAGTGGTCAAGTTAACCTGGGCACAGCCCTCCAGGACACTGTAACCCCCCTCTTTCCTTACTAGTGGCTAGAACAGTACACAATAATCACTTTCACAATACCCCTGATACACCACACAAGTACCCACAGTGTTTGCACTTACCACCAGGGCTTTCCTCTGGCTCGGCCCTGGGGACCCCCTGAAAAACAAGTTTATACACAGCAAATAACTGCAGTACAGTACTCTTGCACAAACTGGAATCACAATCAGGGTAAATGCAAAAAAGAGTTAGATCTGATTTATTTAATGGACTTGAACAAAGATGGGGCATAATCAGGTTAATTTGCTTAAAGACTCTATCATTCAGACAGTTATGCATGCACTTCAGGGTCCATAAACAGTCACACACTTTAGGTACCCAGATGGAGAATGGTGAGCTAGCCAGGAACGTTGCAGCGGGTTGGGGCCCTGTGATAGAAGAAAACAACATGCGCAACACACACTATTTGTAATCTGGAGCTGGAGGGCTCAGTTTGTGAAAAGAAAACAACAAGACAATCAGAAGACACACTTTTAGATTAGGCTGTTGGTGCAGGAAGCTACCCTGATGGTTACTTACGATACCCAAGACTGGACACAGGCTGGACGAAAATCGAGACAGCAGGTGGTTAATCTGGAGTGCCAGGAGAAGCAGGGCCCACATGAATCGCGAGGCATCATTCCTGTTCAAGCATGGAGCAGGGGGATAATCCCCAGGCAGGTCTCTCATCGATGACTTTCTCTGTGCAGTGGGTAGTCTGGCTGGGCCAGTGTGGCAAGGCCCCGGCCAAATGAAGACAAATTCGAATACAGTCCATTTTGGACTGGCTACCTACAGCTTCCAGCAAGCAGAACACTATTCACACAATGGGGAACCAAATCATGACTCACTTTCAATACACAGCACATTTACATGTAAGGAAATTCTACTGTACCTGGCAAATCACTCTCCGGTCATGATCACAAAGTCTCTGCACAAACCAATGATTCAAAAGCAGCTGGAAATCCTGACAGGCTGATCGCATTCAGCAAAATTTTCAGTCTTCTTCGGGTATGAGCCTGGTAAAAAATCAGTGGCTTACTTCGTTCTCACAAACTTGGAATTAGTCCAAAATAATTCTCTTCTCTCCCTCTCAGGGGTAGTAGGCAGGCATGCAGGCCAAAAACTCAGACCTTTCCACAGAGACTGTATTGAGCTCTTGCTTCTTCTGCTCCCAACTTAGATATGATTCAAACTGCGGCAAGCCTGGGAATTTCCCCAAGATCCAAAAGGTCTGATTGGCTGATTCATCTGTCAGTCACAACAGGAGCTCCCCCTTCAGGTGCAAAAAGGTGCCAAAAGCCCAAAACTACAATTCCTACAGATTCTGACTCCTGACAGCTCCTGTAGTCCGGCTCCATTTTAGGTCCCACCAGAACTGATTGGTCCAATTCGCCAGTCCAGGACCAAGACAGTGGGGATAAAACAGTTCTTGCTGCAAAGAAGGCAGGTTAGACAAACTACATTATCATTATCACTCTAAATTATTTTGAACAAGGGCCAGGCAGCTCTTAAAGAGACAGTACACACAGGCTATACAGGCACTCTCTGGCAATCACATTTAAACTGCTAAAATGCAGGACACGGCAGTGAGCATTTAGGCAAGCTCGAGGAAGACTTTTTGGGAACCCCCATTTGTAGGGGGGGTTACACCCTTCCCTGCCTGGAGAAAACTTGGCTTCCACGTTAAGTCTGTACCATCTTGCATCAGTTAACATAAACTTACTACTTTACTATACATTTTTCCTACATTTTATAATACTATATCCATTTTGACAATACATTAGGCATATTTCACACAAGTCAGTTGAACATTACTATACTAAATCAGGTGATAACTTCTTGTACATTAAACAGAATAAGAGGGGGCCCTTCCCTATCTGTTAACTTGGGGCTGGATGGGGCAGTGGCACCATGGTGAGACTGCAGAACAAGTAACCTGGAATGGGCCGTCAAGCTCAATTTGGGCAGTGAGCTCGGTGAAACATAAACACCTTTGTGAACCACATGGAGAGGCAAGTCCACAGGCCTCCCCAGAGAATCATAGCTGAAACACAGTACTGGCTTGACAGCTCAGCCAGTCTTTCTGGGGGAACAACCACAGTCTCTGTACTTTCAGCAACAGCCTTGGGGCTTTCATCACTTGTGAGGGGTGCTTCTGCCTGGGTAGAAATGTCCAAACTTGGAACACTGTCAGCTCCTTGCTCTGCAGGCTCTGTTTCTACAACACTTGACTCATTTTGCAAAGGCTCTGGCACAATCAACCTTTGATGCACTGAAGGGTGGTCAGCACTCTCATAGTGTTCTTCAAGTTCTGGTATGTCACCAGAAAGACTTAAACCCTCAGCCCCTTCTTCAGGCAAATCATACAGTTCTACAATACACAGAGACTCAACATCTTCAGACGTGATACTTTGCATTTCACTTTCTGGGAGCATTGACTCCAAGGATGAAGCTGGGGGGTAAGGCAGTCCAGAAGGCCCAGCTTCATCCCCACAATTTATCAGGGGGTTACCTCAAGACAGCTGACTCAGTTCATAAGAGGGGTAATAGGCATGGTCGTATTCACTTTCGTCAGAAGCAGACTGACAGTCACTATCATTCTGGGCCTGCTGTAAAGGAAACCTTAAATCTGTGACCACTGCGGTAGATTGACTCTGTCTCTTTCTTGCAGCAGCATGAGTCACCAGCCCAGAGTGCTCAATTTCTGGGGGTTCAGCCTCAATCATTACTTGGCTGATAGGTAGCAAGTGGTTACGGTGCATGGTCTTGACATCTTTGGAGTTGTTCTCCGGGCGCACCTTGTACACAGGTAAATCATCCAACTTTCCAACTACTACATGGGGAAGATAGTGCCACCGATCAGCAATTTTGTGTTTACCATGCAGTCCCAAATTGCATAACAACACACGGTCTCCAGGTCAAAACTCTTGAGCCTTTACTTTTTTGTCATGCCTCTCTTTGTTGACTATATTTCTCTTGGCGTCCATTGTCTGGGCCAGTTGATAGGCATGGTTCAATTGAGCTTTCAGTTTTTGTACATACTGCAAGTAGTTTTTGGCTCAGACCCCATCTGGAGAGACCCCAAAACAGACATTAACAGGCAGCTGGGCCTCTCTCCTGAACATGAGGCGGTAGGGAGACAACCCGGTAGCATCATTTTTTGTGCAATTGTATGCATGTACCAAGGTGCTAATCTGCCTGCTCCATTTATGCTTGTCTTTTGGGTGAAGGGTGCCTAGCATGTCTAGAAGGGTGCGGTTAAAACGTTCTGGTTGAGGGTCTCCCTGCGGATGATGGGGTGGTTCTTGACTTTTGCAGTCCCCCCCCATAGAGACAGCATTTCTTTAATTAGTCGACTCTCAAAGTCTCTGCCATGGTCAGAGTGGATCCACTGGGGGGCACCATAGTGGATGAAGAAATGTTCCCCTAGCACCTTGGCCACGGTAGATGCCTTTTGATCTTTGGTGGAAAAAGCTTGTGCATATCGTGTGAAATGATCCGTAACAACTAACACATTGCCAATGTTCTGCTGATCAGGTTCTAAACACAAGAAGTCTATGCAGACTGGTTCCACGGGGGTGCTGGTAGTAATATTAACAAGGGGGCAGCCCTCTGAGGCAGGACTTTTCTTTTCAGGCAGCGACTACAAGTCTTTACATGGTACTAAACATCAGCCCCCATTTTGGGCCAGTAGAAGTGAGATCGTACTAGGTCAAGGGTTCTATCAATACCAAGGTGCCCCATGTGATTGTGGAGGGACCTCAGTACCAAATCCTTAAAGGCCATGGGCAGGACCAATTGTTGCTTGTCTACTTTGCCACTGCAATCTACTTTCTCTCTAGACAACAACTGATTGAGCAACTTTAATCTGGGGCCTTCTTTAAACAATAAAGCAGTTCACAAGTCAGTGGAACGTAACTTAGACACATCTTTCCTGCATGCAGGGCATCAAGTGCTGGCTGAATCATAGGATCTTGGGATTGAGCCCACTGAATGCTGTCATTGTCAAATTGAGGTAGTGCATTAATGTCTAGAGCAGAGAAGTGGCAATAAGCAGCTGGTATGCAGGTGTCAAAAGGGCCCAAGCAATCTACTAAACAGTCCATTGTGTCCGCAGACATCTGTTCATCTCTATCAAACTTTTGGCACAATGCTCGATTGTCAGGTTCAGACAGCCTGACCCAATCACTCTTGGAAGTGGGCCTTCATGATAGGGCATCAGCAACAATATGGTTAAGGCCTGGTCTGTATTCAACAGCATAATCATAGGTTGATAATGCAGAAAGCCACCAGTGCCCAGTGGCGTCTAACTTAGCTGAAGTCTGTACATAGGTCAATGGGTTATTGTCGATCTTCACCAATATCTTTGCCCCATAGAGGTATTCATGAAACTGGTCAATGATGACCCATTTTAGCACAAGGAACTCCAACTTATGCACAGGGTAGTTTCATTTGGACAGGGTCAAGCTCCTACTGGTGAAAGCTACTGGTCTCAGGCCATCCTCATGGTCCTGATACAGCACTGCTCCTAGACCCTGTAGACTAGCGTCTGTATGCAGCACATAGGGTTTGGTGGGGTCAGCATAGGCGAGGATGGGGGCATGGGTGAGCTGGTATATGACCTCATGGAAGGCTGCTTCACAGTAGGGCATCCAGTGGAGCCCGAAGAGTTCACCTGGGTGGAAGTATACTTGTTCTGGTTCTTTATTGGCCCCTTTTTTGTGTTTACGATTGGTAGGAGGGTAACCCTGGGTAAGGTTCAAGAGTGGACGAATCACCTTGGAATAGTCTTTTATGAACCTGCGGTAGTAACAACAGAGCCCCAGGAAACATTGTAGTTTTTTCAGATTATGGGGCTGGGGCTAAGTAGTCAGTGCTTCAACATTACTGGGATCAGTCTTTATCCCTTTTCTAGATACTATGTGCCCCACATACTTCACGGAGGTTTGGAAAAATTGGCACTTGTCAATGGACAGCTTGAGGCCGAAGTCTTCCAGTTGGTCTAGGACTTTAAACAGTCAGTTCTTGTGCTCCTCTAAGGTGCTCCCAAACACAATGACATCGTCCAAGTACACCAGGCATTCCAGCAAATTCATATCTCCTACCGCACATTACATCAGTCACTGAAAGGTGGCTGAGGTGCCAAATATCCCCTGTGGCATCCTCAGAAACTCATAGAACCCCAATGGACAGATAAAGGCTGTTTTCTCATGGTCTTCCATGGCCATCGAGATCTGATAGTGTCTGCTGTGAAGATCCAACACTAAGAACCATTTTCTCCCATTCAAGCAGTCCAGGGCATTTTGTATACGAGGCATAGTGTATTGGTCTGGGATGGTCCACCAGTTCAGTGTTCAATAATCAATGCACATCCTCACAGACCCATTCTTCTTGTGCACAACCACAATGAGAGAGGAGTATGGGCTCCTGGATTCTTGTATCATGCCAGCAGTGAGCATTTCCTGCAGGTGTCTTCTCACATCATCTATGTCTGCTTGTGCTAGGTGTCGGGACCTCTCTCAAAATGGCCATTCATCCTGCAGGTATATGTGATGCTCCGCACCCTGGACACATCTCATATCCCATTCTTTCAACTAAAACACTTGGTCTCTCTGGGCAAGTGTCTTGCTACTTCTAGCCTTCCATTCAGCTGGCAACGGGAAGTCACCAAAGTTAAACAAGTCTGGGGTCACTCTCTTCTTCTCACCAGGGTGCTTGTTGCTGAGCAATGCTGCAGTGTCTGCACAGTGTACCACAGCTAGGGTGCATCCTCTGTTCACCCGGATCTCCCGATCTGACACATTGTGAATCTGGACCATCACTCGTCGTGCATAGGCATGGGCATGAGCAGGCTAGATGCTGGGCTTGGCCAATGATCCTTCTGGCAATTTTCCAGCGCCTGGCTCATCCAACATCAGTATTTTGTTCTTGACATCTTTCTGGAGGCAGACCTCCCCTTGAATAGTAAACTGGGCGTTAGGTGCCAGTACCATTGAATCTGGATCCTTCTTCCACACGATCCACACCGCTTCATCCTGGTCTACTTCCTCAGGTTTCTGTTGCAAATCATAGGCTCTCTTGATCAGAGCTGGAATTCTCAGGGCCCTCCCAGTTCGTTGCCCTTGTTTCTCATGACAGAGTTGCACCAGTCTCCCAAACATATGGGCATTTGTTCCAATTAATAGGGGAACCCCATCATACAGTCTGGTGGGGGGACACACTAGGGCCAGTGTCTCTACTTGCTCCTCTATGCCAGTGACAGTTGCAGGAAAAGACAACCAGAGGCAGGTATATCCTAGATATGGATAAGACTTGTTACTCAGCCTCCACACAGGTAGGCCTTCCAGGGATTGTAAGGGCACATCAGATAAGTGTTTGTCATACCAGTCCTGAAACACAATGGTCACTTGCGACCCACTGTCAAGCACAGCCCAAGTAGGAATACCATTCCCAGCCACATTAGTCTCCATTGAAGGGCCCACTATCTTGGACCAGTCTGGAGGGACAACAGCAGGGGCCTGGACAGACAATTTAGCTTCAAAGGGGTTTGAGTTAGGATGGCTGAAGCTTTTACTGTAGTCATTTCATGCACCCTTTGACCACTGACTCATTTTCCGAAGCTCTCCTTGAAGCTGGTTCACCACTTTCTCTAAGTCCTTCTGAGACTGGCATTCCCTCTGCATATGGCCATCCTTGCCGCAGTTGTGACAAATGACATGCTCTCGGGGCATCCTTGGGGAAAACATAGCAGGGGATGCTGGAGCATTGACGGGAGATTGTAATCTGACTTCTTCGGGTAGTGTACCATGTATTAAAAGTTCCTTTAGGGTGGCAGTCAATTCCTTGAGCTCAGCTGAGAAGCTACCCCCAGTAGAGGATGTCTGAGGGTGCACCCCACCCCCATAACAGTCATGTTCTGACAGGGACCGGGGTCTCTGTCATCAGAGGATACCTTGGTGAATCCACCTGGTTGTGCTTTTCTGACTTCCTTCAGCAACTCCTCCCCCCACCATTTAGCCCACAGTGGGACAATCTTAGTGGTCTCCATTTCGGAAGGGCCTTCTGGTGCCATGATCACTTGGGCTGCATTCACCACATAATTACAATCTCCCTCTTCACCTTCTACTTCCCAGAGTTCTTTTATCAAGTCACAGTAGTCAGGTGGGTTACCTCTCCTATCCTGGAGCCTTAACTTGATGATCTGCAGTTTAGAATGCTTGACATGTTGCAATATGTGCCCCAATATCACATGGTTCAAATCACTAGTGGCTACCCCACCTTTCCGGTAAGCTTTCTACAGAGCTCTTTCAAGTTGAGTAACATACGCAGACAAACTTTCCCCCTTCCATTGCTTGGTACCTTGGAATTTCCACATCAAAGCCTCCCCTAACTCAATGCTCCCAAAATTGCCTTCAAGTGCAGATAGGTACTTCTGAGCAGATGCATCAGGGTTCATGGATCTCAAAAATGTAATGGCTTCAAGGCCGTGGCCCCTCAAACTTTCTATGATTCCTTTCCACTTCTCAGCCACTGCACACTGCCACTCAGGTACCAAGGGGGCAACATAGTTGATCCAGGTCTCCCAGTCATCCTCCCCTTAGGGGTTGGGGAGGGTGCCCGAGAAGATTCTCAGCCTTCAGTAGGAGTCATGACCAATGGCAGGTACAGATATAGGGGCCAGCACGCACACAGACACAGAAGGAGGGGCAGTAACAGGTGCTGGTGTGGGAGGGGTGTTGGGGAAGGAACACCCCCATGTGGCAGGAATAGTTTCTTACAGTCCTGTATGGTTTTCCCATCCTCCAGCAACAACTTAGCAAATTTCTCCTCAAATATCTCAGATAATGGTGGGAGCTCATCCTCATTGGGGTCTTTACTGTCTTTTGTTATTACTCTCCAGGCAGCTGGAACCCCTTCTAGGGCAATAGTCTGTGGTACTTTAGCACTGTCCACAAGGTCACTACACTCTACTAAGTCTATGAAAGTTTGGGTGATCAAATCAGCCTGTCGACCCACCACCACAGGGTTTTTTAAACATTCAGCTTTGGAGAGTATTCCCTCTACAGTGTCTTTACTGGCACCCAGGGGAATATCCAGTATAAGTAGAGCACTTTGGGGGTCGATCTCCTGCCCAGTACATGACCCCAGCAACTGGTGTACAGCCATTTCTGCTAGGGTGACCATTAATCTTTAATAATAATTCATAATTTTTGGCCACTAGAAGGCACAAAATCCCAGCGGTGAGCCTCGAAGATGTAACCCCTAGGTGGCGCTATCCCAAGGGCTACTACCCCTGCCTGCTGGGCTAGTAGCAGGTTAAGGGGCCTGAGTTCTTAAACCGGTGCCTCTACCCGGAGGTCAGGGTTGGTAGTGGTCACACTAACCTGGGCACAGCCCTCTGGGACACTGTAACCCCCCTCTTTCCTTACTAGTTGCCAGAACAGTACACAATAATCACTTTCACAATACCCCTGATACACCACACAAGTACCCACACTGTTTGCACTTACCACCAGGGCTTTCCTCTGGCTCAGCCCTGGGAACCCCCTGTAAAACAAGATTATACACAGCAAATAACAGCAGTACAGTACTCTTGCACAAACTGGAACCACAGTCAGGGTAAATGCAAAAATGAGTTAGATCTGATTTATTTAAGGGACATGAACAAGGGAGGGGTGTAATCAGGTTAATTTGCTTAAAGACTCTATCATTCAAACAGTTATGCATGCACTTCAGGGTCCATAAACAGTCACACACTTTGGGTACCCAGATGGAGAATGGTGGGCTAGCCAGGAAAGTTGCAGAGGGTTGGGGCCCTGTGATAGAAGAAAACAACATGCACAACACACACTATTTGTAATCCAGAGTCGGAGGGCTCAGTTTGTGAAAAGAAAACAACAAGACAATCAGATGACACACTTTTAGATTAGGCTGTTGTTGCAGGGAGCTACCCTGTTGATTACTCATGATACCCAAGACTGGACACAGGCTGGACAAAAATCGAGACAGCAGGTGGTTAATCTGGAGTGCCAGGAGAAGCAGGGCCCACACAAATCACCGAGACATCGTTCCTGTTCAAGTGTGGAGGAGGGGGCTGATCCCCAGACAGGTCTCTCATCGATGGCTTTCTCTGTGCAGCAGGTAGTCTGGCTGGGCCAGTGTGACAAGGCCCTGGCCAAATGGAGACAAATTCGAATACAGTCCATTTTGGGCTGGATACAGTTTCAACAAACAGAACACAGTTCATACAGTGGGGAACCAAATTATGACCCACTTTCAATACACAGCACATTTACATGTAAGGAAATTCTACTGTACCAGGCAAACTGCTCTCCGGTCACGATCGCAAAGTCTCTGCACAAACCGGGGATTCAAAAGACGATCGCATTCAGCAAAATCTTCAAGTCTTCTTCAGGTATGAGCCTGGTAAAAAATCAGTGGTTTACTTCGTTCTCACAAACTTGGAATTAGTCCAAAATAATTCTCTTCTCTCCCTCTCAGGGGCAGCAGGCAGGCATGCAGACCAAAAACTCAGGCCTTTCCACAGAGACTGAATTGAGCTCTTGCTTCTTCAGCTCCCAACTTAGATCTGATTCAAACTGCAGCAAACCTGGGAATTTCCCCAAGATCCAAAAGGTATGGTTGGCTGATTCATCTGTCAGTCACAACAGGAGCTCCCCTTCAGGTGCAAAAAGGCACCAAAAGCCCCAAAACTGCAACTCCTACAGCTTCTGACTCCAGACATCTCCTGTAGTCCGACTCCATTTTAGGTTCCTCCAGAAATGATTGGTCCAATTCGCCAGTCCAGGACCAAGATAGTGGAGATAAAACAGTCCTTGCTGCAAAGAGGGAAAGTTAGACAAACTACATTATCATTATCACTCTAAATGATTTTCAGCAAATAGTTACATATTTCAACAGAGCTCCCTCTCAGATTACTTATGACTGCAATCCAGGCAGCTCTTAAAGAGACAGTACACAGAGGCTATACAGGCATTCTCTGGAAATCACATTTAAACTGCTAAAATGCAGGACACGACAGTGAGCATTTAGGCAAGCTCGAGGAAGACTTTTTGGGAACCTCCATTTGTAGGGGGGTTACATTTACAGTCAGTATACAAGTTTATAATGGGTCTGAGCAAGCAGAGATTGCCAGCAGCTTTAACACCATGCAGCCATGTCTCTTCAGATCTCAGAAGCTAAAGTGGGTCAGGCCTGGTTAGTGGCATGAAGGAAGATCTACAATAAGCACCAGGTACAGCAGGAAGTGGTGTTGATAGTTTTGTGGCGGGCTTGCTCCCTTCGCTGAAAAGTAACCATGACAATGCTCAGCACAGGGTTTTTCCATAATACTATGTTTTGGGAGGTGCCGTCTTTTGAATGACACATGAAGTTAAGGTCCTGTCGCCTGTTCTGGTCATTGTTCAAGTGGGAATAAAAGATCCCATGGAACACCTTATAAAGAGAGAAAATATTTCTGATATTCAACTGTATTTCCCTCATTCAATAAAACCACAAACAGCTTAACCTGGTTAAATGTTCAAGTTGGTTTGAAGCTGTATCCCCCTCGTCAATGTAATGCAGAAACATTTCCTAGTCCTCATTTCCTGGTCAACAAAACTAAATAGTTACATTTTTGTTCTTGCACAAATCTAGTCAGCATTTTGTAGCAAAGCTTTAAAATGTTAGGTAAGAAAAAAACTAACTCTTATCTGGAAACATTCTAGTGAGCAAGGTACCATACAAAACTTCCACCACAATATCTGTTACAATTTGAAACAGAATGTTCAAAGTGCCGCAGCACTGTCTGCAAATCTCTTTCTTCTCCCCACTTACCCAGCTACTGCCAGTATGAAGAGAAATATAAACATAAATATACCTTTAAGCTGAAGCTAGGTGTTTACACTCTTATCTGTCAGCAAGTCTGTAAAAAGACAAATCTGTCTTAATGGATTTTATGTTCTCAGTGTTCACCACCACCCTCAGCTCTGATTCTTCAAAATTTTTGATCTGGTCTGAGATTCCAGTACAGTCTCCAAATGTGGAATAAGAACTGAGTGCTCTGTGATAGACATTTGAGCAACTTGGGCAGTCTGAGCAGTTTGAACAGAAGCTAAGGCCATGGAGTCCTCCATGCCTGACAGTACTATCCTTGTTGTTGATAGGTGGCATTCTGTGTCTCTAGCATTTTGTGGACCTGTAACTGTCACAGGCAAAACATCAGAGTCTGGATCTGCAAACTGGCAGTTACTGGTAGTGGGAATGTCAATAACTGTTTGTGCAGGTTAAAGAGGAACTGTAGTTACTGTAACCACTAAGTCTTTATTGTGTAGGACTTCAGGAAAGTACTTTGCAGAATTAGAATTAGAAACACAAGTATTAGCAGTACCTGTGGTACTTGCACCTCTCTGCAAAGTACAGCTTCATCTTTCTTGTCAGCAGCTTTTTTTTTAGTGTTGACCGCATATTACTTCTGTGAGCTTCTGGGATGTTACTCTCACTTTCCAGCTCCATCTCGCCATCTTTAGTTTGTTGGATCTTTTCCTGACCGGTTGCTTGGGGGAAGAACTCACAGATCTCCCTGCTATACCTAAGCTTTGATGCCATGACCCTTTTAGTCTATCTCTGCATCAAGCAAGCCAGAATGTTGTGCTCATACTGCCTTCAGCTTCTGCCTGCAGCCACATGTTATGTTTTGTTCAGGAAAGGGCAGTTCAGCACAGCAATCATGCTGCCATTTAACTGATAAGTGACAATAGAGTACAAAATCAAAAACAAAGGTAATTAACTAAATTAGTTGTTTCATTCACTGAAGGTAGCTCTGTGCACAATAAAGTTCAAGAAACAGTATTCAGAAATATAAAGTGACAGTCATAGCTGCAAGTAAACTCTTGTACTGACCCAACATTATCTTACAACCACTCCGAGCCAATTCGCAAGAGAATTAAGACTCTCCTGTCTCTCCTCATTGGACTTACCCAGCTGTCCTTGGATCAATTGTGTCACCCATCACTGTAAAGTTTCAAACCACTCCCTATATTTCCTCAGGTGTGTGCTCCCAAATTCCACATAACACTCCATGTGTGATTAAACCAGTGACCTTTATAATGGCAGTACTGCCTTCCTCCTGTGACCGGTGAAACCCTGTTTGATAACCCTGACAACCAGTTCCCCTTCCATATGTTTTATTACATGAGAAACATAGAAAAACAGAAATCTGCCAGCAGTAAATGACTCCTTGGCCCATCCAGTCTGCCTGATATACCCCCTCTGCCTAGTTTATATTACTCCCTCTGTTCCATACCATTCCACTTCGATTTAGCCCCATGTAGATGTCCCAAACTCTCTTGAATTTGTCCACTAAATCCAACCCCACAGTCCATTCTGGCAGCCTGTTCCACTGACCCACAACCCTCTCAGTGAACCCCCCCCTTACATCTCCTCTAAATCTACATCTACCCCCTTCAGTTTGAATGCATGCCCCTTAGTGGATTTGTTCTCATTCAACCTGAAAATGCTACCTTCCCTCACCCTGTTGATACCCTTCAGATATTTGAAAGTTTCTACCATATCTCCCCTTTCCCTCCTCATCTCCAGTGTGTACAAGTTTAGTTCCTCCAGCCGCTCCTCGTATGACCTCTCATGTAGCCCTTGCACCATTTTGGTTGCTCTTCTCTGGATCCTCTCCAGCCAGTCCCTGTCCCTTTGTAAGTGTGGCCTCCAGAACTGGACCCCATATTCTAGCTGTGGTCTGACCATTATTTTGTATAGTGGCATGATCCCCTCCTTTTTCCTGCTTGTAAAGTCCCTTCCTATACATGCCAACATTAAGTTTGCTTTCCCCACTGCCCTGTCACACTCACTCCAAACCTTCAGGTTATCTAAAATTGTGATCCCCAGGTTCTTTTCCTGCTCTAGAACCCCCAGTCCCCCCCAGCCAGTATTTTGCCCTGGGGTTTTTATGCATTATGTACATAATTTTGCATTTTTTTTTTGCTGAATTGTAGTTTCCACTTTCCTGCCCACCCTTCAGCCTGGCCAGGTCCTCTCTCATTCTTTCTACCTTTCCTGGTGTGTCCATCCTGTTACATACTTTTGTTTCATCTGCAAACAGACACACATGCCCACTTAGGCCCTCTGAAATATTCCCGATGTATATGTTAAACAGTATGGATCCTAGCACAGACCCCTAAGGAACCCCACTCATCACCCCTCCTTTCTTTGAGTGCACCCCATTTACCACCACCCTCTGAGGTCTCCCTTCCAACCAATTATCTACCCAGTTTGTGAGCTTCCTCCCCACCTCCAAGCTACCCCATTTGTTTATTAGCCTCCTGTGTGGGATGGTGTCAAAGGCCTTCCTGAAGTCCAGGTAGGCCATGTCCACCGCCCCGCCATGATCACATATCTCTGTACTCCATCAAAGAATTCAATCAGGTTGATCTGACATGACCTTCCACCTGTGAACCCATGTTTGTTGTCATCTATGAGGCCCTGATCCTCCTCTAGATATTGTACCAGCCTTTCCTTTATAAGTGCTTCCATCAGCTTTCCCACCACAGAAGTAAGGCTAACTAGGTGGTAGTTTCCCGCTCACCTCCCCCCCTTGTGTAATGGCACCACATCCACCCTTTTCCAATCCCCTGGTACTCAACCTTTTTCTAGTGACAGATTAAATAACCTCGTGAGTGGTGCTGCCAGTTCCTGCTTTAGCTCCTTGAGTACCCTTGAGTGAATTTCTTTTTATCACTGAATACTTTCTCACCTGCAGCCACAGTCCTGTCCATCTCCAGCCACCGCTCATCCACCGCTGACCCCAAAGCTGTCGTGCCCAACTGGCATAGGCAGCTACACCATCGAAAGGGGCTCCCCCTAAGCCCCCACGCCTGGCAAGGATCCACTACCGGCGCATGGCCTCCAGGCATCATCGGACCGGTGAACTGCGGCCATCAAGCAGCTGTGGACTTGTGCTGCATTTTTCCTTGTTCTTCCCAATGGGGGCACAGATGTGCAATGACGTCCATGCACTAGTGTGCAGACATCTGCCGTGCTCCACAAACCTTGGCACCCATGCCTCTGCAGTACCTCCAGGCATCCCCAGGGACCACCAGAGCATGGTGTGCAACCACACTGTTTCCCCTGGACTAGGAGAGCTGTCTTCAGATGCTCAATCTTAGTCCACCCCTGCCAACCCCTGATGACCTGGGCTCATTCCCGAACCTGGTCTGCTGGCATGGAGCGAGGCGTGGTGTCCAGCGCCTCAACCCTCAGCACCACCGGGCTGGTCCCCTTGGGTGAATTTCATTAGGAAAAGGTCTGTAGACTATTGCTACCACCACCAGCTACCTTTCCTCCTTTGAGTGCTCCATCCTTATCCCATAGATGCAATAATCCATCTGCAGATTTCCGCTACCAATGTGCGTTATTTTGCATTTCTTTGCATTAAGTTTCAGTTACTCAATACTGGACCATTTCTACAGCCTCTCTACATCTTTATTATGCTGCTAATTCCCTTCTTACTATACACTCTCTTACAGAGTTTTGTGTCATCTACAAACAGAATCACATTCTCCTCTATCCCCACCCATATATCAGTTATTCACATGTTAAAGTAAAGTGATACCAGGACAGACCTCTAAGGTATTTCTCTGGTTACCCTACCTGACATCAAAGACCTTTCCATTCTGGACCCCTTTCTTGGAGTGCTATTGGTTAACCAATTCCCAGTCCACCTAGTTAGCCTATCCCCAATCCCTAGGTCACCTACCTTCTTCACTAACCTCCTCAGCAGCACTGAGTCAAAGGCCTTACTGATATCCTGGTACAGGATGCCAGCTGTATTGCTTCTGTCAAACATTTGCATCACTGAACTGAAAAATATTAACTACATTTGTTTTAACACAACCTAACTCTCATTACCGCACGTTGATTCCCATCTATAATCCTGCTTTCTTTCAGAAATTATACAATACAGTCTTTTGTAATTGTCACTAATAACTGTATTACTAATGATGTCAGACTCATAGGCCTGCAATTTTCCAGGTTCTCCCTGGCCCTGCATTTGTGCGGGGGGAACATGTTTGCCACTCTCCAGTCCATCGGTATAGCATCCATTACCAGTGAATAGTGAAAGGCACACTGAGCCAAGGCTCATATCCACATGCAACATGGGGGAAAGGAACAGGAAATACAATAAAACACACACAATATCAATGATCAGTGCAAAATAAAGTGCAATCAGAGTACAGTTTGACATGGTACAAGTGCAACTAAAACAAGCATTTGTCAATGCCGAATGTTTGCTTGCTGGTACTAGCATTGGAAATGCAGGAGCTAGACAGATGCAGAATAGGAATGGCAGTGAAGTATTGAACTTCACGTGAACCCCACATCCATCCTGTAGAGATGGACAGGATTTGGGGTAAGTTTTTGAGTCGTAGCCCATGACGGTCAAGCCATGTCACCTCACCCTATTCTGCAGACACCGACACGTGTTGAGGTGTGCCATAGGGTGTTTGGCTTTACAGTCACCCCATACCATAAGGGCATATGGTGAAATGGGTGCAGCATAGGAGAATGGGGTGAAGTCTTTGGCTGAAGAGCCCAAGGTACACCTCGATGCCTGTCAGTGGCTGAGGGGTGGGGGTGGGATGGCATGAGCAGTACAGTTGGCAATCCACAGGCACACCCCGATGCCTGTCCATCTGTACAAGGTAGGACGTTATGGTTAGAAACCCTAATACCTCGGGTGTTTGTTGGTATTTACAGTACTAATTTTCAACATGGCCTTTTTGTGACCCCACCTCATGAAAGCATGTGAGACGTCTTCTCATGAATAGTGTCAGTGTGATTTTGTCAATGTGTCCCAAACACTGACTTCCAACAGAGACAGTGCCATTCTGTGCCACATGTACGAAAACACACATAGGGCAGGATGTGAAGAATGACAGCTGAACCATCCATACGGAGGTGTGAAAAGATGGCAATGTTGAAAATCTAGAGTGAAAATATTACAAATGTGCACAGTTATGAGCGTGCGTGGAAACTGCGCAACACACGCTCATAACACAGTCATTTTATGGATTTTCATCACCAAATTTTCAACATAGGCATTTTAGGATCTCTGCTAATGAACAGTGTCACTGTGATTTACGTAATGTGTCCTGAACAGTGATTTCCCACAGCGATCGTGCTATTCTGCACCAGAAGTGCAAAAACACATCTCGGCCAGGATGTGAAAAATGACAGCTATACTGTTCATAAGGAGGTGTGGAAAAATGGCAATGTTGAAAATCTGGTGAAAATATTGCAAATGTGCGAAGTTACGAGCATGCGTGAAAACTGTGCAACGCACTCTCATAACACAGTCATTTTATGGACTTCTGTCACCAAATTTTCAACATAGGCATTTTAGGACCTCTGCTAACGAACAGTGTCACTGTGATTTTTGTAATTTGTCATGAACATGGATTTCCCACAGCGACCGCGCTAGTCTGCGCCGGAAGTGTGAAAACACATTTTGGCCAGGATGTGAAAAATGACAGCTATTCTGTTCATAAGGAGGTACAAAAAAATGGCAATGTTGAAAATCTGGAGTAAAAATATTGCAAATTCGCAAAGTTACGAGCATGCGTAACAACTGCGCAATGCATGCTCGTAAAACAATCATTTGTTTTTATTTTTCCCACCAAATTTGCAATACAGACTTTTTGAGAGCCCACCTCATGAATACTGGCACTGTCGTCTCATTAATCAGTCCTGAAAGGTGGTTCCATGCAGTGACTGTGAAATCACCTTTCGGGATGGAATAATGCCATGACAGTGGCTGAATTCATGAGGAGGGGTCCCAAAAAACCCATGCTGAAAATCTGGTGCCATATTCCCAAAAAATTCCTGAGATATGCATTAAAATTGAAAAAACCCTATTTATGCCAATATACAGCTTACCAGCATTTCCTCAGTTCACAGTCAGCTTTAAGAGTGCAGATGTGTTCCCGGTCTACCGAAGATCATCGCGCTGGTCTCCGGAGGTAAGTATGGGGGTGAGGGTGGATGTGGGGAGGTAGGGTGCACAGAGGGTGAGGAGGGGCCACTGGACTTGATGAGGGACCGTTTTTTGATTTACAGGGGAAAAAAAATCAAAAACATTGCAGGACTTTGTTTTTTTACAGGGACATTTAACAGGACATTTGGCACACTGGGGTGGGCTCCCAGCATGCCAACCTAGTGTTTTGTTGGGGGGCGACTGTAGTGATGGGGACTGGGCACCCCTGCCGGCATATAGGGGGGAAAATAGCCGAGGGGGATTGGGCACCCCCTTAGCACAAACCTACATTTTGTGTGTGTGTGTGGGGGGGACATTATGCCGACAGGGAGTGGGCTCCCCCGTCGGCACATTAATTGTGGCTGGGGGACACTATGCCGATGGGAAGTGGGCTCCCCCATCGGCAAATGAAACTCAGATAGGGACTGAAACCGGCGGGGATTTGGGCCCCTGTCAGCAAACAAAGGCTGTTTGAGGGGGCACATGCTGCCGAGGGGGATTGGGCACCCCCACGGCACTGGGGAGCAGCATAATACTGTTTGTAAATGCAATGGCAAGCTGCCCACCATGTTCACAAACAGTATTATGCTAGCTAACATTCCACCCTGCAATGACAGGTCACTCCCTCATTGAAGCAGAATGACTGACGCTGCAATGATGAGGTAGCCCCTGATTGCTGCAGCAAAAATGTTTGTACTTGGTGGCACTTTTGGAGACCAGTGTCATCGGCACACTGTACCTCCATTGGCCCACCAGTGCCAAGCCCCCAAATGCAGTGCCTCCCTTGGCTGTAACAGTGCGTTGCCTCCACAACCCACTTCTCTCCTAAGCTGTCGCATAATGTTTCTTGCACATGCGTGCAAGCAAACATAATAAAAGTAAACATAGGTACAATGATGGATTTGATGTGCAAATAGAAAAACCAGAGTACGTGAAATGGTGACAATGCAGATGTAAAATAAGAAGGAGCCTGATACAGACTGAGGGGGAACCCAAGACGAGATCTGACAAGAGGGATGGTAAAGGATCCAACAGGGGATGGTCAAGGAGAGGGCTAACAGGAGCAGATGTGGGCAGGAAGGAGCTTTAGCTGGTGCTTGAGGGAGCAGGGCACTGGGATTAAGGAGATGGAGAGAGAAAGGAAGTGGATTCCAGAGTGAGGGAAGATGATAGAAGAAGGCAGACTGCCCAGCAGTGGAGTGAGGGAGTGTAGAAGATAGGAGAAGGCAGATTGCCCAGCAGAGAAGTAAGGGTTTCCTCACACACCAATTGGGCAAGAAATCAACTTTGCATACCTTCTACAAACTTCCGACTTTTTTGCATCCTTGCCTCTGGAGTGTCCAGTCTATGTCTGGGAAACTGAAGTCTCTGATGAGTAGAATTCTACCTTAGCTCACTGTCACCTTTGTTTCACTTTCTAACTCCTCATCTATATCAGCTGTGTGGTTAGGTAGCCTATACTGTAGATCACATAACAAAGCAAAAATGCTTCTCCAAAATAAAGTAGTGCTGACAATAACAAGATCTCCAGTTGCAACAAAAAAGGGCACTTACCACTCTGGTATAAAAAGGTAAGGATAGCCAAGGATTATTGTAGAAAACTGCTTTATTTTAAAAAAGCCAACATGATGAGACCCACGTGAAATTGCTGTCATGTGTTAACCCTTATAAGAAGTATAACATTTCTATGGGGTCTCACGTGCAGCCTTTTTCAAGTAAAGCCATCTTCTACAATAATCCATGGTTTTCAGTATCTTTTTATACCTGAGTGGTAAGTACATGGTTTTGGTTGTGATACCTTATAGACTACTCCTTTCCTATGCCTTTTCCTCAATTCTTAGGCACATGAAACTATAACAGCTCCATACTTTCCCTCTGCATAAGCCAATACTGGGTAACCTTTACTTTTAATACTTGAGCATTGAACTGAGCCATTGATTAACATTTCTACAGCTTCATTTATCTGGAGATTAAATAATAGCAGGGCATGGGTGCAACCCTATAGGATGCCCTCTATTTGTTTCAGAACTATCAGCATGTTTCCTATTTAAGCCATAGTAAACTAGCACCCATTTATACGAACATAAATGAATAATAACTGATAATATATCCATAAGCCATTCCCAGTACTGCAATTTGTTTCCAAAGGATGTGCATGGGAAGGGGAGTAAAAGCTGCTTTGAGGTTAATAATGGAAATTTCTAATTGTTATTTATATACTAAACATATTTTTCAATCAAATGGAACAAAGTAGAACAGTGATCAATTGTTTAAAAGCTCTCACAAAATCCAGATTGATTATCATTTAGTATACTGTTCACATCTGTTCATTATTCTAGGCTTGCCAACATTAGCTTTGCCAGCATCTTTACAGTATTAAGCAATTAGGCGTATAGTCCAATACATGAAGTAGTAATTAGCTCTATCCCTCTTGTGCATTCGAACAATTTAGTTCACTCTCCAGGCATTTAGGATATATACCTGGCTCATACACTGATTGAAATGTCTGGGCAATAAT
This sequence comes from Neoceratodus forsteri, assembly GCA_016271365.2. Lineage (NCBI taxonomy): Eukaryota > Metazoa > Chordata > Ceratodontiformes > Ceratodontidae > Neoceratodus > Neoceratodus forsteri. The sequence continues at coordinate 1,072,145,568 of CM028131.1, forward strand.
GTGCTCCACTAATAAACTTTCAACTTACTGTATGCACAGTCACCATCACTTTACTCAGACCAGGTGCCTTGTTGAAATGTAAAGGAAACTGTGACATTACTGACTTCCTTGTGAATTATAATGAGCTTGTTTGCAGTTGTCATATCTGTATGGGACTGACTTTATTTCTGTTTCACTTTGATGACTTAAAATTTTAGCATAATACCATTTATGCAATGTACGTGGACAGATAAACAGTGGAATAAATTCATTTATTCTCACTGCCGTGAGATAAACGGTGGTTCTAATATTTATCCCACACCCTGCTGTCAATCAACCACTGTTTATCCCACACCCTGCCATCAATCAACCATTTATTCTACACTCTACCACCAATCATCACCCCCTCCTACCAGCACTACTTCCACTTACTTTCATTTTCTTTCTAACACCCCACGCATACACACACTCTCTCTCATCCCTTCAGCAGCTCCTTCCATACCAATTTATATATTAGCACCACAAAAATCCATCACTTCAGCACCTCCACTTAATGCGTACAACTGTTCTTTCCCTTTTAAAACAGGATTCTTTTGTCTTTTTTTTTTCTTCATTTCTCCACGCTGCAACTAATCCTGTAGCTCGCAACCATCACACTTGTTTATTTCTTCCATCCCCCCAACCACATGCACCTATCAGAATGGAGAACTGGTCCCTACAAAACCACAGGCCGATCACCAACAACAAATTTTTATTCAGCACCCACCGGCCTCATAACAGATAAATTTTACCTTCTCCCTGAAGCCACTCCAAGTTCATTTAGTCTCTACTCAGCATACCCTCTGCCCCGTGCGCGTGCGCACACACACACCTTGCTCTCCACTCCAGGCCCGAAATCGTGTCCCATAACTAAAACTCTCCACAAGAACAATATCTGTTTATTTAAGATATTTTATCGACCACTTCTCATCTAATTGTCTCTTCTTGTTCTTACATGTTTCCTGCCGCCCGTAGTGTTCACATCTCTCCTAAATCTCTCCACCAGCTTCTTCTGCTCCTTGCCATGGTCCGGAACGATTCCAACTAAAACTGCACAATTTACAATAAGTCTGATAAATACTCTTCCATACAGGATCAACCAGCTACTAAGCACCATCTCTATGTTAAAATAAAATAACAAAAGAACTGCAACAGTAAAACAATAGCAGTTCCTCACTAAACGACAAATGAACTGCCACCTTTTCAAAAATGTCTCCTCTGCCCACAAATCACTAACAGCCACTAATAACACTCACTACAGCTCTTCCAGCGTACACTCCATAGCAACCTTAAACCCTCCCCTGGCAACCTCTTCCGAAACACGCACTAACACACTGGGCACCAGAATATAATCCCTACTATTTCATCTCAAAAAACGCACAGAAAACCAAAAACGAAATAAACAACTGCACACAAAAAACATCCCTATTGCATAAATCAAATATGCAATGTAGACATTAATGGAATACATAATTTATCCACACGGGCAGTTTGACCTCGGACACCTCTCACTTGAGCTTCATACCTCAGTGAAGTTACCCGAGGTCAAACTGCTCTGTGTGATAAATCATATTCCAATGTCCCAATTGCATATCCCCTATTTTTCAACCCTGTGGAGTAATATGTTATGCAATATCATTACTATAATTAATAGTCCTGTCTATTACAAAAACCATGATTGTTCAGTATTATTATTTGATTTTGCTTCATGTAATTGTGTCAAGAGGTTATTAGGTGAACATAGTTTTTGACTATATAAAAATATTTCATATACATTTTCCATTCAAAAGACTGACCTTTTCTTTACAGGGATGTTTCTTTGTCATTTTTACGTTCGCTTGCGCGCATACACAAGGAACGTTTTGGGAGAGTAGCACACTTGGAGGTGTGCCTCTCCCATCCAATGCACTGCTCCCTTGAGCAGGCGTGGCGGTCCTGCACCAATGGGTGCAGGAGTTCAGTATGACAGCGGTGTTCCTCTGCTTCAAAGGAAAACACGCTGCCATACTGAAAACGCCATTCCTCCATCATGCTGCTCCTAAAAGCTTTTCTGCCATGCTGGAGCCACCCCAGCATGGTAAACATTGTTGTTTTGCCGACGGGGTGACTAATCCCATCCGGCTCCGCGGACCCCAAAGCCATCCTGCTGCCCAGCAGAAGGCCCACCCCAGCATGGCAAACCGTCATTTGTTTTGCCAGCAGGGTGCCCAATCCCCGTCAGCTCCTCAGCCCCCTACACATCTTCTGCCATGCATGGAGCCCACCAGATGGCAAGCGTCCCACGTCGTCTTTTTTTTTCCCTGTAAAACAAAAACGGTCCAGCGTGTCCTCCCAACCCCCACACCTGCACCCACCCACTTGCGCTCAAGCCTCCCCACCCCCCACCCCTGCCTCCAGACTCTGCGCGATGATCTTCGGTGGACCGGGAACACGTCTGCACTCTTCAAAGCCGACCTGCGAACTGAGGAAATGCCCGGTAAGCTGTATAATGGGCTACATGGGGGTTTCAACTTGTGCATATCTCAGTCATTTTTGGAATTTTTGCACAAATTTTCAACATGGGGTTTTTGTGACCTCTTCTCATGAATGATGTCACTGTCATGGCATTATTCAAACCCGAAGGGTGATTTCGCAGGCACTGCACAGTCACTGTGTGAAATCACCCTTTGGCGTGAATAATGCCATGACAGTGACATCACTCGCTGAGAAAGAGATTAAAAACCACATGGTAAAAATTAAGCTAAAATTCTGACGCAATATATATGAGCGTGCATTGCGCAGTTCCTCACGAGGCTCATAAGTTGCCGAATTTTCAATATTTTCACCCAGATTTTCAACATTGCCATTTAATCACACCTTCTTATGAGTTGTACAGCTGTCATTTTTCACATCTCATCCAAAACGTGTTTCTACCCATGTAGCGCACAATGGCGCAGTCGGTGTGTGAAATCAATGTATGGAACACATTAAGAAAATCACAGTGACACTGTTCATGAGCAGAGGTCTTAAAATGGCTATGTTGAAAATTTGGTGAAAAAATTCCTAAAAATGACTGTTTTATGAGTCTGCGTTATGCAGTTCCTGCCGCGCGCTAATGTAAGTTTGTAATTTTCAATATTTGCACTCCAGATTTTCAACATTGCCATTTTACCACACCTCCTCATGAGCACTACAGCTGTCATTTTTACATCCTGCCCAAAAGCGTGTTTCTACCCATGTAGCACAATGGCACAGTCGGTGTCACCGAACTCAATGTATGGGACACATTAGAAAATCACAGTGTCACTGTTCATGAGCAGAGATCTTAAAATGAGCTATGTTGAAAATTTGGCAAAAAATTCCTACAAATAACTGTTTTCTGACGTGTATTGTGCAGTTCCTATTGCAGCTCGTAAGTTTGCAAATTTCAATATTTCACTCCAGATTTTCAACATTGCCATTTTACCACACCTCCTTATGAGCAGTACAGCTGTCATTTTCACATCCTGCCAAAAGCGTCTTTCCCCATGTAGTGCACAATGGCGCAGTCGGTGTGCGAAATCAATGTATGGGACACAGTAAGAAAATCACAGTGACACTGTTCATTAGCAGAGGTTTTAAAATGGCAATGTTGAAAATTTGGTGAAAAAATTCCTAAAAATGACTGTTTTACAAGCCTGCGTTGCACAGTTCCCACGCACACTCATAGGTTTGCGAATTTTCAATATTTCCACTCCAGATTTTCAACATTGGCATTGTACCACACTTCCTTATGAGCAGTACAGCTGTCATTTTTCACATCCTGCCCAAAACGTGTTTCCGCCTATGTAGCGCACAATGGGGGTAACAAAAAGATCATGTTGACAATTTATTGTGCAAATATCAGCAATCGCAGAGGGCATTAGGGTAAAGCACCATACATGCCAAACACCACTGCAAATACCTGCAAGTGAACGTTAGCCGTTGACAAATGCTTGTTATTAATTTTAACATCTTCTTTTTCCTACTTGACAAGTCTTATTAAACCAGACACTACAGTACTTACAGTTTTATGGTGTTTATATAGATATGGAATTGCATAGTCAAATAATTCCTACAATTATTATTTTTTTTGTGTGTGTGAAATCTGTTTATTGGCAAACAGAAAGACAAGCATTACACTAAGGAGAATATACACTAGATCGGTTGTAGTATGGGTGAAAAGTAGGGAAGCAGGTCATTCAGGGTATACATACAATGTTACATTATTTGTTTATTTATTTATTTATTTGTTTTTGTTAACCAGGTAAGCACACTAGACAACGAGCGCCTATTTTCAGGAGCGACCTGGGAGGTTACAGTACAGAAACAAGGTACAAATACAGGGTAGCATACAGGCCCACAACTACAAGTGGACAAAATGGAAAACAGTACCCAGGACATTGAGTGGACAATAGAACATAACACACACACACACACACAGGTGGGGCCAGGGTAACAGCATGAAGACAAAAGTACATGGTCAGAACAACAAGCGAGAATACAACTACAGGCTCGTTAATACATAAGTTCACAATTGTGGCAGGGTGTGAGAGCAACAAGTACAGGGGTAAGAGGAGGAGGGCAGAATCTGCTGACTCCTCCCGGCGGTCGAGGAAAAAGCGAGCAAGGGGCAAGATTTGCAGAGGGCAGCGTAGCAAGAAGGTGAGGAACCCACCCTGGAAGACCACCTCGGCAACCACGAGCAGCAGGGAGTACTGCCCGTCCCAGTAGCAGGCCCTAGTAGAGAGGTCAGGGGATAGCGAAGGGACCTACAGGAGCCTGAAGATGGGAGCAAAGTGGGGGATCCCAGTCAGCATGGGGAGAGGGAGGGGCGTGCAGACCAGAGGTGGTGGGGGTAGGGATCAAGAACTGCTTGAGGGTGGGGAGTAGGGTAGCCACGAGAGCAATTAAGTGCGGGGGTGGAGAGTGGTTGAGGCCGAAAACCAATGGGGTGGAAGAGGGACAGGCAGCCGGGGGTGGCAGCTACACGTTTCCACAAGGACAGGTGGAGGCCCCATTGAGGAAGTTCCAGAGGGACATTTTGAAGCCGGAGTGGGAAGAGGCGGCTCGAACTGGAGCAGGGAAGGAGTTCCAGAAACTGGGGGCATAGGTGGAGAAGGCCCGATCCCAGGTGCGGAGGCTGGTCCTGGGGACTTTGCAAGCGAGAGTCGAGCTGGGCCTAAGCTGATAAGCAGTGTGCAGTGTTGGAGGAAGGGCAAGTGCCGGGGCAAGCGAGCGGACTATGTTGTCTACAAAGCTCCCGAAGACAAAGGCTCGGTGTTTATCAGGGGGAAGCCACTCCAGCCGGGCATAGAGGGCACACCGATGAGTAAGGCGATGAGTGGAGAGGGCAAATCGACAGACATTGTTATAAGCCGTGTCCCATTTTGTTAGGAGGCATTCGGGATGGGCACGAAGCCAACAAGCCCGTAGCAGAGCGTAGGTAGGAGGATCCCCCTGGCTATGGCAAGCCGAGCCGCCGGGGTGATGCAGTCCTTGGCCCTGTAGGCAAGGCCAAGCTTACTGTTTGTTGCTTTGCATATGTTCCGGAGATGCTCAGTGAAATCAAGCTGGGGGTCAAGGGTCACTCCTAGGTACCTTGCAGAGCTCAGGACAGGCAAAGAGAGCCGTTCCCACCATTTTATAGCAAGGGGAGGGCAGAGGCAATTTGGCTGCCGACCCGAATAACATGGCGTGAGTTTTGGCTAGATTAGTAAGCTTGCATCCGCAAGCCAGTTTAGGATCACGCTCAAAGTCGAGTTGAGTTGGGAGTTGATGGTAACAGGGTTCGAAGCGCTAGATAGTAATACCAGATCATCCACATATAGCGTGGCAGACCCGAGGGTTGTGACTGAAGGGAGTTCATTTACATAGAGGGAGAACAGAATGGGACCAAGAACGGACCCCTGGGGTACACCACAGCTAACAGGGGAGAGGCCCGAAAGAGGCGGTGAAAGTAGGTGTATTGGTGTCTCCCCCCAAGATAGCTGGTGAACCAGTCAAGAGCTTGTGGGGAGGAACCTTGCCCAAGGAGGGTGGAGATTAAGAGATTATGGTCAACTCGGTTGAAGGCCTTAGAAAGGATGACAAAGATGGCCCTAGTCAGTTTTCCAGCATCTGTGGCGGCTCTGACCTGGGAGGTGACCACAGCGAGAGCGGTGGATGTACTATGCCCCTTCCTGAAGCCGTGCTGGGCAGGGGAGAGCACAGCATACTCCTGCAGGTAATGAGAGATTTGTCCAGCCACAGCTTTTTCAAGTAGCTTGCTGGTAGCAGGGAGAATGGCAATGGGACGGTAGTTATTTAACTCCTTGGGGTCACCGTGCTTGAACACCGGGACAACCTTGGCCATCTTCAAATATCAAGTACAATTCAGAGATGAGGGAAGAGTTAAATATGTGGGTATCGGCAGCGAGTAGGGCACCCAAGGCTCAGGAGCTTAGGCTCAAAGTTATCATAGCCTGCCCTGGTGGTGTGGGAGCCCGGCAAGAAGGTTTTAGTTTCCATGGCAGAGACTTGCCTCAGGTAAAAAGGAGGCCGGGTACGGGGGGGTGGCCCCGAGGTTCCGTGGAGGGGGAAGGGAGGTGAGGGGAGGCTGGCGATTCGGAAAACAGGTGGTTGAACTCAGAGGCGATAGTTAGTGGGTTGTTGCAGTTGGCCCCCTCTATGTTCATGTCAGCGGCCGAGTGCGTGGTGGACACACCCACCATACTTTTGATGTTTTTCCAGAAACTCCGGGGGTTGTAAGCCGAATTAAGTAATGCTGATTTACAGAATTCACTCTTGGCAGCGCATATAGCAGCCTTGCAAGAGTTCCGGAGTCGCCGATATTCAAGGAGAACAAGTGGGTCGCCAGAAATTTTGTAGTTGATCCAGCACTTGTCTCTCTGCTTCATGAGAGCAAGAAGTCCACCGTGCAGCCACTTGGTGACTGTGCCCCTCACTCTTCTTTTAGTAAGGGGAGCATGCTTATCCTGCAGGGGGATGAGAATCGATAGGAATTGGTCTAATGCAATGGTCGGGTTACTGGAGCTAAGTACCCTAGCCCAGTCAGTACGACGTAGGTCATTCAGGTAGTCATTTAGGAAAAGTTTGAGTAATCCCTGACCTGAATCACTCGACTGGGAATTTTTGGGGCAGAGGATCCCCATATGCAGTAGATGGGAGAGTGATCCTTTATCACGTCTGGGAGAGTACCAGAATGCAGGATTTTATCCGGACGGTTGCTAAGTAACCAGTCAATAAGCGAGCCCTTGTCCCCCCGGGAGGAGATACGAGTGGGTCCGGAGATGGTCTGACAAAGGGCTAGACCAGACAGAAGCGGCTCAAATAGCTTGATATTGGGCCCCGACCAGTTGAGGTTAAGATCCCCAGGATAAGGACTTCATTTAGACCCACAGTGCCCTTTAGGTGGTCAAGCAGAAAGGATAGTCTGGGTATGCCACCCTTTGGGGGATTGTAGGCACAGACCAGGTGCACCTTTTTGGAGCTACCAAGTAGCAAGAGGGAGTGAATGAACTCACAACCTGTGGGGTTGGGCAGGGATAGGGATACCAAGGATGCATTTAGGTGCCCCCTGAAGTATAGAAGTACTCCCCCCCGATGTTTGGTGCCAGTCCTGTCCCGCCTGATGAGGCTGTAACCCGGAATGGCACATGCGGAGTCAGGAATACCAGGCTTCAACCAGGTTTCCATAAGTCCCAGAATGTCAGGCTCATACAGGGTCACCCAAGCAGTCAGTTCAGCCAGGTTATGGAGGATACTGCGGATATTTAGATGAGAAATTTTTATCCCTTTTTAGCAGCCAGGCAGGGGCAGCAGGGGTGGGTGTGGGGGATGGATGCCCAGGGTAGGAGGGAGTGGAGGCCGGGGCACGGAGGGAGCCATGGTCTAGCCCTGGCACAAGAGCAGTCCAGGGAAACCAATGAAATTTAGGAGCCTAACAGAGCCCCTAGAAAAGATGCAATGTCCAGAGAGCCAGGGTATTGAAGGAGGGATCCTGACAGGGTCCGTGGACCTCCTGAGGAGGAGAGGGTCAAGGGGATGACTAAGTACAGGGGCAGGGATAGTGGCTAGGAGAGAAAACAGGGGACAAACTCAGGGTCAGGGGATTGGAGTCTTATAATGGCACCCGGAGAGCCACAGTTCTAATATGGCATAATAACATAAGCAGGGAGGGAGACCCTGGTTCCGCAATAGATCAAAAAATGTGAGAAAAAGAGTGCCTAGGAGACACTACTGATGGCAGGCTAGCAGGCACAGTGCGTGGAGGGACAGAGAGAGAGGGGGGGGTGAGAGAAAAAGACCTCTAGTGGCAGGCAGCTATAGCCTGCAGATGGGAAAGAGGGCTGATAGGATAAAACAACCCACGTGGTAGCACCAAGCCACTATATATACAATGCCACCAAGGGTGGTGGTGGGGCAGTGGGGCGGCGCGACAGGGGCGGCTAGCGCTTGCCGACAAGGTCACAGTCCGGCAGCTCGTGAGAGGAGGAGTGCAGCACGGCAAGGCTAGCAGCAAGGCAAAACGACTTGGCCAGGCGGGAGCTGAACAGGTACTGCAGGGAAATCACAATTTAGGTTGCAGTCCACTTTAAATGTTCAGGAGAGCTGTAGTCGCAGGAGTTGCACTCAGACAATAAAATTACCTTGCGGGCTTCGGGGAGTGGGGGTAGGGAGGGCCCGAGCAGGCAGCCCTCGTGACCACGTCCTTCAGGAGGTTAGGCACCCTAGGGAAGAAAAAGAGCGGGGGTGAGCACTTTATAGCAGTAGGCACTGGGGAGGGAAATAGGAGAAGGGGTACAAGTGATCAACCTGGGAGTGGGGAGAAGAGCACAATGATGGGATTACAATATTCTTAAACTGTAAACGTTCCTTTACGATGCTAATCAAACGGGATTACAATATTCTTAAAACTGTAAGCGTTCCTTACTGAAGCTAATCAAAGAAACAGCTGGCACAAGGTAATGAAGCTACTGAAGTATTGAGCACAAATTGCCAAGCTGCAACAACGCCGGGCAACCGCAGCATACTGGGGCTATCGAGGGTCTGTACAAAATGGCCATTACAAAAGGCAATCACAGGCATTAGTAAAGGCTGTTAACAAATTCAGTGTACTAAACTGTAAAAGAGGTCCTTTATGAGGCTAATCAGAGAAACGGCATAGCAGGGGTAATAAAGCTTACTGAGGTTGAATGCACTCATAAGGAGTTTTGTGCAGAACTGGCTGATGCCACAGCGTCAGGGCAACCACGAGCATTCAGGGGGCTACTATGGGTCTGCACAAGATGGCTGTAGCTACAAGGGCAAAATCATAGGCTTTAGTACAGTCGGTATAAAGTGACCATAGGCATTCAAAAGTGGCAAAAATCGGATACGAATTATAAATGCACAATACAGAGCACAAATTAGACAGGGCAACCAAAATGCCTAAAAGGCTAGCACGGAGACAGTTGTCTAAGGCAACCAACAGCTATTATATTGAGTACATGCCCAAATTAAAGTAACAGCCAGAATTTTGCCGGAAAGCGTGTACCATATGCCTTTATCTTAAAGTAACAGTACCAACTGGCTTGCCGATCGAGGAAAACTCAGAAATTAAATAAACAGTCTTCATTCATATGCTGACACTTCCAAAAGCCGACAAGGTCACAGTCCGGCAGCTCGTGAGAGAGAGAAGTGCAGCACAGGCAGGCTAGCAGCAAGGCAAAATGACTTGGCCAGGCGGGAGCTGAACAGGTACTGCAGAAATCACAATTTAGGGTTGCAGTCCACTTTAAATGTTCAGGAGAGCTGTAGTCGCAGGAGTCGTGCTCTTGACAATAAAATTACCTTGCGGGCTTGGGGGGTGTAGGGGTAGGGAGGGCCCGAGCAGGCAGCCCCTCGCGACCACGCGTCCTTCAGGAGGTTAGGCACATTTGTTACATTGGTTTGAAATATCAACACTTAAATTTAACTGGGTTTCTTACAGTTTGAGAAAGGCATCATTGACATACTGTTGTAATGCTCATAAGTTCTAAGTAACTGAACATTGCAATTTTGTGTCCCCCACACACACACACAGGACCAGGGTTAATAATTTATTGGAAGGCTCTACCTGTGGTTATGGGGAAGAGCTCCTCCCCCATATCCTATTTAAAGCGAGCCCTGCTGCTCTGCTTAGAGGAAGCGCACTCGCTTCCGGCGGCACGGCTGCCCCCCCATCCCTGCCTTGTTTTGTTCTTTCCTACCCTCTGCTTCCCCCTTTCTCTGCCTGCTTTGCTTACCCTCCTTTCTGTGTTTTATCCCCCCCGCTCCATTCCTCTCTGTGCTGTTCTGCGCTTGTTTCATTTCTTTTGGGACTCTCTCTCTGCTGGCTGCGCCTTAGTTCATCCGCTGACGCTCACACACCTTACTGGCTGTTTGTTTCCTCTGTAGCTGGCATCCTCTGTTTCTTCAGGCAGTCCACCTACTCTAGCAAGCTCTTCTGGATGCCATCAATGAACCGGAGCATGGCCAAGGAGCGGCCACTCATACCTCGCTGCCGTTTGCTGCCCCTGGATTCTTCCGCTCCTACGTACTTATTATATCTGCTGTCAGTTTGCACTCTGTGGTCGTCAGGGCCAGGATCTACACATATCATTGGGGAACTAGAAGGACTGCATGCAAACATTGAACTACAAGCTCTCCATAGTCTGTACCTTCAGGATTCACCTCCTTGTTCTACATGTCTTTCTAGTTTATACTAAATACATTTACAGCACACCACTATGCTTCATTACCTGTCTACTTTACATGTGGCTGGAGTTTAATACCCTCATGGAAGCTAATTTGCTTGCCACTTTGCTGCATTGTGCTTACAATTTACTTATTAATTTTTTTTCGCGATTATTAATGTAGGCACCTACCAGGATCCTAGTGTTCCAGCCCAAACTCAGTTGTGCCTCTGCTGGGATCTTCTTTGTCGCTCTCTGCCACCACCACCTGTTGGCTTTTCCTTTGCCACTGCTGCACTGTTACTACTGGGCTATCACTTCAGTGGCCACAGCTTCATAACTTATTTATGGATTACTACATGCCACAGTTTCTAAAGTATCTTGCTCTGCATTGGGGAGCTGGTGGGCAGGCTGGACAAAGGAAACACAGAACCAGTTAGCTGTTTCAAGAACTCCGTAGCTCCAAGAGGAAATAAAATGAATAGTGTCATTGCATTTCTTCCATGCCTTGAATTCTGAATTACTAACTTTTCAATTTTGTGCTGCTCACTAGTACTCAGTACTACTCAGTTGAGCTGCATTTCCTGGTTGCTGCCCTCATTTTCACCCGTAGCTATTGCTACCGCTGTGTCTGCCTGGAACCAGTGCCACTACTGCCTTTGGAATCTTCCTTGCCTCAGCTACTTCTGCATACATCTAAGTATGCCTTAGAATATATTTCTATGCTGCATCTAAGGATGAACAAGTCTGTTCTTAATGTTGGTCAATACTTATGCTTACATACTTCCACTGTTGATCACCAAATAAACACATTTTAGGAGGGTCAGGCTACTCCCCTGCTATTTACATTCCTCATCGGTCTCCACTATGCACTTTATGCATTTATTCAGTATTACTCCTTGCTACTTCATCTGCATTTCATGCAAATCCAATGACTACTACTACTATTACTACCGGCCTACGTGCAGGTCCTTTGCTTACAACTCATTACCGTTGCTCACACTATTCATCACATTCCTGCCTCTGGCTCCTCCCTGGCTGCCTGGAATTCTGCCAACTATATATATTTTCGAACTGCATGGTCCTCACGCTCAAACCCTCTTTCAGATCAGCTCATCAGTGCTCATTTAGCTGCTTTCAAGGTTGCTCTCTTACTTCACCTGCCTCGCCGTGCCACGGCTTGGAGGTTCGACTATTCGTACACTATGCCTGCCTCCCCCAACATCAGGCCTGGAGGTTCACATATTCCATCAGCCTGCCACACCCAGTCTGGGCCTAGAGGTTCATATACTTCTACCTCATACCTGCTTCCCCATCAGGGCTTGAAAGTTTATCAAAAGCATCGCCTGCTTACAAGACCTGCTTCGCCCATCTGGGCTAGGGTCTTTGAGCTCTCCATCTACTCGACTATTCTATACACTATGCCTGCCTCACTCCAGTATTGGGCCTGGAGGCTCATAATTTCTGTCAGCCTGCTACCTTAGTCTGGGCCGGAGGTTCCTATACTTCTACCTCGTACCTGCTTCAGCCCTCAGGGCCCTGGAGGTTCATCGAGGCATCGCCTGCTTACAAGACCTGCTTTGCCCGTCTGGGCCTAGAGGTTTTAGCTTTACTCGTATATCAGTTCCATTGCAATCTACTCCTACCTGCTTGCTCTGATCAGGACCGGAGGTTTCTTCTGCACTGCATCAGCCTCATAGCCTGCATCTAGTTTCCTTGCTTTACCAACTACCTATTATTTACTCATCAGCTGACCTATGTGGGGACCAACTGCGCATACTAGCCTATGAGGACTAGCCGCCACTCTACTCACTTACCAGCAGACCTACAAGGGTCTGGCTGTACTTACAAACATACCTGGAGCTAGTTGCCACTCTACTTACCTTACCAGCTGGTGTATGAGGGTCCAGCTATGCATCTTAGCCATGGGACTAGCTGTCATGTTCTACTACTTATCAACTGACCAACCTGGTCCATATTACTTGCTACTTACTACCTCATCTTCTAACCTACGTGGTCCAGCAGCACATTCTTACCTATTTGGGCTCGCCCCATTATACTCCCTTGGATGCTTCCTAACCTCACACTGTATTGCTTCAGATTTACTGCCCTCAAATCCTGCCAAGATTTCAGCTCTGCTCTACTGCCGTATGCCTTCTATATCATGACTTAAGCTTGCTCCTCACCAGCCTAATTGTTCTCTCTCTTATCCCCCCTGTCTTATCAACACTAGGCCCATCCATCCCCTTATTCTTCCTTTCCCAACCTCGGATAGGAGCTCACTACCCTGGGTTGTGACATCCTACCATGCCCCATACTTTATAGCATTCAATCCCGGGGCTCACACATACTCCTTTTCTCCATCCATCTTCTCTACATCCAGCTTTACCAACTCCTTTCTGTGCACCGTGCCTCCTAGCCTTTCTCCCCCTACTTCCTCCTCCCTTCCCCCCTACCTTCACCTCTACCTGGTGTATATTTTATTTTATTTTTTTTTCTTCCGTTACTTCCTCCTGCAACCTTAGATAACCTGCTTTATCTTCCTATAGACACTTCTATGTATGTAAATACCGTGTAATCTGTACAATATCTGTATAATTCTATGTACATATGAACTTCTTTTTCTTCCTCTCTGTAAAAGGTATTATCTGTATTGCCTTGTAAATACCTGTGTTGACCTGTATATACAATTGTTCATGCTCCACCCAGGTCCATCTTGCAAATGAGCTTCTGCTCAACGATGAACGCCTGGTTAAATAAAGACTTGATTGATTGATTGATTGATTGATTGATTGACTTAAGCATAAATTTCTGCTCTCTTTGTGATATCAACTAAACTGGGTTTGTCGGTCATCAGCTTCATTACAAGTCTTCTACCATTCCATGAAATTTATAAGCCTTCTATCAGCAGAAGCCTGGAGGTTGGACTACTTCTATTTCATCCTGCCCTGCCAGCATCAGAGCCTGGATATATATTTACTCTATGTTCCCATCTATCATTTGCCAGCCTTAGGAGCTCCTTACTTTTTAGCCCTGTCCCGAACCTGGTAGATGTGTTCCAACAATGCTCCCCTCAGTGCAAATCTACCTGGATGCTTCACATGTTCATAAAGCTACCTGTAGCGCTCATGCAAGAATTGGAAGCCTGTTCCTGACCTTTCATCTCTTACTACAAACTGTTCTGCTGGATCATCTGTAATCTGCAACTTGGACTAGGCAATAATTTAATTAATTTAGGATTATGCTCCTTTAGTATGCCCAGAAGGATGGGCAGTTTGGTAGCCATGGGTCCTCAGAGGTTTCCCCTAAGGGTTTTCCTCTCCTGCGTGCTGGCGACAAACTTTCCAGAGTTGGAAGAGATAATCGTGAGAATATCATATTTTTTTGGGGGTCACATCCTAATCAACTAACCATCCTTCTATGGTGGGATACAGAGTAAAGCCAAACCATCAACTCATAATGAATAACTCATCTGTTCCAGTATCAGCACTATCTTACTCAGCTCATCATGTACTATAATCACTGACTTACTCATGTCCATGTCTAACTACCTCAGCACTATTCATCCATACAACTATATGTTGGAAGCATCATTCTACTTACTGGTCTGGCCTCTGTATCCAAACTCAACTCTACATTATGTAGATGCAGTATGTAACACAAGCACTGAGCTCTGAACCACATATAATTGGATGGCTCTGCCTGTGGTTATATGGGGAAGACTCCTCCCATATCCTATTTAAGCAGCAGAGCCCTGCTGCTCTGCTTAGCGTGAGAAGCACTCTCCCTCCATCCTCTCCTTATGCCCTCTCCTTCTCCGGCACTCTTATCCCACCGGGGGTGGTCACACTGGTCTGGCCTCTGTATCCAAACTCAAATCTACATTATGTAGATGCAGTATGTAACACAAGCACTGAGCTCTGAACCACATATAACAACCATGTGGCACCCAGAGCTGATTCTAGGTGACCCCATATTTTTATGTTTGTTGTGCGTGCAAGCCCAGATGAACATGTTTATATGAGAGTTGCTAGAGAGAAGTGTGAGGGGTGCCAGCCCAATGGCCAGTGGTGCTGCAGGGACCAGTCTGTGGCCAGCAAATCAGCAGGCAGTGTCCTGATGACACTGGTTTGCTGAGGGGGCTCATCTCAGGAAATATTTCAAAGGACACAGCCAGTGCTGTGCATGGCTCTGTCCTTTGAAATGTGAGCCCTTCAACTGCTGCTTAGTTTGTCTTTCCTTGTTAAACAATGCCCCTTTTCCCTGCTGCCATTTAATGTCTTTCCTGGTTAAACAATTTCCCCTTTCCCTTTCCAACACCAGAATGCCCACTCCTGGTGTCAGATGCACCCCCCTCAACCCATCTATATCCCAAGCTGACATCGAAGTGTCCAATCCCCATGTCAGCATCCCCCCTCCCCACCACTGTTGTGGCACACTGGAAGCCCACCCCAGTGTGCCTAAATTCATATATATATTTTTTAACCTGTAAATGAAGAAAACCTTCCTTCACGGTCTTTTTTATTTTTTCACCTCTAAAAATGAAAACCATCCCTCATTGTGTCCCCCTTCCCCATCTCGACCCTCCTCTGCGTACCCACCTCCCCATACCCACCTCCCCGCACCCCATACTTACCCTCTGAGGTCAGGGGATAGGATCTTTTTCAGAGCGGGACACGTCTGCAATCTTCAAAGCCAACCAGCAAACTGAAAGAATGAAAGGTAAGCCATATAATGGGAATCCATAGGGGTTTCAACTTATGTTGATATTTTAGCCATTTTTAGGAATTTTGGCCCCACATTTTCAACATGGGGTTCTTGGGACCCCACCTCATGAACATGTCACTGTCATTTCATTCCACAGTCCTGAAAGGTGATTTTGCGGTTGCTGTGCGGAATCACCTTTTGGGACTGAGTAATGAATTGACAGTACCAGTGAGCCCATGTTGCAAATTTGGTGAAAAAATTCCCACAAAATGACTAGTTACTTAAGCGTGCATTGCACAGTTTCTTTCACGCCGATAACTTCGCCTAATTGTTAATATTTGCACTCAGATTTTCAACATTGCCATTTTTTCACACCTCATTATGAACAGTACAGCTGTCATTTTTCACATCCTGCCTTAAATATGTTTTTGTACCAGTTGCACAGAATGGTGCGGTCACTCTGTGAATTCAACTTTCAGGATGGAGTAACAAAATCACAGTGCCACTGTTCATGAGGGGAGCTCAAAAAAAGCTGATGTTGAAAATTTGGTGAAAAAATTCCAAACAATTATCACGTTACAGGCGTGCGTTGCACAGTTTCTTTGCATGCTCAGTAACTTTGCCAGTTTCTCATATTTTCACTCCAGATTTTCAACATTGCCATTTTGTCACACCTCCTCATGAACAGTACAGCTGCCATTTTCCACATCCTGCCCAAAATGTGTTTTACCACCTGTGGTGCCGAATGGCACAGTCGTTGCGCGAAATCACCTTTTGCGATTGAGTAATGAAATGATAGTGCCACTGTTCATGAGGTGGTGTCCCAAAAAGCCCATGTTGAAAATCTGGAGCAAAAATACCAACAAAAATCTGGGGCATTAGGGTTTCCAACTGTGATTCCCCACCCCCCAACCCTGTAGAAAATGACAGGCGTTGGGCATGTGCCTTATGGTCGTCAGCCATAATGGTCACTCCATTCCACCCCCATCCTGCAGCCAGTGACAGGCATCAGGGTGTGCCTTGAAGTCTTTGGCCCAAACGTTGACCCCATTCTCCTATACTGCACCCATCTCAAATTATTCCATTATGGAATGGGGTGAGCATTAGAGCCGAAGACCTCAAGGCACACCACAACGCCTGTCAGTGTCTGCAGGGTGGGGGTGGAGCATGGATGAGCATTACAGCCAACAACCAAAGGGATTCCCAATGCCTGCCGCTTCTTCAGGGGTGGGAGTAAGAGGTTGGAAACCCACATGCCTCATTAAGGAAGTAAATCAGGGAGGGACGCTTCATGTCACCTACCTTATTTATTTATTTATTTGTTTATTTATTTATTTATTTTTTATTTACGAGATTTATCCAGGAAGCATACTGAGCTAAAAGCTCGATTCCAGATCGCGACCTGGGGCTGAGACCCAATAACAATACATAGAGTATATACAATAGCAGAGCAGTTAGGAAGCCAAGACTTGTAAACATTTGATTTAGAGGAAGACAAGGGTTCAATAACATTTTACAGAGTGTC
The DNA here is from genome assembly GCA_016271365.2 of Neoceratodus forsteri. Taxonomy (NCBI): domain Eukaryota; kingdom Metazoa; phylum Chordata; order Ceratodontiformes; family Ceratodontidae; genus Neoceratodus; species Neoceratodus forsteri. The sequence goes on from CM028131.1 coordinate 1,072,162,512, forward strand.
ATGGTCAATATACATTTCTTATATACTTGTATTGCAACAAGCAAAAATAATTTGAAAATTAGTCATAACAGGAGCATCTGGGCGAAGTGGGTATTAAGAGGAGTTTCATTGGTAGAGTGTTCTGTGCGTGTCTTATGGAGGCAGGCAGTGTATTCCAAATCTGTGGGATTCGGTAACTAAAGCGGCCTGGCCTTTGGCAGATCTCATAAACAGGACATGCAGCAGTCTGGGTCCCTATTCCTGAGGAGTAAGCCAGAGGGATTGTTTGGAAGTGTAGAGGCCAGATATGAGGGAGGGAGTGGGACCAGAATTTGGCAGCGAACCTGGCTGCAGTTTATTTGTTCACGTTCATGTAGGGACGGCAGGGAAGTGGAACTGTATAGGTAGAAATGGTGTGGGTGCGGACAGTCTAGAATAGAACCGGCAGAAGAGTGGAACATGGTGTCTAGACTGGCTAGAGTGGACAGGGGGCTGTGGAATAGACTATGTCACCGTAGTCGAAAACAGGAAGAATCATTTGTTGGACAATGGCATGCCTAGCTTGCGTAGGAGGCATTTTTGTTGTGAATAGAGCACCCAGTTTGGGTGAGTCTCTTTGCAGTGAGTCAATATGAAGGTAAAATCTGAGTGCTGGTCAACCAGATGCTAGATATCTGAAAGGCCACAGTTGTTGGGGGGTCCCGTCAGGAGTTATGAAGGGGACCGGTGGATTAGCGAGAAGTCTTTGTTGGGTTCGAATGTTAGTGATACTGTTTTTTTTGGGTTTAGGAATAGCTGGTTTGTCTGCAACCAGCACTGGATAGCATAGAAATCCTCCTGTAGAATGGTTGCAACACTTTGCGTGGAGGGACTGGAGGCATACAGGACAGTGTCGTCCGCATACATTTGAATAGAAGAGTGGGAGCAGGCTGAGGGGAGGTCGTTTAAACAAAATGGAAAAAAGTAGTGGGCCTAGGACTGATCCTTGGGGGACGCCGGTAGTGACTGGTAAAGGGTTTGAGATATACGAGGCCAATTTGACGGATTGCATCCTGTCTGCTAGATAGTCATGGAACCAACCAGTGGCTGACTCAGAGATCCCGCTCGGAGAGTTTTGAAAGAGTAGTGAATGAGAGACGGTGTCAGAGCTTTTCCTAGATCTATGAAGATGGCTGATGTGACATGTCCTTATCCATGCCCGTGAGAATGTCCCAATGACACGCAGGGAGGGAGGTGGTGGTGGGTGGGATTCAGGAATCCTGATTGGAATAGGGGTGAAGAAGGAGGAGGTTCTAGATAGGGGTGAGCTGTGACATGACTAGCCTTTCCTGTAATTTGCCAAAATTGGGAACAGGAGATGGGTCTATAGTTTTCTGGGGACGAGGGGTCACCACCTTTTAGTAGGGTATGACTGTAGCCATTTTCCAGGCCAAGGGTACCTTGCCAAGGAGAATGAGAGGTTAAAAGGGCAGTGAGAGAGGGCAGCTATGGCTGGTGCAGACAGGAGTAACATTTTCACATCAGGAGATAGGGCACTTCCCTTTGTTTGGGTTTAGGGCCCGTGGAGCTGGAGAACTTCGGCTGAGTTACTGGCCGAAAGAGAATGGTAGGACTGGGGAGTAGGTTTTGGGGGCATGGAGCTAAGGGAGGAGGCCGAGGGAGAAGGACTGAGGGGGTAGGTTTGGGGAGATGAGCTATGGGAGGGCTGGGGTAGTGGGTTTGGGAGGGAGGATAGGAGTTTGGCTGCACAAGCTGGAGAAATATGTATGAAAGGCTTCAGCTACACAGATGGGGTTGGAGATGTGGGCCCTGGTCTGATAGTACTGGGGATGGGGCGGTGGTGGGGGTGAGAGCAGGGATTGGAGTGATTTCCAGAAATCAGTCGGATGGTTAATGTTCTTACTAAAGCCATCAGAAAGTATGCCTTTTTGCTTGCGGATGGAGTTGTGCAAGCATTTAGAGTTTTCTATATGTGGTAAGGGCTGTCTGAGTTCCTGTTCTCTTATAATTTTCCAGGCACGATCTCTGGTGTGGCAATCCCTGATTATGTTGGCTGAGATCAGGAGATGCACTCCTCTAACTCTCTTTGTCCGTAGTGGGCGTATCTGTCCCAGATTTTTAGAAGCAGGTTTGAAACCTGCATAAAGCTGCGTCAATGGAGGGAGACTCAGGTATGAAGGTCAATTTTACAGTGGCCTAAGTCTGACAACAGAGATGTTAAGTTGAGTGAGTTGTAGGACCTGAGTGCGCAGAGTCTTTTTGGGAGGGGGCTGGGGGCTATGCACCTTCCTAACCAGGAAGATCATGTGGTGGTCTCTTATAAAGTCAGGCAGTAGGCCTGCTTAGGATCCTGTGGAGGGGTGGTGAGAGCCCAGTCTAGAAGAGAATGGTTCTGGGTCTTATGGTTTAGTCTTGTGGGATCAGTAATGAGTTGAGTTAGGTTCAGAACCTTTATTTTGGACTTCAGATGGGCTTTGTCAGTGCCTAACCAGTTTGTGTTAAAATCGCCGGTGGCGTATAACTCTCCTCCAGTAGCTAAGGTTTGAAGGGAGACTAGGTGGGAGAGGATGTCCTCAGGGGATGTGCGGGGGGCAGTAGGAACCTGCTATGTAGATGGGAGAGGAGCAGGGGAGGGATAACTTAATAAGAATAGCATTTATATTTGCAGGGGTTGAGGGGATGCCCACTGTGGAGAAGTGGAGACTGTTTTTGATATAAATTGCAGTGCCACTGCCGCGCTTTTTTCCTGGATGATCCTGTCTGATGATAGTGTAGCCCCTGGTATGGAGACTTCCGCATCTGAGTGATGAGGTTTTAGCCAGGTTTCTGAGATCACCAGGATGTCAGGATGTTGTGTTAGTGCAAGAGGTTGTAGTATAGAGATTTTGGATAAAAGGCTGCAGGTGTTTAGGTGTAAGATTCTGAGCCCTTTGGGAAAGGAGAAGGGGGAGTGGGAAGTTGTGCGGTTTGGGCTAGGGTTTAATTCAATGTCCCCTGATAGGAGAAGAAGTATGTAGATGAGATGTTTTAATTTTGTCTGAGGGGGGTAAGGATAGGATGTGGAGAGCCGGGTGTTTGAGAGAGGAAGGGGGCAGCGACGGGTTATGGTGTGCAAAACTGCATGCCTCATGAGAAAGGATGGTGGAGTGATGTTGGCACTAATAGTTGCATAGTGGTTTTGGGCCAGGACGTGAACAGGAGTATGTGATAATTCAGGGTGGCATAGCTGGGGGTAACCCGAGGGGTAGGGGCAGTGGGGTTCAGTGATTGGGAGGGTGGACGGAGGGTAGGAGAGAGAGTGGCTAGGGAGAAGAAATAAGGATGAGTAGCAGCATCCTTGCCTAAAAATCCTATTTGAAGCTACAGTATTTAGTGTTTAGCCCTCTGGTGGTTGCAGCTGATAAGCTGCAAATGGAGAAGTAGGCTGATAGGGTTCTGGCAATCATGTGACCTTAGCCTATAAGAGGAGAAGCTCACCAAGGGCGGTGGTGGGGGGTAGGGAGGCGCTGGCGCCTGGCAGGGCAGAACCTCAGCACCACAGAGAAACACCGATGGCCTTTTTCTATGGCAGGAGTTGTGTGTTATTAGAAATGCGCCAGAAAAATGCTTTCTTTCCCTCCATTGTTTCTTCCGAAATTACCTGGGAGCTGGGTGGGGTCGGTCTGCAGCAGGAGCATCCAGGAGGGCTGGGCAACCCTCATGACCCATTTGGTGGCCCAAACAACTAAATCTTGGAGAAAGAGAAGAAGAGCACTTTTATAGACAGGTAAGTGGGAGGAGTGGCATTACAAAAACCCAGCTGCTTAGATGTGAATGGTGAGTCATCTGTTTCTCTATGTTCAGCCCAGGATATGGTTTGTGTTTAAAAATTTCATGGGCATCAGTGCAGAGCCTGAGAAATCAATTTGCCAGCCTGTGTGGGAAAAAAATGCTCCCGGCGTTTACATGAGCACTCTACCGTTTACAGCAGTGGCTTTGCGCTGCGTCGGGGGAAGGGGATTCTCTTTTACAAAGTTGTGGGTCCCTGAGGCTGTAAAAATGGCACGTGGCTACTGAATTCAGTGTGGGGAGGCACACAGAAATGCAACCGAGCATGCGGTTGCTGTAGATGGGATCGAACCCAGGGGCACGCTACACTACAACTAAAATACAGGGCAGAAAGTGGTACAAATCCAGTTATGTAGCTTAACTGTAGCAGGCAAAAATATAGCATTCTTCTGACAAAGCTTTACAGAGTCGTGCACATATCTATTAACTTTTCTAATAATGATGTGCTCACAATGACCTCACATAAATTCAGCAATGTTAGCTATCACCTTATTAAGGCAACTACTTCACTGGTCATTTCATGAAGGAATTACAGTGTAAATTGTCCTGGGTTTAAAAAGTCTAGCGAGACCCTGTAGTGATTAAGCACAGCTATCTTACTTGTTAAAGCACTACTTTAGAGAGCTATTTTTGCAGGATATTCAGAAAAAACCCTCAATTTAAAAACAGTCTCCACTCGTGGTCCGACAGAAAAAGGAACCTCAGTGCCACAGAGAAACACCGATGGCCTTTTCTATGGCAGGAGTTGTGTGTTATTAGAAATGGCGCCAGAAAAAAACTTTCTTTTTCCTCCGTTGTTTCTTCCGAAATTACCTGGGAGCTTCAGGGGTTGGGGTAGGTCTGCGAGCAGGAGTGCCCAGGGGAGGGCTGGGCAACCTCACGACCCGTTTGGTGGCTCCCAAACGACTAAATCTGGGAGCTTGTGCAAAGCCTTCAACAACGCTCCAACATAGAAGGCTGACTAACAAGATTTGCAGTCTGGTAATGGGGCACAAGCTGATAAACTGGGTTAGAAACTGGCTGATGGACAGGAGGCAGAGGGTGGTGGTAATGGGATCCAATCCAGGGAGAGTAGGTGACCAGCGGGGTACCTCAGGGATATGTCCTGGGATCATTCCTGTTCAATGTCTTGATTACAGACATTGCGGAAGTGCTAGAAGGAAAGGTCTGTCTGCCTGTTTGCAGATGGCACCAACATTGGTAACAAAGTGAATACTCCAGAAGGGGTGGAGAAAATGAGCAGGGACATGGAGAGGCTCAAAAATAGTCTGAGGAGTGGCAACTGAGGTTCAATGTAAAGAAGCCCAAATAATGCACCTGAAGAAGAGGAAATCTGTGGAGGTTACAGGATGGGGTAGAGTGCTGATGATCACCAAGGTAGAAAGGGACCTAGGAGTTATCAGTTCTGATGACCAAAAGGTGTCAAAGCAGAGCACAAATGTTGCAAGGATGGCCAGTTGCATGCTGGGGTGCATAGACAGAGGTTTCACTAGCAGAAGGCATGAGGTGATGATACCATTGTATAGTGCACTAGTGAGGCCTCACCTACAGTACTGTGTGCAATTCTGGAGGTCGAAAATGAACAAGGACATTGACAGGGCAGAGGTACTCCACAGAAAGGCAACCGAGATGGTACAGTACATGGCTTGCAACACAGAACATATCAGGAGAGATTAAAAGGACCTCAATATGTACTTAATGGAGGAAAGGAAGGAGTGGGGGAACATGATAGATACATTCCGGTACCTCAAGGGCATAAACAAGGTGCAGAGGTGGACATCTTTCAATACATCAAACGTTCAGCATTGACAAATTCTTGTTTTTTATCCTAAAAAAAAAAGAAAACCATCCATCATTGTCCACTGTGTAACCCCCCCTTCCCTAAACGGTATACAGACATTGGAGGTGCCAAGTCCCACAGTGTCCTCATCTGTCCGTCCATTGTTGTGTGCTGTGTAACCCCCAAACAGTATGCAGACACTGGGGTGCCCAATCCCCCAGTGTCATCATCCATCCATTGTTGTCATGTGTAACCCCCCAAACAGTATATAGACACTGGGGGTGCCAGTCCCCAGAGTCCTCATCTGTTCAGCAAACTCCCTGAAAAAAGAAAATTGTCCCTTCTCATTTTCTCCTATAAAACAGAAAACCATCTATCATTGTCCATTCCACTGTTACCCAACCCTACCTCCCACTACCCCACACCCCATACCCATACTTACCCACGAGAATCAGCGTAATCTACACTGGACAGCAGGCATGAATTCACTCTTCAAAGCCAACCGCAAACTGAGGTAAGTGCTTCAATGTATTCAATGGGGTTTTCAGCATCAATGTATTTATTTTTCTTTTCCTATGCATTTTTTCCTCTCCTCCTTGGCTCCAGTTGGCAGCGACATCTCAACCGACCTCCCAGCTCACACACTGACATCAGGCCGCCTCCTCAAATTCCCCCATGGCTTACCCCCGTGGCGGGGTGGTGAGGAGCCTCCCGCCCCACCGAGCTCTACTTACCGGGAAGGATCCAGACTAGGAGGTGCCATTTGGGGTCAGGCCTCGGAAGTCAGAAGGTCATGTTGCCCAACCAGGAGCCATGTTTCACTTTTACGTCTCCCAGGAGATGTGGCATGCAATGATGTCGATGGAGGGAGCCGCACGTGTTCACACATGGACCCTCCAGAAATCTGCCCCATCTCTGCCTCCAGGTTTGCAGTGTCAGCGCGCTGTCCCCAACCTCTGCTAGGGGTCAGACAAGGACCAACCACTGTCATCCCCCCCCTACCTGGAGAAGGAGAGCAGTAACACGGACTCTAGATCCTTCTCCTCCCCTGCCAATCCCTGACAGCCCATGCTCGTTCCTGAACACGGGTTGCCAGCGCGGCGCAAGATAAGGTGGCCAGCGCCTCAGCCCCCAGCACCACCGGGCCGGTAGCGTCAATGTATTTCAATAGGGGTTTCAACTACGTGGCATAGCTTGGCCATTTTAAATATTTTTGCCCCAAATTTTCAACATATGTTTTTTGGGACCCCACCTCACAAACAACTTCACTGAAGCAATTTTCAAACATCTCCTCCCCCCATGACACCAGTGCACACGACGAACATTCGGCATTGACAAATGCCTGGTTCATTCTCCTGCAGTGTCTATAATACTGAGTACTGTGCTCTTTCAGTTTTCATGCACCCAAGCAAGACAGCCACCCAATGAGATATGATAGGGGCTTTGTCTTTTCACCAGTGCTGAGTAATTAAAGGAGCAGTACTGATTTACAAAAATTTAAACAATTTTGTTGGCAGGAGCAGTACTAGCTAATAAACATGTTAACAAATTTGTTGGTAGTTAGGACAAACCAAAACATCAGTATATCTTATATTCTTTTTTGCTTTTTATAACTCCTGAGGCAAGACTGAGGATTTTGAAGTTCTTGAAGTTATAAGTCCTTTACCAGTCCACCACGATAGATGAATGCAGATCAGGATGATGCTTTGCTGTTGGCCATCAGAAGCATGTGCTGGCAACACCATGATTTATCTACATTATAAATACAGTGAATGAAGTTTGTGTGTGATCCCTGGGGAAAGATTTTTGAAAGTTGCTGGGGACTGCCATCCTTAAAGATCCCACAAATTACAAAAGTTGTAATTAAACACAATCTTGAAAAAATAGCTGAGTGAATTTAAAATACCCAAATTAAGTATCTAAGATTATCAGGAATAGATTACTGCTAGAAAGGTAGGATGAGATGTTTTCTTTTTGGCTAACTAAGTACTGCTGTTTTAACTTCTTCACCAAGGGTGATATTATACCTGGCCTGTTGGCTCCTAGGGCAAGCCCCAACAGAATACTGTACCTTCACCTGAGGGTGCAAATGAGAGTTCAGGGTTCTTGCCAAGAGTGAGGTAATTTAATCCCAAAGGTTGGATATAGGAGGAGTCTATCCCATATGGATATAGCTACCCTTCTCACCATACATCTTGGACAATCACCTGATTTAGGAGGGTAAATAAAGTGGGCTAGGGCACAGGTATAGAAAGCCCTACAAAAAGTTGACATGAATTTGACAGTCTATTATTTTTGGAATATGCATCCATTGCTCTCATTATATTTGTGTCATCCCCTTCTGTCCAGGGTTACCTTCAGAGATCCCTCTCACATTTGGTATGTAGCAGCTTCAGGGAATCCTGAATGCCCACTGTTAGCATTGCATAACACTGCTGCATAGGTTTGGCTTGTGACCCTTGGAAGAATAAAATATCCTCTCCTGGGGATCCAGTTGAGGTTGCCAACATTCTTTTAATCCCTTTTCTAGTTCAGAACCCACTTGAAGGTAAGCAAAAAAGAGTCACCTGGTGGAAGGGAAAACCAAGCAAAAAACTCCTGGTAGGGCATCAAGATCCTTTCCTTGTATAGATCACCTATTTTGGTCAATCCTTTTCAGTCTAGAATTAAGATACTGCAGCTGTTTGATTGGTGGGGCCCAAACACTCCACAGGGCTGCCTGTATATTTGCTTCAGGAGAAATCACCAAAGGTGACCAATTAGGCTATGGAATGTCAGCCTGTCTGTAGTCCTTGTGAAAGGGTTCTGGATTGGCTTTATCAACCCATCTAACAAAGCAATGCCACGACAGTGCTAGCAGGGAAGCCTCAAGTGTGTTTCAGTTCAAAGGACAATTCCTGCACATTAATATATTTAATGTAGGGTTATTTTTATCATCCTTGATAATGTCTTACAATATGTGGTGAATGTAGCCTTGATTACCTGGGGTGTCTCAAGGTTGGTGCCAGAGGCGTGCAACTTGGGACCCTAAATCAGAGGCTGTTCATTCTGGGTGGCTGTTCTCCGGGGGGGCATTGCATTTGTGGCCAATGGTTCTGTGGTGTTGCTGTTTTATCTGGTGGTAGAAGACTGTGGATATTCTGAGAAGTGTTGTGGTCTTTGAACAATTTGTAAAGTTTAAATAACTTTTGTCTGGTGAGGCTGTGCGAGAGCCTCTGGAACCTTGCACTTTATTCATCTCAACTGCATACATTTACTGCTGTAGTGAGAATACAGCGGATTGGATTTCAAATTCTGTTGGTTGACGGTGGGGAGTGAGAGCCCCATCTTTTCCAAATCTTAGCTGTGAAGCTCTGGCATGCTTAGCCCCATTCCCAAATACTGAATGCTATTCTGCAGTGAACTTTGGACCTTACATTGTTTTTAAGAGGGGTTGGTTCTCTTTTTTTGGGAAGGGGGAGTTCTGGGTATTGTTTTATTTTTGTTTTGGAGTTGTTTTGTTTCTTTTTGTATTTGTTTTGTTTATTTGCTGTTCGACTGCTGTGGTGGGCTTTTATCGGTATGTGCTGGCAGAGATCTCTCCCAATTTATGCACTACTCTCCTTCCAAGCTCCTGGGTCTCCATCCTTTTAGTTGTCCCCATTTGCCCACTGAGGTATATGGGTGATATCAGGCTCTGGGGGTAGTAAGGAGGAGGTGTAGGGGCAGGGGCTGTGGACCGGGAGGGAGAGTAGAGCCGGGTGGGTGGATTGGGGTTGTGGGGACTAAAAGACACCCTGGGACAAAATGGGTTCCTGAGAGGGGTTCACCCTGTCTGGTTCTCATACCCAAGGGCTCCACTTTGGGTGGGCAGATGACACGGCTGGCCTTGGTGGCCCATCCTACTCGGGTGGTGTTCTGTAATGCCAGGTCTATCAAAAACAAGACAGCAGTGATTGCTGACCTTGTTGGGTCATCAGAACTGTCTTGCATCACTGAGACCTGGAGGATGATAATGCTGGCCTGGTTCTTGAGTCAGCTGTTCCAGCTGGGTTCTCGGTGATACACCGCCGGATGGATTGTGGGATGGGGTGTAGCCATTTGTTTTAAAATGGAATTGGGCCTTGTAGATGTGCCAGTAGGGGAGATCAAGTCCTCTGAATATATCATAGGCACAGGTGTGGGGTGCAGGATTCTTCTTGTCTACCGCCCATCCAGGGGCGAGAAGGAATTCCTGCAGAAAGTCACGGATTCCATCTTTGATATGGTGTTGAAGTCCTCCAGATTGATGATTCTGGGGGGACTTCAATGCCTGGGTCGATGATGAACTCTTGCAATTTGGTCAGAACTTCCTCCAGCTTATGAATTCATTGAGCTTCACACAGGCTATTACCTCTATGACCCATACTCATGGTCACTCATTGGGCTTGGTTTCCTACTGGGTATGGAGATCGCTGACCTGGTGGTGAAGCCAGTCAGATGGTCTGACCATCACATTATAAGGTTCAAGTTCCAGGCTGCCCCCTATAGGCTTGCCCCCATGGAGATGTTCCAGTACTGCCCTTAAAGGGATTTGACTCCAGATGGCCTGGCGGCAATGCTGAACCTATTGGGTCTTCGAGTGCAAGCATGGACCCAGATAATCTGGTTCAGGCCTATAATAATGCTGTGACCAAGGCTCTGGATTCTATAGCTCCTGTCCATGTTCATCCCCTCACACTCTGGCCTCAGTCCCCTTGCTTTGATGGGACCTTGAGGGAGCTGAAGTGAGTGGGATGAAGGCTGGAACTGCACCAGTGGAAATTGGGCCTTGATGTTGGCAAACTTAGATTGATGACTCATTACACAGACTATCAGTTGGCTGTCTCCCATAAGAAGGCAGAATTCCTGAACAGGGAGATCACTTCCGCACAGAATCGACCAACTTAGCTCTTCTGAACTGTCGTCAGACTGTGCAGTCCAGCCTGTCTGAGGTCTTGGAGAGCATTGTCACAAGAGAAGTGTGAAGAGTTTGCTTGATTCTTTGTGGATCAGGCTGCCAACATCAGGTCTGAGATCTGTGCAGCTCATTCCAATGGCTGTGGTGATGGTTGGTGGAAGGCTGCAGCCCCTCAGTTCATCTGGTCTGACTTTGACTGGTTGGCAATCATGGATATTGTGAGAATCATTCAGAATATGCAGCCGACCTGTTGTAGTTTTACCCTGGCCCACCCACCTCTAGTGGGTGTCGTTGATGTCCATTGGCCCGGTCCTAGCTGAGATAGTCCGGTACTCGTTAGAAACAGGTGTGTTTCCTGACACCCTGAATGAGGCCTTTATGCCAGAACAGGATGGAGCTATCTCGACATTTAACAACTGTCTCGCTCAGATCCAAGACTGGATAAGTGCCAACTGGGTAAAGTTGAACCCTGACAAGACCAAGGTGTTGGCTGTGGACGAAAGTCATAATGCAGAGGGACTTTCGGCTGGGTGACCTTCTGGGCTTAGGCTTGGAGGAAGTCAGCTGATGACCTCTGATCAGGTACGAAATCTGGGCGTTATTTTTGACAAGTGGCTGATGCTTAGGCATCATGTGTCATCTGTAGCCAAGATCTTATTCTACTGTCTGAGGAATATTGCCCAGATTAAGCACCTGGTCCTGCCCAGTGACCTTCCAACATTGGTCCAAGCCTTTGTGACCTCCGCCTTGACTATTGCAACTCCCTGTTCCTAGGGCTACTGGGGGTTGATATCTGCTACTTGCAGCTGGTGCAGAATACGCTGCCAGGCTGTTGACTGGTCTACCTCAATCATGCCATGTCATACCTGTGCTCCACAGCCAACGCTGGCTGCCAATTCAGTGGTGGATCACTTTCAATGTCAGTTGTTGACCTCCAAAGCCCTACATGGACAGGGACCATGCTACCTGCAAGATCCTCTTCACCCCTACTGCCATCTCTGCCCCTCTGCTCCAACAACGAGGGATTGCTAGAGGTTCCCTGGTTCATTTGAAGACCTCGGGTGCTAGGGCATTTGCACTTATAGCACCAACCCTGTAGAACTGTCTACTTCATCAGATAAGGGAGTGCCTGACTCTGAAGAGTTTAAAATCTGCATTAAAGACACCTTTTTTAATCTTGCTTTTCTGAATTTGGCTACATTGCTAAAGCAGATCTGTATATTATTATTTATTGCTGTTTTTATTCTTTGAATTTTAAATTGTGTACAAGTGCTTTGATACCTTGGTGAATTACGCTTTTTATAAATAAAGAGAGTTGAGACTTGAGATTAGTGGAATTTAGTATTTCAATACTGAAGATACTATGGTCATCCTATTTTAATCTCTTATTATAGAGCTTTATTAGCTTCCACTGTACGTGTTCATAGAAACAGAAACATAGACAATGATGTCAGAAAAAGACCATTGCTCCACCCAGTCTGCGCATAAATACTATCACACCTGGGGCCTACAGTATTGTCCATAGAGGGTTCTAACCCACACTATCCACCTCCATGCTCCCTGCCCTACTGCTGCCACCTTGAGCAACCGCAAAGCCCTTAACTCTATCCAAGCCATGAATGTAACCATAGGTAGTCTTGGTACCCACCACACTGGCTGGCAGTTTGTTCCATGGCTCCACCATACTTTCTATAAAATATAACTTTCTTACTTCCCTCCTGAACTTGACCAGCAATTTATTTATTTATTCAAATTATTTATTTCCAAACTTTCGACAGGAAAGACATAATGAGCTGATAACAGCTTGTTTCAATATTTGTAATGGGGAGAAAGATATGGAGAGAGTCAGGAGAAGTAAATATATGAAGTATTAGAGCATTACAAAATAGTAGTCACATACAGCAATACAGAACAACAAAGGAGCATAATCATAAGCATTATAAGGCAAATTAGTACATATAGTAGATATGAATTGAGCATTGGTAGGCAGGAGGAAGTTACTTGTACAGGTATAGCAGAGGGAGGAGTAAGAAAAATGTATAAGGCACTTTGAAAGGGGGGAGGAAGTCAAGGGGTAGTGGAGTCAAGGACAGTTGCAGGTGGGAGTAGAAAAGTCATAAAGAAGAGACTAAAGGGAAAAAACAGAAGAGGCAGATGGATTAATAGGAAGAGTATACCAGAGTTTAGGAAAATGAAAGAAGGCAGCATAACCAACAGTTGATTTCGGTTCCATGTAATGATAGCAATCAAAAAACAGTGATCTTTAACACACAGAAATCTGGCCAATGAAAAATCATGTATACAAATGCTCACAGTCTGGGAAACAAGATCCCAGACCTGCAGGCAATAATGACAGAGGCTAAACTGGACATAGTAGCAATTAACGAGATGTGGTTTACCAGTAACCAAACTTGGGAGACTTCAGTACCTGGCTATGTACTGTTCAGAAGAGACAGAGTTGCAAAAGGGGGGTGGAGTGGCCCTGTATGTCAATGAAAATATCAAAGCTACAGAAATTCAAAATACGCATAAGGAGCCAGAAAACTGTGGGGCACCCTGGAAACAGGAAATGGGACAGCCATAAGAACTGGGGTTGTCTACAGGCCACCAGACCAGGGGGAGGACATAGACACATTACTGTTAGAAGATATACAAAACATGACAGCTAAAGGGGAGGTTCTGATAATGGGAGACTTCAACATGCCAGATACAGATTGGTCAATACCAGCAGGAACATCTGCCAGAACTAGACACATGGTGGATTCCCTGCAGGGGTGGGCCTCAAACAACTGGTACAACAACCCACAAGAGACAGGGCTATCCTAGATCAAGTACTGACTAACAGGGAAAGGATTACAGATCTCCAGGTATAAGGTCACCTGGGGGCCAGTGACCATCACATGGTATGGTTCAGTTTGGCCACTACAGCTAAATCATCCCATTCCAAGGCAAAAATATGGGACTTCAGAGGAGCTGACTTTGATAAGATGTCCAACAGAGTTAAGCTAGACCTGGCAAAAAGAAATACAGGTGAAGGGGTACAGGCAAAGTGGGCAAGTATTAAGGATGCAATACTTGAAGCAACATCCCACTGTGTTATAGAGAAAAGGAAGTGCAAAAGAAGAAGGAAACCACTTTGGTTCTCAAAAACGGTAGCAGAAAAGGTCAGAGCCAAAAGGCTGGCCTTCAGGAAATATATGGGAATGCAGCGGGATGAAGACAGAGAGACATATCAAACTAAGGGAAGCAGGAAGGCAGTAAGGCAGGCAAAGGCCCAAACCAAGGAAACACTAGCACAGACAGTAAGAGAAGGTGACAAGACTTTCTATAGATACATTAGGGAAAGGCCAAAAGTCCAGAGGGGTATTGCTAAGATCAAAGGAGATAAGGGGGCATGTGAGGAGGAGGACCATGTAAAAGCATCTATCCTAAATAGATACATCTGCTCAATATTTACTGAAGAGACAGTAGGGCAGGGCCTACAGCTCAGCACCAAGGACACAGGGAGGAGGGAGATGTGCACTAGTCCCTTCACAAAAGAAAGGGTCCTACAAGAGCTCAATAAGCTCAGGGTGGACAAGGCAATGAGGCCTGATGGCATACATCCCAGGGTACTAAAGGAGCTAAGGGTGGAACTAGCAGAGCTATTATCAGAACTGTTTAGTGAGTCTCTGAGCACAGGAGAGGTCCCAGAAGACTGGAGAACGGCTCCTGTGATCCTGCTCCACAAGAGTGATAACAGGGAGGAGGCAGGGAACTACAGACCAGTCAGTCTTACCTCAGTAGTGGGCAAGATTATGGAGGCACACCCCTAAGGAAATGATAGTGCAACACCTGGAATCCATAGGAGCACAGGATCCAAGACAGCATGGGTTTACAAAAGGAAGGTCCTGTCAAACTAATCTCATAGAGTTCTTCGACTGGGTAACCAGAGTGGTGGACCAAGGGGGAGCTGTTGATGTTGCCTACCTTGACTTCAGCAAAGCTTTTCGATACTGTTCCACATAGAAGATTGATTAATAAGCTGGGTAGGCTTGGGGTGGGTCAGAAGTTGGTCAACTGGGTGGCAAACTGGTTGACAGGCAGAAAACAGAGAGTGGTGGTAAATGGTATACAGTCAGAAGAGATGCAATCACAAGTGGGGTAATTCAGGGATCAGTCCTGGGGCCAGTCCTCTTTAATATCTTCATCAGTGACATTGCAGATGGACTGGAGGGTAACGTTTGTCTGTTTGCAGATGACACCAAGATCTGCAACAGAGTAGATGATCCAGATGGGGTGGCAGAATGAGAAGAGATCTGGATTAACTAGCAAAATGGTTGGAAGAGTGGCAACTGGGGTTTAATGCAAAGAAGTGCAAAATCATGCACATAGGGAAGAGAAATCCTGAAGCCACCTATAGGCTGGGAGGGGAGTTGCTGGCAGTCACAAAGGAAGAAAGAGACTTGGGCATCATCATCATTGATGACCTGAAATCATCCAAGCAGACCACAAAAGCAGTAGATAAGGCTAGGGGGATGTTAGGGTGTATTAGTAGGGGTATCACAAGTCAGAAGAGGGAGGTAATAATCCCTCTTTCCAAGACACTGGTTAGGCCCCATCTGGAGTACTGCGTGCAGTACTGGAGGCCACACCTTCACAAGGACATTAACCAAATTTAGGCAGTCCAGAGAAGGGCAACCAAAATGGTGCAGGGACTGCATCAGAAAACATATGAGGACAGATTAACGGAGCTCAATATGTATACCCTAGAGCAAAGGAGAGAGAGAGGTGATATGATCGAAACATTCAAACACCTCAATGGCATAAACAAGGTGAAAGAGTCTAACATGTTTCAATATAAGAAAAATAGCAGGACAAGAGGACACAGCATGAAATTCGAGGGAGGCTGATTAAGGGGTAATGTGAGGAAGTTCTTTTTCACAGAAAGGGTGGTGGATGCATGGAACGGCCTACCTCAGGAAGTGATGGATATGAATACAGTGCAGGGTTTCAAACAGGCATGGGATAGGCATAAGAGAGTAATACAGATGAGTATGAATAGATAGGCCATTGACAGAGCAAAGGCTGATGGCACATTTATAAGGTAGAAAAAGAAATGGGCAGACTGGTTGGGCCTTGTGGTCCTTATCTGCTGTCAACTTTTATGTTTCTATGTTTCTATGTATCATAGCCAATGTACATCACCAAAAAGCATTTTGGTGATATATGAACACAAGCAACCTGACTTCCAGCAAATGACATGTGCTTATGCTGACACCCCCACACTCCCCCCTTTCTTAGGATTGTTAACTCCAGGGGGGTGCATGTCAAGGAGGGGGCAAAACACAGACCACAAAAAAAAGAAAAAAAGAGAGCTGCAAGCAGCGACAAAAAAATCACCCCCAGCAGGTCTCAAACCCAGTTCCTGCTGTACTGTAGCCAGCCACCCTCACCACCACACCACAGGACTGGCTTGGTTACAGCAGGATCCCCAGCCTACACAAACCCACCCTCCTATCCCTCTCCTCCACCTCCCTATCCCTCCCTTTCCAGTCACTCTAGTTGCCACAGCATTACTACTCTAGCAGGGTAGCTGTTCATGACAGCAATATAAATGAGTCGCTGTTTCTACAGTCGCTCATTTAATATCTCTATCATCACTGGCTATCGTTGATTTCCTAGATTGAATAGAAAGGGAATGAGAAACATTCCTGTGGAGAGGATAAGAGGAAGAAGGAGAAGAGTACATTGTGCAGGTAGGTGTGAGGGAAAAGAACCAAACCAGAATTTGGATATAAATAAGGCACAATGAGAAAGACACCAGCCATCAAGAGCGGGGAGACAAAGGGCAGAGCAGAGCAAGCAGAGGTGGGTACAAGGGGACAGTCTAAGACAAAATGACAAAAAGAGTAAAAGTGGGGGTCCAGTCTGACAAGGAAAGATTTGGGAGCTCCACTGTAAACTGTCACCATAGTCAGAAATAGGGAAGATCATCTTTAAAACAATCTCTCAGAGGGCAGGGAGCAGGATACTCACTTTGTTCTTGTAAAGTGTACAAAGCTTGGGGAACAGCTTTTGGTGTGTGGAAATAATATGCAGCGAGAAATCAAGATGTCAGTTCAGCCAGAGCCTGAGGTAATTAAAGGAAGCTCCATCCTCAATTATACCATCATCAAGGGTGTGAAATAAAGTGAGTGAGGGGAGTCTGGTAAGCCTCTGATTGGTGCCAAAAGTTATGGAAAGTTTTTTTTGGCATTGAGAGACAGCTGGTTAGACTGTAACCAGGGCTGGATATTGTCAAAATCCATCTGTAATTGGGAATTAAGGTACTGTATCATCAGCATACATATGAATGGTCACAGAGGAACAGAGAGAGGGAGGTCATTCAAGAAAATGGAAAATAAGGGCTCATGACAGACCCTTGAAGAACACCTGAGCAGACGGGAGTGAGGAGAAGACTGAGCATCTAATCCAGACAGCTTGACACCGTCCTCAAGGTAGGCATGAATTCAACTGACTGAGGAGTCAGAACACCCCACTACCTTAAGATTACTCAAAAGAAAAGGGTGGGGCATTGTGTCAAAATCTTTAGCAAGATTAACAAACATGGTGGATGTGATCAGACTCTGATCCATACGTGACAGAATGGAGTCAGTGAGCAGGAGGAGGAGGGCAGTGGAAATGGAGTGGGATTTCCTAAAACCAGACTGGAAAGAGGTGAAGAAGAAAGAGAGCTGAGAAAGAATCAGGTGTTCCTCCAATGTAGCCAGACAGGGAAGGAGAGAGATAAGATTTATACTAAATAGTTCCTCACAGTTTACCTTGTTCATTCCTTTTAGGAACTTGAGGGTTTCTATCATATCTCCCCTCTCTCATCTGGTCTTCAGCAACTACATGTTCAGTGCCTTGAGCCAATCCTCATAAGATCTGACTGACTGGCCAAGAATCTTTTTAGTCACCTGAAGTTGCACAGTTCCCAGCCTGTCCTCATCTTTAATTAAGCGAGGATATAAGAACTGGGCACAGTACTCCAGGTAGTGCCTTACCAGTGATCTGTGGGGAAGTAGAAGTGGCTGCAGAAGCTGGGAGTGAGAGCAGCTACCAGCTACCCTACAACAAAGAGATGATTTACTGAGCACATTGAATTCTCAATTCAGGGGCCTGTAACAGTAAGTAGAAGTCAGTGTTTTGGTTCTCTGTTTTTGGGGTTGTCTTTACTTAGTGTAACTTTAATTTGATGGGGATGTAATCTAACTGGGAGAATATTTGCAATCATTTGTGACTAGAGCTGTTACTGAAACTCTGTGAAAGAGGTGTCTAATAAGAGGAGAAGCTGAAGAAGGCTTGCAGGACTGTGGATTACAGACTGTAGTTGACTGTGGACTCTGTTTGCTGCAGAAGCAGGGAGTGAGAGCAGCTACCAGCTACCTTAAACTAGAGCTGTGTTTTTGCCCTGTAGTTTACAGAAGAAAGCATTTTTTTACCTGATTGTTTTTTTGTAGGCACCGAGTACCAAAGGAAGCTGTGGCAAGGAGACGATGGCTGGAGGTCATTATCCACTTGGGGACAAATAACCTATCCAAAGATAAGACAACCAGCTCTGAGTTTAAACTGTGAATACCTCTTGCAGTGGACTAAAGGCAGCTAGCCTATTACAATCCAAATTCCAGAACAGCTCGCACTCCTGACGTAGATGGAGTCCACACACAAAGACAGAATTTTTTTAGTAGCTTTAATGATAAGTAATAGTGTGAACAAATACAGCTTTCCACACACCTCATTGCCCTGGCGCTTTGCATAAAACCCTTCCTCAGGGGGAGTGGTGAAAGAATTAAATGTGCACTTTATATACAGTGATAAACAGTCACGTGACAATTGCAAGTGATTAAGTACAGAAACAAATAATGTATGTTGATTTTTTAGCTGTTATGATTTTATACCTTTATATCAAAAAATCTTATACAAAACAACCCACATTTTACAAAAGGTTCTATAAAAAATCAATACGATTGTATCAAATATACTGTATTCTGCAGTCACCCTGTAATCCAATTGATGTTGCAGCTTAAATAATTTTTTTATAGTAAATTTATAGCATTGCAACTGATTTCTAATTTGGAAACATGGGAGATTCCAGAAAGTGCTAGAGTCCATACTCAGAAGAAAGAGATTTACTCAATCCATGTTATTTTATATATGGAGTGAGGAGGGAGTAGTAGCAATCCGCCAATCTATGCGATCGGCCATATAGCTCCACTTCAGGGACAAGGTATCCTAGTGAAAATAGAAAGAAAGAGAAAATGAAAAATATTAAGTTTTCTGATTGCAAAGAAAACAATATATCTTTTAAATGCTTGAATAATATGTGTGCCCATCATAGTAAATATTTACAAAGTTTGTTATTTTCTTATTACATTTGCTTCCAAATAAAGTTTTCTTAACATACTTTGATTAAAAAACCAGGGAAACTGTCAAAAGGTTCTCACTAAACCAGATAGAGGTATCCATAGCATCAAAATCCAAAAACAGGGGTAATAGTCAGGGAACTCTAATTTGCACAGAGAGAGGTGAACCATCCAAAATCTCGAAATTGTTTTTTATGATTTGTGAAGCCACAGTGGGGTGAAAATATTACCTATTACACATAGAGACGTGAAAGCCAAATCCCTTTTAATCTAAAAGGTATGGTTTGATGTCCTAAATGTTGTTGAGACCAGCAGGCTTAACACTTCTCAATGTGAAGATCCAGAAGCTCTCTTTTAAGGAGCTCATTCTGTCTATTCCCACTTTTCTTTTTCATTTTTACATTTTCAATTCCCATGAACTAAACATTTGTACAGTCTACATTATAGAAATTGGAAAAGTGTGCACCGACAGATGTATCCATTTTATCATTTTAAATTGCTCTCATGTGCTCTTGGATCTGCTGGTTTAGAGGTCTCACTGTGCATCCCACATATACTTTTTTGCAGGGACACCATAAAGCATAG
This sequence comes from Neoceratodus forsteri, assembly GCA_016271365.2. Lineage (NCBI taxonomy): Eukaryota > Metazoa > Chordata > Ceratodontiformes > Ceratodontidae > Neoceratodus > Neoceratodus forsteri. The sequence continues at coordinate 1,072,181,989 of CM028131.1, forward strand.
ACCAAAAAAGTGGTATCACAGGTTATACTCTGTCTTAGTTCTGCAGTAATGTTGGGCACAAGAGGGTGTTTGAAAGTTCTATCTGTATTTGCAAATTTACAGATATTACTCCTCTTGCATTGGAAAAATCTGGGATCTACTGGCAGCCAGTTATTGAAACTGGCGGGGGTTCTAGTCTGCCATGGACAACCAGGTATTTCTGGCTTTGAAAAGGATGCTCTAGGTGTTTCCACAGCTTCAGCTAATTCCTGTCACTTAAAGGTATACAGAGGGAGTGATAAAAGGATATCCCAATTCTTGTGAATAATGTTCCCAATTCTGCCAGCTAAACTACTATATTCTGTAACAAATGTTACAGGTTGGTGTGTTTGATTTTCAGTTCCTTCAATTGTGTTAAGATTTCTGTTTTCATTCTGCAGCAAATTAGTTCTAACTGGAGAGGGTGCCTTTTCTTTTGCTGTATAAAGCCCTTCCTTAGAATTCCCTCTATTCAGAAGTATTTTTTCTAACTCCTCTGCCTGGTCTTTGAAGTTCTGAATATCACTACAGTTTCTACTTAAACATAGCATCTGACTGTATAGTATTGAAACCTTCAGACATGGTGTGTGTGCACTTTCTTTTTTTATAAGACATCTTTATTCATTTTCAGTAAACAGACAAACAAACACATACCTGGCAAAGCCAGGGAATACAACCCCAAACTGGCTGTGCGAACTATATACATCCCCCTATATACAAGCACATTAGAAAACCGCCCCACATTGAGATCAAGCTCCAAGGTCAATAATGCCCTGATAAGTGTGTGTGCACTTTCTGTCCTTAAGAGGGAATTGGTGGCTGTGTCCTTTCTGAAACATCTGGTGGTGACCAGTTGTCCTGGTGTACCTCTTAGTTCCAAGTCTAAGAAATTCAGTTTTTTTCTACTCATACAGTAAGTAAATCGAAGGTTTAGATAATTTATATTTAAACAAGCAACAACATCTGTGATTTTTTCTTCCTCACCATCCCAGACACACATATAATCATTAATGTTTCATTTACAATACTGAAATATTTTTTAAAGAAAGGATTTGCTACTGGATCCAAGACCACAAATTGTTCCCACCAACCTAGAAAAAGGTTGGCATAGCTCAGTGCCATGCTGGAGGATAAGGATAAGGCAAGCTTGGAGCAGGTGAAGGAGGACTTTACAGTGTTAGGAGGATGCCTGGGGAAGGTAGCAAGCTCCATGACGTTTTCAGAGTTGCTGCCAGTCCACGGCAGGGGGTGGGGAGAGGAATCTCTGCATTAGTAACTTCCAATGCATGGTTGAATGGCTGGTGTAACGAGAAGGGGTATGGCTTCATTGGGGACTGGGGACCCACCTGTACTGATTCAACCCTGTACAGTAGGGAGGAACTGCATCTGTCCAGCAAGGGGAAGGCAGCCTTCAATGCATAGTTTAAATGCTCTGCTGATGAGCATTTAAACTAACTGGGGAGGGCAACAGGAGTAGGAATACTCAGGCTGCCCACCCCAAAATGGTAGAGAAAGCAGAACAATGGAACAGGAAAAGGAGTTGATATCAAGGTCACTGAGTCCGGCAGAAATGGAGTAGGAAAGGAATCAGGAACACAACAGAAAAATATCAGGAAAGGGGGAAGATGCAGGGGACAAAAAGCAGGATGAGAGAAAGAGGTCAGGCAGTAAAACTTGGAAGTTCATGGTGACAAATCCATGCAGCCTGGGAAATAAAGTTCTAGACATGGAGGCATTAATAATTGAAGGAGGCCTGGACATGGTAGCAATAAATGAAAGTTCCAAAGGGCAAAAATACTGCGCTTATGCATAGAGGGGTTTGCAACCAAGGCAGACAATACCCACAACACAATGAATAATTCCAAAAGGTAGCGCTCTCAGATGAATAAAATGAACTGCACATAGCACTTAGCAACCATTGTTGAATTTAATAGCCACCACTTTGTGGGAGCTCCTAGCGCCTAGGCAGAGTGCCTTCAAGGGGGCGTGATACAAACCATACAAACTCCATTTAAATACTAACACAAGTGTGACATCACATAGTGATTATCCTATCATGATAATGCTTTACAAATCATGACATTATATTAATTGCAATTGGGGAGGGAAGGGAATACAAAAAGAAGAACTTCCTCAAATTCTAAATGGTTATTTATTTAAGAGTTTTACCAGGAAGCCATGCTGAGTGGGATAAAGCCTGCAGTGGATGTACTCTAACAACAGAATTCAATTTTTGAAGTGCTGAGTCAAAAAAAAATAAGTATAGTATTGCAGTTAAAGGGCATCCTTGCCAAACTCCTCTCTGAACTCTGCATGCCATACCTTAACTTCCAGTAACCAAAGGCGTCATAGTAGTAGACTAATATAACATTTTAACCCAAGATGTAAATTGATCTGGGATTCTGTATTTTTCAAGTACAAAGATAAAATCTTCTGTGAAACCATATCAAAAGCCTATTTTGATCCAGCGATAAAATAAAATCTGATGACAGTCTTAATTGTGTTCTTTCTATTAGCTCCCTTCAATACACTAAATTATCATAAAAGTAGTTCCCTGGTAGACAGCACATTTGGGAAGAAGAAACTAATTCTGATGCAGCCTTAGTTAATCAGGAATTCAGAATTTTGGATACTATTTTATAATCCATATTTAACAAATCAATAGGCCTCCAATTGTCAAGATTTTTTCTGTCTCCTTTCTTATTGAAAGTACAGTTCCTCTAGACCAGGTTCAGTCAGGCTGCAATTGACTTTCCTCAGGGATCAATATGACAAGTTACTTCATGAACGGGCAAAATATGCCATTTTCAAAACCCACTCTGCCTATTTAGATAAGGGTGAAAAAGCAGGACAATTGATATCAATGCATCTTAAAAAATCTGATTAATCTCGACTCATCCCATCGATTTTATCAGAAATGGATAACCATGCTAAAACCACTCCTAGTGATATTAATCAGGAATTTGGGCATTTTTTTTATCAAGAGTTGTATGCCCCATTATCGGCCCCCCCCTTCTATTAAAGAACTTCAATCCTATTTGGATAGTGCAGATTTACTAACATTGTCCGTAGAACAACAGAATGACTTATCCAGGCCTATCTTACCATCAGAGATTTTAGATGTGATTAAAACTCTAGCTCAAGAGAAAACACCTGGTCCAGATGGAATTTCAACAAATTTTCATAAAGTTTTTGCTGAAGATCTAGTTCCTCCGTTACTTAGGTTTTATTTATATATTTACAGACATGGATTTCTGATCCTAATTTATTAGAAGCCCTGATTATATTATTACAAAACCTGATTAACCATTAGATTGGGTAGGTAGTTATAGACCAATTTCATTAATACATTATAATGATAAAATACTCAGTAAAATTCTTGGTAATAGAATTAGTAAGGTTTGGGTTCTTTATTTTGTAGGAACAAGTGTGATTCATGTCTTCCAGGTTGCCTTCTGATCAACTTCGGAAATTAGCTCATATTTTCTCTGAGTCTGGGGACCCTGCAGTGCCTGCTGAGTTTTTGTTCCTAGATGCAGAGAAAGCCTTTGATAGAGTTAGTTGGCCCTTTGTTTTTGCTATGCTGTCTAAATTTCAGTTCCCCGACACTTTCCTTATGTGGATTCATATACTGTATTATATTCGCTTCACAGTGCAAAAATGTATTGCAATGGTATTCTTTCTTCCTTGATTCAGCTGCAATGTGGTACTAGATAAGGCTGTCCTATTTCTCCTATCTTATTTAACCTTTATCTTGAGCCTTTGCTTAAAAAGTTGAAGATTAGTCCCTCCATTATCAGAGTTTCAGTTTATAACCTCTATGACATTATCGATGTATGTTGATGATATTTTATTGCATATTACTAATTCAGCCAAATCTCTTCTGGTAGTCTTAGAAACCATGCAACAATTTAGTCAATTCACTAATTATAAACTTAATATAGATAAATCAATGGTTAGCCCTTTCAATGCTGGCATTTGTAAAACAGATATTATCAAATGGGGTACATCCTGGTTGCCTAATAAAATCAAATATCTTAGTTTACATGTCACTAGGACTGCAGCACAGCTTAAAAAGTTAAATCTGGATGATTTGTTAATAAATATTAAACTGGATTTAGAAATGTGGAAGTTGCTTCCACTGATGTTTTGGGGAAGGATCAATATTCTAAAAATTAATGTCCTTCTTCATCTTTTTTGTCCCTTAAATATGCTTAACTTGTTTATTCCTGTGTCTTGGTATTGGAAAATTCATGCTTTTATTTCATTGTTTATATGGTTAGACAAACATCCTCAGTGAGCATACCATAGACTAGCAGCAGGGTGGTCTTAAACTACCCCATTTTGTCATACATTATCTTGCTAGCCTTGCCAGTAAATATTTAAAATGGTTACTCATTAAAAGAGATCACAATCCTTCTGATTATATCCCTATTTGGAACTTGAATTAGATTTAATAGTAAAATGGAGGTTATCATCCTTAGCAATGCCTTTTATTATGGTATTATGTGAACCCCAGTCTGGCTATCACTCAGTTTGTCACCCCAGAAATAGGTATACTGGGTGATTATAGAAGAATTTTTGATTACAGTTGTACATACTGTAGGGATATGATTTTTATTTTGATGAAACAGGTTGTATTGAGACACTGGCAGGAACAGGAAGTAATCTCCTTTCAGGAGTGGCTCAATGACATTTTATCTCATTTACGACTAGAGGGAATGATTGCTAGTGTACACAATATGTATACTATTTATTATACTGAGTGATGAATTTGATCTAGATTACATGCCATTTAGTCCTGGCCCAGGCTCCTTCTGCTATATTTTCTCCTCTTCTTCTTTTATAAATGTAATTGTGTAAATTGTTACTGACATCACCATTCTGTAATGTTTTTAGGCTCTGTCTTTTAGGTCAATTTCTTTAGACTCTACCTCTGTGTTAGAAAGGGTATGGGGAGTGCAGGGTGTGGGATTTAGGTTTAGATTATTATTTTGTTTGTTTGTTTCTTGTTGTGGTTATATAGTTGAATTGCATTTTTGTTTAATTAATAAATATTTGAGAATTTAAAAAAGTAATCTTGGTGAACTCCTGATCACTTTGTCCTGGCGGCACTGCCACAGCTGTGCAGGATACACTGCAAGAGTGATGAAGCAAGAGCAGGAGGGCAACTGTTTGGGGTATCTCTACATAAGCAGGTCAAGCCTCTCCTTGCAAAATAATTACAAAAAGGTTAAAATGTTCACTGAGTAAGTTTGCAGAGCAGTTTATTTTGGACTCGTTTGTTAATGCTGTATAACTGGTTTTAATTGCTAGTAAGTTGGGACAGGATACAACCTTGTCCAGGCAGGGTTGCTTGTGATACTCTGATAAGCAATGGTGCTTTTTAAGATCCAAGCATGGCATGAGCTACCTTATCCATGGGCTGGACACAGCCCTATTCATTACACAGCTGACAATCTCAAGGGAAATGGCAAAGTTTCACTTCCACTGTTTTATGGATAGTGTATTGGCAGACATGCTAAGGACCAACCCTCTTTGCTCTTCATTAGGTATGAGGAATGGGGGGCTGACCTATTATGTGGATTTCATGGAACATTAAAGGTGTTCACGCCTCCATAAAGTGTTGCAAAATATTAGATTACCTTAAAAGGGAAGGGGCAGGAATACCATTCCTACAAGAGACTCATTTCTCAGAAATGGAAACAGCAAAACTAAAAATGGGGTGGGTCTCCCACATGTTTAAAAGCACTTATAATTCAAAGAGTAGAAGGGTGGCCATCCTCATACATAAGAACATCCCCATGACAGTGGAGGGAACTATCTCAGATCCAGAAGGCTGGTATATAATAGTTAAGGGGAACTGCTCGGGCAAGAGTTCACATCATGCAACATATATGTCCCAAATTGCACAGATGCCACACTCTTCCAGGACATGACACAACCACTGGTATCACACAGTAAAGGCCAACTAATTCTGGGAGGGGATGTGGCCATGGAAGATTTTCTGAATCGTAGCAGAGCTCCTTCTGGGCTATGCTCAGTGGCGTCTGTGACACTTGCCCAGATGGTAACTGAGCTAGGTCTCACTGACTTTGGCACCTAGTGTATCCTACAGACTGGAACTACTCCTTTCACTTGGTACCACATCAGTCCCACTTATAGATTGACCTATGGTTAGTACCGCACCAGATGGTGCCTGATGTGACAGATGTCTCCATTGGGATGATCATCATTTCAGATCAAGCCCTGTTGACCTTTACCAGGTTTTCAATACAGATCCAAGGCACTGACGAAAAGCAAGGAGAGTTCAGTGCCTCTTTACTTAAGGATAACATTTTCTGCTAATTCCTCAGCAAGGAAATGCAGACCTACCTAGTAACTAACCATAAAGGGGACACATCAGCAGTCACCCGGTGGTATGCACTGAAGGCAGTCATCAGGGTGCAGTGCATTAGCTATGCCTCCCATTTGAAGAAAGTCAGGCTTAAGGACCTTGACAAGCAGCTCAATACATTTAAGAGCCTGGAAGAAAGGTACAGGGTATAGAGTGTCATTGTGGCTCAGTTGGTAGCACATCCACCTCAGGACACGAAGGTCATGGCTTCTAGTCCCACACTGGGATTGGGCTCATACCTAAATGCTGGCACCTGAATTTAGCACTAGGGGGATGCTGTACTGTTGGGGTGTGCTATCCTTCAGATGAGACATTAAACCAAGGTCCCATCTACCCATCTCTAGTGTTGTCCTGGTGGGTGTCCACGTGGAAGTAAAAGAACCCATGGCAAGTTGGCCCAGTGGTGAAGAGGGTTGAGGTGCCATAGGTGCCTCTGCAGTGACCTATGTTCAGGAACAAACACAGGTCACTTGAGGGTCGGCCAAGAGGGAGGATCAAGCATTCGATGGACTGCTCTCCTCCCTCATGGAGGGGGTATCTTCTGGCTTGGTGATTGACTGCCACCTGGAGGAATCCTGCTGGGGGTGCATGTGAGTCACCACTGGGGGGGCTCCACAACAGAGCACCAGGGGCGTAACTCCATGAAGGCAGAGTATGCACAAAGTGCTCATTGCATGTAATGTGTGGAGCCCATGGGGAAAAACATAGAGAGGAAAACCTGTGGGATGGGCTCCACGATGCTCTGTCCATCACACTGTCGACCATCCCACTCTCTCTGAGAATCTGGAATTGTCTAGATTGTGTTCTGGGTGGGGAGGATGGCCCTGTCTTCCTGGCCCTGCTGGGGGAAGGGGGAGAATCTGTGGGGAATACTACTCTCCAGTCCATTGGAGGAGAGATAGGATGGCAGCAGCTAATGGGTCAGGGCGGAACCAGCCACCTGTCCTGCCACAAAGAAATATCATTATATCAAAAAAAGAATCCATGGCACTTTTCACAAGAGTAGGGGACATTCCATGATGTCCCTTTCCCATATAACTGGTTCATGCATTTGTCTAAGGCTGTGTGTGGGTGTTGATGTGCACTTTGGGATGCAATGTATATGAAATGCACTATATAAATGTTGATTCTTTTCTACATGGCAGACTTATACAGAGAAAAATGGTTACTGCCTGAAATAACAGGCACTAGATATAAGGTGAATATGCATCTCCATCAGAAAGTGGAATTTACGCTATTCCATGTCAAACAGCACTTTTGAGATGTGGGAGAGAAATTAAGGCACCTGCTAGCTTATCAGCTAAAGAAGAGACAAGAGAAGTCCAGAACTGTGGTCATTACAGCGGCCAACAGCGATCTTAGGAAAGACCCACTAGGGATCAATACCTCATTCAGGGAGTTCTACCAGGTCATCTATACAAAAGAGGTCTCCCCTTCAGAGACAGAGCTCTCACAATTTATGCCCCCCCCCCCCAGATCCTCCAAATCTGGACATAGCCCAATGGGAAGACTCAGACAAACCCATCACACAGCAGGAGCTTGAGAAAGCCTTATGCACAATGCCAACCAGGAAGATTCCGAGCACAGAAGGCCTCCCTGCAGAGTTCTTGCACCACTTCTGGAATATTCTCTTAACACCCTTGATGGATGCCCTGCAGGAGGTGGTATGAGTGGGGACACTCACACCCAGCATGAGAAAGGTGGTAATTACCCTGATACCCAAGGAAGGTAAGGACCCCCTCTCATGTGGCAGCTATCAGCCCATATGTCTACTGACTGCCGACAGCAAAGTCTATGCAAAAATGCTGGCCACTAGGCTTAAGGGAGTAATCGCCACTCTCCTGGAGACAGATCAAGTAGGCTTCATCCCACAAAGATAGACCACAGATAACATTAGAAGGCAACTTAACCTCATATGGAAAGCAGCCCTATCCGCCAGGCAGCAGTGTTTCTCTTGATGCAGAGAAAGCATTCAACAGAGTGGAGTTGGATTATCTCTTTCACATCCTAAAATATTTGGATTGGGAGACACCTTTGTAATTTGGACATGTACACTCTGTAGAGGTGTATTATCCTCCATCACTAACAATGCACAACAGTGCATAAATTCCTCTCCTTTACCAGGCAGGGATGCCCCTCTCACTGCTCCTTTCTACTATCCCTAGAACCCTTTTGCAGGCTATATGGCAAAATGGACACATACATGGCATTCTCATTGGAGGTGAACACAAGGCCCTGGTGTATGCAGATGATATCATGCTGGTTCTCTCCCAGCCTGGAGACTCAGTACCATCTGTGCCAGACTTACTGGCTAAATACAGCAAACTCTCTGGGTACAAAGCTAATGTTCCAAATCCATCATACTCCCTTTCTTGATAGTGTCACCACCCTACCAAACTACCTATGGGTTCTCCAACCAGCACAGAATAGCATAAAATACCTTGAGTTGAATTTTCCTGGACTATTGCTACTCTAGCCCAAGTTAACATTCCTCCACTGATGGCAGACAATGGTAGAGATATGGAGAGGTGGAGCCGACTGCACCTCTTTCACTGGGGAGGCACACGATATTAAATGATGGCGCCTTCTTGGACCTTCTACCTATTGGATAACTTACAAACATACGAAATTTGCCAGCAGATAAAGCCTAGAGGTCTATCAAGTCTGTTTGAATGTGCAGCTAACACCCCTATTCTGCAGCTGCCCTCCTTCCACCCTTCCCCTCCATTGACCCTCCCCCGTGTCCTGTCCCATCCCCTTTTGAAGCAGTCCACTGTTCTACTGGATACCACTTCTGCAGGTAACGCATTCCACCCAGCTACCACCCTCTCTATAAAAAAGTGTCTCCTCATCTCCCTCCTGAACCTTCCTCCCTCCAGTCTCATATCATGGCCCCTGGTGTCCCTCCCTTCCCTTACTTTGAACAAACCCTCTGTACCCGTCTTGTTTATTCCTTCCATGTACTTAAAGGTTTCAATCATGTCCCCCCGTCCCTCAATCCTCCAGCGAGTACATGTTCAATTCCCTCAGCCTCGTCTCGCATGATAAGTCCCCCAACTTACCTATCCTGATCAAACAGAAGCTGCTTGTAGGGGTACAGAACCAAATGCTCTCCTTCATTTTGAGGCAATTGGCCCAAAAGGCTCAGCTTCAAACAACTTATCCAGCCTGTAGGGCAGGGAGAGCAAAAGCTCTCAGACTTTGCACTGAAACACAATGCACATCTGCTACTTCAAATGGCCCAAACATTCCACATGGTGGGGTAGTGACATCTCTGAAATGCGCCTATTGTGAAGCCCACATCCTGGGGCAAGACCTATATAACTCAATCATGTTTGGGAGGCCTCCAGTGGCAGCATCTTCTCCCACCCAACAATCCACTCCACCAGGAAAGCCTGGCAGAAGAATAGCAATGTGGCAAAATGTGAGCCCACAGGATCTCCCTTGTTCCCTCTGTGGCATAATCTGGCATTAAAAGTTGGCACCACCATTTGTCTCAGTTGGTAGATAACAGTACAAGGTACCTTAAAATGTCCAGCAAGATTCAGGAGGAGCTCAGGTTGGGAAAGACCCTGCACTGGCAGTACTTGCAGCTGATACATTCTTGCAGCATACACACTGGCCCACAGTACAGGGTGCAACAAAAACAAGACTTAGATGACTCCCATGGTGCCTAAGTAGAAAGCACCTCTATGTGCAGGATACATATTTAAGGGCTACTGATCCTGAAGCCAGATCCAACAGATCAGATCCACTAAAATGGAGCAGTGAACTGCAAACCTATATATCTCCACAAGCATGATCAGGGGTCTGAAGCAAACTTAGATTGGCTGCCCGGGAAACTTGGAACAAGTTTAAGCAATTCAAAATAATTCACAGGTAGCACAGGACACTTCAATAATTACAAATGTAGGGACTCGCAAATTCAGACAAGTGCTGGAGATGCTCCTCAGCAGTGGGTAACATCATGCACCTTTTCTGGGATTGCTCCTCCTTTGGGGCTCTGTAAAGAAGCCCAGGGAGCCATGTCAGACCTGATGGCTCATAACGTTACCCTCTCAGACAGGACAGCAATGCTAGGAATTTACATGGAAGGAGAAGGCTGGGATACACTCACACCTGGAGATAAACAATGGATTCTAGGATCCCTCATAACAGCTATGTGGTTCATCCTGTGACACTGGAGAGGTGAGACCCCACCAGATGTCTCAGAATGACTCCTATAGTTGGGGAAAATGGCTAGTTTTGAGAGTTCATTATAATACCAACAGCAAACTGGACACATATGTAGCTATCTGGGGACCATAATTTACTTCTATATACTGTAAAATCCCTCAGGGACATCACTTACCTCACTATTCTCTAGGCAGGTAGCCCCATTATCTGGTCTATATGCACATACTGCACTCACAGTGAGGGATAAGACATGTTCTTAACTGCAGATTGCTTTACTGCAACCACTCTGATGACCCAGGAGGGATCTGTGCATTAGGCAAGATACCCTTTCCCAGTAGCTAATAGCGACCCTTGACATAGCTCAGATAGCTTATGTTATAATAACCTCAATGTAGTTTTAGGTTATGGTTCGTAGTAGAGCTGTAGTTCAAAGTCATTAGAATAAATTTGTTGGACTTAGTAGTTTTATTTTATTAGTAGTGCCTGTGATTTTTCTGCCTCTAAAAGGACATTTGTATATCTTTGTTACAAAGCTAATTCTTTAGTCTATTCCTCCAAGGCTGCAATCCTGGCTAGGACTGTTATTGTTTTGATGTTGATTCTTTGTGACTGCTTTTATCTGTTGTACTTTAGAATTTCCAAATAAAATTTTAATTACAAAATAAAATCCCTCAGGTCATCATTGTACTAAGGAGACCTACAATGCCCAAAGGTGTGAGAAGGCGAGACTGGCACGAGAGTCAGGACTTGAGAAAAACAGCTGCATTATACCTCAACCTCTGCTGCACCCCTGGAGGAATGTTCACCTGGGCTCAGATGATGTCAGACTTGACATTCCTCCACCCCATATGTGAACCATCTCTGCAGGGGAGGAGTTATGTAATTATCCCGCCAGTTAATGCAGACAGCCATATATCTCCCTGAACATAAACAAATCCAGAATTACAAGCTTAACCCATGGAACTTTCATAAACTTTAAATTGCTTTCTTATTAGGTTGCTACTGTTTATGGAACACATAAGTTAAAACATGAAACCCCATACACACCCATCACCTGGCTGTCTACATTAGCTGGCTCCCCACCAATCACCAGTACATTAGCTAGGACTGCACCTTATTTAAAGTGAGCCAACTGGTAGCCTGTGAGGAAGGCGAATGTGGAAGGGCACCATCCGTAACAGCGACTCATTCCCAAGTGAATCCCTCATGGCGATGGGAGGGTAGGGCAGCTGGATCTGGATGGGGTGGTGGGCGAAATGGGTGACAGCATGTTGCTATATGTATGCACGCGGGGGGGGACGAGCATGGCAAGCGTGGGCTGGGAGGAGATGGAGGAGCAGTAGGGGGTGGTGCTGTGGTGGGTTGCCGAGCTGTGTCGTGGTGTCAGGTGTTGGCCTGTGTTTGGGGCAGGTGAGGTACCAGGTTTGGGTCCAGGTGCTGGTGCCATTTTATTGCACCCAGCCTGAACCTTTTTTTTAGTGTCCCTCCAACATGCACCCCCTGGAGTTGAGAACCTTTAGTAGGGGAGTGCGGAGGAAGCCACCCCATGGAAAACATTAAAAGTAAGTCCCCGCACTGTTTTCCTGGTGCCTGGGTGTCAGAGTGTCGAAAATGTTTTTGGCACTCTGACTTTGCGATAACGGCGATTGCCTTCAGGCTTTCACCGTTATCACATAGAACTGAGCTCAACTAGACAGTGCACCATATTTTTAAAGGAGTCAACTCTGGAAGTTGTATTTTAGAGTAGGGCTGCAGCCGATGGGAGGTCCACCTTCTTGACTGGTGGCTTAAACTTGCTTTCGTGCCAGAGCTCTAATTAAAAAAAAAGAGACCCCCTTCCCCTTTGGCATGAAATAAGTGAGTAGACAATTTAAGCAAATTCTGGTTAGATCCACCACGGCTGCATAATGAAGTTAGTGAAGTTGTTTGGAATTGTTAAGGAAGTATGGAAAAAGAACACAATGATTTGTAAGTAGAAAGATTTGTTTTACTTTCTGTTCTAAGGAAGGCATAAACATTAGGAAAATATATGGAGGTGTACATTTTAATGGAAGGAATAGGAAGCAATATAGGTTTACAAAAGAACCCCACAGCAAATGCCACTGATGTATGTGTTATCCCTGATGATATTGGCTGGACAGCCACATTTTAAAGAAAACACAATAGCCACTTACCCCAATAATGCAAAGCATCATGGGAACATATGCAAATCCTCATGATGGTACAGAAGATGGCAGTACATGAAAAAGTAATGGCTGGCACATGTTCAGCCTTCGGATTATTTACACAGTATTTCTTTTTTTTTAGAGAAACAGGGTTTTTGTCCATTAGGTGATGTAAGTTATATTTAAGCAATGTACTGATGTCAGGAAGTCAGGTGTAATGATGGACTGTTAGCAGAGAAAATGTGATAGTAACTTTCAGAGGGGGTCACTTTTGATAAGGGCAAGGTAGTTATGCTTGTGATAATGGGAATATTAGGAAAGTATGAGGTCTATGTGAAAGTGGAGTACAAATATGCAGTTCATAAGTATATGCTCATAGTGCAGGCAAATGTGATATGCAGGTTTGTTTTAGAAACAGGTAAAATAGTGATACATGCAATTGATAGAAAGATAGATAATTACATAGACAACATATATATATAGAGAGAGAGAGACATACACACACACAGACAGACAGGCAGACTAGGAATGGCAGTGAAGTATTGAAGTGCTGCCAACCTCACCCCCCACCCCGCAGACATGGACAGGCATTGGGGTGTGCCTTTGGGTCATTGCCCATAACGCTCATGCCATTTCACCTCACCCTACCCTGCAGACACAGACAAGTGTCAAGGTGTGCCTTGGGGTGTTCACATTTTACACTCACCCCATTCCATAAGGAAATATGTTGAAATGGGTACAGTATAAGAGAATGGAGTGAACTTTGGGTCAAAGGGAGTCAAAAGCACACCTTGATACCTGTCACTGGCTGCAGGGTGGGGATGAAGGTGGAATGTCATGAGCATTACTGTTGATAATCCCACGTCACACCCCTGATGTCTGCCAGTCCCTAAAGGGCAGGGTGTTATGGTCAGAAACCCTAATGCCCTGGGCGTTTCTTGGTATTTTCACTCCAAGTTTTCAGCATGGGCTTTGAGACCCCACAGCATGAACAGTGACACTATCAGTTCATTATCCAAAAGTGATTTTGCACAGAGACTGTGCCTTGGCACCACAGGTACAAAATCACATTTTGAACAGGATGTAAAAATGACAGCTGTACTGTTTATGAGGAGGTGTAAAATGGTAATTTTGAAAATCTAGAGTGAAACTCTAAAATAATTGGTGAAGTCATGACACTGCTCCTGCTAATGTATACTTTTTCAAATTCCTATGCATCCCGTTGTTTTCATCTCCATTGCTGTTATGTGACTTCTAACCTAGCAACAGCATTTAATGCATTACATTATAAGGACAAGTAAATGTTTTAATACATTTACAGACAGTTACATAAATTTAATCTCCTTCACAGAATAATTCAAATTTAGTAACAGTGGTAGTACAAAGCAATTACTCAGACAACTTGAAAACTATAACTACTTTATATTGTACATTGACACCCTATAAAGACCTCCTTGAAATTGAGATGTAAATGTCACACATTTATCAGGAATATTTTATTATCCTAAATACATTTCTTGCTTCAGTGCTCAGCACATCTGTTGCATGACATACTTATTGACATTTTACAATGGCTATGCAATGTATTGCTGCTTACTACACCAACATCATGAACCATAAAACAGATGACTGCCATAACTAGGGAGGCAATATAGTACAGTGGTTTAAGGTTCTGAGCTGCAAATCTGGAGATCTTGGTTTGAATCACACAGCCCCCACTTGCATACTGGGTGACTCTGAGCATGTCACTTAACTTTCATGTGCTCCCAGGTTGCCCCTGTAAACAAGCTTTCAGCTTAGTGTGACACTGCTGGTTAAACAAGTGAAAGAAAAAAAAACTCAATGTATTATTTTTCTTGCTTTATTTTGCTACTACAAGCTTTGACTAATACATCCATCCTTAAATGTACTTTTATAGTTTATGTGTCTTAGACCTAGGCAGAACTATACCTAATCTCACACATAAATAAATAAATCATCAGAATAGCATTTATTTCAGTAGTATCTCCTTCATTTTCAGGTGCCCATGACACTATGTATACTGTATATATTTATGTCTTTTAACTTCAAAGCACTAAACCTATTCAAATGCACAAAACACAAGACTTTATTCTCTTCACACATTACTGTTAAACTTCAGATCCCAGAATGTCCAAGAAACAATTTAGACTTCACTCTTGGATGCCACTGTCATGGCCACACCTCATGCAAACAACAATCAATTGCAGAAACACTTTCATTTCTGTGCTATGCACTCTTACATCAGAGAGACATAAATCTTACAGAACTGCTAAAAAAATTAATCAAGACTGGATTTCTGAATCAAAACCTGTTGTTTACAGCACCTATGTAAATAATAGTTTACTAGTGACAAAGGATGCTACAGACATGACATTAACAACATTTCTGTTTTACATGGAAAACATCCATATAATGAACTTGTCAAACAGGATTTGTGACCGTCTGTCTGCATGTATCTGACAAAGGAAAAGGCACCTGCTTGATCCTTTTTTTTTTGTATTTTATTTTTATGCCCAACTTGCTCATACTGTTAGAGCCAAATATTGACATGCTTAGAGTTAAAAAAAATCATGATGTCTATGTGTGTGTGTGGGGGGGATATGCCTTCATGCAGTTTCAGGCACTCCTTAATTACTTCCCCAGTCAGCTCTGATAGTCAGCTGTTCCAACATGATAGATCTACCTCATGCCACTCCCACATGAAGCAAAAAAAAGGTGGGGCGGATCTTTAGGAGCTTCTCGGGTGGAGGTGGGATGGATCTTACTCCCCCCCAAAAAAAGAATGCTGCCTCCCACTACTCTGGTTCCAGTTCTTGTATCTCTCATTTAAGAAAGAAAATAGTGCCCTGCAACCATTGACTAACATGAAAGTGTATTCATTTGAGGGTAGAAAACATTTCTTGGAGGAGGGTAAGGCAGAGGAGACTATTTTACACCTTCAGTCAGTTCCACGGACAGAAAACATGACATCACTCCTTTTGTACATGCAAAACATCTGCAGGCTCCACCCACTGCAGTCAGTAAAATGGGCTTGAAAATCCTTCAACCCAATTGGCTGAAAAACCCTTTCCACCCATTCATTTATTTTTTAATGATGTTCGCTAAAAACAAGTCCCAACTGGCAGTACTCACTTATCAACACATATGCCTGTGCCACCATTCCATTAGAAAAGGAACTGACCACAGCTTTCTCTGCTCATTTATGGATATGCCTCTCCTTCCCCTCACTCAATATTCTACTGGGAGCACTTCCACACCACACACATAAAACAGAGAAGCAACCTGTACACTTGAAACAATTTGAAGGCATTTCCTCCCTTTTTCCTTTTGAAGAAAACAGTTTTTCAACTTCAAAGAAGTAGCACTAGTATTCAACCATTCTGTTTGGTCGCTTAGTGAGCGAACACCACCCCTATCACCTAACACTGTCACCTGATCCTAACTTGCCCTGCTACTTCATAAAATAATGTTTCAGAAACACATAATTTGTTTTCCAAAATGAAACCGCCAACATAGAAACAGTCATTTTCTGCAGCACAAAAATGGCTGTTACTTGCAGCGCTCATGTCGCGCTATTTCCCCATTCACCCTGGGCTGCTATCTGAAAAAGAAACAAGATATAATAGTAACAAAAAAAACTAAAACAGAAAAACAAAAGAATTTGACTTCCTCCTTCTGTAAGTTTCATCTCTTACTTGCCACCACACGAAGACGTCTTGGCTGATCCCCATACAGTCCTCCACGGTGCTGTACAAAATGCCATTACATGGTAGTGGAGCATGGGGGTAGAGATTAAGGTCCATAAATAAAACAGAAGAAGTAATAATGGAGTCAGAGGCTTTTGTATTTCAAAAAAATGGATCGAGGTGGGTTGAAGACAAAAGCTATGACAACTAGCACTGACTATCACTGACCAAAAAAAACAATTCAAACACTGAGGTGCCATATTCTGGCAGATACACCAGTAGATAGAACTACTTGACCAACAAAAAACTTAAATTGTATTTCTACTCATTTCTTTCTTTCTTTTTTTTTAAAACCTATATAAAAATGACACATATTGCCCAATTTCTAAGTACAATAATGCCATTTTACCATTAAGTAAGCAATAATAACCTCCAGGGTGGAGGTACTGGGATATACTGGACCTTCTAGGGCTATAAGACCCTCCACCTGTGGTGTCAGGATCATTACACCCCTGGGCAGTTCAGTATCTCAATACCACCCACCCTGAGGTTATTATTGCTTACTTAATGGCTTGCCAATTTTTGGGGGTTAGTAGGTTTTGTTTTAACTTATATGGCATAACCAGTAGCACCCAATGGGAAAGCAATTTAAAGTTTGTGAAAGTGCATGCGTTGAACTGCTAATTCTGGATTTGCAACTGTGGAATCTGCTGAGTCTGCCCGAAGCATGTAATTATGTTCATGGATGATTTCAAACCAGTGCTCTTTTTATGACCACCAGCCATGCTTTATAGCTTACAATCCAGATGGGACTGTCAGTCACAGCTGAAAGCGCCTGCTGTTCTAATGTAAGTGCTAGATTGTCTAAGTGACTGTCTGACATTTACACAGTATTCAGTGACAAAGAAGAAAAAAATGGTTTGGCACTCACGGAGTCATTAATTCAGGCAGAAAGAAGTTTTAAATGTTTATTCCATCACCGAAGAGGTCCAGACTAGCACCCAAATGCCCTAGCACTTCAGCCCAACAGGGTCTTCCTCAGTGGGTGGGTCTAAGCCATTTTTCTCTCTCTTCTCTGTCACTGTATAGAGCTGCCTTGCTTCACACTGCCACCTGTTATTCCCTTGAGCATGCCACACACTGCTTTGTCTGAAGCAGTCTTTAGTGGACTTCCATTTGTAGGGTGCAGTTGTGCACATCAGAGACTCTACAGGAGAACCTGTGCCTGTCCTTATCCCCTACTCCTCCACACCTGCCATTGCTGAAAGCTGTGATTCTAGTTGGAGTGACCTGTGCATCTATCAGGTGCCATTGTCCAGGACAGTAAACAGAACCACAGCTAACACAACTTGTTCTAAAGGTTTACAGAGTGCCTCTCGAGGTGTGACTGTTTGACATAACATATTGGTGGCAACTGTAGTGAGGCAGCTATATTGGTGGAAGGACCAGCAGTCAAGCAGATATGTCTCTCCTATGTAGCACTGGACAGCTGCATGTCCCTTGGTGTTGCAGGATACTGCAGGGGATATAATGGCAGTGATGTGGGCATCCACCACTGGTGATGTGGTGAGCTAGCAGTGTAGTGCATGGGATGGAGACCAGTGGTAGAGAAGCATCTGGACCCCAGTAACCATTACTGCACTGTGCACAGTGTGGGAGTGGGCCAAATGATTGCTTTCCAGTTGGGCAGTCAGCCTGTACTGTGTACAACATGTTTATAATCACCCAATGACATTTCCTACTACATCACGGTGTTGTTTAGACTGCTCCATACTTTCGTTCCAGGTAAAGCTCAACTGCCACATTAGTATTCAGCATATCTGTCATACTGTTACTGCTACGTTGTATTTGTCTCACCTTTGAAATTGTAAATCTACTATGAGGTACAACTGTATCCACATTGAGATGCGTTTGGTAATTAGGACAGATGCAGGCAGGTTGCACTTTGAAAATCCAGAACCTACCGTGGAATGCCCACAAAAATGTCTGCTGGCTATGCCAAACAGCCCTAAACAGCATAACACAAAACAACAAATGAGAATTTGTTTTTTAATGATGTTTGAAAACATGTTGCTGATTATTTGGAATCATGAAATTAAGAGTATAATTTTGAATTGAGTTTTTAAAAAAAAAGCCTTGCCATCACTCTTTCTTCTGATGTCCTCAGTGATCTGGTATAACAATAAGCAAACAGTGTATAGATAACTTTGACTCCCACCTGATGGAGTGGATTACAGTACAACCATTTAAGTCAACTAACCATTATTTTAAGTCCCTGGCAGGGTGTATTGTATGTAGAGTACAGAGATGGGAGAACCCCATAACTAGTGCTCAACTGATCGCTCAGGTGCACACAGGGCATTACACAGTGTCATCGTTCTGTATCAGCCCAGGTCCCGTTGGTGAAATGTGAACCTACAACCTTCTGGCCAAGAAGCAAGAATTCTAATAGTAAATTTACAGTGACCAAAATAAATGAATGATTAAGCAAAACCCTTTAAATGGGTTTCTTTTCAACATGTGGGTATAAGCAATGACAATATTCAAGAAAATTGCTAATGGACTGGAAACCAGTGACCCCATTTTTAGAGCTAGACATTAGTACCGCACACCCAGTAGCTATGCATGTGAGACAGTGTACCGTCCACTTGGGGGACATATTCAGACAGGAGCATGCTACGTCTGGTATGCTCTGCTTTTCTGATTATGGCAGCTATGGGAGCACAGCGCACAGTGACTATTCACTGAAACAACACAGTTCCCTGCAGGAAAGCAGCTCACAGGAGCAAAGGGAGAGTGTGCCCCAAACAGGATAGTGCCCTGTTCTCCTGTGAGCCACTTTCAGTAGTGGGCATGCTAATAAGCATATGCAGCATGCAAAGAGTTAAAGGGCCATGTGCGTGGCATTATGTGCTCATTTCATGTTCTGCATATTTCCTCCAAGTACGACTTCATGGAGGCCTTGTGTGGAGCCATGTCCACAGCCCATGCCTTGCAGGTTGGATCAGCCTGATCAGTACCTTCTCTAGCACCCTGGTAGTCTTGTGATTTCCCCATCCTCCAGATCACAAGTCCTATCTAGAGATGCAGCAAAGTTTTAATTCACTGGCAAAGTTGGCGAGAATTGATGAAATTCATAATTCAAAGAGCTTTGCAAATTTCCTGGCGGGTGTGTCAGCTTCCCCAGTGAATATTTTTTATTTTTTTTAACAACACCTCCCAAATTGCATAAAATCCCTCCTCCCACCCATTTGCTGAAAATCTACCCACCTAACAAACACTGTTATGTGACATAACACCCCTTCCATCCCCCACTAGCACTTCCTTCTTCTTCTTCCTCCTTCCCCCCATCCGTCCTGCTAAATATCATTGTAATAAACAGTATTAAATAGTCAGTAATGGCATAAAAGTGTACTGGTATAAAACACCTGCCTCCAACTCCAACATGTCTGATCGTATCCTTGTTTGTAAATACTGTATATACCCTTCCCCCCATCAACATGCCAAACACAATCCATCCTCCTCCCCCTACTGGACCAGACCCATTCAACATATTAGAAGACTCCCCCACCCAGTCCCCCTCTGGACCCATCACCCTTTTCCCTCATCAGCACCCAACAGTCCCTGGTGCAGGGGGTCTGCTCTGTTCAGTGTCCATCTCAGGAATGGCACTAGCCTGATGCATGAATGAATGGTGAAGTCTTTACTCCTAGTAAAAACTGATTGGCTGAATGTTAATGAGTTTGGCATGCAGGTGGGGGAAGGGTTTATATTTACAATCAAGGATACCATCATAAGAAGTTGGAATCAGAGACAAGTGTATTATAGTAATACAGTACTCATACCATTGCTGACTACTTAATACTGTCTATTGCAGTGAAATTAGGAAGAGTAGGAGGGGAGGAGGGTGCTATTGGGGGGGATAAGAATGGGGTTATGATACATAGTGTTTGGAAGGTGGGAGAGGGTGGAAGTACTTTACAATGGGTGGGGGGAGGATTTTCTTGCAATTTAAAGAGTGCAAGGACCACAATTTGCATATTTTCTTTTTTTGTATTGTCATTTTTATTAAACTTGAAAAAGGAAGGGCATACATTCAGACAGAAAAATAACAGAGGAAAAATAATTATAAATACAAGAGGACATTTGTAGAGGACACAATTAATTCCATAGAGGTACAGCAAGATATAAATTACAAAACATAGCTCAGCTTTCTAGATAATATTGATGAACAGTGAGCTATAATTAGACAGTATGTATTCCATGCTTGCTATATAATTATTAACAAAATGTAAAGTCTAGCAGTCCATTGTCCATCTAAATAAACAGTACCAGCTCAAGCAACATTCCACCCCAAAAGAATATCCTAGTAACCTAGAGGATAATCACATACTGAGCAAGGAATGAGAATAAAATGAGTACTAGTAAGCAATAATACATAGGGTATAGGAAGAGGTTGTCATAAAAACCACTGAACAAAAGTGAAATTCCTGTATGAAGGGGGCCCCCTACCAATGCCAGCTCCATTTAGTTGACAAAGCAAATAAACTAAGTCCCTCCTAATAAATGTACCCGAAAAGGGGTTGCCCTGATAAGTCCTTAAGGGACAAACTCAGGGTAGCAGGATATCTGATGCATGACCCATTTTCACCATCTTAGCTCAAAAACATTGATATAATTTGCCAATCTGGCTGAGAGGCATTCCAAGGCATGTATTTCCCGAGCCAAGGTGTGCCAGGTGTCCTTAATGGGAATGTGTTTAGTTCGCCATAGCCTGGTAATGACTTTTTTGGCTGCTAAAACCAGAAGGGTGACCTGTCTATAAGTTGTTTAATCTACTCTAACCCCTTCTGGGGGGGTAGCAGTTAAAAATAGAAATTTATATGAATATAAAGATTGGAGGGATACAAATGGAAGCAGGCCTGTGGGACTTATCAGTTGGAATACGTATTTTAAACCACAATTTGCATACCTTCACCAGCAAATTGTACACATCTGTACAGTGGCACTACACAAATCACTTAATTTGTCCTGAAATTGGCAGTTTACATAGGTTCGCCATGCAACTTTGGCCAATTTACCAGGTGAAAAATAACACAAATTGTGGCCCTCAGTGAAGCAAAGTTGTCAAAATTTGTGAATTTCAGCAACTTTGCATGTCTCTAGTCCAAACAGACTGTTTAGCATGTGCCCCAACACCCTTTTTATCTAGTGATCCTCCTCCTCCAATTGCAGGTCTGATCAGTCCATTCGATGCATGCTCCAGCACCCTGCTGGTCCAGCAGTTCCCCCTTCATCCTGCCTGTAGGTCCAGTCAATCTGTTTAATACAATTCACAGCACCCTTGTAGTCTAGTGGTTCTCCCTCCCCCAATTGCAGGTTTGAGCAGCCTAACACATGTCCCAGCTCCTTCCTAATCTAGTAACCCCCGACCAACCAATGTAGGAATTTGAATGCCTTAAACCGTGCTGACAATGACAATGGCTGTTTAGGGCATTCAAAACCACTGAATATACCACAACACCTTGTTTGCAGGGGGATCCCAAATTCATATGGTTGCAGTGTTTTTTTTGTGTGTGTGTAAATGCTATCAGCATAGTGCTGTGCACCAAGGGCGACCGAATATGGCCCTAATCCCATCCCATTTGACCGAGGGAAGCTCAGCACCTAAAGGCCGAAGTGTCACTCCTCACTCTCCAGCCACAGCCACAACTAGCAGTGCACACGTCGGGGGAAGCTCACCTCAAGGTAATTACTCCCTGCTCTGCTGCATCTCTCCAAGAGGTGTTAGCCCATCAGCACAAAGTGTCTACTGCCCCAGCCACCCTCCCACTCAGGGACATCCCTTATTTTATTAAAATTGCCTAGTCACATGACCTGCCTCTAGTCTTTCTGTAAGTGCCCACTTCCCCATTAGCTCATTATATTTAAGCGCCACTAGGAGTCTCTGTTTCCCTCCTCTGCTTTTTGCTTCTTGTCCTTCTATCCACCTACCCTCTCCTTCCCTCTTCACAGCCCTCTAACCGCAAACCGGCTGACAGACAACATTACCACACGGCTAGGAAAAACTGCACATGGGAAATACTCAGAGCCAAGGCAGAACACTACACAGTATTCCTCTCCTCAACCTGGGGCTCTGGTAGAAAGTTTTGGGACAATTTAATGGAACTTAATGGGAAAACAATGCCCCCCCCCACATCTTCTCTAACAGCAATATTACCACTGACCCCAAATACATAGCCAACACCCCTAACACATCCTTCTCGGAATTCAGCAGTGTGCTCCCCTCTCACTTCTTTGATCCCCTAACCTTGCCCCCACCCTCCCCTCCCCACAACCCCTCCATTTTGCTTCAAAACTATTTCCACAGGAAGCCAAACCCTACTTGCTAAAGCCTTAGGAAGTTCCATTTTAGCAGTGACTCAATGGACCTTTAACTGCTGCACCTGACCCTTGATGAACTCCTCACCCCCCTAACTACCCTACTCAACTGCTCCCTTTGCCTTAACCAATTCCCAGCTAAATGGAAAGCTACAATCGTCACCCCAATCCACAAAGTTGGAGACCGCACCTCTGCTGGGAACTACCACCCCATCTCAATCCCTTCCCCCAAGGCCTTGGAGAGACTCATCTCAGACCAACTCTCCGAGCACCTCTCTAACTACAACCTTCTATGTAAAGAACCACACGGCTTCCCGAAATCCCATAGCACCACCTCAGTGCTGATGGAATTCTCCTCAGCCTTGCACTCAGCCCTTGAGAAAGGACATCTAGCAGGAGCAGTCTACGTGGATTTGTCAACAGCTTTTGACATCGTGAACCACTCCCTCCTCCTGTCAGTCCTCTCATGCTCTGGTCTCTCCCAAGATTCCACCAGCTGGCTTGCTCATTATCTTACTAACAGGTCTCAACAAGTCAAGATTGGCAGCCCCCTCTCCTCCAGTCTACCAGTCAGATCAGGGGCGCCACAGGGCTCCATAATCAGGCCCCTTCTCTTTAGCCTATTTCTTAATACTCTCTCCAGCATCTGCCCTGGTAATGTTCTCCTTTTTGTAGATGACACAGTCTTTTTCTCCTCCCATCCTGACCTGCATATGCTCCAACTATCCCTCCAGAAATCCTTCTCTGCTGCTGAATCCTGGTTCTTTGACTACCGCCCTATATTAAACTACAAGAAAACCAAGGTCATGGTGTTCGTGCATCATCAGAGCAAATACAAGAACCATCCCCTGTGCATCGTCAGCTCCCGGCTACAGCTTCTCAACCAGGTAGACATCTTTAAATACCTAGGTATTACCTTGGACATCTCCCTTAACTACCAAAAACACATCAACCTCCTTAGTATGGTCATTAATACCAGAATTGGTCTTCTTCACCAGTACAAACACTGCCTCACACCTGAGGACCTCTGCCTAGTTGTCTTCTCCTCTATTCTCTCCCTCATTGACTATGGCATTCTCCTTTGCAATGCAGCTGACAACTCCTCCCTCCACTGTATAAGAATAGCCATGAATAAAGCATGCTGTTTAATGCTGGACTGCGACCAGACCACCCACACTTGCTCCCTGCTCCCTGCACAGTTGCTCCAGCTGGCTCAACTTGGATGACAGACTCAAGTATCAAATCTGTCTGCTTGTCAAAAAAATCTCCCTTGGACTATCTCCCCCGGGTCTCTCCACCCTCCTTCAACCTGCCACTGTTAGAAAAACCACCTGCAGTTCATCTAAATCCCCTTTCCTGGTACCCGGGGACGTACCTCCCTCTTTCAAAGAACTTTCAACAACAGAGCCCCTCTCTGGATGAATGCCTTCCCAGTACCATAACGTCTGAAACTAAGCTTGGCCACTTTAAATCTCTCCTCTGGGAACACTTCCTATCTTCCAGCACCTGTGACTGCTACTAATCCCTGGTTTGCCCCCCCATCCCCACCTTTTCTTCCGACAATGGATTTTTATCCTGCCTTGTTTCTGTGGACTCCCCAGCCTGCTCAAATAATCCTTAAATGCTATGCCTTTGTTGTAATAGTCCGATGATGTATTTCAAACTCTGTCTCATGTTACTGCTCAGCCTATGTACATGCAATTACCTAATTTATGCTTATTTATCCTACTGTGGTCTTTTGCCATTTTGTTGATTCTTTCAGATTGTCAATTACTGTATTATTTTGTACTGATTGTATGTTCCTGTATGTTTCCTGGACATAGAACTGTGTAAACAAGTCTCTAACTCAAAGGTATATCTGATATACTCAATAAATCCAAAAAAAATAAATAAATAAAAATCCCAGTTAAAGCATTATTAACATGTTTACTGATGTGCTAACCTTCAGAAAATGGAGGCCCTATTCTATACTGCATTTAAATCAAAAATAGGATGACAGCAATATATTTTTTTATAATCTCTGTGGCATGACACAACAATAACAAGTCTGACAGTTACGATTCTAATTAGCTCTTTTGTGGAACAATTTAAACCTGAAAAATAAGAAAATGTACAATTAAGGGTTAATTGGCTAGGTGTACAAGGTTAAAATGCAGTAAATACAACTTGCTACTTTGTTGATTGTTCATTTGTATTAAAGTCTTTTGAGATGCCACTGATGTGGAAACAACAAGCAGCTACTGGCATCTTGACACAACTATTGTCAATGTCGAATGTGTCCTTGCATG
This sequence comes from Neoceratodus forsteri, assembly GCA_016271365.2. Lineage (NCBI taxonomy): Eukaryota > Metazoa > Chordata > Ceratodontiformes > Ceratodontidae > Neoceratodus > Neoceratodus forsteri. The sequence continues at coordinate 1,072,207,121 of CM028131.1, forward strand.
GTGAATGGGAAGGGTGCATTATATTATTTGAAATACAACAAAGCCTTACAGAAATAATTATATGAAATGTTTTCGTTGTGCACATAAAACTACTCAAGTGATATGCATGCTGCAAGTGTGAGTTAAATGTTAAATTGGAACCGATTGCATCCATATGGCATGCGTGCAGCAAACAAATGTGGAAACCATGATTTTTATGTTAAATCGGGAAAGACTGCATGCATGTGGCATGTGTGCAAAAAGCAAGTGGTCACTAATAACTGCACACATAAAAGTTAAGTGACTTGCTCAAGATCACAAATCACACCATATACAAGTGGGGGTTGATGAGATTCACACCAAGGTTTTTATGCCTCTGAGTCGCTTGGCTTGCAATTCAGTTCCATTAACCACTAAGCCAAACTGTCTGCACACATATGGCTCGCTTGTACTTCAATACATACTGTATCTGAATACATCTGAACTCATGCGGCATGCTTGTAGTCACTGTTATGCTTTTCAGTTTTCTTCTCTCCCTCATCTCTTTCACAGTTGAACTGTAGCACACATGCCAATGGAAACACATGTGGTTTCTCCAACCCCCAATACACAAACTTACCCACAAAACCACTTAATTACTTCTGCCTGGCCTGTACTTCTACTATTTTCTCTCCACAGTTTTGAATGTTTCCATGCAAACAGACTTTCAGGTGCAACACAAAAGTAGCAACAACTTGGCACCCCCACATTCACATGACCAGTCCCCCCATGCACACAAACACTTTGTAGTGGGTACAGCCATGCTGCAACAGACAACCCACCAAGTATACTGTAGAAATAAGTAAAATTTCTCTTGAGTACTAGGGAGCCAGAGGCAGGAGTCTTTAAGAGATGATGCCCATGGTCAGAGTGCTGGGGCGTTCCCCCTTAAAATGAATGGAGTTATTTTTTATTACTATTTTGTACAGTATGATGGTGAGTAGGAGAATAATGAAGGCCACTGTTATACTAATAAGGCCCTTGTTAGTCCAGCAGTGGTCTTCATTAATCTCCAGCTCTCCAGCAATGATGTATAAAATAGTGATAAAAAAATACTCCCATTCGTTTCAATGGTGCACACCCCTGCAGGGTCCTTTGTCATAATGTGCCTGAGTGTGGGATGTGGAGGTCAGCTTCACGGGGGGGGAAGCCTGCCTATAGTGGGGCTCCAATAATCTGTGCATACCATACTGCTCAACTGTCCGTAAATGCAAGGAAGAGCTCTAGAATGTCTGTAACATCTCTAAAAAATACAACTTATTTGTTTTGACTGAAAAGTGATATGCAAATCAGGAAAAATTCTAATGTATAAGATTCATCTGTATATACCCCGGAGCAGTGCATCAGATTTGGGCTTAAACCACCCAGTTACTAACCATTTTTTTTTCTGGCAGTTCTTGTCCCCTCAAAAAAAAACATTGTCCCATTTTTCTCCCAACTCCATGCCATTCAATACTCATCCTCTATGGGTCATGACACCACCTAAATGTGATGAAACATGAAAAACACATAAATATTTCAGCCCTTCCTCCTTCCCTAATCCCCTGTAAAAAATGTATTTACTTTTACTTACCCAGCCATATGGCCAGAACCTGCAGGGGTATAGTGTGCCACCAGCCCAGTTTAGTTCACTCCACTCTCTCCTTCTGCCAGAAGCTAGATGCTAGAACTGGCCATCACAGATCCCCAGTGTGGTCCACTACCAATTCACCTCACCAACCCAACCCACCCAACCTAGGTTTACTTGTTACTTGCTGCAGCCATTTGCACTGATCAAGGCCATGATGGCAACCCACGTTGCTGTCACCACCGCAGTTGCTTCAGCTTTGCTGCCGGGGTCTGTGCTGTTTTGTTTTTGCAAGGTGATCCTGTTTGTTTGTTGTTTGTTTGTTGAATTTTGTTGACCCGGTAAGCTCACTGGGCCTAGAAGTCCCTTTTTCAGGGGCAACCGGAGGAAGGGAAGGAGGATACAGATGGTAAGCAACTGAAATTGAACCAGATTAAGCTGTTGGTGGTATTTTTAGTGAATAAGGGAAATTTGGCCAGGACACCGAGGAAATTCCCCTGCTCTTTTCGATAAGTGCCATGGGATCTTTAACATCCACCTGAACTACCACCGATCCAGGCAGATGGGACTTCGGTTTAACATATTATCTGAAAGACGGCACCTCAGAAGTGCAGCACCCCTCTCATGCTGCACTACAGTGTCAGTATTGGGATATTAACCCAAGTGCCAGATGTGGGAACTGAACCCATAGCCCTCTGATCTCCCGGCCTCGGAGGCACGTTTGCTACCTACTGAGCCACTGACACTGCTCCTAGTACAGTAAGTAGATAGCCTAGTCTTGAGCTAGCTTCTAGCTCACCCTCTGCCCCTTCAGTGACCAGGGGAAATGGAGACTCACTAAGAGTAAACATACAAAAATATGCTGCTATAACACTGCTATTGAGAGTTCAGTGCTCACTGACTCCTCCAAGCTGTAGTGTGCATTCTGTCTAATCTGTGTCGGGAAAGACAGTGTCGCACTTGCAAGACTCATGCGCTCTTTCTTGGCTGGAGCTCATCCACATCACATGTGATTGTGCCACCACTAATTGGTGGAGACAGTGGACAACACAATACAGATACACTCAAGTCTGAAGAGTACCTGAAACATGAGCACACACAGGCCAAGTGGGCACTTATTGTGCAAAGATTAAATCGAAATTTAAAGCCATTATTGCCACACCATAAGAACAACCTAGGCACAAATATGGGGAAAGTGGAACTGCCCCCCTCCGTCTGCCCTAACTAAATGGCACCCCTGCTTAATGGTAGAAATTTATTCTCAGGTGCTAATGCAATGGATTCCACTGTGTTCTGAGGTACTGTATCTCCATGTTTCATGATGTGTCCTGATCATCATGTGGGTTAGTTTCCCTTCTTGTCCTTCATTTTGAGTGTCCATGTCCCTCATTTCAGTGACAAAATGTGAGATATGGTACATGCTTCCAAGACCCTACTCAGCACAAAGAGTGCTGAGCATGGCCATAGTGTATATGATCTGTACAGAGTGACAACGGAAAAGTAAGTGAGCAGAATCAATCATGGAGAAACACATTTGTAGCGCTAAATATGCATAAGGGATTTGCATGATCCAAATCAAAAGGATAGGCTTACAACACAGAGGCCTCTCATCATACATCTGGAATGGGGATATTGACTGGCTATATCCTAGGCAATTAATGCAAAATGTTAACAATACTTTACAAATTAATGGCAATTTAATGACGAAAATCAAAAGCCATTAAACAACTTGTAAAAGGATCAGAATTAATGAGATAACTTAATTTTTATGGGAATTCAAATAAAAATGTATTTTAATGACTAATTGCTAGCAGTAGTATAAGAAATAGAAACTTATGTGTTTTTAGATGAGATTTGCACCAACTTAACTGCTGCACTCATGTAAAGTGTGCAACACACAAACCTGATGTCATTTTTAGAAGATGTTCACACCAGCTTACCTGCTGTGCACATGTCAAGCTTGCAGCATGTGAACCCGATTTGTTTTAAGACCTGGTTTGCTTTTGTGTATGTGAACTGCATGCAAACATTGCACAATTACATGTGGCATGCATTCTGCATGTACACAGCACACCTATATTTCTGTAAAGGAAGGTTAGTAACCAGTGCCCCAGGTGGCACTGGCAAGCTGGAATCAGGCACCGTCCCACCCTTGGAGAGACAAACATTTTCTGGGATGCACATGCCTCATCTCTCTGGCAGATATCAATTAATCAATTGATCAATATTTTTTCAGTCAATCAATACTGTATTCATCATCAAAGTATGAAAGAATGGGATACTCAGTTGAGCACAGCTCATTTTCAATGAGGTCCTGATGTAGTGATCAAGGTACAAGTTTAACATGGACATGAGATCTCCAACATCTGAGGCTCATCCCTGAACCCGGATAGCTAATATCATAAGCGGCAGCCCACTTCCACTGTGCTGGTGGGCTTGCATGGAGTGTGAGATTCACAGTTTTTGGAATACTATGGAAGTTGAGTACAGCTGATACTAAATGTCAGTTTTTTGCAGAAAACTGTAGAACCACGTCATTCATAGTTTAAAGAATTTAACCGCGGCAACCCACCAGCTGCACCCAACACACAGTGAGATGCAAAACTGAGCCAGAAACATTAATTGTATCCCTTCCATAATGTGTCGGGGGAGGAAAGTGAAATATTCATATGAAGTATAAATAAGGGTAACAAGGAAGCGGGGGCTGAGCAGCATGTAACAAGAGTGCATGACCTCTGCAATGAGCAAACTTGATAGACCTTTGGGCCATTTTCTGCTGGCATTTCATATATTTCTATTCAGTGGAAGGCATATGGACCAATAGGGACAGGTCATCTAGCTTCTAATTTAGCAACTAGTAGCCGTCCCAGTGCATGGTGGGCTGAGGCATCATGCCCTACCTTCTGCCACACCGGCGACCCATGTTCATGGTGCGAGTGGGTCATCAAGGGTTGGACAGGGAGGAGGAGGAGGATCAAGCATTCCAAGGACAGCTCTTTTTCTATGGGAAGGTGGGATCAGTGACCAGTGCTTGCCTGTCCCATAGCAGAGGCTGGGGGATGGCACACTGATGCTCCAAAAGCTGGGGGGAGGTGGGGAAGATGCCTGGCGTGCCATGCATGGGAGTATGTGTGATACCACCACTGGTGTCACTGCATGCCCTTCCTCTTAAAGAAAAGAGGAAATAATGCCTCTGACAGTTGGATGAAGGAGGGGCTTGCAGATTCTACTCCCTGACTGGCTGGGCACCCACCGGAACAGGATCCGGTCCTTGGTGGGGCTTGGGGGTCCCCGCTGACCCCACCAGGGGGGCAAGCACTGGGGGAAGATGGTTGGTGCTGATAGTTAACATCAGGGGGACAGGGCCAGGGCTCCCTCCTGAATGTGGGCCACCAGAGACAGGGGGAGAAAAAAGTATACAAAAAAAAATTAACGACTAATGGACAAAAATGAATACGGTATATGTATATGCACTGTGATGAGGAAAGTCAGCCCTCCATAGTGCATACATTTTTTTGTCCTTTAGTAATTATTAAATAATAATAATAGTTTACTAGCTACAAATGATGCTAAAGACATGACATTAACAAAATGTCTGTCTTACATGGAAAACATCCATATAATGAACTTGTCATACAGGATTTGTGACCTTCTGTCTGCATGTATCTGACAAAGGAAATGGCACCTGCTTGGTCCTTTTTTTTTCTATTTTATTTTTATGCCCAAATTGCTCATACTGTTAGAGCCAAATATTGACATGCTTAGAACTAAAAAAAAATCACAATCTCTATGTGTGTGTGGGATGGGGGGGGGATATGCCTTCATGCAGTTTTAGGCATTCCTTAATTACTTCCCCAGGCAGCTCTGATAGTCAGTTGTTCCAACATGATAGATCTACCTCATGCCACTCCCACATGAACCAAAAAAAAGGTAGAGTGGATCTTTAGGAGCTTCTGCTGTGGGGGTGGATCTTACTCCCGCAAAATAATGCTGCCTCCCACTACTCAGGTTCCAGTTCTTGTACCTCCCAATTAAGAAAGAAAATAGTGCCCTGCAACCATTGACTAACATGAAAGCGTATTAATTTGAGGGCGGAAAACATTTCTTGGAGGAGGGTAAGATGGGGGAGACTATTTACACCTTCAGTCAGTTCCACGGACAGAAAATATGACATCACTCCTTTTGTACATACAAAACGTCTGCAGGCTCTGCCAACTGCAGCCATAAAAATGGGCTTGAAAAATCCTTCAACCCAATTGGCTGAAAATCCTTTCTACCCATTCATTTATTTTTTAACAAGGCTTGCTAAAAAACAAGTCCCACCTGGCAGTACTCACTTACCAACACATATGCCTGTGCCACCGCTCCATTAGAAAAGGAACTGACCACAGCTTTCTCTGCTCATTTATGGATATGCCTCCCCATTCCCCTTCACTCAATATTCCACTGGGAGCACTTCCACACCATACACATAAATCAGAGAAGCAACCTGTACACCATGAAACAGTTTGAAGGCATTTCCTTCCCTTTTGTCCTTTTGAAGAAAAAAAAAAACAGTTTTTCTACTTCAATGAGGTAGCACTAGTATGCAGCCATTTGTTTGGTCGCTTAGTGAGCGAACACCACCCCCATCACCTAACACTGTCACCTGATCCTAACTTGCCCTGCTACTTCCTAAAATAATGTTGCAGAAACACATAATTTGTTTTCCAAAATGAAACCGCTAGCATAGAAACAGTCATTCCCTGCAGCATAGAAATGGCTGTTACTTGCAGCACTCATGCTGCGCTATTTCCCCATTCACCCTGGGCTGCTATCTGAAAAAGAAACAAGATATAATAGTAACAAAAAAAACTAAAACAGAAAAACAAAAGAATTTGACTTTATCCTTCTGTAAATTTCATCTCTTACTTGCCACCACACAAGATGTCTTGGCTGATCCCCATACGGTCCTCCACGGTGTTGTATAAAATGCCATTACATGGTAGTGGAAAATGGGGAAGAGTTTAAGGTCCATAAATAAAACAGAGGAAGTAATAATGGAGTCGGAGGTTTGGGGTTCCTTTTGTATTTCAAAAAATGGACCGGGTGGTTGAAGACAAAAGCTATGACAACTAGTACTGACTACCGCTGACCAAAAAAAATTCAAACACTGCAGTGCCATCTATTGGCAGATACACCAGTAGATAGAACTACTTGACCAACAAAAACTTAAAATGTATTTCTACTCAATTCTTTATTTTTATTTATTCATTTATTTTTAAAACCTATATAAAATGACACATATGGCCCATTTTCTAAATGCAATAATGTAATTTTACCATTAAGTAATTAATAACCTCCAGGGTGGGAGGTACTGGGATATACTGGACCTTCTAGGGGCTATAAGACCCTCCACCTGTGGTGTCAGGCCTCATTATGCCCCTGGGCAGTTCAGTATAACTCAATACCATCCACCCAGGAGGTTATTATTGCTTATTTAATGGCTTGCCAATTTGTGTGTGTGTGTGTGTGTATATGTGTGTGAGGGGGTTGCAGTAGGTTTCTTGTTTTAATTTATGTATGCCATAACCGGTAGCACCCAATGGGAAAGCAATTTAAAGTTTGTGAAAGTGCATGGGTTGAGCTGCTAATTTTGGATTTGCAACTGTGGAATCTGCTGAGTCTGCCAGAAAACACGCAATTGTGTCTGCGGATGATTTCAAACCAGTGTCCTTTTTATAACCACCAGCCATGCTTTATAGCTTACAATCCAGATGGGACTGTCAGTCACAGCTGAAAGTGCCTGCTGTTCTGACGTAAGTGCTAGGTGGTCTAAGTGACTGTCTAGCATTTACACAGTATTCAGTGACAAAGAAGAAAAAAATGGTTTGGCACTCAAGGAGTCAATAATTCAGGCAGAAAGAAGTTTTAAATGTTTATTCCATCACCGAAGAGGTCCAGACTAGCACCCAAATGCCCTAGCTCTTCAGCCCAACAGGGTCTTCCTCAGTGGGTGGGTCTAAGCCATTTTTCTCTTCTCTGTCCGTGTATAGGCTTGCTGCCATGCTTCACACTGCCACCTGTTATTTCCTTGAGCATGCCACACACTACTTTGTCTGAAGCAGTCTTTAGTGGACTTCCATTTGTAGGGTGCAGTTGTGCACCTCAGAGACTCTATGGGAGAACCTGTGCCTGTCCTTATCCCCTGCTCCTCCACACCTGCCGTTGCTGAAAGCTGTGATTCTAGTTGGAGTGACCTGTGCATCTATCAGGTGTCATGCAGGACAGTAAACAGAAACACATCTTGTTCTAAAGGTTTACAGAGTGCCTCTTGAGGTGTGACTGTGCAACATAACATATTGGTGGCAACTGTAGTGAGGCAGCTACATTGGTGGAAGGACCATCAGTCAAGCAATATGTCTCTCATATGTAGCACTGGACAGCTGCATGTCCCCTGGTGTTGCAGGATACTGCAGGGGGTATAATGGCAGTGGTGTGAGCATCCGCCTTTGGTGATGTAGTGAACCAGCAGTGTTGTGCATGGGATGGAGACCAGTGGTGGAGAAGCATCTGGACCCCAGTTATCATTACTGCAGTGTGCACAATGTGGGAGTGGGCCAAATGATTGCTTTCCAGTTGAGCAGTCAGCCTGTATTGTGTACAATATGTTTACAATCACCCGAAGACATCTCCTACAGCATCATGGTGTTGTTTAGAGTGCTCTGCAGATTTCCTGGTGGGAGTGTCAGCTTCCCCAGTGAATATTTTTTCTTTTTTTAAAAAAACACCTCGCAAATTGCATAAAATCCCTTCCCCACTCATTTGCTGAAAATCCACCCACCTAACAAACACTGTTAGGTGACGTAATGCCCTCCCATCCCCCACTAGCACTTCCTTCTTCCTTCCCTCTTCTGTCCTGCTAAATATCACTGTAATAAACAATATTACGCAGTCAATAATGGCATAAGAGTTATTGGTATACAGTAAAACACCTGCCTCCACACACAACTGTTACAAAACCCCTTTCTGATTGAACATGTTAAAATTGTATTACTTTTTCCCTTGAGTCTAATATATGCTCGCTGGCTAAGACTGATCTCGCCTGGGCTGTGCTTAAATGCGTGCTTTGAAGAGATTTTATTTGTCTGGCAACTATCCATACTAAACAGGGCAAGGCCCAAGTGAACTCTCTTCTATTAAACACCGTGAACACTCCCTGCACCGTGCTTCCCTAGAGTCTGATTGGGCCAATTTATATAGGCTTCAGTCCCAATATGCGGACATAATGGCCCAAAAAGCTGAACTCTCCCTTCATCGCATTAAAATGAGATACTTAGAATCAGGTGAGTGAGCTGGAAAGCTTCTGGCCCTCAGGCTCCATTAAGCCGAGGCCGCTAGATTTATTCCTTGCTTGGGTCCATCCCCAGAAGAGGATATTGTCTTGGACCCTAAAGATATTGTTGCAACCTTTAGCACCTACTATGAATCCCTCTATACATCCAAAGACTCAGCTGTTCCTGGAGCTCCCAGTATTTCTCAATGTCTGAACTTGATTAGCCTACCTAGTCTCCCACCCCAACGGGTTGAAGGTCTTGGATCCTTAATCACTGTTTCAGAGGTTGGAACAAGCCACCTTCTGATAAGGCTCCAGGCCCAGACAGTCTACTGACTAACATATATAAACAATGCTGTGCCCAGATAGCACCATTTCTGGCTGAGGTATATAATTTCTGGTTTGATAATGGAATGAGTGACCAATCTTTCTCAGAAGCACTAATAATTTTGATCCCCAAGCCCAGTAAAGATCCCCTGCATTCCCTATAATTATCATCCAATTTCCCTGCTTAGTTCAGATCTTAAAATATGGGGCTGTCATTGGGTATGATCAGGTGGGCTTCATGACTGGCCGTTCCTCTGGTGACCATATGAGGAAACTCCTGCATCTCATCTTGGTGTCAAGGGATTCCAAGGTCCCTCCGGCCTTGGTCTCCCTCGATGCCAAGAAAGCCTTCGATAGAGTCTCCTGAACTTCCTATTCTCCTCTTGCCAGTTTTGAATCCCTGATGATTTTATTAAATGGGTCTGGATACTGTGTTCAGGCCCAACTGCCAGGATATGGTGTAACGGTCTCCTCTTACCTCCCTTTCATCTTCTGTGTGAGACCCACCAGGGTTGCCCACTTTCCCCTCTTTTGTTTAACTTTTACTTGGAGCCCCTTATTCGTAGACTTAATGGTTCTTCTGGCCTGACTGGTATTCAAATTGAAGGTAAAAGATACCTGCTTTCTGCTTATGCGGATGACCTATTATTACATTTTGAATATCCTGTTTCCACTGCACCTGTCCTGCTAGATGAACTGAGTTTATTTTCCAAAGTTTCCTCTTACAAACTTAACCTTTCTAAATCTCAGATCTTCCCTCTTAACCACCATCTCACACAGGCAGAGCTCTCGGGCTTGGGTTTAACATGGGTGCCTCAGGTCCTGACCTACTTGCGGATTAAGGTTACTAGGGATGTACCTTCACTGATGATGGAGAATCTCACCAAACTAATCTCCACTCTCAAACTGGACCTGGATAGGTGGAATGCCCTGCCAATGTTTCTTTGGGGGCACCTTGGTGTCCTCAAAATGAATTTCCTCCCATGGATCCTGTATCCAATGGGTATGTTGGGCCTCTTTCTTCTCAAAACCAGGTTTAGAAAGTTACACAATATTTTCAGTACATTTTTATGGAGAAATAAAGGTGTCATAAGAAGTTACGTTAAGCTTACCGTACCTAAACTGAGGGGGACCTCGCCTTCCCCTCCTTTTTTACCTATTATGGGGCCCCACATATCAGCAAGCTGGCTAGATGGATGGATGAACCAGTCACAGACCAGGTTTGCCCCTATACTCCCACCTGGGTGGAAATTGAAGGGCATTAATGTAAAGAACTCTGCATTCTCTCGGCTCTTTTGTACCAGCTTCCTCATTGTCTTCCCCATCACCTCAAAACTCTCCCATTGGTTGGTCTCTCCGCCTACATCAAGTGCAGAAACATCTATCCCTTAACTGAAGTAATTCACTGAGTCAACCTCTCTTCAAAAATCACCATTTTTTGATTGGGAACCGGGTAATTCCACCATCTTTCTTTCCCAAATTATAACACATTACATTAGAAGATCTCTGCAGTGAAGATTCTATTACTCCATTTGCCTCATTGCAAGAGAAATTCCAGTTATTAAATGCTGACATCTTTAAATATTGAAAAATCAGGCAAGTTGTTTTGGCCTACTTAGGCCCTAAACCTTGGTCCTTCCCACTTAGAGTGGATTTGCCCACAGTGCTTCTAGTAGTGAAATAACCACCTGCAGTCTCCGGTGTATGTAAGTTCTTGCAAGACCTCGATCCTGAACTTCCCAAAGAGGTCTGCTATTACTGGAGGCAAATGTTTGCTCTCCCTGATGATCCAGTTTACTGGTGTAAGCTACGGAAAACTCTCCACAGATTTATTAAACAAGATGGCTTAAGACTTACCCAATTTAATATCATGCATAATTTGTACTATACTCCTATTAGACTGCATGCTACGGAAGTTAGGTATCCCCTCTTGCCATAGCTGTGGAGAAGGTATGGGCTCTCTCTTTCACATGCTATGGGAGTGCCGGAAAGTCCAAGCATTCTGGAATGCCATTCAAAATATCCTTGACCCGCTTTTGGGGTTACACCCCTTGTTTACTCCACAAGCCTGCCCAGGGCACTCCTAAAGTCTGGAAAGCCCACTTAACCTTAATAGCAGCTACTGCTAAATTAGTTATACTCAGGCACTGGAAGGAGGAATCCCTCCCTCATCCATGGAATGGTATCATGAAATTTTAACTGCCATTCAATTGGAGAAACACATTGCTAACATCTGGCATAGATTGAATGTTTGCCAATCAGTATGGGAACCTCTTTGACTTTGTTATCCCTCTGGCAACACTGAATCCCTGTGTCAACTTAACTTGCTTCCTATTTGTTCTGACACGCAGACTTGGTGGAGGGGCTCAGGGGTGAGGATTTTTTTTTTCTTTTGTTTGCTTTCGATATTGTGTCTGGCGCTTGTTTATTACATATGTCTGTTTGCTTGTTCTATGTCTTTTTGCAGCTGTACTATTCATACTATGTCACCCTTTTACATAAGCTACTATACTAATAAAGTGTACTGAATTAAAAATAAACAAAAAAAAAAACACCTGCCTCCGACATCTCTAATCGTATCCTTGTTTATAAATACTGTATATCCCTTATTTTATTAGTATCGCTAGTCACATGACCTGCCTCCAGTTTTTCTGTAAGTGCCCACTTCCCCATCAGCTCATTATATTTAGGCCACTAGGAGTCACTGTTTCCCTCCTCTGCTGCCTTGCTTCTTGTCTTTTCTATTCACCTACTTCTCTCTCTTTCCCCTCTTCACTGCCTTCTGGTTAGGTCCTTTCTGCCCTCCCCAATTAGTTGTCTCAAGCTCCCAGCCTCAAATCCTGTACCTTCTGCACTGTAGTTTGTGACCCTTCCACTGTGCTAACAGAGCTGCCCTTAGAAACCCCCTCTTTATTTCCTCCTATCTCTGCCCACCCCCCAACCACATTCCTAACCACCTCCACCGTGGAACTTCCTCTCCTGCTCCATGGCTTCACTTGTCTTCATGCCCTTTCTTATTTCACTCCTCTCCCTCTCCCCACTGACCCTAACCCTCGCCTTGGTACACCCCCACTCCAGCTTGACCATGCCCCCCCGTGACCTACATCTCCAAGACTCCTCTACAACCATGGCCCCCCATCTACCCTACACACCTCTAACTGACTACCACCTCAGCTCTGAAGTTCATCCCCTTTCCTCCTCGCTGCCCCTTGTCCTTACCCTCCCCTTTCCGGTTGTCACTGCCACTCATAACCGCCTATCCCTGCCTGGCTTCAGTATCCACAAGCACTACCTGCAAACCTTCATGAGGGCTCTTCTTCTCCTACTCCTGCTCTTATCTGGTAACATATACCCTAATCCTGGCCTGGTCTCCTCAACCCACTCTCATTGTCATGCTACAGATGGACTGCGCATTGCCACCATTAACATATGTAGTCTGCTGAAGATATTCGACTGCCTCCAAGGCTGGATGGTACAACACCAACCTGACATACTCTCCCTGGTGAAACCTGGCTCTCCAAAGCTACCCATGACTCCGCTGTCTCCATTCACAGGTACTCACTCTATCGCACAGATAGAATCGCAAACATGGTGGCAGCTGTGCCTTCCACCTTCCTGACACTTTTCAAGTCCAACCGCTTCCACCTGCCCAACTCGACCATGGTGTCCAAGCCTCTCCCAGAAAGTCTCTGTTAGTGCTGCCACTACCCCTCTCCTCGTAACCTCTATCTACATCCCCTTGTAACCAAAAACCTGCATTCCACTCTACCCTAAATTACCTCTCCACCTGCCCCTAAAGCTGAAAGCATAACCCTCAGTGACTTCAACATCAATTGGCATTCTAGCTTCTCTGCCTCCTGCAAAGATGCTATCGCTGCGTTGGATCTCACATAAGTCATCACTACACCCACTTGTCTCAATCCTAAGACTGGTACTGCCTCCTTTCTGGACCTGGTTCTTACCAATCTTCCCACTAGGATTACTGGCATCTCCGTACTTCCCAATGCCCTGAGTGACTACTCTCATGTGCGTTGCACATGGTCTTGCAGGGCTCAACCCCCCCACCCAAAGTCTTCTACCAGCGTTGCCTAAAACCTGGAAACCTTAAGCATTTAAAATACCATCTCACACTCTGGGACTGGTCACCCATCAAGAATGCACCCGACATTGCCTCGGCTCTCAACAACTTTATACACTCTTTCCAACTATGCGGTGACCTATATGCCGATATTCAGCCCGGATATGCAGAGCCATGCATGCGAACCCTACCTGCGTCCAGCACAAAGTTGATCCAAAAAAAGAACAACGGATGGCCATCCACAGGTGAGCTGCCACATTGCAGGATGCAACATGGCAGCTGCCACCTGTGGGTGGCCACGATGAGTTCGACTGCATCTCCGTGGTGGCACCCCCATGCCCGATCACGGGCTGAGTAAATAACATATCCCCTATATCCCTGGGTGGTCCAGTGGACCTGCTCGCCTGATCGCGGACTAAGTAAACAATAATACGCCAATATCCCTGGTGGTGTGGACCTGCCCGCTCGACGGCTAAGCAAAAATAATATCCCAATACCCCTGGTGGTCCAGTGGGCCCCCCCCACCACCACTCACGCATACACCACTCACCGGTCAGCGGTGGGCGGCACCCCACCCGCTAGTTACCCTGTCACCCACCGACCGACACTGTCGTGATCATAGCAGCCTTATTGGTCCACAGCATGAGCTGAGTCGCATGCAGCTCATATATGTCATTATTATTCTAGATATGTGAATGGGATCCATTCACATATCTAGAATGTGGTGTGCCAGCATGGCTGCATGCCCATTGGCTCACACTGTGACCAATGGGTGTAGCAGTCCACCGATGGTGTCAGTCAGCGGGCGGTGGGGAGGCAGGTGGGTGGGTGCTGCCACCAACCGCTGACCGGGGGGAGTAGGGCGGTGGGATTCAGTGGGTGGGTGGAGTGGGGGTCCACTGGACCACCAGAGATATTGGGGATATTATTTATTTACTTAGCCCATGATCGAGCAGGCAGGTCCACTGAACCACCAGGGATACTGGGGATATTGTTTATTTACTTAGCCCGCGATTGGGTGGGCAGCGGTCCACTGGATCACCAAGGATTTGTGATTTTCCTTTTTTACTGCAGCCCGTGATTGGGCTGTGGAGCACATTGCCAGCTGCAGGGGTCCCCCGATGGCTGCTGCCTGGCAAGGCACCAGGCACAAGTTGCCGGGGATCAGTGCACCTGCATGCAAATAGGGCTGCAATGACATGCAAATGGCCCCATTTGCACCTTGCATCCATTATGGCCCCATTTGCATCTGCACTTTTGAATATCGCGGTTGCTGCACATAGCACAATGGAACTTGAGCTGAAGCATCCCCCTGCTCCACTTCTGGCCACTTGCACTGGCACAGTGCCACTGCGCCATGCACACTGAGGGTGGCCAGGGTGCGATATTCAATGATGCTGTGCCATGGCGCAGCTCCGTTGAATGTCGCCCAGTCCACACCCCTGCGCAGCCTAGTTGCGCTGTGCCCAAGCTTGCACCACAGCCTGGCGCAGCTTGAATATCTGGGCCCAAGTGTTCTGTGTTGTGAGTGCAGTGTTGCGTGCATCAAATACAATACACCTTTTAAAATCTGTGACACAGGCCAGTGTAAGTGCAGCAGTGTGAACCTGCTATCCACTGCAGCTCCCTGATTTTGTACGGCAATGGTGTTCTCTGTTCTTAGTGTTGCGCTTTGTAGTGCTGTAAAAATCAGCACTGTCTGTATTCAGTGCCCCCCCATGTTGAAAAGGTATTTTTTTACCAGACTGGATTGTTTTTGTGACCCCATCAGCACCACTGGTTACTGAAGTTGTTTTAATTCCGTGACACTGTCACAACACAATAGTCCCTTATCTGTTGCTGAAGCCACAGTTGTTTATTTTGCTTCACATCCAGCTAGCAAGTAGCGACCCTCCAGTCAGAAAGTGAACGTATTAAAATCTGAATTTGGTAATAATATTGGTGGTTGATCCCCCAAAATGCCTGCAAAGAGACGTGCAAGTAAAGCTGTTTCTGGCCATGGCAATTTTGGCAGTAAGAGGGTCTGTGGGTGTGGTAGTAGTACGCTGATGGAGAAGTGCATTGCTGATGTAAGGAAAGGTATTTCTTCTGCAATGTTTTTTACAGCCCAATCAGTAGCTTTACTGATAGTTGGAGGAGGTGATGTTTTCCCAACTGGTGGTGTTAGTGTTACTGGTGTTAGTGGTGGTGGAGGTAGCATTAGCATTGTTGCATCAAGTTCTAATTCCAACCAGTGCACCATATCCAAACATATTGAGTGTGAAGCAGTGCAAGTGAGTGACAGCGTAGATGATGTCTTACTTCCCAGTAACATCCCATTAACTGAACCTGATTCTGATGATCATGTCAATGATAGCATACAATGTGATATTCCATCCACCGTGGCACTTAGCGTCATGCATTTTCCATGCAGTGATTCACAGTGTGGTGAAAAAATATCAGGTGATGGTGGTGTAGATGCTGATGATGAATGTATGATGATGATGATGATGACGATGATGATGTTGCTGTTGCTGCAACATGCAGTCCACATGCTAGCATCCAAGCAGAAGATGTGGATGTGTGTGACAGTGTCATTGATGAATATGATGATGATGTAATTGACCCCAGTTGGGAACCGGAGAAAAAAAATTAAAAGTGGCTGTGTCTGAATCTGTTTGCAGGAATCCCTCAATAAAACTTGTGGATTTACCTGTTTTAGTGGATGATGATGATGATGACGACCCAGTACTCAATATGATAGGTAGTCGTGGTGATCAGTTGCAGTCCAGGTGTGCAGTGCCAGATACATCACATGCCCTCCACTTCAGTGCTTAAAATAAACTTAATAAGCTACATCATCATGGACATGTTAAAAGCAGAGCATCACAGTCCCTTGTTTGGGATATTTTTATTCAAGATGCAAATGATGATTTAGTTACAATCTGCCAGGTTTGCAATGTGTGTGTGAGTCGAGGTAAAAGGGAGCCATCTTGGGACAGGAGGAGCATATGCATCTTAAGAATAGGCACTTGGCTCTGTGGACCCAGCACAAGCTGGCAGCTAATACCAGACTTTAGGATTCACCCATATCACCGCAGCAACTATAGCCAGCATGTTATCCCCTTCCATGACTGTTAAGCCCAGTAGGAAATTAAACATGTGCAGTAGCAGGGTAATAAGAGCAGAGGATTACTACAGGCATAATGAGGTGGAAGACCATAATGACTTTGAAATGTTGTCCAGTGCTTGAGAGTAGCAATGGTGGTGGTGGTGAATGCAGTATGTCTAGTGCAAGTGGTACATCAAGCCCGTTGGCAAATCTGAAAAAATAACGTCATTTCTGGGTTTGTCATCATCACCTGTGCAACCATCTTCATCAAATGTCCACACTCCACCCCCTGCCAATGCAATTCATCACAGAGCACAACCATTTGTGACTAACAACACACACCATGTAAAATGTTTAAGTCAGCCCACGTTACAGAGTGTTTTTATGCATAAGCTGAAGTACCCCCCCCAATCATACAGTGTCACGTGAACGTAATGCTGCTGTAGCGGAAATGCTGGCAATCAATCTTTTGCCCTTCTCCTTTGTGGAGAATTCTGGGTTCCAGTGGTTTGCTGCCCATGCCCGTACAAAATGGAAAGTCCCATCCAGGACATACTTTTCTACCCGTGCTGTTCCCGAGTTGTTCCGCACTGTCTCAGACTCAGTAAGAAGTGCCCTTCAACATTCCTCCTCTCCATTCATCCATTTAAGTATGGATATGTGGACAAGTGGCAAAACAGCAGGGAGTTCATATCTGTGTATAACTGCACACTGGGCAGGTGTCGGGGTTGTTTGTGATGCTGGTAGTGTGAATAATCAGTGCAGGAAGGTGGATTGTCATGGTATAAATCTTCCTGAATTCTACAGCATGCAACAATTGTTATGCACAGGTGACCTGTTCACACACTGTTGAGAACATGTTGAACATGGTACTGACTAAAATTGACAGACGGCTAAACCCTCTGTCCCTGAGAGTTGGGTTCATAGCAAGTGAAAATGGGTCAAATGTGGTGAAATGCATCACAAATGGTGTTTTTTTTCATGTTCCATGCATGGCCCACTGTTTAAATCTTGTGGTTCAGGAGTTTCCGCAGCACCCTGACATAAAGGAAATGCTGACCATTGCACGACATATCTGCTCTCACTTTTCAAGATCTGGAAAGGCCCGTGACCAACTGCGGCAGTTGCAGATACAAAACAGCCTGCCTCAGCACCTCTTGAAGCTGGAAGTTGTCACCCGATGGAACTGCACGTTATACATGGCAGAGAGGTTGTATGAACAATACAAAGCCATCACAGAATATCTTGTTATGCACACTAGCTGCGACACTTCTGGGGCCTCCATGTCTATGACGACTGAACAGTGGCGCCTCATGGACTCTGTAATAACAATTTTGTGGCCTTTTGAACATGCCACACAGGCAGTGAGTGGCGAGTCTGCCTCCATTAGCCAATCAATTCCACTGCTGCGGGTGCTGAGGCAGACATTGGTGAATGTACAGCATAGCCTTGATGTTGCCGGAGATAGTGGTAGCAGTATGTTGCTGCAACACATGCTGACAGTATTCGATCAGAATCGTCACATTTGTGAACATTCAGCATAGTGACAACTTTGCCATGGCAACAATGCTGGGCCCACGATACAAACATGGAATTACATCAGTACTGGAGGGAGGGCCCGAACAGGTTAAAAATATCAGTGGTCAACTGGTTCACTTGGTTCATGGGGCACAGAAGTCATGTGCCAAGGTTTGCTAACCTCAGCAGCATAATCCAGCTGAAGGTGTAGCTGGAAGACCAGCAAGCATATCATGCAAGGGTAAGGGGACTGTAGTTCCTGGTGGTCTGTCATCCAAAGTGGTTGGCATCAACCCGCTTTGGGAGACTTTGTCCCAAGTGGGTATTTGTGACATTAATGATTCCAAGGAACAGGCTGATGCATCAACAATCGGACTTAGTGCGGCACAGAGAATGGCTGAATCATATTAGTCTGAAAACAGGCATCCCACAATAAGTGAAGATCCTCTTTTGTACTGGAGTGGAAAGGTCAATGATTGGCCAGAGCTGACTGCAGTGGCACTGAAGTACCTCACATGCCCACCCTCCAGTGTAAGTGTTCAGAGGGTATTCAGCTCAGCAAGTGCAATAGTCAGGGATCGTCGGACAAACCTGTCTCCTGCAAATGTTAGTTTGCTAACATTCATTAAAATGAATGAGAGGCACATACCAGCTCAGACTGCAACCTCGGTATTCGTACCCCGGCCTAGTCATGGTGGTCTTGCTGATGTGGAAATGGAGCATCCTGGTGGCACTGGCAGTTGCTGCCTGAAATGGCCCACCACTGACGTAGATGATGACACAATGGAGAAAGAATGTCTCAGTGGTCAGACTTCAGACATCGATGACTGTTAGGCAGTTTTCTTATGAGGATGATGATGTGGTTAACGCTGGCAGGTTTTAACTGCAGTATTTAAAAGGCGGTGCCCCCCACCCCTGCAGACCACCACCACCGGACTGATGTTATCCAAGTCTGCTGCCACCATGAGTCTGTCTGCCCACCGGACCACCAACACTGGGACTGATGTTATCCAAGTCTGCTGCTACCATGAGTCTGTCTGCCCCCCATGGACCACCACCACCACTGGGACTGATGTTATCAAAGTCTGCTGCCACCATGAGGCTGTCTGCCCACCCTGGACCACCACCACCAGAACTGATGTTATCCAAGTCTGCTGCCACCATGAGGCAGTCTCCCCACCCCAGACCACCACCACCACCGGGACTGATGTTATCCAAGTCTGCTGCCACCATGAGTCTGTCTGCCCCCCATGGACCACCACCACTGGGACTGATGTTATCCACGTCTGCTGCCACTGTGAGTCTGTCTGCCCCCCATGGACCACCACCAGGACTGATGTTATCCAATTCTGCTGCCACCATGAGGCTGTCTCCCCACCCCGGACCACCACCACCGGGACTGATGTTATCCAAGTCTGCTGCCACCATGAGTCTGTCTGCCCCCCATGGACCACCACCACCACTGGGACTGATGTTATCCAAGTCTGCTGCCACCATGAGTCTGTCTGCCCACCCCAGACCACCACCACCGGGACTGATGTTATCCAAGTCTGCTGCCACCATGAGGTTGTCTCCCCACCCCGGACCACCACCACTGGGACTGATGTTATCCAAGTCTGCTGCCACCATGAGTCTGTCTGCCCCCATGGACCACCAACACCACCGGGACTGATGTTATCCAAGTCTGCTGCCACCATGAGTCTGTCTGCCCACCCTGGACCACCACCACCGGGACTGATGTAATCCAAGTCTGCTGCCACCATGAGTCTGTCTGCCCACCACAGACCACCAGTCTACCATTGGACCACCACCACCAGCTACTTAATATTTAAACCATAAAGTGAGTACGTGCACTCATGTTTGTTATGCTGCCTCACTTCCTTAAGTTGTCTGTTTTGTTTTCTGTAGCTTTTCAGAGCCACAGTGGCAAAACACATACAGTACACTTATTTTGTTTCTTTTACAGGAGAACAAAAACAGGCTCCATCGCTAATATTACTAGTTGGGAAAGATGCTGTAGCTATACCGTACTGAGAGGAAGTGATGTAATGTCCATGTGAAATCCATTCTGGTAAGTATGAAGATTTTATTTCATCCATTTCATTGCTTTGTAAAGACTGCTGCAAATATTGCAAACAGGTTGTCTTAATAGTTGACAAGATGTGTCTCCGAAATGTAACTTAGTTGACAATAGGAACTGAGATTTGAGAACAAAGAAGGGACACATAACAATGAAGTTGTAACTTTTAAGAAGTCATTCATTTCTTTTTTTAGGAAAATTCGCGATACTTTGTTGTTCTGTCAAAGTGGCCTTATCCAAAAAAGTTTGTCAACATGATCAGGCACACCCCAACCCGACCCTGGGCACACATGCAACACGCAGAAGTCGTTTCATTCGATGACCATGACCATCATTAAGAACCGGACTCCAGAAGGATGCTGATGAAATCTGTGAAGAAATAAAAAAATAAGAAACCATTACAGACAAAACTGAAAATATGACCCCCCCCCAAAAAAAAGAAATACTTACCTTCATGTGGTTGAGAGTTATCCATTTCCATTTAAGTTCAAAAAATTCTCATTGAGCACTGGATAGTGCACAGCAACAGTTTGAGACAGTCACCTGTGTGTGATGCAGAACAATAGCATGAGTACGTGTCGTGTCAAGTTCAACCCCCCTCATCATCACCTACAAAATACACATCCATATATCTATATATATAGTATATATACTCACCAAGGCTACTATTACTGTACATCCAAAAGACACCTTTCAATCCAGTTGAGATGATCACTTTTCACTTTTCTGCACACAAGTAGGATGCATTTTGGGCCTGTAGAAAAAATCTGGGGACTCTGTGCCACTTTTGTGTGCATGACAGAGTGCGCCAAAAATTCTGGGGGACTTTGTATGTGCTGAAACACTCTCATTTCACTGTGTTACTGCTTGTCAATTTTCTGGACACATGGAGGATGCATTCTGGCCTGCAGAAAAAATCTGGGGACTCCGTGCCACTTTTGTGCGCATGACTGAGTGTGCCTATTAATTCTGGGGGACTTTGTATGTACTGAAACACTCTCATTTCACTGTGTTACCACTTGTAAATTTTCTGGACACAAGACAGATGCCTTTTGCGGATGCAGAAAAATGAGGCACCAAAACAGCGCACACACACACAAAACACACAGACACTTAACAGAAGGAAGGTGCCCCAGAATACAAAGTGTAACGCATACTGAAGACAACAAAAAAAGGGCATAATTACATACAAGGGTCAGGGATGGTGGAGGACTACATTTTATGACACAGCAAGGAAGGTGGGGGAACATGGTGTGAGGAAACAAAACTAATGTGGGATCCTATGGTGATCCAGCAGCAGTTCCAGCATGGACATAATTTGAAGCTGATGTCCCTCTATGTCATCCAGCCGCTGCTCCACAGCACTCATCCTCTTGCTGTTCTCCTCAACAGCACTCCAGAGAACTGCCAAGTCAGACAGTGTTACACGCACTTCTCATGTCCACTTGTTCGACAGTCTGACCTGCTGGTGGTGGTGGTGGTGGTGGTGGGGGTGCTGGTGGAGCAACAGGTGCTGCTGTGGCCTTCCTCTTCTTAGAGATGCCACTATGCACAGCACCCTCTGCCACAAAATGGCCAGCTGGTGCAGACATGGTCCATTCTGTGGCAGCCTGCCACTCCAACTGGTGGTGATTAAGCATATGGGTGCGCTGGCCCCTAGTCCCCAGGTGACTTCCCCAGAGGCCATGGCGCACCTCCACCACACATAGTGACACTTCACCACTCTGCTGTCCCTCTGACACAGTCAAAAAACTGCCAAACAACAGAGGTGTGGGGAGGACCAGGCACAGACAGGGGAGGGCCAGATGAACTGGCAGTAGGCTGCTCACACTGCTCAACAGTACTGATGGGATCCACACCTGGGCCTGGGGGAACAGGCACATCCTGCTCCAAAAGACCTTGTGCTGGACTTGGTGGTGGTGGTGGTGGTGATTGAACTGCCTCAGAGTCAGGAGGCAGTGCTGGTCCTGCTTCCAGGGGTTGGACACTCACAAGTTTAGAGCGGTCCAACACAAATGGGTGCCCATGCCCCCCACGCATGCGCACGGTACGACGACGCGTACTACCATGCTCTCCCAGAGCTGCCTCTGCCCCAGACATTCCCTCACCCTGCTCCATCTCACAACACAAGCACAACACACACACAGTCACACACACAAACAACTAAGTAGGTAAGAAAAATAAAATTTACAGAAAGAACAAATTAAGTAAAAAATAGTACAGAAAAGACAAAAAATGGAGCTTTTAAAAAATCTGTTGGGTTAACTATCAAATTTAAACTCTCCTCCTCTGCAATCAAAACACTCCTCTCTCTAGTACACACTCCTCTCTCTCAGTCTGCACAGGAGAAAGTGAAACTGTGTGACTCACTTCCTTCCTGCCTGGCTAGAGAGCATGTGACTTACAGTACTGTAAGCCATGTGATGTGTGGGGGGGTTGCCAAGTCTGAAACACCAAGTGTATCACTTAGAATCATAATGAGGAACGCGAAGTCCATTGAAATCAATGACTTCGCCTTACTTCACGTTGTCATTCAGCCCAACGAAGTGGTAATGACAAGCAAGTGAGCACTTTGCATTGCCTACTCCACATAGCAGAGTGGAGACATCTATGCCCACTTTCCGAGCACTTCACCAGAGGATTTTAAATCCGCTGCATCTCTACTGCTATAACACTGCTATTGAGAGTTCAGTGCTCACTGAGTCCTCCAAGCTTTAGTGTGCATTCTGTCTACTCTGTGGTGGGAAAGACAGTGTCGCACTTGCAAAACTCATGCGCTCTTTCTTGGCTGGAGCTCATCCACATCACATGTGATTGTGCCGCCACTAATTGGTGGAGACAGTGGACAACACCATACAGATACAGTCGAGTCTGAAGAGTACCTGAAGCATGAGCACACACAGGCAAAGTGGGCACTTATTTTGCAAAGATTACATTGAAATTTAAAATCATTATTGCCACACCATAAGAACAACCTAGGACAAATATGGGGAAGGGAACTGCCCCCTTGCCCTAACTAAATGGCACCCCTGCTTAATGGTAGAAATTCATTCTCAGGTGCTAATGTAATGGTTTCCACTGTGTTCTGAGGTACTGTATCTCCATGTTTCATTATGTGTCCTGATCATCATGTGGGTTAGTGTCCCTTCTTGTCCTTCATTTTGAGAGTCCATGTCCCTCATTTCAGTGACAACATGTGAGATATGGTGCATGCTTCCAAGACCCTACTAAGCACAAAGAGTGCTGAGCATGGCCATAGTGTATACGATCTGTACAGAGTGACAAAGGGAAAGTAAGTGAGCAGAATCAGTCATGGAGAAACACATTTGTAGCACTAAATATGCTTAAGGGATTTGCATGGTCCAAAACAAAAAGGATAGGCTTCACAACACAGAGGCCTCTCATCATACATATGGAATGGGGGATGATGACTGGCTATATCCTAGGCACTTAATGCAGTAAGCAAACAATACTTTACAAATTAATGGCAATTTAATGACAAAAATCAAAAGCCATTAAACAACTTGCAAAAGGATCAGAATTAATGAGATAACCTAATTTTTATGGGAATTCAAATAAAAATGTATTTTAATGACTCTAATTGCTAGCAGTAGTATAAGAAATAGAAACTCATGTGTTTTTTTAGATGAGTTTTGTACCAGCTTAGCTGCTGCACACATGGCAAGCATGCAGCATGTGAACCTGATTTGATGTTTAAATGATGTTCACACCAGCTTAACTGCTGCACTCATGTAAAGTATGCAACATGGAAACCTGATGTCATTTTTAGAAGATGTTCACACCAGCTTACCTGGTGTGCACACATCAAGCTTGTAGCATGCGAACCCGATTTGTTTTTAAGACCTGATTCGCTTAGGATCTCTTTGTGTATGCCAACTGTATGCAAACATTGCAGAATTACATGTGGCATGCATTCTGCATGTACACAGCACACCTATATTTCTGTAAAGGAAGGTTAGTAACCAGTGCCCCAGGTGGCATTGGCAAGCTGGAATCAGGCACCGTCCCACCCTTGGAGAGGCAAAACATTTTCTGGGATGCACATGCCTCATCTCTCTGGCAGATATCAATTAATCAATTGATCAATATTTTTCAGTCAATCAATATTGTATTCATCATCAAAGTATGAAAGAATAGGATACTCAGTTGAGCACAGCTCATTTTCAATGAGGTCCTGATGTAGTGATCAAGGTACAAGTTTAACATGGACATGAGATCTCCAACATCTCAGGCCCATCCCTGAACCCGGATAGCTAATATCATAAGCAGCAGCCCACTGCCACTGTGCTGGTGGGCTGGCATGGAGTGTGAGATTTAGTTTTGAATACTATGGAAGTTGAGTACAGCTGATACTAAATGTCAGTTTTTGCAGAAAACTGTAAAACCACGTCATTCATAGTTTAAAGAACTTAACCCCCAACCCACCAGCTGCACCAAACACACAGTGAGATGTAAACTGAGCCAGACACATTAACAGTATCCCTTGCATGATGTGTCAGGGAGAAAAGTGAAATATTCATACGGGTATAAATAGGGTAACAGGGAAGGGGGCTAAGCAGCATGTAACAAGAGTACATGACTGCTGCAATGAGCAGACTTGATAAACCTTTGGACCATTTTCTGCTGGCATTTCATATATTTCTATTCAGTGGAAGGCATAGGAGCAATAGGGACAGGTCATCTAGCTTCTAATTTGCAACTAATAGCCAGCCCAGTGCACAGTGGGCTGAGGCATCATGCCCTACCTTCTGCCACACCGGCGACCCATGTTCATGGCGTGAGTGGGTCACCGAGGGTTGGCCAGGGAGGAGGAGGATGAAGCATCCCATGGACAGCTCTCTTTCTCTGGGGAGGGGTGATCAGTGACCGGTGCTTGCCTGTCCCATAGCAGAGGCTGGGGGATAGCACACTGATGCTCTGCAAGGTGGAGGGAAGTGGGGAAGATGCCTGGCATGCTACGCACGGGAGTGTGCGTGACACCGCCACTGGTGTCACTGCATGCCCTTCCTCTCAAAGAAAAGAGGAAATAATGCCTCTGACAGTTGGATGAAGGAGGGGCTTGCAGATTCTACTCCTGACTGGCTGGGCACCCACGGAACAGGATCCGTCCTTGGTGGGGCTTGGGCATCCCCGCTGACCCCATCAGGGGCAACCACTGGGAGAAGATGGTTGGTGCTGATAGCTGACATCAGGGGACAGGGCTGAGGATCCCTCCTGAATGTGGGGCCACCAGAAACGGGAGAAAAAGTATACAAAAAAAATTAACAACTAATGAACAAAATGAATACGGTATATGTACATGCACTGTGGTGAGGCAAGTCAGCCCTCCATAATGCATACTTTTTGTCCATTAGTAGCTGATTCTGGGACAATATCACAATGTTCATAATCTCAACAGCCCCAGTGACAGTACTTACTAACATTCATGAATAACAGTGAAACTTTAACTTTACCCTATACATATTTATTTTGCCTGTAGAGTATGGGGTTGTATAAGTCCATGAATTTCAGTATAACTGAGAGCAAACACCTCATCACAAAATGTTAACTTGCACACACTGACACTGTGCATGCTCTGACTGAATGAAGACAGTTGCCAAAATCAATGCTACACACATGAACAGCCCATAGTAAAACTGTGATGATTGATATATCCTAAAGATTTTAAATGAAAAACATTATAGCTTGCAGTTGCCTCTGTTCTTAAGCAGTAATTCTTGAAAATATAAGCAGAATTACAGGAACGATACACACAGAAAATTTCTGAAAGGAAAAGTGTCATCCTTTAAACTGGATGATTAGTCAGTTTTAACCTGATAAAAACATTACCTTATACACATTTATTTCACCTGTAGCATAATCCAGTCTCAGTGGATAAAGAGTCCACTGCTCCAAATCTCTCTACACTAACCAGTACAGTAAAAAAGACTGTATAATCTCAGCTGCCACAATATATTATATATACTGTGCTGGGTAAGTATCATGTATAACTGTATGTACCCCTGAAGCAGTCTGGGACCCAACTAGGAATGTTTTATTTTTTTATTTAGTCTTTGTTAACCAGGTAAGGCCCACTAGGCACAAGTGCCTGTTTTCAGAGATGACCCGGGATCTTTGGGCTGGTCAAGTGACTTGCTCAGAGTCACACAGTATGCAAGTGGAGGCTGTGGGAATCAAACCCATGTCTATGGAATGGGAATGTAGCCCCTCGAGCTAAGCCATACAAGAATGATCTGGCATACAGTGAAGCTATGCACCTTTGAGAGCCTGCTCATTCCTGCAGAACATATCTCATCCCTTAACTGAATTATGGGCAGCTGGCTGCCAGTACAGGGATTCTACCCAACCAAAATACAAAGTCTGAACATTTGAATAATTCAGGTTGGTTTTACACTCCCTCACAGAATACAGCAGCTTCAGATGCACGGAAGCTATATGTCTGTGGGAGCCTGCAAAAATAAACTGGCAACCAGGCGTAGAGGATATCAAGATTTGTCCTGCAGAAGGTTTCGCCCCTGAACTGAAGTATGAGCAACTGGCTGCCAAAACAGGGTGCTACCTCCCCAAAAAAAAAACAGGGCATTGGAATAATTTAGGCTGGGTTGACACTCCCTCACAGGGTCCAGCAACTTTGTTGAAAATGCTGTGCATACCAAAATTGTCATGGGCATAACAGCAGGGATATATAAACTCTGCAAGTAACATCTACATGATCCAAAACTAAATGAATGCAAAAGGGGTCAGGAATGTCTGATACCTATAAAGGACAAACAAAGTCAGTGTGCACTCTTGCAGTCCAGAACTGTCACCATGGGACTCTGTATTAATGGAGCCGCATGGGAATGACAAGCCAAAAATACAAGGCTCCAGAAACAACAGAAAAAGGGCATTGTATTTCTGATATAGCAGCTGATGATTGTACATCTGATCTCAGTGGATAAACAATCCACTGCTCCAAATCTCCCTGCACTAACCAGTACAGTAAAAGAAAGACTATATTATGTCAGCTGCCACAAGATATTATACATGCTGTGCTGAGTAAGTATCATATATAACTGTATGTACCCCTGAAGCAGTCTGGAACCTTACTAGGAATGCAGTCCTTCAAGCTAAGCCATACAAGAATGATCTGGGATACAGTGAAGCAATGTACCTTCAAGAGATTACTCATTCCTGCAGAATGTATCCCATCCCTTAACTGAATTATGGGCAGCTGGCTGCCAGTACAGTGGTGCTACCCAACCAAACACAATGTCTGAGCATTTGAATAATTCGGGTTGGTTTTACACTCACTTACAGAATACATCAGCTTTACTTCACAATGCTGTGCATGCCAGAATTGTCACAGGGGATAAAAGCAGGGATCCATACACTCTGCAAGCAAGGACTCCCCATTCCATAACTAAATGAGTATGAAAGGGGATAGGAATATCTGGTGACTGTGAATGGCAAACAAAGTCAGGGCACCTTCTTCCAGTCCACCACGATCACTGCCAAACTCCAAACTAACAGAGCGGTGTGAGAATGACGAGCCAAAAATACAGGATTCCAAAAACAACGGAGAGGGGACGTAGTAACCTCAATACTGCAGCTGGCAATTTGCAGTGGGTATCAGCAGGTATCGATAAGACCTGATAAATAACACAAATAAGAAGCAACACATCCAAAGCCCACACATGACTAACCTGTACCCCCCCCAACCAATCTGCTGCACCTGGGAAAACATACAGCTGAAAGCCAAGTTCAGCTGGTGATGTCACACCAGAAGTGTCGGCATGTAAACAGAGTGGTGGCTGGAGATAGCAAGGAAAAGCCCAAAAGGACAAATGGGACAGAAAGGCAAACAAATGAGGTATGGAGAAAGAAGCCAGCACATAACAAAGGGTAGGAGGGAGCGAATGGGAGGAGGCACAACAAGTGAAAATAAATTAAATTTTTTTTCATCTGCGTGATGTTCTCAGTGCTTAGTGCAGCGATGTACATAAAGCTGCTCAGCTGCTGCTTAGCCAGCTTTATGCAAATGAAAGAACTGAAGTGCTCTCTCCTTGAGCACTTCAGTCCTTTCGCGCACAAAGTTTATGGCCATGAAACTGTGACCACTGTCATACTCTGCTTGCATGATGATGGGTCTGTCAGGGATGAGTCCAATGTAGATTGATCTGCATTGGGCTAGTCCATGACATACCTCTAAAATGCCGCTCTGTAAAATCAAGCAAATGTTTCTTGTGCACGCATAAGAAACTTTAAAATCAAGGAAACTTCTATGTGGCTTTCATTAAGAACAGGCTTTTCTAGTTTCCAGTCCACACCATGTTTCAGTCTGATTGCATTAAGGCAACCAAGCTTCTTACCCAAGCTTAGCTAAACTGACACATGGAGTCACATAATCCAAAATCACTCTGGCAAGAACACAGTCAGTGTTCTGTTTAAATATTCATGATCCTGTTTCTAATTAACATATTGAAGTACAAAGATTCTATTTGTAACAAAAGTATACTAATGACTGTTTATTAATCAGTTTTAGTGTCCTTAGAATTAACTAGCAGTCTAAATAGCAGTGTACTGAGTTTTGCAAGTAAACCTTTCTAAAAAAGGCCTATACTGCTAAAGAAATAATATGGCTAGAGTTAGCCTAAAAATAATTTAGAAGATCTCAAGTAAGTGATTATTCCAAGTCATAATAGCTGCTATACAATATCTATTTGTCAAACTCTATCGATTGCACTCCATCACATTATATGTGCGTATAACACTGTTTTAATGCTGCAGACATAAGGCTCTATATTCAGAGCTTCCCATTTGTGCTGCACACTCATTAGTGGAGCATGGCTACCTGGGGAACCATATTCAGATGAGCAGTGCACCTCTGCCTACACACACAAGCAGTCTAAATACTGTATGAGGGAAAGTTATCACCATGCTCAGTGATTATGCTTGTTGAACCCCACCCCTTGCAGGAAACTGACTAACAGGAGCAAAGGTAGAGAGCATGTTTCAAATGGGAATTAGCTGGTTGAGGCAGCTGCACGCTACTCTGAGAGGGGTCCTGTAGCAGGGTGCTGATAAGTTTACTTTCTACCTGAAACAGGTATGCCACTGTTACCTGATTTCTGAAGGTTTCTTCTAAATTTCAGGTAGAAAAGAAAGCAGTTTTCTGTTTTTTTTGGGCTTCAGTGCAATTCCAGACTGGCTCGTACTGCAGTTTGTGTAGCGATAGGACTCCACCCGTCGCCGAATCTGTGATCGGGGCTTGGAATCCAGGCAGTGGTGGAGCCCGCACTGGTCACAGAGAAAAGGCATCAGTCTTCAGACTGCTGTTCGGTTGGAGCATCCCTGCTGAATTTACTGAAACTCCTGTAAAAAGGAATGTTTATTTTACCCTCAGATCTCCTGCATTTAGTGTTATCAAAGTGATGCAGTGTTATTTTGTCTTTTATGTTTTACTGAGTTACTAATATATGTAGATTTTATATTATTCTTTTGAGTTGGTTTTTGAGTTTTATTAAAATCGGCTCGGACCATGGAGTTGTGGAACTTTCTGTTTTAAATTTTATTTTTGCTTTAATTACTTGTTATAGTTATACTCAGTCAAAATAAAAGGGTTTTTAGTAAGTGATTTCATCTGTTAGACATTTGTGGCTGTGGTTGCGATGTCTAGATGGAATCCAATTGATTAGATATTGTTTGACGGACTAATTATAGTTTACTTGTTTTTTCCCCTATTTTATTTTTACTATTTGATTGATTGATTGATGTTAGTCTATTACTTATTTACTTCCACTTTTTTGCACTTTTTTTGCTTTCTGTAATTAGCTATTTATTGGCAAACTAATTGGAATCATCTGACATAGTTTGTGCTTCATTTATAAGTAAATTTCCTAGTTAGCCACCATTTAGCCTCTAACTTCATCACGGCAACATCAGACAAAAGAAAACTCCGAAGCTTACTGACTGAAATGGTGTTTTGCGGTCTTTATGCAATAACAATAGCAACAGCTCTTATTGTATGCTTTTAGCTTGGCATAGAAGTCTGTCCCAGATTTATGTGGGATTTTGGCAAATTTTGGTTGTGGAGTGAGAGCTGCACTAGTAATTTGGTTTCACTGTGGCTTTCTCAGTCTATTCGACCCGAACTAAAATTCAAGTTACTACTGCTCACTAAGATACCTATTTTGCTGTGAACAAAACCTTTAAATCTCCTGATTAAGGGTTTTATATAGATTACCTTGCAAATACAAGTAAGATTATTTATTTTATATCTTATTTTAAGATATTTTATTGTTGAGGTTAAGGGGAGGTCATGGTTTAGCAAATGTTTTATCTCGTGTTCTTTCTTTTAGTGGAAATGGAATTAATCATGGTGGTGGAAAAGGCACATGGTGCTTTTGATGTCTATAGCTTTGAACTTCTTTGGACTCAGACTTTTCATCGTTACATGCCAATTCAGAAGGACAGTTTTGTTTTTCATATCGAAGCTTGGCAAGTTTGGAAATGGGAAGAGCTGTTTAGATTGAACTTTTGGTTACAGCTACAGTCACTACAGTCATGGCGCTTAGCTTTTGGCTTGCAAGTGGAACTGTATACGATTTACATATGTTTTACAAGCTGATCTTATCGATTTTAACATCTACCTGGATAAAGCATCACAAAGCATCATATTATAACAATTCTACTTGATTTGGAGAAATATTGGTGAGTACCCAAGTACATTTAATATCTCCATCTAACTTTTGACAGTACTTGCTGTTTGTTTATGAAGCGTTTGTATTACTGGCATTTTGATAATACTGCAATTGGTAATTTTGATATTATTATTACCATTACTATTATCATTGCTATTGTTATTACCACTACTAGACTAGATCATTATTACTATTATATACAGCAGACATTAATACATCAGTTAAACAAACGCTGATTTATTTTATTACTCCTATTGCTTACTGCTTATTTAGACTGGCATTTTGCTTGGTCTTGCTTGGTTTCTGTTTTATCTTGTGTACTCCTTTTCCTATTATGGTATTACTAGAAGTGGTAATTTATCAAACCCAGTACTAGAAGAAACTTCTCATAAGATCACTGAAACTATTGATATATCTGAAATGCATGATTATAAGGAAGTTACTATGCAGACAGGCATTTCCAAAAATAGAAAGGGCAAACAGATGAGAAAAATAAAACAATAATAAGCAAGTGAGAAAATCACAAGTAGGCAGTTTTCACCTACAAGATGATACCCCTGTTCCCTTGCCCCACAGGTGTTTTGGGAAATGGGAAACAACTTAAGATAACTGAATTTTGGGCTAATAGAGGGACAGGGAAAGGGCCTAACTGTAGCTCTACCTCTCAGTTGAATGTGGGTAAAATACCCAAATTACCCGACTATTTAGTTGATTTTGGTACTAATTCTCAAATATCTGAGGGGTTCAGAATAGTTAGATCTGGATGTGGAGGTGTCTACACACTTGGCTGAATCTATTTCTTATGACCAGTATGTGGGATACACTCAGGTCCTATAATGAAGAATCTTTTCTTAGAGCTGGGACCTTCTATGGGATCTGTCATGATACCACCTTCTAGTAACCATTTATATCAAGGAACTACCACATCTATAAGGAATACTTTGAGGCCTGACTCTGGACGTAAGGATCAGCTTACAGAGACATACAGACCCCAGTTTTGATCACAAAATTTAGTCACAGAAATACAAATGAAGCCTGGTGACAATCCAAATCTAGAGTCTATAATTAGAGAATTGAGTGTCACAATAGAAGGATTAAAGAAGGTGGATAAAATGCAAAAAGGCCAGGATATTGAAGGAAGGCATATTTTAGGTGAGGAGGTTTTCCTTCTGAAATTAGTGTTACAATGGGTGCACCTCAATGCATAGTAGATCATACATAGCAGCCAGTTCTACTATCTCAAAGCAAACCTTAGAAATCTTGAAGAATAGATATTTAGCTGACATCCTATTACTGGAAAATATTACCATGCTTAAAGAAGAGATACGCAATTTAAGATCAGATGTATTTTGCAATAGAGCACTTTTGGATAGGATTTTGTGCAATAATAAACATCAATTTGTAGGTATTATTGGAGATGAACTACTGGATACAGATAAGGTAGCAATGGTAACTAGGGGTATCCAGGTTCAGCTCCTCTTTTGACAAAATAAGGTATGTAAATGTTATATGCAAAACTCAGATTCTAAGAATCCTGAAATTGAGTGAGACTGACAGATAAATTCAGAGACAAGTAAAAAGAAGATCTAGAGCAAAAAAAGACAAAGTGTGGGCCCTCCATTAGTGGTAAAAGGCAAAATGAAAAAATGACACAGGATAATTTGAATAAATTTTAGCTCAAAAGTTGAAGGAGAGGAGGTGTAGTAAGAGCATTGACTTGTAAAATTATTACCTGAACAGGAAGCTAAATTTTGTCCTAAAAGTAACTGTAATGAGATTACTTATGATGAAATTGTTAGTACTGAGTTTTGCATGTTTATCAGGGTAAGACTGAGACCACCTGTGACCCTCTATTGACAGATGGGCACAGTAATACATTTCTGACAACTGATATAGGGAATCCTTTTGTTACACAGAATTGTGGAAATGTTGAATTTATGATTGAGATACAAAATGTCCCTATTTTGGAGAATGAGTCAGAAACTTTACTTCTTTCTTGGATTTTAGCTGCCCTTGAAATAGGTCAAACTGATTTAGATGAGGAGGTGACAGTTCTTAGATCATTAAATTCACAATATAGAAACATCATACTACTTTATTGTTCATCTTTGGTTACAGCACATTTTATTTTAGGAAAAACACTGTCTTTGGGTACAAAAGGACAGGGCATTGCATTTCCAATGTCGGTTCCAAAACTCATCCCAGAGTGCCTTGAGAACTTAAGGGAAAATGTATAAGAAGAACAATCCTCTGCGGTCAAGGAGGGCAAGTTGGATTGCGAACCTCAGAGGAAGATACTGGCAGTCATTACTGAACATATAGAGAATCAGAATAGATCATGGCTAAGGAGAACAATTGCTGTTTTTGGATGGAGGTTTACAATAAATGATTCTAAAAGAAAGGTGAGAGGAGATCTTTCAATTTCTTGGAAAGTATTGGACATGCATATATCCAGAAACATGATTGATTCTATCAGAATATATGATGATCAGGGTTTGTCATCACAGATTGATATTACTTTTAAAAATTTCAATCTGGCCAGTAAAATGTTGCCTTTAGCAGGAAATTAGATCTATTGGGAATCCACATTGTGGATCCAGCTGAAATAATGGCTGAATCAGGCCGAAAACATGCAATGTATCACAAGACACTGTATTACAAGATACTGAGCAAGCCAACGTCTCCTGCTAATTAACTTTGAAAGTTTTGAGAATCCAAATACTTTCTTACCATTACAGAATATGGTCCTGCCTGACAAGGGCACTAGGGCAGGAACTTGGAGGAGATTCTGAAAGACTAACCCCAAGGTATTGATAAATACTTGGGGGACGGAAAGAGTTAGATTTGCTCTCTATTCTATCTTGGAATGTAGAGGGTATACATCTTAAAATTTCAGATCCTGAGGTCTTGTGTTTTATAGAATCTTTTGATATAATTAGTATGCAAGAAACTTGGTGAACACAAGATTCCATTCCTAGAGTGGCTGGGTATTCAGCTGCTACTCTTTCTGCTGTTAGAGACAAACAATTTGGCAGACTTAAAGGAGGGCTTACTTTACTTGTTAAAACACAGTTAGATCTTGGGATAACCAGAATGTCAATTAATATAGAGGGAATCCTGGCAGTGCTAGTTAATAGAGGTATGAGAATTTGATTATCTGTAATATCTATTTTCCCCCTAGAACTAGACGTACTGAGGTACAAGATACATTTATTCTGAATCTTAAAACTTGCCTTGATGATTTATCAGAGAGTTATGCAGCTTGCCCTATAATTGTTTTGGGAGATTTTAATTGTAGAATTCCTCTGGACTGTCAGAAGATGTTTATACTGACTTTATATGTACTCTTCCCTAATCGATAAAAATATTACTGATAAGAGGCACTCTAAGGATTTGGTGTTAAACCCTAGAGGTAGGGCCCTTATGGAAGCTCTTGCATGCAGAAATGTTTGTCTCCTAAATGGAAGAACTTTGGGAGACTACTTAGGGGCCCATACCTTTAGAGGGACTCTGGGTGCATCGACTTTAGATCTCTTCTGGACTAATCCGGAGGCATCTCTACTGGTTCAAAATTAGAAATTAAAGATAGACTTGAATCTGCTCATTGTCCTATGGTACTTACCTTGAATGCCCATTTGGATTAAGAAGGAAGGAGGTGCCCATGGAAGAAAATCTAGAGATTGCTAATGAAAAGAGAATTATCTGGGGTCCCATACAATACAGTAGTTTTGAACTTATACTGAATACATGAGAAATCCGAGATTTACATGATGCTATTACTGATCGGCATGAGATCATTAATATTATAAAAAATTGGGAAATGATTTTAAGTCTAGTAAAGCCATGGTGTAAAAAGAAAACATTACCTCATAAACAAGTATTTAAAAAGACATGGTTTAATTCTGAATGTTTACAGACAAAAATCATTTGGTATAGCTCTGAGATTAAATAGAAATAAAAAATAAAACAAAGGCAGACTTTAAATCATTGAAGAAAGAGAGAGAAAAGTATAAACTGACTCTTAATAATGTTAGGGATAACTACACACGGGGCCTATGGGAAAAATTAAAACAGGCGGTTTTGGATAGGGATGGTAGAAAATTTTGGAGAATAGTGTCACAAGGTTACAATAGGTACTTAAGCAAGCTTGAAGCCCATATTACACCAAAAACCTGGATCTCATATTTTTCGAAGCTTTATTTTTCGCAAATGGAGTCGGAAATGACTGAGTTTCAATTTTCCCAGGGAGAATTTCTGTTTCCATCCCCAATATTTATTACAGAAGAAGAAATCCATCAGGCTATTCAATCTCTTAAAACTAATAAAGCCCCTGGCCCTGATGGAATATTGGGAGATTTATATAACTCATTTCCAACTTGGTGGCTCCCTATTTTTTCTTTATTATTTAATCAGCTGGTACAGGGTTTTCCGTGCCCTTTAAGTTGGGCAGGTAGCATTATATATCAATTTTAAAAAGAGGATCCAAATAATCCAAAGATGTATAGGCCTATCAGTTTGATAGATGTATCTCAGAAAATGTTCTCTAAAATAATTTTGTGCAGATTGTTGGCTTGGGCTGAAGAAAACTCAATTTTGAATGAGTCACAAAATGGGTTCAGGAAGAACAGATCCAGAATTCAACATTGTTTTGTCCTGCAGCACCTAGTCTGGAAATATGTTAAAGTCAGAAAAACTAATCTGTATTGTTGTTTCGTGGATTTTTCTTCTGCCTTTGATGGTGTCAGCAGGAAAATTATTTGGGTAACACTTAAAGAATTAAATCTTGAGGCTTCCCTGCTTGACATCATCATTAGGTTCCATGACAATACTTGGGCTAGAATCTGGTATGACCAATTTGGTCATGAAACTGAAACATTTTCAATGAATGCTGGGGTCCGACAGGGATGTATTTTGGCACCAACATTGTTTAATATATATATAAACTCAATGTTGGACCAAATTGTAGATTCTGACTTTCATGCTCCCAAAGTCAGTGCTTGCAGGATAGATACTTTGGCATACGCAGATGACTTGGTCCTACGCTCTACTTCAGCTTTGGGTTTGAAGAGAAAATTGATGAAGTTTGAAGCACTCTGTACTGAACTTAGACTGAGGATCAATCATAGTAAAACAAATGTGGTGGTGTTTGGAAAACAAAGGAATAATACCGTAAATTTTAAGATAGACAGAGTAAGTATAGATAGGGTTAAGCATTATGACTACTTAGGTGTTCGATTTGCACATGATTTTTCCTGAACTAATCATTTGGACGTTGTACAGAATAAAATGAGATCTTCAGGAAATGCCCTAAAGATTTTTAACAACAAAATGGGGAAATCATCAGTAAAAGGAATAATGAGGGTACTAAATGCTAAAATAAGAATGAGTATGCTATACGCATCAGAGGTTTGGGGTTATGTAGAGAATGGAAGGCTACAAGTTATATTGAACAAATTGTACCAATATATTCTTATGCTACCACAAGGAACCCCAAAATGTATTTTGATGTTGGGATTAGGACAGCAAACTTTAGTCTCCCTTATACACGAGCAACAAATCTTATTCCTATTAAAACTTTTTTCTTTACCAGAAAAAAGATACCCTAGAATGTGTTTAAAAGAAATCATAGGGATGTCTAGTCTGGGATATGTACATCCCAGTATACAGCTTATTAATGATACTATAATGCCAGCTGGTTTGGGGCATCTTTTATACAAAATATATCTCAGACCCTTTGTAGAAATTAAGCAGGAAGTTGAACTGAGACTAGCTGACTTGGATAGGATCGGTCTCCTCTCCCAACTTTCCGTGCTTAAATTACATGGATATTATAAGACACTTAAGACCACAGGTAGTTTTGAGACATATCTTGTTCTATTAACATGCTCTAAGTTAAGGAGAATTTACACAAGATTAAGGACTGAATGTTATACTGCAAATCATGTACAGTTTAGATATAAGAATAAGGTTTCCTCCTCACCTTACTGTAATTGCGGATTGGAGCTTATAGACAATTTGAAACTTGTTGTCCTTTTATGCCCTCTCTATGAAATATCCAGGAAAAAATGGCTGGGAGGGATACTTGGTGGTCTCAGTCTTCCCCCTTCTGATCATTTGGATTACTTGTTCAGGACTATGGATATAAAAATTATGGAGCCTTTGGCAAAGTTTCTTTTATCAACACATCTGTAGAAGTGTGGACAGGTGATATTGAGCACTATTTGATAAAGTGTCAAATATATTATATTAATTGTTTGTTTTTAACTTTGTTTATGATATTTTCATGTTTATCTGCTTTTGTTTATCTTTTGTAATGTGGTGTCAAAAATGTTATATTGTATACGGCTTTATGCTGATCAATAAATGTATTTACTACATGTTTCAAATGGGATAGTGCTTTGCTCCTGGGAGCCATTTTCAGTAGGTAGTATGTTAATTACTACATATGGTACGCAAGGCACTAAGGGGCCATTTGCATGTCATTATGTGTCCATTAGTAGCTCTGTACAATGCAGCCATTCATGAATATGTGGAGGCATTGTGCAGAGCCTTGGCTTCTTCCCCCTCCCATTCAATCCCCAATTTGCAGAGTGACAGCACAACCTGTTAAAAATACAGTTATACAACTATGCATCAGATAGTCAGGAGATGGAGCAGTATACCTCTACACTGACAGGTACTGACAGCTCTTGCTGTTAGTCCATTACCCAGTACTCAGCTGAGGAGAGGGGCAGCAGGTGCTTGCATACCACTGTGCACGTTGATAAAGAGAGGTTTGAAAACATTGACTAGCTTTGCCAGATTAACCTTTAAGTGCTTCCAGGATCCTCTGAATATACCACTGCACCCTGTATGCTAAGCACTCCCTAATTTGCATGAGGTAGCAGTAAATTCTGCATGTACATGCTGTACATTGAAACTTTGCATCAACTACCACTGAATATGGTCCCTGCTCCTACCACTTGTGAACAGCCTGGTTAGCATATTGTTAACATGATTAATGACATGATAATTAATGGGTTTGCCCTTTTACCATAAGAGACTGTGGCGTAATTTGCCATTATAAAGGAGCATTTATAATGGCAAACATACGCATGGTCCTCTTTGCTCGCGTGTCAGTCCATTGCTGTGGCTCCCTTCCTGGTTCATCGCCTTTTCACCTGCATCCCAGTCAACAGAGAAATATGGTGGTAAGTCACTTTTAAACAAAAAGTGATATTTTGTGCAAATGTGGGCTAGTAATAATATTGTAACAAAATATAAGAGCTGCAAAAGAAAATTTTTGACCGATTCACTGACTGAAAACCGAAGTGGAGCGCAGCTACGGAATGGCTCTATTTGATATAATTGCTGTGGCCAAAAGAGAAAACCCAACAATTATATAAATAAGAAATATGGGGTGTTAGTAAACTCCCAGTTCCACACACACCTCAGGTTAGATGCTTTGCACAAACTCCTCAAGCTTTGCTCTCTCGGGTTTATGTAGATCTAACCTTCGGTGTGTGTAAACTTCTCATTATACACAACACCCCATACTTTATTCTATTTATTACCTTCTTAATATGGGAGTCCCTGCATTTTATTCTATTGTGCATTCTAAAGCAGTGAATTAGATCTAATTATTGAACCACAGGATGGAATTCAATATTCTGGATGGAATGAATGAACTACTAAATCAAAATGGCACTAGAAGTGATAGCTGTTGTGTAGGTTCTGCTGTTGATCAGCTTTCTCAACTAATACTAATGCTAATCCCTCTGTTGCAACTTCCGCCAAGTCCTGGCAGCTCCTTGCATGTACAGTGCCTCATGTTGTAGTGTAATTTTAGAAATTTCTTGAATTGTACTGACACCTTGTGCATCGAACATCTTGACAGCCCTATGAGGAGATATCCAGATCTGAGCACCTTCTGATGTTCCTTGAGGCCAAGTTTAAACTTTCAGCAACATTTGTATGGTTGTATTGCATCATGATGCTATGCTGACATATTGCTATCAGAAGAAAGGGTCTGTAACTGGAATTCCTAATGCAGCACAGCTATGTTGACATGAGGAAGTGGAATTAAAGCACAACCTCCTGCAAATCTTTCAGCATCTTCCCCATTCACTAAAATTTGTTTCCTTCTTGTCCTCTTCCCCATGTGCACTATTTTGTTGCTCCCAATCCTTCCTTTCTCTCTCCCATGTTACTAAACAGAGGCACTGTCTCATTACCACCATTTCAGTTACCCAATAGCTATCATTCCTTAGTTGTTTATTTTTAAGTGTCATGCAACTGTAAAAATCTGAAAAAGCCCATATGTAAACTGTCACAATTTTTATTTAAGGAGAAGTTGAACGATGGTGCAGTTACTGTAACTGGTAAAAATGGAACCCATCTCTTTTGCCTTTACTGAAAGTAAAAGCTGATTTCTTGTCTCGGTAGAGAAATCAAAAATTCTCATCTCCAATCTCTTCGCAGACAGTAAATCAATGCATATACATGCAGGATTGTTATCAGGTAATTGGCTTGGTAATGGAGATCTCCTGCTGTTACCAGCTCTCTTCCCTATTTTCATAAGTATATCTTTATTTTATAGGTATGCTAGCATTATCATAGCGTGGCCACTTTGACTTTTTGCATTTTGTTAAAAGTCTGGAAAGTTTTTACCCTTAGAGATCATACCTCTCTGTTCACTCCATTTTTTTCTCTCTGCCTTTAGAGTGGTATTTGGGGCTAACTACCTGAGTTTCTGCAGGTCTTGGTGGAGTGGGAATCAGAGATATATGAAGCTTTACGCCTGGGACCTGATACAGCTACTGTAGTTGAGTTATGCAGTGGAAGACTGAGTGGGATGCTGAGAGCCAAGAGCTGGGATCT
This sequence comes from Neoceratodus forsteri, assembly GCA_016271365.2. Classification (NCBI taxonomy): domain Eukaryota; kingdom Metazoa; phylum Chordata; order Ceratodontiformes; family Ceratodontidae; genus Neoceratodus; species Neoceratodus forsteri. The sequence continues at coordinate 1,072,246,677 of CM028131.1, forward strand.
GAGTTTCTCCTGGGTCTGTTTGGGGAGAGGCTTGATTGGCAGAAGAAATGGAGGACTATCAGAGAGTAGAAGTGAGCAACATAGAGCTGTTTGAGTTTTCAAGAGTATTTTGGTTCTCTTCAAAACACCAAAACACCAATTTGCTGCTTTGTTATTGCTTGACATTGCCCCCAGCATTGCACCCAGACATTCTCACATACAGAGGATTATCAAAAGACTAGAAAATGAACTAACAACAATTTTTATTTATCATACCTGGTCTCATAAGACATTATGGTCCAGTAGCACTTTCAATCCCTCTTCTATCCCAGAAGTGCAGCAGCTGGCACTTCAGTCACTAGAGGTCTGACTGGGCCATCTTTTTATACCTTGGCCCACAACACTGGCTGTTCAGACATGGAGCTCTGTTTGGGAGTTCCTTGCCCCTTCACTTTCCCTAGTAAATCTGATCTAATGATTTATTGTGCTCCAACCAAGGCCCTGAAGTCCCTATCTATTCTGCTTCCCCTCTCATTGACTGAAAATCCTGTGGGGATAGATAAGGGTCTAGGCTGCATCTCTGATTGATCTGCATATTTGTAGGCTTTCACCTGCTGTTCACCTCTTACTCCTAGCTTCCACCCCTGGAGTCAGATAATGTAACATGGTAGTGCCCATCACAGCCATGTCTGTGAAGTTCTGAATATCTGGGCACCAAAACAGACACTGACGTGGCTGATGCTGTCATGTTCCCTGTGTGGTTCAGAAGACACTTTGTGGCATTTGTTCTACTTCCATTGTGTGCAGTGGTGGAGAAATGTGGTTTAGTTCCAAGACTGGGAGCATAAGTAATCACCTAATGGAAGGAGGAGATGGGGCTATGAATTGTTATCTAAATACTCATAAAATGTGCTAGACGTGCAGGTAATCTTGGTAAAAATGGTATGAGTGTTCAAATCTCATTTAAAGATGTTACAAACTTTGACATATCATATCAACAGCAGTGCTGAATGAATACCTTCTCCTAATTAATCAGCTAAATATTAGCATTCTGAAGCCAAATATTCAGTAGTTATTATTTTGTGTTTGTTATTCAGCCCATGGAAATAAAAAATATATATTTTAAGCTGCCTTTTCCCCTGCCCAGAAAGGGCTACCCTACTGGCCACCTCTCACTCCCTGTACTTTCCCAGCCACCTCCCTCTTACCCTTGCTCCTGCATCCATAAAATAAGAATGAAAACATGCTGCATGCATGATACCAGAAGCCAATAGCATCCTTAGAATATCTTCCTAGCCCTAGCTCTCCAAAGGTACAAATAAAATATACTGTTGAGGCCCCCACCCACTGCCACCAATACATGATTTCTGAAAGGGCACTAGAAGGTCAAACTGCCTAGCTCAGTCAAACCCCTTCCCACAGTGTGTATGCCCCACTCTAAGTCTGTAATAAATAAAATAAGAAGACCTATGATCACGAAGGAAGAGTGGAGCAATCATATCAATAGTGGTGCTGGGACTACTGACCCAATTAGTCTGCCTAGCATCACTAATTTATTTATTTGAATTTTGTACCCAGATAAGCCCACTGAGACAGAATGTCCCTTTATAGGGCTAAATGGGGAGGATAAAGAGGAGGTACAGAGATACAATGAACAACAGCAACAGATAAGTATGCAACGACACTTTACAATAGTTTGTAGAACACAGTATATATACAAAATGAGTGTACCATATTTCAAATAATACAGTATATCAGGCACAGAAGCTGTAATTTACAAATATATACAAGGTGTAAGGGCAGAAGTTTACAGACAATACAGTAATTTTATGGATAATATGGGGTACAGGCAGAGGCAGTATTTTCAAATTTTCAAATTGTCTAGATCAGAAAAAACACAGCGGAACAAGGATAGCTCAGAATCAAATCACAGCACAGCTGGTGTGGCAAGTCTGGGAAGAGCATGGAGAGAAACAGGAAGGGACAAGGAAGGGGTAGGTGTGAAGGGAGCAAGCTAGATGCAATGGTTGGATAACTTAGGCACAGGTGCAGAGTTGAGGGAGGCAAGATGGGATTTAAGAGAACTCTTGAAGGAGTAGATAGAAAGGCAGGTCAGAACAACAGCTCGTAGTGAGTTCCAGAGAGGGCTTGGAAAGGTGAAGGCACGTTGACCCACTGCAAGGCAGGGTTTTCAGATTGAGAGAAGAGGTAGGTAGGATGACCTTAAGGACCTCGTCATGATTTTTCATTGGACGATGTTCATGAGGCAGGGAGGAGTGAATGTATGAACTAGGTTGTAGGTCAGGCAAAGGGTGAGGTATTGTAGTCTAACTTCAAAGGAAGGCCAGCCAAGATAGTCAAGGACTGAGCAGTGGTGCATTCTAGTGTTAGCACCAAGGGCAAAGCGTGTGACCTTGTGGTAGGTTTGCTTGAATTTGGCAAGAGGTGAGACCTGAGCGGAGTGCAGTATAGGTGTTCCATAGGAGATAAATGGGAGCATGGAGGAGGAGGTAGCTATGGCCAGGCAGGAGGAGAAAGTTAGGTAGGGCAAGAGGCAGTAGAACAGTTTTAACTTTTGGTGAATGGTCATAACCACAGTTGAAACATGAGTGTCAAAGGTGAGGTGGGAGTCAGCATGACACCAAGGTATTTAAAGATTGTACCTGATCTAAGGAGGTCACGCGGAGGAATTTATCACCAAGGGGTGGGGAGGTTAATGTAGGGGTCCAGTGATTAAAGAGCATTGATTTATTATTCTTGGTGTTGAACATCAGGAGGTTAATGAAAATCATGTCTCCAGATTAAGAAAATCCTGCTGCAAATGGTGGTTAAGCAAGGTTGGGTCAGAAGAGGACCTGTACAGAATGGCATCATCTGCATACATCTGGACAGATGCACCTCCATAGTGCAGTGGCAGCTCATTGATAAATAATGGAACTAGAAGAGGACCAAGGACAGACCCTGAGGACACAATCCTTTATGGCGCTAAAAGGAAAAGTGACCAGCCCATTTCATGCATTGTGTTAGGCCAATGAGATGGCTCGAGAACCAGTTTAATGATAGGGCATCAAGAACGATGGAAAGGAGCATGTGGAGTGAAAGTTATGGTTGATAAGGTCAAAGGCCTTGGTAAGGTCAACAAATATTGCACCAGTGACAAGGCCCTTGTCCACAGAGGAAAGGATGTCTAATGTTACCTTAATGAGGCAGTGTGGGTACTATGGGATTTACAGAATCCATGCTGGTTCATGGAAAGTGAACTGTTAAGCTCCAGATGAGATTGAAGTTGCATGAATAATTTTTCCTGTATTAGCAAGGGGCAAAGTATGGAGATGGGCGGTATTTCTCAAATGCAGAGTTTGGGCCTCTCCTGTGAATAGGGAAAACTATTGCAGTCTTCCACTTGCAAGGCACAAAGCTTGAACAGAAAGATATGTTAATTAGGTCTCCACAGGAGAGGCAATAGCACCAAGTTTTAGGAAGCATGGTTCTGAGGAGTCAAATCCAGGTGACAGGGTTTCCTGAAGCTCCTGAGGTGATGCAGTACCTCTTGCTGGGTGGCCAATGTAAGGTGGAAGGAAGGATAGTAACAATGGAAGAGGGGAGGGAGGAAGGTATATGGACAGGAGGAAGGTCTTATGTTTAGAGAGGTCTGTGAAGGCCTGGTTAAACCTCAGAAGCAATAGCTGTGGGGTCAGTGACCTCCAGAGTCATTAAGGTGCGTGGTACTGGGTAAGGAAGAGGATTTGCCCTTCAGTAAGGAATTTATTTTTCCCCAGAATTCTTTAGGGTTGATGAGTTACTAGTTTGGAGGGATCAGAGAAATAAGCGTGTGGCAAGTGCAGCTTGCTCTTACATTGATTACACAGAAGCCTGTAAGCCTGCCAGTCAGCAGGTAGGCCAGAGCTCTTATAAAGGTTCCAGGTGGCATCTCGAGATGCCATGAGGCCTCTGAGCTCCTTAGAGAGCCAAGGGATGAGCCCCTTAGCTCTCCATTTAATCAAAGGGTATGGAGATTGACTATGGAATTAAAAGTGTTAGTGAAGAACTGCAATGCAGAGTCTACATCAGGTAGTAAGTTAACCAGAAATCAATCAGCCTGGGATAGGGAGGCTTGAAAGACCAGGGGACAGAAAGAGGTCATGTCCCTGGATAACATGATTTTGGGGGTTGGGTTAGGAAAATTGATCCTCCACACACAGAAGGTAGGGGAGTGATCACTTAATGCATCAGGGAGAGCACCTGAAGATTTGATGTAAAGGGGGACATTAGTGAGAACCCAGTCGAGGAGGGTGGGGTGACCAGTTTTATTATTGTGCCTGGTGGGTTCACTGATGAGCTGTGAAAGGTGTGTGCCAGCCAGGGCATTGTGAACTGACACCAACCCTGGACTTAGCCAACTGTTATTGAAGTCTCCTCATAACACCAAGTCTGTGGACTGGAGACCAGCCCAGGATGAAATGAGGGAAATGAGGGATGTGGTGGAGGCACTGGGAGGGAGATGGATACACCCAACAAGCAATTTCTTCACTTGCCCAAGTACTACGGTAATGAAGATGGATTCCATTGGACAGGTATCATGGGGGGGGGGAGGGTGCAAGCTCAGATACAGACCGGATGGTTCATGCATAGATGAGCATGCCACCACCATGTTTAGTAGGCCAATCTTTCTGAAAGGTGGTATAGCAAGGGTTGGAAATCTCATGAGACAGGATGCCTGGTTTCAGCCAGGTCTTGGAGATAGCAAGTAAATCAGGGTTATAATGGAGGGTCCAAGCTTCAAGCTCAGGGTGTTTGGGTCTAAGACTCTGGGTGTTCATGTGGGGAATTTGCAGGCCTTTTGTATTACTTCAAGCTGGGACTAGGCAGGGGAATTAGCTTGGGCATCACTCCAGTAGGAGAGGGTAAAGGCTTTCCTTAGGGTAGAAGAAATCAGGAGGACTGTTTGGCCTGGAAGAGGGTGTTGCAGACTCATGACAGGAGAGTGCACCACAGGCCAGAGTTCAAGTCTCAGTGTGGGAGATATAATAAAAGAAGGAAAAAGGAATGGATATGAGCTATACCTTAAAGGTTGCAGAGAGGGACAGAGGAGTAGTAGCAGAGCTAATCTATTTAAACAGGAAGTAGTTCCAGGTTAATACTGGTAGGCTCAGTGTGGTCAAAATAGATAAGGCTTTATTGAGGGTTGAAGTAATCAGGAGGTCTGTTTGTTGTAGTGGAGGTGTTGCAGCTTCTAGAGTGGTGGATGCCCTACAGGCAAGGGATCAGATCTGACAGTAGGAGAAGTAGTATCAAGTGGAAAATGACATATGAGGTGTAACTTATTTTAAGCAGTGAGGGGTAGCAGGGTAAGGACAACAGTATTACTATTTATTCAGGGAGTTGTAGCAAGTAAAATTTAAGGATAACAATATGGTCAGAAAGGTAACAAAGGGGATAGTTGATGGTAGTAGTATAGCCAGATGGACAGTGTGGTAGGCTTCAGGGTAGGAGGTATATCTCAGGACAGGGTTCGAGTACCAGCAATGTCTAGGGTGTGAGCAAGGAGAAGGAGGAAGGGAGCTAGTCCAGCCACATAGGTGGAGTTAAGCAGCAGGGTTGGGGCAGAGGGAACAGATCCAGTGCTATTCTATTTAATTTAGAGAGTGGGTTACAAAAGATACGACAGAGCCAGCTAGTGGTGAGAAAGAACAGGAAGCAGTGCTTACAAGAGTTGTGGCAGTAAGGGATCAAGGAAAGGGTTTCAGAGGTACAGCAGCACCAGCTAATGGCTGGAAAGTATAAGGAACAAGGAGGAATTTAGGGTGTTAGGAAAACCAGAAGTCATGTGACCCCACTACCTATAAAGGTAGTGACAAGCCGAGTGGGGCAGCCGCCAGCAGTAGTGGTGGCAGGCCAACAAGTATCCTCAGATTTGGACCTCCACTGGAACTCTACCTTAGCTGTGGAGGGTGGGCTGGAGTAGGAGAAAGAGCCTAGTCATAGTGGCTCTGGGAGGGGTCTGTGTCTGGAGGCAAAGAAAGACAAATGAATATAGGGGACAAAAAAGGATTAAGGGGTCAGGAGGATACGAACAAAGGGAGCCAGAGGTCAATGTAGGAAATGGGTGACTGGGGGAGGAGGAGATAGTAGCCCATGACCTAAAATGGCAATATCACTTTACACCTCCACAAACAGGTCCACAAAAAGGTAAGCACAGAATATCATCCAAAAGCTAGCAGGTAGAGGGGTCACTGTGACCAGGGTCACGATTTTAAGGCAACAGAACTAGCTACTTAAAACACAGGTAGCAGCAATATAAAACTGTCTTAAAGTACTTTAAAACAACAGCAACAACAGAATCAACAGGCAATAAAATAGAAAGTCAGGTCCCACAAAAATAATCAACAAGGATCCTCCAACTTGGACCTCACTGGAACTCTACCTTAGCTGTGGAGAGAGGCTGGAAGTTAGCAGCTGCTGCAAGGAAAGGCGGGTGGTGGCGGCTCTGTGGGAGGGCATCTGTGTTCTGGACGGAAAGAGAGAGAGAGAAAATTAATGCAGGGGACATAAATGATTAAGGGGTCATGGAGGATGAGAACAAAGGGAACCAGAGGTCAATGCAGGAAACGGGAGCCTGGCTGGGGGGGAGGAGGAGCTAGTAGCCCAAAACCTAAAATGACGATCTCTCTCTGCACCTCCGCAAACAGGTCTGCTAACAGAGGGAAGCACAGAATATCATCCAAAAGCTGAGCATGTGAAGGGGTCACGTGACCAGAGTAGTGATCTTAATGCAACAAAACTAATTGCTTACAACACAGGTAGCAGCAGGTAGCAGCAATAAAACTGTCTTAAAGTACTTTAAAAAACAACAGAAACAATGGGCAATAAAGTAGAAAGTCAGGGTCCACAAAAACAATCAACAAGGATCCTCTGACTTGAACCTTACTAGAAAGCTATCTTAGCTGTGGAGGGAGGGCTGGAAGTTGGCAGCTGCTGCAGGGGAAAGAGCCTGGTGGTAGTGACTCTGCAGGAGGGTGTCTGTGTCCTTAGCTGTGGAAGGATGGCTGTAAGTCTGCAGCTGCTGCAGGGAATAGCCTGGTGGTAGTGGCTCATGGGAGGGCATCTGTGTCCTTAGCTGTGGAGGAGTGCTGCACTAATGATATGGTTGCTCCACCCCTCACTCCCAGTTATCCATCCACTTGCTCTATTCATTAAAGTTAGCTACTACTGACTTGGAATAGGGCAGGCACACTGTGGGAGAAGGGTAACTCTCAGCTAGCCAGTCTGACATTCTAATACCTTTCAGAAAACAAGTACACATTGTAAAAATTGATAAAAACAGGACCCCAACTGAATATGAGATACTGCATCTCAGCATGGCAATCCTGAGTAAATATATTGCAAAAATGCACAAAAGCACCTATTCCTACATTATCTGGACTTTTAAGGTTTTCTTACTTTTTTTTTCTATAATTGTGATGTAAGTCTGGAATTTGAATATCACAATAATATAACATATACAATAATGCTTGGGGTGGTGTATTTAATGAGATTTTAAACACATCCTGAGGTGTTGAATGCAACATAAACCCCAAGACCAAAACTCGGGTTTATTTAAGCATCCAATACCAAGGGGTATGTGTAAAATCTATAAACACGTCACCCCATGTTTTATTTTATATAATTGCTTGGGAGTGTTTTTTCACCACAGTAATGATATAAAATAAAACAGCAGTGGTCCCGTGTGGATGAAGCAAGGTCTGCGGTCTGTGGCAGAGTGGCTGGTGAAAACTTTTTTCTTTTCCTTTTTTTTCCAGGTTAGCTGACCGAGGATTAATACAGCAAAGTAAACAGCTGAGAGGCAATTTTCTTTTTATTATTCACTTACCACCGAGTGATACTGTGGCCAGTTGATAGTGGCGAAGTGTCTGGTACCCCCATGAGTGAAGAGGAGAGAGCGGAGGCAGGCGCATGCATGGAGCATTGGAAACCCAGCACATGTTTGCTGTTATAACCCGCAGGCTATAACAGTGAATTATAATCAGGTTTCCCAACAGGATAAAATGCTCCCCAGTTATAAATTAACTAAAACCATGCCTACACTTTCATTCTGCGTCTTTTATCAGGTTACTGCATTAGCAGCCATTTCGGGTCTGACAAGAGTTTGTTTTTATTTGGAGCTGAAACTGTTTTGTGGTAGTTAGGAATTGAGAACTAGGAGTGGGATCTCCCTTGTTACTGTCCTTTTATGGAAGCAGGATTTCACTTGCTGCTGTCCTATCAGGGGAGTGGGATCTATCTTGCCATTCTCTTGCTATGGGAGCAGGCCTTTCCTATGGCTGTCTGGTTTCAGGAGTGGGGCCTCTCTAGCAGTTGTCCACTTTCAAAAATAAGCCTCCCCTGTGACTGTCCTGTTTAAGGAACAGGGCCTCTCCTACAGCTGTGTTTTAATGGGAGAGACGTACTCCAGTAGCTGTTCTGTTAAGAGAACAGAGTCTCTGCAGCAGTTGTATTACATTGGGATAGAGCTTGCTCCATGTACAGTACATTTTAAGCACAGGAGTGGAGTCTTCATGATACAGAAACGGCCTTCTCAATTCTATTTATGATGCATTTTTACTGAGAATCCAAGTCTATTATGTATCTGCCTTAATCTGAATAAGGTACTTGCATAAAATTTAATTTTGGCGACCTTCATCCTATAGTGCATACAGTATGGACACAACTTAATTTCCACCATTTTTTCTTGTTTAGTTTGAGGTCCAGCTGTATAGAAAGGGAAGATATCACAATGATTTATCACCGAGCAGAGTCTCCCCAGTAACTGTGTTTTCTGCATCAAAGAGATCGTTGCTAATGTTAACAGTGATTAGAAGGAGCACCCATCTGCTTGCTTTACTCTTACTTATTTTAATTTTGAAATGATTATGGTTGAAGGATTTTAGTTACTGGACCATATGAACTACTAAAGTTTAGGGTTGCTCTTTTTATCATGGATTATATGAAATGTCAATATTGCTTTGCTCATGCTAGTTATGATTCACTATACGAGTTCTCTTTTGAAAGCTTATCTTCCAGTTCAATGCTCCCAGTTGCTGGACAAAACAACATCTGTTTATCTGTAAAATGTAAAATTTTGTACTCTGTGCACTGGGTGGTACAGAGGCACATTGATTAGCTAGATCTACCAAAATAGATGCAATTGCATTTCAAATCAGGTTAGAGCTATTATAAAGGTTGTCCCATTCACCAGTTGGAAATGGAAACAATCTTTCCAATTGTCTCAAAAACAGGGTATTTACTCTACTGGGGCAGCAAGTCATTTTAGCCTGAAAACATTAGGGCAATGAAGATTTGCAATTTGCATAATAGTCCACATTGTAAATTACCTGTCCAAAGAGCACACAAAAATATTAAATGTTATCTATGGAATTCTAACTCATCAGTCTCAGAAACTGAATTTGTCAAAGTTTAATAGTATCTTAAGGAATATACCTTTCAGCACTTACTGAACTGTGATTATCACTGAATGATGTGGCCACCTATGTTGCTTAACTTATGGCAGCTATTCATTTTCATACACCCAGGCATTCACATAATGGTGATTATGGTGTTGGCTTTTATCTGCCCATGAGTGGGCCACCTGGGTTTTGCTTCTAATTTTTCCCTGGTTTAAAATTTGAACTACGGTCTATAATTGTAACTTTACATATTGGCCCAGATATTCAAACTGCGCCCAAAAAGTGCACAATAGCAGGGCAAGCACAAGTCTATTGTGCCTATCATAAGATCACATAATGTTATTCAAAATGGAACAGGCCAAACTGCCACCTACAGCCGATTACTGAATATCGCACCACCTGTACCATAGCGCAACTAGGGAGGGGAAGCTGAGCAGATCTGATGCGCCATAGTACAACAAGGGATGTTCAGCTGAGCAGTCCAGAGGTGCCATAGTGCAACCAGGGATGCCCCCCAGCAGCAGAGCAATGCAACTGCACAACCAGGGAGGTAGGGGCCCACCACCCATGCCACAGATGGGTACAGGAACACACAGCAGAACAGACATCATCCCCCCACACCCCATGCACTGCACAACTGGGGAAGGGCTGGAATAACCACTGGCCCATGGAGACAAGCAAACAACCCACAGCCGGGCCATGGTGCCCCATCACACCTACTAGCAAGCTGTGACTGGCACACAAGGAGGGCTGACCACCCCATGCCACATCATCCCCCCAATGCAGAGCACACCCTGCACCATGACCCCCAGACATCCCCCCATGAGCAGTGACCACCACATTAGGAAACCCCATGCATGCCACCACCCCCATTGTGACATTGCAACCCTGTGCACCACAGAACCATGCAAGCCAGTCCCACCACGAGCACCCATCAGCGGGTGGCAGCACACAGCAATGCAACAATGGCAGACACAGTGCCACCACGCACAGTCCCCGGTACTGCTGAGAGACCAACCATGCGTCAGCACATGAGGTGCCCCGCATGGGACAGGACGTGCCCCGGACACCACCACCAGTGGTACAGCACCCTGCACAGTATTCCAATGACACACCCCGACCCACCACTGGACACAACAGCTAGCACAGACACCCACAGTGGTGCATGGAAGCATGCACCACACCGGATGCTGCAAAGTGTATGGACAGACACCCACCCATACCCAAGGGCACAACAACACAGGGACGCAATGGTGGGGCAACCAATCCCCCAATGTGGGCCCATGTAAACTGTGTACACACAACCTGCAGTCCTCCATGGCACTGGAGTGCCAGCCACCCCACGCAGGCACTGTGGACCTGTACACCACCATCATTTGCCCGGAGCACAAGTCACAGACAGTGGGGCACATCCCTTGCAACACACTCAAGGCACAGCATGGAGGTGGGACAACAACTGGTAGCGCACAGTGCCACCTGAGGCAGACATGCAGCACACCAGTGACAGGAGGCAACCCAGCAATGTGACGGGTACAGTGGCTGCCCTGCAGGGACTGCCACCACTGACATGCCAGTGGACCGTGCAGGTCACAGACATGCATGTATGTCAGCTGCACAGGCCATGGATGGGCTGATGGGTGCACCGTGGACACAGAGCACGTACCATGGACCACTGCACACAGTCATCCAGTACACAGGGTACAACACACACACCACAGACACTGACTGATAGCTACCCCCACACCATAGTCACCTCCACATGGACACACACACATATCCATCACCGCACCACCCCTGACGCCATGCACACCACTGCAGCTGAGCACCTATAGCCCAATGCAAATCAGAGACCGCCACAGTTTTCATATCAAAATTAAATGTATTGAACAAATATAAAATTCAACTATTTACAATATCACATAAACTATATACAAGGTTGGGGGGCCACAAACAAGGTGGGGGTGGGTAGGGGGCAGGGATGGACAAATGGGACAGGAAAGGAGGGGTGTGAGAGTGGGTCAAGGGGGGTAGGGGAATACAGGGACTGAGTGATCCCTAGCGTGAGCACCGTTCCCCACTCTGACTCCTCCAGGCTCTGTGCCTCCTCAGGACCCCGATGTCCAGTGATGCAATCACCACCAGTAGTATCTCCCTCAGCGCCTCCCTGATTTCCCATAGATGGCGGGTACCTAGGACAAGGGAGCACAGTCAATAGGTGTGAATGCACAACACCATATAGCCCGCCCACTGTGCATGGCATACAGCCATGGGACATACCTCTGTGATGGTGTGTGACCACCCGCAGTGATCATGTCCACATGACCTGACCAGCCAGGTGCATACAGCCATGTGGAACACTGCACACACCCACCGGCCAAGTCACGCACAGCACTACCGTGGCCGTTTAGTGACATGGCTATGTGGTGCAAAGGCAGTGGCACAACCATGTACCTGGTGCACGCATGGACCACCATTGATGCACTCCCAGACATGCATTGCCAATGGACAGTGTTGACTGTAACAAGTCGCGTGCATGACAGTGGTGTCGATGGATGGTGGCCATGCCCCGCTGCCCACCCTATCACACAGCATGCAATAGTAATCATGGATGTATGGCACTCACCTTCATCGGGCCGGTCAAGTGGGCGGTGAGGGCCCTCGCCCCACCTTTGCTGCACCCTGCTGTTCCTGCCATCACTCTTCACGTGCATGGTGGCATTCCTCCAGGCCTGTGGGGCAAACATGGAGAGAGGAACATCAGTACAATCCCATAGCAAAGTCCCCCTGCCCCAGGTGTGTGCTCTCCCACCCAGCCAGACCCACCCACCCCACACCCTGTGACCACCACAGCCAACCCGGACAGTCCCTCCCCATGTGCTGGACACATACAACACTGTTACCGATATGGAAGATAAAAGTGTGTTGACGCCAACCCCTACCTGGCCATGGCACTGTGCCCCTCCTGCACGTGCCCGCAGGTGTGACAGTAGCTCTGGCTCCCTCTGCCGCGGGTCCCGTATCTGTGGTGGCACTGCTGAACTTCTCCCCCATCCTGTGGCCTCCTTAAGTGCAGTGGCCACCTCCTGCCCACCTGGGTCCTGGCCCTGTCCAGGGGCACTTCCCCAAACAGTGGCACATGGTGTGGCTCCACAATGGCCACTAGGTTGGCCAGCTCGATTGCAGACCACTGGGCTGCCCTCCTGCATGCCATTCTCTCTGCTCTATTAGGCAATATGGCACTCTGCAGTGTGGCTCCCCATGTGCAGATGCTGTGCGGTACAACACTGCCATTCCTAATAACGCTGTCACCGAACAGCACGATAGAGGTGCACCCATGCCTGACGCATGGTGCCTGGGGGAAAAGATCGGGCACAGGGTCAAGTGTCTCTGGCGCATGGACACGCACAGCTCCATTGGAACCCAATGCATGTAGCGTGATTGGCTGCCTGTGTGCCAACGCCATTAGCGGCCTACCGCACAGTTGGCCAAGTGCGCCTATGATGGCCCTGTGTCACAGTGCCATGTAGTGACCATCACTATAGCACCACTGGCACAATGGTGGCCATGCCCTGCATTGCCTACTGCACACAGCATGTCATCAGCGTGGCAGACGAGCCCACACGAGCTTTGAGCTGTACACTGATACTAAGATTGTGGGCTGGTACCGCCTGAATAGGGCAGTTCTGAGGTGGCTCTGTGAGCTGTGCAGTGATGTGATGCAGGCACCCACACGACAGAGCTATGCCCTGTCAGTGGAGACTAAAGTAACAGCCTGCATGTGCTTGCTCACCATGGGTACCTTCCAGAGACCAACTGGGGACACCACAGGCATAACCCAGTTGGCCACGTCACACCACCTCACCCAGTTCCTCAGCGCACAGCTGCCACATGCTGCAGAGTACATCCATTTTCCCAGCACACCAGTGGAGCGCACAGCAAACATACAGGAGTTCCACAGGGTAGCACGTATGCCTGGTGTGCTAGGGGCAATAGACTGCACCCATGTGGCCATACGCACACCACCTGGCCCTGGGGGCCGCAACATCAATCACAAGAGCTATGCCTGCATCAACTGCCAGGTGGTGTGCGTGCCAGGGGCGCATAATCAATGTCTGTGCCATGAACCCTGGGGAGCACATGATGCCTTCATCTGGCACCAGTCAGCACTGTGCCACAGATTCGAGGTGACATCCCACTGGACACCTAGTGGGTGAGTATACAAACCACATGGACAATCATAGGGCCTGGGGGCATGGCCAGAGGTGACATGGGTAGTGGCCTACATGGCCCGGGGCAGGCGATGCTGATCACCAAACTAACCTCCACCCTCTACACACAGGTGACAGTGGATACCCACTCCGTCCCTGGCTGCACACCCTACCAGCAGCCTGGACCCCATCGCAACGCTACAATGAGGCACACACCACCACACGTAATGTCATCGGCGGGTGTTCAGGATGCTGAAGGCACGTTTCTGTTGCCTGACACCTCTGGCGGTGCCCTACAGTATAGCCCCTCAAGGCCTGCGGCTATTCCTGGCCTGTTGCATCCTGCACAACATGGCCAATGAATGTGGGATAGCCATACAGGTCGAAGAGGGGACAGCTGATGGGATGATGAGGACGCGGTGGTGATGGTGATGGGCAGTCCCCTTGGCCGATGGGACCCCTGACTGATCCGGCTGGCACAGCTGCACTGGGACACCATCAAGGAGGAGCACTTCAGCCAACCCAGGTAAGTCATGGGGCCATGTGCAACCACCAGTGGCTAAGGCACAACCCACAAACATGCAAGGACACACACCAGGGGTGCATGCCATCAAGGGAAGTGGCAGGGCACAGAAGCACACACACAACCAGGGATGGGTGGGGATTAACATGCCACATGGACACACACACACACACACACACACACACACAAAACGCATCAAACGTGCACAGAGGGCAGTAGGCACACCGACCCAGTGCGCCAACCCTAGCAACACACATGTCCACAGGCCACCACGCCCACTGCCTGTCCATGTGCATGTGTCAGATGCTGAGCACCATTGCACATTGGTGTACAGTGCAATGCAGGCATCATCATGCACACACAACTGCCGACAGCAGCCGGGAGGGTGTGCAGGTGGACTGTGTGTCTGCGTGCAGGGCCAGGTACCCACCCATGCACTGTCTACTGAAAGACACAATGCACGCAGGGCAGCACCAGACAGTAGCCACACTGGGAGACAGGTCAGTCACATGACACAGTGCCAGCCGCCACGGATGCATGGGCGGCCCCGCCGAGACCCGCCAGCACTGACAGGCTGACCACTGGCCTCATGGGGTGGCACCGATGGTCCCTCAGGGGTTCCACTGCATGAACGCGACTGTGCTCATGCAGGGGTCTGCAGCACACTGAACATGCCTGCGCCAGGAGTGCTCAGGATGCCCACAGCTGAACCCAGTGTCGACAGGGTGGGAGTCGCATGACGCTGGGAATGGGGGGGTGGACAGTGCACTGCGTGGTGTCCACAATGCATGGGCACCTGACTGTGTGCCCATTGTGGCCATGACAGCAGTGAATGCCTGTGTATGCCTGTCAATGGCAGCGGTCACATCCTCCCGCAAATGGTCCATCCCTGCCAGGATCAGAGCAGTGTCCCTGCTGCGATGCTCCTCTGCCTGCTCCAGAGCCACATGCAGTGCATCCACGGACGTCGCAAGCCGCATCTGCTGCTGGACTGATGCTTGCAGTCCAAGAAGTCATCTGCCTCCTCGGCATCCTGTCCTTCAGGGTGTGCATGGCTCTGATGATCAGCACCCCTTGAGGGTGGGTGCTGCGCACCAGGACCAGGTCTGGGCATGTCCACAGGCAGTGCACAGACACCACCGCTGAACCCTGTACCCTCAAGCCCATTGGCTGACTGCTGATGCTGCCCCTCCGGCTGCCGCTCCCCAGGGCTCATTGGTGCTGCCACAGTGGCGGCAACAGTCCCACTGTCTGGAACAGACACCAGTGCTGCCCCACTGGTGCTGACAGGCACAGGCTGGGACTGTGCTGACATGCAGGCCTCCACAGCAGCACCACCCACAGCCATGGGCGTGATGTGTCCTGCTGTGTGGCCATCCCGTGGCACACACGTGTCACTGCCCATGACGTTAGCATCATCATCATCGGTGACGGACTATGCATCGGCCCCAGTCACAGCATGCCGGCATCTGAGGACGCTGGCATGCTGGGACACAGGCAGGGCTTCCTCCACACCTGTTACAATGACATCAGTGTGGGCAGCCAGGTGGCCCCACTGTCACAATGATCCACGTATACCCATGGAGGTGGATGGGCCCTCCTCCATCTCCAGCTGACTGTCCTCAGTGGACAGGCCCACCACCACTGACCCATGCAGATGCTCAGGATCTGTAAGGGAAAGCAAAGTCATGTTACTGCATGTGACCTACCCTGCCTCCCCATAGACAGACCATGACTTACCATGCAGTGATGGGCCACCACCTGTCTGGAAGCCACCACCCGGAACACCTTCAATGGCACCACGCTGCATGCTTCCAGCAAGCCTCTCCTCCTGTGGGGTCAGCTGTACCACCTCCGGCTGTCCCCCACCTGTTGCAGCTCATGCTGCCTTGATGGCAGCCACCGTCTCCTTTATCCTCCTCCAGTCCGTGCCCATCTTTTTCTTACACTCCTGCACGGAGTGCTGGTGGCTGCCATGCAGGTTCACAGCACGTGCCACCTCCTCCCATGCAGCAGCACGGGTTTGAGGTGTTCCCTGCCGTCTGCTGAGAAGCGGCTTCTGATCCAGGTAGGCCTCAAACAGGGCTTCGGTCTCGGCCTTGGTAAAGTTAGGCCTCCTACTCCTCCCACCACTGCGTTCCTCCTCTCCCACAACTTGCTAGGTCATTCTTTAGCCTGCAAGAATGGCAGTTGTTACCTGTGACTGTGCAGTCCCATGCATGTCCCTAAATCCACAGTCCACACTCCCAAACAGCATGCATCTCACCAATAGACTGCAGTAACTGACTATGGCCACTGCAGCCCAATGTCGCACTTTTATAGTGCAACCCATGCAAATGAGGCGAGGCACAACTTTAAGTGGATGCAAATTGTGGTGCTGCACCACTGAATGGCTGATTAGATGATTTGCATATGACAGCTGAATATCGCGCTTTTGCACTTTGCGCAATTGTGTTGAACGTGCTGAGCCAATGGTGCAGTTCTGTGACATGCGTAGTACACACCTCACTGTGCATGCCCAGCTTGCTGACACAGGCGTCTGCCATGCTGCTGACATGCTGTGCGTGGTAGGCAATGCAGGGCATGGCCACCATTGTGCCAGTAGCACTATAGTGATGGTCACTACATGGCGCTGTGGCAGAGGGCCATCATAGGCACACTGGGCCAACTGCGCAGTAGACCGCTAATGGCGGTAGCACACAGGCAGCCAATCGCACTACATGCATTGGGTTCCAATGGTGCTGTGCATGTCCATGCGCCAGAGACCCTTGACCCTGTGCCCAATATTTGCCCCTAGGCGCCATCGTCAGGCATGGGTGCACCTCTATCATGCTGTTCGGTGACAGCGCAATAGAGAATGGCAGCACTGTACCACACAGCATCTGCACATGGGGAGCCACGCTGCAGAGTGCCATATTGCCAAATCGAGCAGAGGGCATGGAACGTAGGAGGGCAGCTCAGTGGTCGGCAATGGAGCTGGCCAACCTAGTGGCCATTGTGGAGCCACACCATGGGCCACTGTTCAGGGAGGTGCCCCTGGACAGGTCCAGGACCCAGGTGTGGGAGGAGGTGGCCACTGCGCTTGAGGAGGCTACAGGATGGGGGAGGAGCACTGAGCAGTGCCGCCACAGGTACGGGGACCTGCAGCAGAGGAAGCCGGATTTGCTAGCATGCCTGTGGACATGTGCCAGGAGGGGCACAGTGCCATGGCCAGGTAGGTGTTATGGCAACACACTTTTATCTTCCATATGGGTAACCTTTGTTATGCGTGTCCAGCACATGGGGAGGGACCGTCCGGGGTTGACTGTGGTGGTGTTATCAGGGTGTGGGGTGGGTGGGTCTGGCTGGGTGGGAGGGCACACACATGGGGGCAGGGGACTTTGCTATGGGATTGTACTGATGTTCCTCCTCCATGTTTGCACCACAGGCCTGGAGGAATTCCACCGTGCCGTGATCTTTGGCAGCAGGAGAAGCAAAGTGCAGCCAGGTGGGGTGAGGGCCCTCAACACTCACTGGACCGGCCCAATGAAGGTGAGTGCCATACCTCCATGATTACTTTGCATGCTGTGTAACAGGGTGGGCAGCGGGGCATGGCCACCATCCATCGACACCACTGTCATGCACGCGACTTGTTACAGTCAACACTGTCCAGTGGCAATGCATGTCTGGGAGTGCGTCGATGGTGGTCCATGCATGCACCAGGTACATGGTTGTGCCACTACCTTTGCACCACATAGCCATGTCACTAAACGGCCACGGTGGTGCTGTGCGTGACTTAGCCGGTGGGTGTGTGCAGCATTACGCATGGCTGTATGCACCTGGGTGGGCAGGTCATGTGTACATGATCACTGTGGGTGGTCACACACCATCACAGAGGTATGTCCCATGGCCGTATGCTATGCACAGTGGGCGGGCTGTATGGGGTTGTGCATTCACACTTATTGACTGTGCTCCCTTGTCCTAGGTACACGCCATCTCTAGGAAATAAGGGAGGCGCTACGGGAAATACTCCAGGTGGAGAGGGCTTCACTGGACATCCTCCACAGGATTGACAACACCGGGCTCCTACGGAGGCACAGAGCATGACAGAGTCGGAGTGGGGAGAGGCGCTCCTGCTAGGGGTCCCTTAGTCCCTGTAATCCCCTACCCCCCTGGACCCACCCTCACACTCCTCCTTTCTCATCCCATTTGTCCACCCCTGCCCCTACCCACCTCCACCTTGTTTGTGTCCCTCCCCCCACCTTGTATATATTTAGTACATAGTATTGTAAATAGTTGAATTTTATATGTTTGTTCAATACAGTTATTTTGATATGAATACTGTGGTGGTCTTTGATTTGCAGTGGGCTATAGGTGCTCAGCTGTAGTGGTGTGCATGGCGTCGGGGGGGTATGGACATGGGTATGTGTGTGTCCGTGTGGAGGTGACTATGGTGTAGGGGTTGCTATCAGTCAGTGTCTGTGGTGTGTGTGTTGTGCCCTGTGCACTGGATGACTGTGTGCAGTGGTCCATGGTGCGTGCTGTGTCCATGGCACCCCTATCAGCCCATCCATAGTCTGTACAGCTGACACACATGCATGTCTGTGACCTGCACGGTCCGCTGGCATGTCAGTGGTGGCAGTCCCTGCAGGGCAGCCACTGTACCCGTCACATTGCTGGGTTGCCTCCTGTCACTGGTGTGGTGCATGTCTGCTTCAGGTGACACTGTGGCCTCCACAGTTGTTGTCCCACCTCCATGCTGTACCTTGTGTGTGTTGCAGGGGATGTGCACCACTGTCTGTGACTTGTGCTCGGGCAAATGATGGTGGTGTCACGGGTCCACAGTGCCTGCATGAGGGTGGCTGGTACTCAGTGCCATGGAGGACTGCGGGTTGTGTGTACACAGTTTACATGGGCCCACACTGGAGCTTGGTTGCCCCACCACTGCATCCCTGTATTGTTGTGCCCTTGGGTATAGGTGGTGTCTGTACATGCACTGTGTGGCATCCGGTGTGGTGCATGCTTCCGCACCACTGTTGGTGTCTGTGCTGGCTGTTGTGGCCAGTGGTGGGTCAGGGTGTGTCATTGGAATACTGTGCAGGGTGCTGTACCGCTGGTGGTGGTGTCTGTGGCAAAGTGCTGTCCAGCGTGGTGTACCTCATGTGCCGATGCATGGTTGGTCTCTCAGCAGTACCTTGGGGGGACTGTGCATGGTGGCACTGTGTCTGCCATTGTTGCATTGCTGTGTGCTGCCACCCACTGATGGGTGCTTGTGGTGGGGCTGGCTTGCATGGTTCTGTGGTGCACAGGGTTGCATTGTCACAGAGGGGTGGTGGCATGCATGGGGTTTCCTGCAGTGGTGGACACTGCTCCTGGGGAGGTGTCTGGGGGTGATGGTGCAGGGTGTGCTCTGCATTGGGGGGATGGTGTGTCACGGGGTGGTCAGCCCTCCTTGTGTGCCAGTCACAGCTTGCCGGGAGGTGTGATGGGGCACCATGGCCCAGCTGTGGGTTGTTTGCTTGTCTCCAAGGGCCGGTGGTTATTCCAGCCCTCCCCCACTTGTGCAGTGCATGGGGTGTAGGGTGATGATGTCTGTTCTGTTGTGTGTTCCTGTGCCCATCTGTGGCATGGGTGGTGGGCCCCTACCTCCCTGGTTGTGCAGTTGCATTGCTCTGCTGCTGGGGGGCATCCCTGGTTGCACTATGGCACCTCTGGACTGCTGAGCTGCACATCCCTTGTTGCGCTATGGTGCATCAGATCTGCTCAGCTTTCCCTCCCTAGTTGCGCTATGGCACAGATGGTGTGATATTCAGTAGTTGGCTGTAGGTGCAGTTTGGCCTGCTCTGTTTTGAATATCGTGTCTCTCTTGTGCATGGGCGCAATGGACTTGCGCTTGCTCCTGCTATTGCGCACTTTTTGGGTGCAGTTTGAATATCTGGGCCATTGTCTATAGTTTTACATCTGTTAAAACTGACAATGCATGAAGCAATTTCATCAAAAATAAACCTAATCAACTTTATAGAACAATTAATGGAGAGACAAACAAATTTAACACAATGCATAATGTCCCAATCATTTAAAAGAAGAGATGGAGGACAATCTGCAAACAGTTTTGTCTATGACAAGTGCATTTATGTAATGGCCTTAGACTAGAGGAGGAGATCAGAAGACTAAGGGATTATACTGGTAGAAATGAAAGTATTGCCAACTTAGAATGTTTGTGGACAACTTCTACCATATCCTATTTAGACTTAATGGAGTTAGGAAGACACAGGAGGGGCAATGTTGAGAAGCACCAATGAGTCAGAAATACAAGTGGATTCTGAATATACGCATGAGGGGAGTGGAAACAGCAGAGCTGCTGAAGAAGAAAGAAAATGGAACTTTGGAAACAATGATAACAAGGCCAATTTTGAGTATGTTCATTTATGGATATGAGCTGAGGGAAGGAAAAGGCTAAGAGGGGAAGAGTGGTAGAGGTGTTTAGGGTTTCCCTTCCAAATTCATTTCAAGCTTTAGAACAATATGTGGAAGAATGCACAAATCAAGATGGGTATGAAATAGTTTACAGGGCAGTAGATGATGGTAAGAATGAGATAGAGGGCAGTAGCAGCCAGGTGCCAAGATCCCAAATCCATGTGGGAGGGAAGCATCAGATGGAGATAAAAGATGTGGAAAAGAAACTAGTAGTATTAGATGAGTCCATCATAAGCTGGGCAACCTAAGAATAGGTCTAAAAGTAGTAAAATGGTAAAAAGTTAGCTAAGCAATGAGTCAGAGGGTGGTGGTAAATGGGACCACTCTGGAGAAGACAGATGACATTCGGGTGCCACAGGGTCAGTACTTCAGGCCCAGTTCTCCTCAATGTCTTTATTAGTGACACTACAGAAAGGGCTGGAGGAAAGTATGCCTGTTGATGGATGACACAAACGTTTGCAATGGAGTGAACACAAGGTGGGAAGTGTAAATGAGGGACAATCTGAAAAAGCTGGAAGATTGGTCAAGTGAATGGAAACTGGGCTTCAATGCAAAAAGTGAAAAATCATGCACTTGTGGCACAGAAACCCAGGGCAACATACCAATTGATTGGGGAGGTTTTAGAAACCACAAAATAGAGCGGACCTAGGGATATTAATTTCTGATGATCTCAAAGTAGTCAAGCAGTGTGATAAGGCAGTGGGAAGGCTAGCAGGATGCTTGGGTGCATATGGATGGGCATCACCAGAATAAGGAGGGAGGTAACATTACTCCTATATAAATCACTGGTACCTTGCGTACTGTTTCCAGTTCTTGAGACCCCACCATTGGAAGGACATAGATAAGGTGAAGGCAGTACAGAGAAGGGCTACCAAAATGGTGTAGGGCCTGCATCAAAAGCCCTATGAGAAAAGTATCAAGGAACTAAATATGAACTTTCTAGAGGAAAGGAGGGAAAGGGAGGACAAAATAGAAATATTCAAATACCTCAAAGGTATTAATAAGGTACAAGAAGGTAGCATTTTCCACAGAAAAAGATGCTCCGGGACAAGGGGTCATGCTCTGAAGCTGGAAGGGGAATGTTCAGAGGACATGTGAGGAAATACTTCTTTACAGAGAGAGTGGTGGATGCCTGGAACAGCCTCCCAGAAGAGGTGGTGGGTGCTAAAATGGTAACAGGATTCAAGCATGTATGGGATGGACACAAAGGGACATTAAGTAAGGCAGAAAAAGGGGAGAAGACTAGAGATCGAGTAATGTCTGCTGTGGCACAGTGAGTAAGTAGGGAATATAGGGCAGACTATGTGGTCCAAGAGGTCCTTATCTGCCGACAACTTCTATGTTTTCATGTAAGAAATACTGACTCTGTTATGTGCTGTGGAGGAAGAAAAGGGTAACAGTATGCTGCTTAGCAAGTGCCAAAAATTCGTGACCTAATGGGGATATACAGGGTTTGCTAAAAAGGGGCAGGGTACAGTCTACTGTATTGCTCCATGTAGGAAACAAATGTCATAGGTCGTAGAACAGAGAATAACATGAAAGCAAATTCTGAGGCAGTAGGCAGGTATGAGAAAGGCAGAAAATGCAAGCTTATGGTTTCAGAAATTCTCCCAATGCCTAGGACAGGTACAGGCAGATTAAGGAGTATTATAAGGATAAAATGATGGATTTAAAAATGGTCTAAGACAGAGGGCTTTGATTTTACTCAAAACTGGAAAGTCTTCAACAAACAAGAAGATCAGTACTGGAGGGATGGTTTGCACCTAAACATACTAAGGACTGGGACAATTAGATTCGATAGACTAAACTCTTGAGTGATCTAGAACATTCCATGGACAAGAAAAGCATTATACTTTGGGGGATTTAAAATTACCAGAAATTAACTGGGAAATGATGAGTGAGGTAGCCCGTAGAATAATCTGTTAGCTGTTAACATTTTAAATCTTAACTTATACCAATATGTTATGGAACCATCTAGGGCAACAACATTCTTGATGTTGTAATAAGTGATATGGGCAACAATACTAAACAATGTAGAACATGGGAACCATTAGGTGATAGTGACCACCTGTAGGTAACTTTTGCAGTAGAGAAATACAGTACAAGATGAAGAATAAGAAACAACTAAATATAGGTGCTACAAAAGTGCAGCCTTTAAAGCAATGAAGATGGATTTAGATAACTGGAGATGGAAAGAGGAAATGATTAAAATAAATTTCAATAAAATATGTGGAACATAGTAGAGAGCAAAATAAAGTATTTTGAAAACAAATTAGTACCACAAAGGAACCCATATAATACGAATGGTAGGATACCATCATAGTTAAACAGGAAAGTCATGAATAAAATTTGACATAAAAGGAGGCTGTTCAAAAGAGCAAAATACACAGGTGATAGATATTTATGGGAATTGTACTTAGCAGCCAAGGAGTCTAAAATTGTAATTAGTAAACCAAAAAAGGAGAAAGAGTATATTGCCAAAATGCTGAAAGGAATCCAAAGTTGTTTTGGGCATATGTTAAAAGAAATGGGGGAGGGGGCATGCAAATGGTGGGACCTTTCATTTAAGAGAATAACAGGATAGACAGCAACAAAGAAGTGGCAAACATACCTAACAAGTTTTTAACAATACTAGTCAGATTTTGATTGACTTGGACACATTATCTCATTATCAGAAGATAAAGATTAATTAAAAGAGTGAGGAGAATATGTAATTTTGTTTTAACAAGCCATACAGGATCAACAGGCCCTGACTGAAATTAAAGCATTGAGCACTTACTCCACTATTGTTTTCACAATGCCTTATTAAAGGTTAATGAAAAGAGGAAGGAGAATATGCAATTTTGTTTAGCAAGTCATACAGAGATCAAACAGCCCTGATTGAAACTGAGCATTGAGCACTTACTCCACTGTTGTTTTTATTATTGTAATTACAATTGATTGCAATAAATTGGTGCAAGGCGCATTCCATGTAAAATAAGATTATTGGATAAGGTTTCTTCACTTGCTAACTAATCACTGTTGAAGATGGCTCAGGATTTTGAAATTAAGTTAAGAGGAACTTTACAAAAATATGAGATATGCCCAAAGTATATGATACCAAAGGAGGAATACTATGCACTATTGTTGGGATCAAAAGGCAAGCCAAGATTCTAAATCAAAGTCAAGACATGAATACTATCTGCTTGCAAAGTAAGTATTGATGACCATTCTATTTTTTACCTTTTGCCCACATTATAAATTATTTCTCTTTAGATATGGCTGTCCAGAACAAAAACATTTCAGTGGATAAGCAGTTAATATTGTCTTTTGTTTCTTGGGCTGAATTTAAATCTTAACATACATGAACACATTAGGGAACCATCTAGGGCAACCACATTCTTGATGTTGTATAAAGTGATATGGGCAACAATATTAAACACTGTAGAACATGGGAACCGTTAGGTGATAGTGACCACCTGACAGTAACTTTTACAGTAGAGAAATACAGTATAAGATGAAGGATAAGGAACAACTAACTATAGATGCTACGAAAGTGCAGACTTTAAAGCAATGAAGATGGATTTGGATAACTAGAGATGGAAAGAGAAATGATTAAAGAAATTTCAATAAAACACATAGAACATACTAGAGAACAAAATAAAGTATTTAGTAAACAAATTTCTAGCGCAAAGGAACACATATAATAAGAATGGTAGGATACCATTGTAGTTAAACAGGAAAGTCATGAATAAAATTTGACATAAAAGGAAGCTGTTCAAAAGAGCGAAATATACAGGTGATAGATGTTTATGGGAATTGTACTTATCAGCAGCCAAGAAGTGTAAAATTGTAACTAGGAAACCAAAAAAGGAGAAAGAGGACATTGCCAAAGAATGCTAAAAGGAATCCAAAATTGTTTTGGGCATATGTTGAAAGGAATGGGGGCATGCAAATTGGTTGGACCTTTCATTTAAGGGAATAACAGGATAGACAGCAACAAAGAAACGGTAAACATACCTATCAAGTTTTTAGGGTCTGTATATCAGCTATCCAAGTTAAATATGGTAGAAAGTGATAATCAGGACATTTTGCTACTGATCACAGAAGAAGTGGTGTACATGGCTTTGAACAATTTAGATACAAACAAATCCCAAGGGACAGATGGGATATACCCAAGATTATTAAAGGAGTTAGCCCATGCAATGAAGGGACCAGTCACTTGGATTTTTAATAACTCACTAGAAACAGGTGAAACACCAGAGGCATGGAGATCAGCCATTGTTGTCCCCATTTATAAGAAAGGCAGCAGGGCTGATAAAGTAATTACAGGACATTGAGCCTTACATTGGTCTTGGAAAAACTGTGGAGACTATCATTAGAGGTATAATGGAGGATTACCTGACTATAAATGGCCTACGGATGAAAATCAACATGGCTTCAGGAACAGGAGGGCTTGCCAAACAAATTTAACTAGCTTTTGAGAGAGTGATTCTAGCACTGGATGAAGCAAAATCAGTGGATGTGGTCTACCTGGATTTCAGGAAGGCATTTAACACCATGCTGCATGCCAAAGTAATAAATAGTCTGGGAAAATAGGAATAAATAGCACAATTATAGCTTGGATAGAATCTTGGCTGAGTAATAGATCTGCAGAGGTGCAAGTAGAAGGACAATATTCTAGGAAAATAGAGGTGACCAGTGGGGTCCTCAGGTGTCAATACTGGGACCAACTCTGTTTAACATATATGTAACTCATATGAAAATAAACAGAGGGGTTGGCTGCCAAACTTGTTGATGTAAAAGCTATGCTATATAGTGAATATGGTGGGACAGGTTAAGTCATTGCAAACTGAACTGGATGAACTGTATGAATGGTCAATTAAGTATAAAATGAGTTTCAATCTAGATAACTGCGTGATAATGCACTTAGGCCATACAATTCTTAATGCAGAATACAGACCTGGAAACCAAAGTCACTAAAAGTAAAAGGGACCTGGGAATAACTATAACAGAAAATTTAAACTTTACTAAGCATTGTAACAAGGTTGTCACAAAATGTAACCAGGTAATGGGATGTATTAGGAAGAAAATGGAGAGTAGGAGTAGAGGCATGATGTTCCCTATGTATAGGGCATTGATGAGACCACATTTGCAGTACTGTGGCCAGTTCTGGTTGCCTTCTATTGTGGGAGACATCAATTGACTTGAAAAGGTCCAGAGGAGAGCAACAAAAATAATTAAGGGTTTGGAAAAACAGTCATATTGTGAAACAAGTCATTTTGTGAAATGACTAAAATGTTCAGTCATTTCTTAAAATGACTGTTTCACTCTGTCATTTCATGAAATGCCTAAAAGTTTCAGGCATTTCATATAATGAGTGGCTTTATTGTTACAGTCGTATTGTGAAACCTGTCATTATGGGCATTCTTTTACACTATTTGACTATGCCTGTTTCACTCAGTCATTACATGAAATGCCTAAAGGTTTCAGGCATTTCATGAAATGACATCATGTTATTATTACAGATCATACAGTATTGTGAAATCTGTGTTATGGGCATTCTATTACACTATTTGACTGATCACTTTAACAATATTTCATAATATAGGAAAATTGTCAGGAAATGCAGATAGGATAATTTTTTGGGGGTTTCTTAACAATACTAGTCAGATCTTCATTGCCTCTGACACATTATCTCATTATCAGAAGATAAAGATTAATTGAAAGAGTGAGGGAAATCTGCCATTTTTGTATTAGCAAGTCATACAGAGATCAAACAGGCCCTGATTGAAATTAAGCATTAAGCATTTACTCAACTACTGTTTTCGTAATGCCTTATAAAAGGTTAATGAAAAGAGTGAGGAGAATATGCAATTTTTGTGTTAGCAAGTCATACAGAGATCAAACAGCCCTGATTGAACTTAAGCATTGAGCACTTACTGCACTATTGTTTTTATAATTGTAATTACAATTGATTGCAATAAATTGGTGCAAGAGGGTTTCATATAAAAGAAGGTTACTGGATAAGGTTTCTTCTCTTGCTAAGTAATCACTGCTGAAGATGGTCAGGATTTGAAATTAAGTTAAGAGGAACTTTACAAAAGTATGAGACATGCCCAAGTATATGATACCAAAGGAGGAATACTATGCAACTATTGCTGAGATCAAAATGGCAAGCCAAGATCCCAAATCAAAGTCAATACATGAATACTATCTGCTTACAAGGTAAGCATTGAACACCAGTCTATTGTTTTACCTTTTGACAATATTATCAATTCTTTCTCTTTGGATATGGATGTCCAGAACAAAAACATTTCAGTGGACAAGCAGTTAATATTTTCTTTTCTTTCTTGGGCTGAAATTTTAATGTAATATTACAGTACCTATTACTGTATTTGCTGTATCAAAATATGCAGCTAGATTACCAATTCATTACTTATATTTCCCTTATTGCAGGTATGAAATTCTACAGTGTAGTGACATTGAGAAGCTGATCAAAAAGCAACAGACTAAAGAGAAATCTCCCATGTACTATGTGAGCACTGGGGACACATACAATGTCATCAAGAGAGCACACGTTGCTACAGGCCATGGTGGTCATGACCGTGTCATAAAACACTTATCTAAATATGCAAACATCACAAGAGAGGCTGTTGAGCTCTTCAAATCCTATCTAGAGTGCCAGAAAAAGAGAAAGCACCTCATGACCAAAGGTGTTGTTGTCAGGCCCATTCTAAGCAGTGAGTACTCATCATGAGGGCAAGTTGATCTCATTGATATGCAGTCTGTGTCTCAAGGCAATTTCAAGTGGATAATGGTGTAACAGGACCACCTCACCAAAATTTGAGCTCTCCGACCGCCTACATCAAAGAGAGCATCAGAAGTGGCCTTTCAGCTTGTTGACATCTTCCTCCTTCTCAGCACCCCCCGTTGTGTTGCAGAGCAACAATGGAACTGAAGTAATCTGAGAACTAAAGCTTTTCTTGCCTCAGCTCAGCCTGGTGCATGGAAAACCAAGACATTCTCAAAGCCAAAGATCAGTGGAATTCACCAACAGGGAAATTAAGGATATGCTCATAGCATGGATGGCAGACAATAATTCATGGGACTAGAACGTGGGAATTCACTGTGTCCAGTTCACCAACAATGCTGCCTATCACTCTAGAATAAATCATACGCCATATGTAGCTCTGTTTGGTACTGATCCTGAAAGTGGACTTTCCTCAACCTCTCTTCAGTCGGAGATCAACGACTGCCTACAGAGTGAGGATCACCTTGTCTCAGTGCTCACTGCTCCTTCTACTTGCTCTACAAACCCTGCTGCATCAACAGATCCAGAAGACACTCCTCTCCCTGTGCCTTATACAGCTCCAGATAACCATGCTGCCACTATTATTCAACTTGAGGTTACACTTGTTCCCACATCTGAGCCTCTGTATGTATAGATTCATCTGAAACCCCAGAATGCTCAACCCATACTGACCCCAGAGCCAAGCAGTCCTTCACTGCAAGAGTCTCCAGCCAGCCAGCCAGCCCCCATTAGTTAGCCCTGCCCCAGAAGCTGCCCTCCATCTTCGCCAGCAGAACATCTCTGAGCAGCGTGAAGGAGCCTGCATAGCCCAGATTTACAGGCAGAATGCATGATAAAGCACAGCCGACTAGAACTTCTGGCTGGCAGACCTGGAGACAGTGTGGCCATTCCCATTCCCGTGGTTGACCGAGGCAAAGGAGATAAATGCAAAATACTGGGCATCATCATAGACAGAAATGAGAATGATCAGTATACTACTTCTGTGAAAAGTGGAATCCTCCATGGGAAATACTCTCCAGAGGACGATTACCAGACATGTTCCTAGATTAAAACACTTTAATTATTCACCATGAATACTCAAGACCAGTTTACATTCAGGGGTCATCTACTACTATTATACAAGTTATGCAGAATATTGAACAAATGAATGAATACAATCTACAGTTCAGAATTCAAGAGTATAATGCTTTCATAGCAAAAAATTTGTATACAACAGACTGAGACAGTTAATAGGGATCTCTTTACAATCAGAGCCCAATGGTCTGGGAATAAACTACCTCAGTCAGTAGTCGATTGCACTTTCATGCCCTTCCCAAACAGGGTCCTTAAACATTAAAATACTGGCATCATATGAAAGGGCAAGGTAATGCTTCTTACTGTTCTTGTGGCACATTTTGAAACACCAGGATAGTTGCTCTTTAAACCATTGTATTAATAATCATCTTTTGTTTACTGTTTCTGTATTTTTTTTGCATACTTTATTTATCATCTCACTTCTTACCAGACTCTTTCCAGCATGGATTCTCGGCACGGTGCTCCTATCTGCTTGAAGCCTCTGACCCTCTGCTCTCTGAGTGGCACTCTCTTCTTCATCACCTGGCCGCACAACACCCAGGCTCTGAACACCCTGGGGTGGGGCCGCCAGCTCCTCTGACACTCTATCTATAATCCAGTGGAGCAACAGGGGAGGAGGAGGAGGGAGACCGGAAGCAGGGGCCAGGAGAGCCCAGCATAGGACATGGGGCCGGCCACTGATCCCGCATTTGCCAACCGATAAGGTGGGGGCTTTCAATGTTGTGGTTGCCCCAGGAGCACAGACATGCAGTGAAGATCTGCACATGAAGGGTGCACTTCTGCACCCATGCATAAGGCATCTGCTACTGTTCCACCTCTATGAGCGTGCTGCAAGTTGTGGTGCCCCCCAGCTACCGCCAGGAGCCACTTGAACTGCGTAAGTGAACCCACCCTCCCTCAGAAAAGGAGAGCAGTCCTCCAGACACCCAATCCTTTCCTACCCCTGCCGACCCCTGATGACCAGGGATTGTTCCCGAACCTGAGTTGCCGGCATGGCGCAGGGTGTGACATCCAGCGCTTCAACCCTCAGCGCCATCAGGCTGACTCTAATGTTTCTGTATTTGCAGGTATTTATCACTAGGGTGATTAAATCTCCTACTGCATGTGTTTTGCCCAGATCTGGTTATTAAAATTAGGAGTGAGTGTTTCCTACCATGGAAGGTGAGAATTTTTTTCCATTTTTTATTATTTTCTTAAATGTTATCCATGTCCATATGTCAGTCGATAAATGTTGCCTGCTCCTGTTTCTCTCACTTCAGGTATTTTTCAGGTGCATGACAAATTGTAGAACAATGCAGCAGCATGAGTTGGCTATTTGTTGTTTATGCTGGATACAGAGGACATGTTGATAATGACACACAGAGGTGAAGAAGCTGGAAGAGGAGGTGCACACATTAGTTGTCAGGGTTGACCACATCAGTAATCTGGTGGAGAAGATGGGAATGGCTTGCTTGCTGTAGGAGGATGAGGCATTCATCTTACAGATAGAATGTAAAAAGACAATGTGAATACAAGATGGAAATTATTCAGACTATAGTACACTTCTTATTATGTTACAGTATACCTGTGAAGGGAAACCAAAATTAAAAGAACAACTTTTTAAAAGGATACCTGCTGTCACATTGGTGATGACCCTACCTTGAAATAGAACAAAGGTGCCACAAATAGAGGAGGTAGAGTAGGACAAGTCTTGCTTCCTGGATGAGAAGAGAATGGGACAGGAAACTGGTGAAGACAAGGGAAAATTGTGTAGACCTTATTAAAGTGGCCAGTGTGGGTGACTGACCTCATAGATGGTCTATACAGTACATTGTCCACTCCAAGTCTTACATCTGTCACTTTTGAAGAAAACAAAGTTCCTTTATCCTGACCTTGCCACTGTTGTGGCTGCACGATACATCCATTGTCCAACCCCACTCATTCTATACCTTTCACCTGTGAAGAAAAAAGCCATTTAGCCAGACTTTGCCACCACTGTGGCTGCATGGTGTATCCATTGCACAATTCTACTCTTCCTATATCTGTCACTTGTGAAGAATAAAAGAGATATTATTTAGCCTGACTAGGTATGGCCACTGTGTTACTGTTTACCTGTGAAATGAAAAATTAAAACTCAATAAAATAAAAAAATAATGTCATGATACCATCAAATAAGTGATGGCCATGCTGTTTACTGGTGCAATGCTGCCACAAACAAACAGGGACGCTGAAGGAAGAGGCAACTTTAGACTGTGGTTTGAGGTTGGCTGTCTGAAGTGAGAGGGAGACAAAAGAAAAGAAATAAACACATTTTAACATCTTGTAAGCAAGGTGGAAGCCTTTACTGTGCAATGATATATTCACTGCTAATGGTGAGGATAAGTAGTATGCAAAACAGCAGACAATGTTGGCCTTTGCTGGACTTCAAATGTTGCTGCCTTGATGGGCTGGCTGGCTGGCTCAATCATGCTATGCAGGCAGTGTAAGTCGCTGTACCTTTCTGGGTGCTGGGACACCAAACAGCTTGACTTTATGCACTGATGGCATGGCTAGTGGGGTAGCATTTGACTCCAGGGGATCACAGATGCTGCATTAATGATTGAAATGATTTTTGGTGTTTTATGGACTGGGGTTGATGTTCTTTGGTGACTCTGGCTGCTAGTACAAAACTCACCACTGCTGCTATGGCCACTACTAAGCATTCCCACTGACCCCTCTTCCTCATCTCTGCAGTATTTCTTTGCGGTCAACTCTAACTCCACCAGGACTGTATCCATACCACTCTGGGATGCATTGCACAATGATAATGATAAGGGAGAATCCCCCAACCCCCCAAACACTGTACCAGCTTCCCTTTGGTGCTGAGTTCTGCATAACAGGTGCCTGGAATTGAGGTGGCTCCCCTTTTTCCTGATGACTAGCATGTGCTTGACTCAGCTGGCAGATAGCTACTGTTTCATTAGCTGGGTCCAGTATGTAAAATCCCAAAACTAGGGATTTTGTAGCCCTTGTTTTCACGTTGCTATGGACCTGGTACTGGGACATTTGGGAAGTGGCAATGGGTGTTTTTGAGGATGATTTCAGCACTGCAACAGTAAGTAACTCATGCTGTGCATATTGGCACAACAATGCTAACACAAACAGCTGGATGTCTCAGGGGGCTTTAATAATTCCCTGAAATAAATGTGGTGTACACAGCACCACAGGTTCAACATCATACCCTTACTTTTTTTCAGGGTCCCATAGGTGGTCCCAGATCATCATTCCCACCTCCTTCTGATATCTGTCCTCCTCCACCTCCCTTCTCCTCACTTTGTTCACCCTTGCCTTCCTTCTCATCATCCTTGTATGTGACAGTCAAGTATGCTTCACCAGACTGTGAATCATGGTCAAGCTCATAAATACCTTTGCTAGGAAATGGGATCCTATCATCCTGATCTGGCTCAGCACCACCAACAGCAGTCACGGGGACAACAGCAACCACCTCATCGTTCTTAGCCACATTTCCAGAGCAAGACATTTTAATACCAAGCAATAGCAAGGAGGCAGTATACTGCTATGGTTTAGGGCACTGAGCTGAAAACCTGGAGACCTGGTGTTGAATCCCACAGCCCACACTTGAGTACTGCATGACCCTCAGCAAGTCACTTAACTTTCTTGTGTTGCCAGGTTGCATCTGAAACATGCTTTGACTCAGTGTGCCTTTCCTGGTTAAACAATTTCCCCTTATCCCCCTTTCTCTAATACTTCTTGGGTTGATCCTCTTGTCACTGCCTCCAGCAGCACCCACCAGCATTGCCGCCACAGATGTGGCAGTGAAAAATGTGGCCACACTAATACACCCACCTCTTACGCCAACTATTCCTTTTCTGGTAGTACTACTGGCCCCAGATGAACCTGTGGCAGAAGTAGTTTTCTTAGGTACAACACTCTTCTGAACAACAGAACTTATGACAAAACAGTTTACTGAGCTAACAGTAGCTACAGTTAAACCACCACAAAAATACAAGTTCTTTAAAGTTTTCTTTTTACACAAATGATACATGATGGGTATTAAAAAAGACACACAAGACTGTGATTATTATAAAGAAGTTACTGTAAGTCATGTAGTAAAACTTTAACTTCAATAACTAAACAAAGTAACTATAATCTATATAGTAACACCAGAGTGACAAAAATAATTAACTAAAAGACACAAAACTGTTGTATAGAAACAAAATAATAAATTACAGAAAACAGAAAAAAGTAATTAAGAAGGAATACTGAGGAAAATTAGTTGTTAGTCTATTACCCTGCTTGTTATAGCTTACCTAGCTTGTTAATTTGTACCCATTGTACCTGTGTTTGTCACTCTTTCCTCTAAATAATACATTTGTTTGATGTGCAGCCTTTGTAAATGAGCCCCTGGCTCAAAGGTCTTAATTCCAAGATTTAATAAATACAAAAATAAAATAAAATAAAAAAGCAACACTAATGTTCACAGACAGGGCAGTCTTGCTTGCTGCTAGCTGAAACAGCTCCCTCCCCTACAGAGCATTGCTTTACTACACAAAACCAAACCACTACGTTTAAGTAAATAAATCTGAAAAACTACCACAAAATGGTAATCTAGCTGCACAAGGCACTCTAGACACTTTTTTGAGTGAGTTTGCTCAAAATGCTCTACATTTGAAGTGCTTCTGAAAGGTTTTTGGGCACAGAAATTCAGGGACAGACTTACCTCCAACTCTGTTTTCATAATGAACTGTACTGAATTCAGCCTATGCATGGCATACAGCTCATTTCAGTACCATGGGACACTGCAAACTTTACCTGTGGACACCATTCACAGGTGAAGTTATCACATGCACTATGCACAAATTTAGCAGTGCACTGCAAATTAGAAATCTGCAGGGTGGATTAAGTTCATGAATTAAGAGAATTTGTGAATGTCTCCTTAGGGCAAAGTTTCATAACTTTGTGCACCTCTACCAACAGCTGTCTTAGACTTTTACACATTTTAATGTGAAGGACTTCTCACATAATACAGTAAATTGGCTAAATAGCATTGTAGTCCAGCTTATAGCTAACCTGGTCAGCAGCCATTGAGACTGACAAACTCTGCCCCACCCATGATTTTCACCAGTTATGGCACTAGAGACAGAAGCTTTGTAGACTGGAGTAGGCCTGGCAAAAAGATAATAATTTGGTATCCTGGTCATCTGATAGTTATTCTGCAGATATATAGTACTGCATAAAAAATTATCCCATCGGCAGTATTTCAGTAAGTCAAGCATAAACATATGTGAAAAAAATTAGATTAAAAAGATTGCTGCATAGAAATATTGAATTTGATGGCAGATAAGGACTGCTTGACCCATCCAGTCTGCCCATTTCCCCATACCTACACTATTACCACAGACCACACCTGCTTTTTCCCTCCCTCCTTCCTTGCCATTATGATTCTCTTCTGCTTATCTAATGCATTCTTAAAACCCACCGCTGTTTTGCCCCAACCACCTCTGCTGGAAAGCTGTTCTGGGAATCCACCACTCTTTCTGTGAAATAATACTTCCTCACATCTCTCCTGAATCTACCCCTCCAGTTTCCAGCATGTCCCTTGTTCTTGACACCCTTTTCTTCTGAAAAAATACTTCCTTCCTGTACCTTATTACCCCACAAAGGTATTTAGAGGCCTCTGTCACTCCCCTCTCTCCCCTGTTCCGAGGTTTACATATTGAGGTCCTTTAGCCTCCCTCATAGGGGCTTTTAGTGCAGACCCTGCACCATTTTAGTGCTTTCCTATTGACTGCCTCCACTGTGTCTATGTCCTTCTAGAGATGGGGTCTCACAACTGGACACAGTACTCTGGTGAGTTCTTACCAGTGGTCTGTCACAGGGACCACACACCTCCCTTGTTGCTGGTGACACTCCTCCTATTCAAGCCAACATCCTACTAGCCATCCCGACTGCCTTATTGCACTGCCTGAAAACCTTTAGTTCATCAGATATGATTACCCCATGTATCATTCTGCTTAGTGGTTATCAGTACCACTCCATCCATTATGTACTCTGTCCCTGGGTTTCTGTATTCTAAGTGCATTTGTTTTGCACTTTTGTTTGCATTGAAACCCAGCAGCCATACTCCTGATCATTCCTCCAGTTTTCTCAGCTGCTCATCCTTTCCACCCCCAAGAAAATTCACCTTGTTGTAGATTTTAGTTTTATCTGCAAAGAGGCAGACCTTACAAACATACAAACATGTGAAATTGCTGGTAGAAAATGGCCCAGAGGTCTATCAAGTCTGCCTGATTGTGCAGCTCTCAGTTTAATACCACTGCAGCTGCCCCCATGCAATTCTTTCCCTTCAGCCCCTCTCCCAGTTCTTCCCCCCACTGTTCTCTTGTATGTACTATTCCTGTCCCTGACTTTCTTCCAACCCCACTTAAAGCTATCCACTGTCCTCAGTTTGAGTAACTCCTTTGGCAATGCGTTGCATCCTGCCACCACTCCCTCTGTGAAGTAGTGCCTCCGCATTTCCCTCCTGAACCTTCCCCCTTCCAACTTCAGACTGTGTCCTCTAGTTACCCTGCCCCTCTTTAAGTGGACCAATCCCCCCCAACTTTGTTTGTGTCTTTCAAGTACTTAAAGGTCTCTATCATGTCCCCCATCCCTTCTCTCCACCAGCAAGTTCATGTTGAATTCCTTCAATCTTTCCCCATAAGGCAACTCCTCTAGTCCCATGATTACTTTTGTAGCCCTATGCTGCACCCTCGTCCAGTAATCTCACATCCTTCTGAGAAGTGTGCAGCAGTACTGTACACATAACCCAAGCGTCTCATCAGTGCACTGTACAAGGGATGACCTCCTCCTCCTTTCTAGAAGTGATCCCTCTGGCAATGCACCATAGCATCCATGTTGCCCTTGCTGCCACCCTCCTACACTGTGCAGATACCTTCATGTCCCTGTGACTATTACCCCCACGGCCTTTCCTCCTCTGAGTGGTTACCTGCCACACGCCCCAGCCAGCAGCTGGATCTTTCAGGTCCTTTGCTATCTCACTTAAAGACACTAAAGAGAACTGATCCAGCACTGACCCCTGAAGCACCTGCTGATCACCTTCCCTTCCTCTGAGTGAACTCTGTTTAAACACCACTCTCTGTCGCCTATCCCTAACCAATGTTGTATCCAGTTTACCAACTTTGACCACTCTAATCTACACAGCTTCCTTACTGTTCTCCAATTTATCTTATTTTATTTATTTATTTTGTTTTGCTCGACCGGGTAAGTGCACTAGACAAATTACAGAGATTTATTTAACTCCAAAAATTGAATAGCGTTTTGCTCATAAAAGTGCTATAACATTATGAAAATGCATATCACTTGCCTCACTGTGTTTAACAAACATAACACTTCTAGAAAACCTATATGAATACTTTATGTACAGTTAGCATTGTTCCAAGAAAAAAACTGCTAATCAATTATTTAAAACCCTGAATTATGCCTATTTTCAGGCTCAACTGGGGGATACAGATGAATGCCAACTGACCTTGAACCAGATTAAGCTGTTGATGGTATTTTAGTGAATGGGGGAGATTTGGCCAGGGCACGGAAAATTCCACTACTCTTCCTAGAGGGGCCCTGCTTCCTGTAAGCAAAGGGACCCCTTATCTGTGGCACCAAGATGGCAGCACTTCAGGAGCATAGAATGAAGGCTGGTTCACCTACAGAGGATTTGTTCTCCGCCTCTTTAGGTCCAGCAAGGAGATAGTGATGTTTAAGGAAAACTCTGTGAATTGCAGCCTGATGAGAATGTGCAGATAGATATCTGCGATTTGGAGCAAAAAATGAAGATGTGTGTGATGAAGAGGCCTTTTGGAACAACTAATGCACACACAAAGGCAACGGCTTGCAGGCATTATCGTGAAAGAAATTTGCTGAAGAAAATGGTGATAATGCTGAAACAAGAGCCCCTGATGCAGCACACTCTGCGCAAATAGAGGAGAATGTGTGTGTGGTCATGCAAGATGACACATTGACTACAGAATGGCGGATATGTCAAATCCACAGATGTTATGTCAGATGCTAACAGCAGTAGTAAAGCAACAGATAATAACACTGAAGCAAATCCAACACCGCAAGACGTAGTAAGTGCTACATGTATTGACAATGTTTTGCAAGCTGGTAAATGTGTATATCAGATTAAGTCACTGAAACTTCACTCAGGGTGGAAAGAAGATGTAGGGCAAATTGTAAATGTATTACAGCTTACTCCATGGCCTGTATCTAAAGCACTAAGCATGGCTGGATGGAAATGGACCAAAGAGGGATTTTGGGTGGCTGATGCGGAAGCCCTACTAATTCCAGGGACTTCACCTGGGCCCAGTACACCAGATTTGCAGGGAGACCCAGATGTAAAAGATAGGGACATGGACCTGCGAACTGAGGGTGTGATACATGGACACTCCTCCCCCCCCCAAGAGCACAAATAATTAATACAGAATCGGTCCCCAATTGGGGGGGAGAGATGGATCAAGCACCATGGCCCAGTAATAGAGATTCTAGAAGACCTTTACACCTTTGAGCTACATTTAGATGAACTGAGCAAAGAACCCACACAGTGCTGCCAGCGGAAAGAAAGAATGCAGTATGCCTACACTACCAGGGCAGCTAAGAAACCCCACCTGATAGGCTTTATGTGGGCAGAAAATTAATTAAGGAATCTATGCACTTTTTACTAATGAGATCTATGCCCTTATACATGTGGAGGGTGAGTGCAACTTTGATATCAGCTTTAAGACACTGATGGGCCTTTATACGTTTTAAAGAACCTAGGAAAAAAAGAAATATTCTGCACTGTGGTTTCCTCTTGAGGTTATTCCTCTCACTAAACCTACTATCAAGAACATCACTATATTATTTCGCAATGAGGGAGTGAACATGCATGACATCACCCACTGGCTAGGCCAAAAATGTGACATCATAGGCCAGCTGCATCCCATCTTAGATGAGGAACATTTCTGGATGGGAGGGTGGAAATACAAAGTTAAATTGACAAAGACACCACATGGTGTATGACACCTGCCAAGTTCCCTTTTTCTAGGTAGAGATAGGGGCCATTGTTTTTACCCTGGGCAGCCTAAAACATGCTATAGATGCGGTTCCTTATTACACCTCAGTAATGTCTGTGATCATATAACATGCAATCTTTGTCTGAAATATGGACATTATAGCTCTCAATGTCAGAACAAGAGTAAATGTAACCTGTGCAAAGAATCTGGCCAATCATATGTGTCTTGCCCCTGGGCAACGCACAATAGACAAGATAGGCCTGATCAGGACATTATACTGATCAATGCACAAAAGGTTAGCATTACTGCCCAACACACAGCAAGAGAAGCAGAAGAGACTCTAGGAGAAGAACCACAGGTATTGCAAGAAGCTTCCAGTGTGGTCTCTACAGAGATGACTACTGGAATATTGCAACAGGATCCTGAGACGGACCTCAACCCGTCCATACAGACAGAGGATCTGGAGCTAGGAATGGTGGCTAAACCCTCACAGTCAGACACTCCCCCTTCAGCTCAAATGGACCTGATCCTTGTGGCCCAATCACCAGACCTAAATTGGGTGATGCCACCCCCGGCCCCCTATCAGACAGTGACCAGGAAGAGACCCCCTGGTAAGAAATCTCATCCTGCAGCAAATCTTCCAAAATTGGTGATAAAAAATAAATATAAGGTTCTGCAGCCGTCTGAGCCAGAACCTGACTCAGATTCTGAGAACTCCATGACCAGGTCTTCCCCACAGGTTCCCTCTTCAGACACAGAGGATGAGCATTTACAGCTCTAGTCACAGAAAGAGAGGGAAAAAAAGAAGCAGCTGGGCTGTATTTATTTATTTATTAAATTTTGGTGACTGGGTAGGCCCACTGAGCCCCGAAGGTCCCTTTTTCAGGGGCGACCCGGGATAACAATACAAGTTATAAAAATGAACAAGGACATAAGGAACATTTGAGGCATTGTGAGTTACATCATGAGGTGGTTACAGTAAAGAAAAATAGTGGATACAGGCGTGGTTACAGGCATGGTAAAAGAAAAGCAGTGGATATAGGCATGGCTTACAGGCACGGTAAAAGTAAAGAACCAGGAGAAGTACCAGGTTACACAAACAGTGTGAAGATGGTTGATTAAGGCATTTACAATCCTGACACACTTTTTTTTTTTTTTAGTTGTTTAACCAGGAGTAGCACACTAAGCTGAAAGCTTTTTTTATTTAGGTGCGACCTGGGAGCACAGGGAAGTTAAGTGACTTGCTCAGGGTCACACAGTATGAAAGTGGAAACTGGGGATTCAAACCCAGGTCTGGTCCGCTGGAGTCACCAGATTTGCAGCTCAGATCCTTAAACCACTCGCTATACCACCTCCTTACTTTACCTATACCTACTTACTTCATGGAAGCCCCATATCAACTTAAAATTTCTACAATAAATACTAACAGTATTCATAATAACAGGAGGAGGATGGTACTGTTTCTCTTATTAAAGATCATACCCTGGACATCTGTTGTATACAGGCCACGAGATTGCACATCACTTCTGAGGTGGCTGCAGCATCATGTGTTTGGGTGTGGTACCCTTCCTTTTACTCAATGGGAGGGGCGCTGTGAAGGGGTAAGGATCTTTTCTTTATGGTTATAGGTTTACAGTGACTAAATAAGTGGACATTTTACCTGGGAGAACATTACTCATTGAGTTTTCTTATCAAAATATGGTATGGAGTGTCATCAACACCTATGCCCTTCAAACAAAGAAAAAAAGGGTGAATTTGTTTAATTTAATAGAACCATACTTAATGACTACGAGGAGATCAATGTGGGCAGGAGATTTTAATTGCATGGTCTCTGATGTAAACCAAGGGAAAAATGTTTTGTGACTCACGTGCTTTGCAAAAGATTTTCAGTGATGGAGATTTGGTGGATGCCTATAGGGTAGTACATGTGTCTGGAGGGTATACATTTTATAGACAAAAGCTGGCCACTAGAATAAAATTATTTGTTTGTGTCTAAATCTATGTGTGTTAACTGTGCAAATGTTATTCCTATTGAAAACTCTGATCATCTCATGGTAAAAATTGTGGTAGCCCAGAATGAGGGTGTGACATTAGGTAAAGGGTATTGGAAATTGAACACCATTCACCTATTATCTCAAGATACTAAACTAAGATTGACGGCCTTGATAGCAGCTAGAGAATCCGTGGCATGCCTGGAAGATAGCATCAGCAGAGGATGGGTAGAAACTAAATCTGATATAAAAAATTACTCCATCATGGAGCAATTGCTCATTCACTGACTACGTATAAAAAATATCTGACCCTGAGAACTCAGTATTGTAAGGTGCTCAGCAGAACAAACAAGGGTTACCAGGAGTATGAATCACAAATACGAATGCTTAAGGTAGAAATTGAACAAGTGCAGTATGACAGGACATCTTCTCTCTTGTATGAACACAGAATAGCTACCCTGGGGAAAACAGGAGTGGGAAATATTTATGATAGTTGTAAAGTTAGAAGAGAACAGAGAACAATGGATGCTGTATATACAGCACAACGTACAATTGCTACTAAAGGAAGAGATATTATGGCGATAGTGGTACAACATTTACAGACCCTGTATGAGGCCCCATCTCTGCATGAAGGAGCTTTGGATTTACTCCTTAATGAAAAAGATAACTCCCAGAGTTACTGATGCAGAGGCTACCCACTTAATCAGACCCATAACGGCCATAGAAATTGAAGGAGAAATTTCCTCCTTAAAAATAATACCATCCCTGGCCCAGATTGCCTCCCAACAGAATTCTATAAAATCATGAAACATAAATTAGTGGACACCTTACAGCATGTATTTAATAGTATGTTACAGAATAATGATCTAGCACTTCAGTTGGGTCTTTCCATACAACTACTCATCTACAAAAAAATAGACAGAAAATAACTTAAACACTGGATATCCCTTAATGCTGACCTAAAAATCCTGATGCAGATACTGATGAATAGATTGACTCAGACAGCACCCAGATTTATAGATACTGGACAGACATGCTCAGTAAAGGGTAGGCATATACAAGATAATCTGCTGTTGATAAGAGAAACAGTGAGTTTGGGAGATCAACAGAAAATGGGTGGCTTTGTAGTAAGCCTGGATCAGGAACATACCTTTGATGCTATAGCACATGTCTACATATATAAGTTTTAATGAAATATGGGTTTCCCAAGCAGGTTGTTCAATGCGTAATGAATATATATAGTATTGCTGCTATAAAACCATTGATTAATGGATACGTAGGACCCAGGGTAAAAATAAATAAAGGTATTAGACAGGATTGCCATATGAGCCCTGTTTTATATGTCTTTTATATAGACCCAGTCCTTCGCATAGTAATTCAAAATCCAGTTATACAGAGTATGTGCTGCCAGATGTTGAGGCAGTGGAAAGAACTTTGGACACCATATAAAGATTTATGGACCATGCAGGTATAAAAAAAAAAAAAACAGAACTAAAAGTAGGGGTTATGTGATCAGTGCTGCTGCTCCTACTAGTACCTCTATTCATTATATACTCCCATGAGGATGTCACTATACTAGGGATAATATTTGGGGAGGGGCAGTGATTGAGCTAAATTGAGAGGTTAAATCCACCAGTGCAATGAAAAGGTACAGCAATGTAAGCTGTGGCAACAGACAAAACATAAAAAAGTTTTACTCATTAAGACCTTCTTACTGCCCCAGTTTGCATTTTGAAGTAGTATTTACCCTCCCCAGAGCATTATGATGTATGCATCTATAGCCTGACATTCCAAATGGTGTGGGGTACTAGGTTAAATCCCATAAAATGGGAAGTTTTGTACAGATCTTATAAGGATGGGGGTTGAACTTAATTAATCCCATTAGCTATATTTATAGTCTTTTCATTTTTTCACTGTATCAGCTTCTTTTTCCAGGAACACAACCCTGGAATGTCCTAGCTCATCAGTGGGTGGATCCCCTGTTGGAACAATGGACATGGTCATATCTCAATCTGAAAAAGTCCTCACAATGTCTGCAGTATGTGAACTTACTGGTAAGAAAGATAAGACAATTGAAGCTCTCTACAGTACATCTCAGGCTCAGGTTCTGAATAGACAGTCCCTATATAGGACGATACAAAACCAAGCTTATGACAGTCCAGTGGTATATAAGGATTTGAGCTCGAGTGCCACCCCTAAGGTAGAACAATATTTGACAGATAATAGGACACCCCCAAGAATGTGGGACGTGGCTTGACTTTGTATACATGGACAACTGGGAGTCAAAGGAAATCATAAATACAGACAAGTGGAGGATAGGGACCATGTGATGCAACGGTCCGTGTAGCAGCTTCTTGAGCCGGCTCCCGTCACCCAGCACTATTTCACGGTTAATTTAAATAACCCAAAGAATCTACAACCTTTCTCTAGTTGTTAACAACCTCCTTGGACTGTTGAGAAAAGAACTGGGTAAAAATATGGATGCTGAAATGTGTCTAGCACTACGAGGCATACCCCTCAGTCTCCGGAGAAAGCCAGCAAACACTCTAAGGCCCAGCAGAGCAGTAGCGGTAAGCTGACTACTACAGCAGCCTCCTCCAGTCAGGCCTCAGAAGTGACCCCTTCACTTTCGAGCGATTCCTCAAAGAATTCAGTCCATTCCGAGAAGACCTGAAATCTTTGACCACCAAA
The DNA here is from genome assembly GCA_016271365.2 of Neoceratodus forsteri. Lineage (NCBI taxonomy): Eukaryota > Metazoa > Chordata > Ceratodontiformes > Ceratodontidae > Neoceratodus > Neoceratodus forsteri. The sequence goes on from CM028131.1 coordinate 1,072,288,864, forward strand.
GTGAAATAGATGCCGTCAGCACTCGAAGATCTCTCTACCAGGATGGCAGATAATGAAACTCGCCTTATCTCCTTGGAGAATCGAGCAGACAGAATGGACAACGATGCGGTAGATAACAGGCACAGAATAAAAAAGTTGGAAAATAAAATTGAAGAGCTAGAGGGGAAGAGTCACAGAAATAATGTGGTAATAATCAGGATTCTGGAGAAGGAAGAAGATGGCAACACAATCTTTTTATCCAGAAACTGATCGAGAAGTTAGCAGGCTCTTCTCCCTTTGCAGCTTCCTACACCATAGAGTGGGCCCATAGACCCCTAAGACGGATGCCACCCCGGGCTCTTCACCTCGACCACTAATATTCAAATTCCTGAATTATCATGAAAAACAATTATTTTGGGGAAAACTTAAGGAACTTCAGGAAATACAATGGGAGGGGACTAAAATCAGGATTACTCAGGATTTGCCAGCTTCAGTAAGGCAGCGGAGAACTCAATTTCACCCCATTGTCACAAAATTAATAGCCACAGGAGTGAAATTTAAGATGGGATATCCAGCACATTTACAGGTACTGTTATCGGGATCCTGGGCTACAAGAGGTTGACACAGCACAGGTAGCCCTTCAGAAGGCTTTACCAGACCTTTTCCATGTACGCTGAAAGGGGTTGTGAAATCTTTATATTACAAATATAAGAGGATCTAGCATCTGATTTGGTTTTCTTCAGGAGGATGGCAATATGTGGATAGTAATACCAATTAGGTTTACCAGACTTTATGGCTCTATAACCAGTCTTGTCCGGGGGTTCTAAAAAGAAAGCGGCATTTCATAGCGTTGAAAGGAACTGGATCAGCGCTGTAAAGAACCCGAAGAAAGAATGCAGTGTAGAGCCTGATGCAAGGCTCACCATTTTGCTTAGGACCTGAATTTATTTTGGCTTCTTCAGAATTACTAAAATTACTGAGTGGTATCATTTTGAGTCATAGGAATCAGTCAATTAGCAATAACAGGTCTTGATATTATTTCTGTTGCCAGAAAACACTGGCAGTAATCCACCACTAGAGGGAACTCTCTACACATTATTAGATATAGCCTAACTAATTTCTCCATTGTGGATACCATGGCAATAAATAATCATATTTTCTTTGCTTTGTTTATGAAGCTGAGAATATTTTATGTAAAAGATTAGGTTTCTCAGATTTCTCGGGTAAAAACTTACTATTAAACAACAAGGCTAGGTTTGGACAGCCTCTTGAGTGAAACAAGAAAGATCAATAGGTTCGTTCTGGTTAGCAGTAATTTTGTATTTAAAGACTGTAAGCTTTATCTGTTAGTGAAGCAAGACAAAGAATGACTAACATATAAGGGAATTTAATACTTATTATACATAGATTCTTGTTTAGGTTAGTAGATTAAACTAGTTTTAAAACCAAGTTACTTATTAAGATGTTTCATTCTTACGTTGGGCGATGGGGAAGCGGAGTAGAGCAGAGCACATAGGGCAGGCTGTATAGCATTGTAGGTACAGTAAGGGGGGAAGGTAAGAGGAGTATTGTCACGTTTTGAGACATGATTAAGACTACGGTCTAGAGGTCAGAAAGGAGTTAATCAGATAGCAGAAAAAGGAAGGGGGGTAAGAATGGATAACAGCACAATAAAAATAAGCCAATTAAAGCCAATGCATGAATGGATTATTAAGATTTTTAGGGGTTCCTATGTCAGAACATTTTTAGAAATGATAAATGGCTAATACCATATGGATAGCTACATGGAATGTTAAAGGGGTGAGGAAAAAACCCAAACAATATCAAGTGTTAAAACATCTGAAAGTATTAGAGGCAGACATAGTTTTTATTCAAGAATCACACTTGTTGGACTCTGAGGCATCTCAGCTCTGGAGACAACAATTTGGTCAGTTTCTTGCAGCTGAAGACATGACCAATAGTTGTGGAGTGATGATCCTTATTCACAGAAAGGTCCCTTTTACTATGACCAATTTGGTTAAAGACCAACAGGATAGATACATATTTGCTCAAGGCCTACTTTTCAATAAAGAGATACTGTTGGATGGTATTTATGGTCCTAACCAGGATACACCAGGATTTTTTACACAACTCATCCAAGTGTTAACCCTTTATATTTCTACCCCTATGATCCTTGGGGGAGATTTTAACCTCGTATATGATCCGACCTTGGACCGTACAGGTCAGCAGAGAAAAGGTCGTTCACCCGCCCAAAGAGCACTAAGGAACTAATTGATCTGATAGGGTGTGAGATATCTGGAGGGTTTGCACCCATTAAAAGAGAATACATATACTTCTCCCATTCATAGATCCTCATCCGAATAGACTACTTACTCCTATCCCACTCCCTTATACCTGGGACCCTTGATACTTTGATTCAACCTGCTCCCGTCTGACCATTCCCTTGTTTTAAGTCAGATATTGTTAGTATCATTACCTAAAAGAGGTTCCAGATGGAAGTTGAATGATCAGTTGTTAAAGGATCCTGGTTTAACTAAATATATTCAAGAACATATTGATATGTTTATCGAACTTAACCAAGACTCAATGGGGAGGCCTGATATGGTGTGGTGTGCTTTCAAAGCATACCTAAGGGGCATTCTAATCAAATTAGCCTCCACTAGGAAAAAGGCACCAACACTATACATGTCTCAATTACTATCCCAGATAAGGACCATCAAAAGAGATTTGTCTCCACACTCCCCTGACTCTATCAGACAGGAACTAACAAAACTGAGAGCAGCCGATCTTGAAATCTTAAGAGAAAAAGCTGACTATACTATACTGAAAGCAAAAGCCTCATATACAGATCAAGGGGAAAAGGCAGGATGCCTTTTAGCACTCAGGATTAAGCAAATGGAATCTTCCCGTTTCATAGCTTCAATACATTCTCAAACTGATGGCTCCTTAAAAACTAACCCAAATGATATTATAGCTGAATTTACTGAGTACTATAAATCTCTATATGGGCCCATGCAATATCCCCCAACTGAAAAGATATCCCAAAACCATTTGGCGGAAGCAAATTTACCTCAGCTCATGGAAGAGCAACAGAATAGACTACTAATCCCAATCATGAGCAGGGAACTGTCTGAAATAATTGGAGACTTACGTATGAATAAAACCCCAGGCATAGATGGCTATTCAGCCAATTTCTACAAAAAATTTAAGAACCATTTAATCCAATGCTCCTTCCCTTATGTCAACAAATCCTTTCAGGAGCAGAGGTTGACTCACCTCTCTTTGAGGCATTGATAGTCCTAATACCTAAACTTGATAAAAGCACCAGAATGTGTCTTGAATTACAGACCTATCTCCTTAATGAATCAGGATGTTAAAATATTAACTAAATTATTAGCCATTTAAGCTCAGTATTTTCTACCCTGATTGGACCAAAACAGGTCGGATTTATGAAGGGAAGATCTTCCTCAGACCACCTTTGCACCCTGTCACATGTGTTCTCAGTGTACAGGGATGAATCTTTTCCTGCTGCTTTAGTCTCCCTGGATGCCGAGAAGTCATTGACAGGGTAAACTGGCAATATTTGTTTCAAACATTAGAAGCTTTTGGTTTCCCACTAGATTTTCAAAATTGGATCAGGTCTTTATACTGGTCCCCAACTGCCCATGTTATGGGTAACGGAGTGACTTCAGAGGTCTTTACACTTCACTCAGGAACAAGACAAGGTTGACTCTTATCCCCATTACTCTTCAACATTTATTTTGAACCCTTAATTCGCAAATTATAAAATTGCCAGGCCATTCAAGGTATTCCCATTCACCCCTGTGAGATTAAGGTCTCGGCCTATGCGAACGACCTTCTTCTCCAACTCTCAAACCCTATCATGTCCATACCTCTTAAACTAAATCTAGAATCCCTAGTCCACATTATAAATCAGGACCTTAATAGATGGGCATCGCTCCCAATTTCATTATGGGGCAGAATAAATTTACTCAAAATGAATGTTTTCCCACAACTTTTTTACCCTCTTTCACTAATTAACTCTTGGCTTCTGTTATCCTGGTTTAAAAAAATATATACCCTGTTCACCAAATTTATATGGAACAATAAATCCCCTAGAATAGCTTATCATAAGTTAACTGCTCCTAAAACAAGAGGAGGGTTATGCCTCCCCCATCTCGGTTTCTATTTTTGGGTCAGCCACATTAATAAATACCTAAGATGGCTCTCATCGGAAGATCAGTACCTTGCCCCACTTTTGCTCAAAATAGAATTGACCCAGATATGCTCATGTGGTTTAGAACCTGAGGGCTTATTATATATTTGAGAGAGCCTTCTTCCCTCTAAACTTAAAAATTCTACAATAGCATTGTCTTTGAAGATTCATGCTCAGCTTTGTTGTTACCTTAAATATGATCATGGAAAGGATATGAACCAACCATTAGTAGCTAACCTTAATTTTAAACTTGATGGAAGGACTATTCCTCTAAATTGGCTACCAGGTGTAAAGAACATGCAAATTACTTACTTTATTAATGAGGTGACTTATGGCTTCCTAATGAACATCTTAAAGATATGCTTTTGCCTTCAAATAAATATACCTTTAAAATCATTCAGTTGAGGCACCTACTAATACAAGTATTTGGTCAGAACCCTCTTTAACAAATTGCATCTCTTTTATAAAGAATTGTCCCATTTTACTAGCCATCCAAAAGCAGTGTCAAAGATTTATAGCATATTACATGACTGGAAATTCCCTGATTGTTTTGGTCTTACCCGATACTGGGCAACCTTATTTCCAAACCTTGCTATTGACTGGCCAGCACTTTGGCATAATTGCCATAAATTTGTGACTAAAGATAGATTGAGGCTCATGCAGATGTACATCCTCCACAATGCATATTATTCACCTCATAAATTAGCCAGAATGGGTTTAAAACCTTCACCATTATGTGCCTGCAAGGAGAAGGAACATTGTATCACATGTTCTGGTCATGTCCTAAAGTGACTTCACTATGAACCACTATCCAACAACTATGACCCCTTGTTGGGGCTGCAGGATCTGTTTACCCCCGAGATTTGCCTTTTGGGTGATTTTTCGGGAATAAGGATCCTTAACCAAAAATATCACATGGTTCTTCTATCCATGTCAGTTAAAAAGCTGATATTAAGACATTGGGTTGACCAGAAAAATATTTCTTACAATGAATGGCTGATGGAACGACTTGCAAATCTTCGAAAGGAAAAAACAATAGCCAACCTGAATAATAAAATGGGAAAGTTTAATAAGATTTAGGACCCTTTGTATACTTTATATTCTTTATAAATTATACCCAGATGTACTGGTATACTGCTTAACTGATTACATATTTGTGTCAACAAATGGCTGTCATATACTGATAATGAACGTGTTGTAGCTCTATTGGGAAGGGTGGGATAAAGGGGAGGTGGGTTGGGGAGGGGCAGGTTCATACTGACATGACGTCTCATGTACCTTGTAACATGTATATATATATCTGCCTTATATGTATATGGAAAATATTCTTTAATAAACTTTAAATGAAAAAAAAAAACAAGTGGAGGATAGAATGCATCCAAGATCAAGATGTCACCAAAGGATAGAAACTATGTAACACTTTCTAACAGACTGCCCTGATGTAGTGACATTCTGAAATCTTCTTGCCACTAGATGGAAGCATCACAGATGGAAAGCCCCCACATATGAACAGGTGGTAATTGGTTATGCACATACCCTAACAGCTCTAGAAATAGGAACAATGCAATTGATTTTTACTTATATTAAGTTTTTCTTATGGCAGGCAAGGTGTAAATTAGTTTTACAACACATCTCTATGACCCCCGGCACTCATTATAGAGATAGGGAAAGAAATACATAAACAAAGTGAGTATGATCAGTCTACCCTCCCAGCTCCTGTGTGGAAAAAAAGATGGAAAACATGTATGGTCAGAATTCTGCCTACCTGAAGGAATAATAGCTGCTGATTAGTGGACATCACTATTACAAAATCTAAAATGAACATTCATAGGATTCATAGGATGTAACAAGCTCAGGAGGCAAAATGCCCTTAAAAAGCTCGCCACTAGTATGGTGGGTTAGAGTTATATCAAAGGTAGGATGTTTTCCTGCTGCCCATGTGAATGTTTAGTTGTCTTTTAAATAGATCCATGGTATTACTCTCAACTATTTCGCTTGGTAAAGCATTCCACTGAGACACCACCCATTGAGTAAACCAGTGGCATCTTTTGCGGGTTTTACAATTACTACCTTTTAATTTAAGGTTATGTGTTCTAGTATTAACAATAGAACTGTTCCTCATTAAGCCCACTGTTTCCAGTAAAAGCAGATCATAAATTGCTTTATATGCTAAGCAAACATCCCTGTGTAATTGTCTATGCTCCACAGAGTAGATATCCAGTACATTTAGCCTGTCCTCATATTCTATGTTATTCATATTCTTAATTCATTTTGTTACTTTCCCTTGTACTCCCTCTATTAATTTTTTTCCTTTAATTGTTGCCAGTGCACAAAAAGGAGATCAATTGTCTAAAAGAGATCCTACTAAGCTTGGGTAAAGTGGAAGAATTACCCTGGAGTCCTTGCTTTTTATATGTTTAAAGATGCAGCCAACTATTCTTTGGCACTTTTTAACCTTAACTAGGCTGTGGGTGTCAAAAGATCATTTGTTATTCACTACAAGTCCAGAATCTTTTTCATTAATTGTTTCTGTAAGTTGCACGTTATTTATATTGTAAAGAAAGTTCGGATTATTATGACCTAAGTGCATGATCTTACACTTCTGTTCATTAAAATACATCTTATTATTGGTAGCCCAGGTGCCTACCTTGTTTAATTCATTCTAAAAGTTGTTTGCATCCTGCACACTATTGATTATACTTCCTAGTTTGCAGTCATCTGCATATTTGGACATCCAGATAGTTGCTGTCTGTCTGCATTGTTGTGATCAATATATAGAAAAGAACAGGGCCCAAAACAGATCCCTGTGGGACCCCACTTAACTCTGCCCACTTAGACCAGTGGCCTCTAATGACAACGCATTGGCATCTATTTTGCAGCCAAGATGTGACCCAGTTTACTATATTGGAATGAAACTGAAATTTATACATAAGATTTATCAGAACTTGATGGGAAACCTTGTCAAATGCTTTTGAAAAATCAAGGAGGTGATGATATCCACTGGGAGCCCTAAATCCAGAGATGCACTGACATTTTCAAAGAAGTTCATTAACTTAGTTAAACACGATCTACCTTGGAGAAAACCACGTTGAATAAAGTCTTGTAAATTGTTGCTTGAGATATGAACTTCAATTCAAGTCAGCAATAATCTAAGAGTTTACCTACAACTGACATAAGACTGATGGGTCTATAGTTGTATACAATTTTTTTATTACCACTTTTACATATTGGGATAAGGAGTGCCTCATTCCATGATTTAATAGTTTCACCTTGATTTAATGAGGCATTAAACAAGACAGTTAGAGGACCACAAATGACATTAAACGTTTCTTTGAGGAACCTGGGATGAATATTATCAGGCCCTGGGGATGAATGAGGTTTAAGATTCTGAAGTAGTTTTTCCATCTCCTCTATGGTAATTGGCAAAATCTGTATGTTCTGTGCACGTCATATTATGGGGCAGACTATCTTTCAACGTAAATACGCTGGTAAAGTAGTCATTAAATTCACTTGCCATAGCTAGCTCATTACTTATTATCCCCATGCTAGTTTCGATAGGGCCAACTGTAGAACTACTTCCTTTTAGTGAGCCGATATAATTGTAGAAAGATTTACAATTATCTACAGTTTTGGTAGCTAATTTTAGTTCAAATTCCTTTTTTGCTTTTCTGATACTATATTTCACCTTTTTTGTTTTATCCTTATATAAATTCCAGGAGTCTGTGGTGGGATTTTTTTATATTTACTGTAATATCTCTTCTTTTTGTGTATTGCCCGCTTTATACCTTTATTCCACCATAATGAAATTCAAGGTCTTTATTGTATTTTTGCCTATTACCCAGGTATCTAGGCAGTATTTTATCTTGACCCAAATATGGTCCCAGATTTGATGTAGTTCAAGGCACTGGAGGTCCGTTTCCCAATCCCAGGATCTTAAATATTTATTTATTCTTTTGTAGTTTGCCTCTGTAAAATCCTTGATTAATGTCACCCCGTTTATGGTGTCATTATTCATATTAATCTTTATTGTCACCATATTGTGATCACTGTCTCCCAGGGGTACATCAATAACTGGAATGGATATCCTACCCTCCATATTTGTAAGAATTATATCAAGCATATTATTCTCTCTTGTTCCCTTAGTTACTATTTGAGTTAGATTTTGATTGATAGTTAATTCAAAAAATGCTGATTCAAAGTGTCCACGACCTTCAAGTGTAAGCCAGTCAATTCTGGGGAAACTGAAGTCATCCATAAGAATAGAATTGCAGACAGTTTCCATATTTTGAAGTGTTGTTAATAATGCATTATTTTCAGTAAGACTTAAGTTTGGGGGTCTATACCAGAAGCATACAACTAATGTCTCATCTTGTAGTTTAACTTGGACCCAAATTGCTTCCACTTTGCTGCTAGTAGTTTTTTCTGGAGTTATACTGTGGGCTGTATACTTATTAGTATATAAAGTGCAACACCACCTCCTTTAGCATCAACTCAGTTTTTTCAGAACTTTGAATACAATGGAATCTCAGTGTTCCATTCATGCCCAGAAAACCAGGTTTCCATGACTCCACAGATGGCAACATTGTCTTTAGCCAGTATGTACTTTAACTCGTCAATTTTTATTGAACAAACTGCATGCATTAACTAGCAAGGTGGTTATTAGGTGCTCATTACTGCTGGATTTTTTGCTAGGATGTTGTTTTTCCCTAGATTCACAGCTGAAATTTTGTGAATACTGCTTTCTGGTTTCAGAAGGGCCAGACGTGAGCTGTCCATCCCCAAGGAAGTTAGTTTAAAGTTTTTGCAATAAAGTCTGTTATATGCTTCCCCAATAATGAGCTACCATGCCAGCTTAGGTGAAGCCCATCCCAGCAAAATAACCCTTCCTGATCGTAAAATTCCTCCCAGTGTGTAATGCAGGATATATTTTGTTTAAGTGACCATTTATGCATCCATTCATTTATAGCTTTAATTTTTAAGGTGTAATTGTGTGAGGCTTTGGGGATTGGTAAAACTTCAGATAAAACTGGGACACAACCATATGTATCAGTTTATTAGTAAGTACCACATAATCTTGCTTTATACTATCTACTGGGTCGCCGTATTGTGGCACCCAATGTGCACAATAACCAATGGAGTTAGGCCCGTGTTGTGTAATATTTTACTAGACATCTTGGCTAGGTCTGCTATTTTAGCCCACTAACACTTCATAATGTTCTACAAGACTTGTCAGGGTTGCACACTGCCCTGTCAAGGTGTTTAATTATTGAGTCATGTACTGTAGTACTAATATTTCTCTCTTATCCACAGGGTTTATAGAATCAAAGGCAGGAGGTAGTTTGCAGGAATATCTGACTCCATTTCCGATGAAATATTAATGGAGGGTAGGAAGTTAACCTCTGGCTCAGATATATCCATAGCTAGGATGTCAAAACTGTTAAGTAAGGGGAGGTCAAATATGTTGGCCTTCCTTCCTTTTATTGGTGCTTGGGAACTTTGTACTTTATACCATTCATCATTAGGATCAATGTTACCATCTTCATCTCGTGCCTTTTTTTGTTAAAAATATGGTATGTTGTGGGTGGTTCAAGCATTTTTTGGTTGGTTGTTTCCATAGAATCATTAAGGCTAATTAAGGAGGCTTGACAGACTTCTGTTAGACTTGGTTCAATATTTGTTACAGTCTGTCCTGAATTTAACCTAATAGCCATTTCCCTTTGACTGGATTCTAGGAATTCCAATCTTTCATTGAAAAAGCTGACTTCTCTCAGCAATTCCTCATTATGCAAACATTTTGGGCACTTAAATTGCTCTTTAGGTATTATTTCCATGATGAGAAACATATTACAGCAAATACACTTAATACCTAGTTCTCTTTCTAAAATCATTATGTTAACCATCATGGGCACACCACAGTGCAGACTAACAGGACTTACAAAGCAAAACTTGGGAAATTCTCATGCAATAGGTTTGGCACTGTGTTTTAACACATACTGCCCACTCACACAGGGTTGTTCATAGATACACAAGTCTTTCCTGCGCCTTTACTGTTACAGACCACTATACTCGCGATACACACAAACACGCACTGGATGAGTGTGTCTTTGTGCATGTTTTCGCATGTGGCCATGCAAGGCCAGTTTGTGCTCTCGTCCCACTCACAGTAGTGCTTAACTTATACTGGCAAATGACCGGAAGCCTCTGAAAGGTCAGACACTACCTCGGCTGCTTGAGAGATTAAAAGTTAAAATAATTAAATTTCAAACAGCTCCACTCATGCATGGTAGCTTATTCACTTAAAACATGTAGCAGTCCCAAAAAGCAACAGTCTATGGCCTTAATTTGAGTTGTAGTTCATCTTGGTAAGCAAGAAACTACAACCCAACTCTTCCTATTATTTTTTCTGATATTTGTGACTGTTGCTATTTTTTTACAGATGTGCACTAAATGTCCAGAAATATGCTGAAGTGACTAGTCCATTCAGGTTTTATGATTTATTCAGTGGACTTGTGTCTGACCTGGTGCCCTTATTTGTTGGCACAGGTTTCCTTTTCTTTGATTAAATATCATAAATTGTTATCAATGCAATGGACTAGTGCCTAATCTGGTGCCCTGTTTGTTTTGGCACAGGTTTTTTACCTATTTAAGTGTTGATTTATCATGTGATGGTTGGTGAATGTCACTGTAACTTTAATTATTCACTTTAAATAGAGATAGATTTTTGTATTTGTCAGCCTTTGACTAAGCATGAGTGATGTGCGAAACACGTCAGGTAATGTTACATGATGTTTAGGACGGGCTCAAACTTACTAGCAGCTTCATGGTTCTCCGGCTCTGTTGAGACTGTGTTTTAATGGATTTGTGCAATATATGGACTGCTGTTACAGAGAGGAGTGTCTTCCTTGATATGTGAGTGTCATTTCTACTAATATTCATTAAAAGTGGAACATTTGCAACATTTCATTTCTGTTTTATTAAAGCCTACACAGAGTGTGCCTTTAGTGTAGGTGCCGGTCTCCACATTCATGTAGTCTCTGTTAAAGTAAATGCTATAACAGACACTCTGCCATTCAAACAGCAGTCCACTAATGTTTCATGCAGTGCCCTGCTTGCAGTAGTGACTAACTTATGCTGGCAAATTACCCAGAAGCCTCTATAAGGTCAGACGCTACCTCGGGCTGCTTGAGAGATTAAAAGTTAAAATAAGAATTACATTTCAAACAGCTCCACTCATGTGTGGTAGCTAATTCACTTAAAACATGTAGCAGTCCCAAAAAAAGCAACAGTCTATGCCCCTAATTTGAGTTGTAGTTCATCTTGGTAAGCCAACAAACTACAGCCCAACTCTTCCTACTTCCTGTGTAAGAGATAGTAGGGCTCTGTGGTATTCAATGAGCTCGTAGTTTATTTAATAGTTTCTGTTAAAGTAAAGTGCTATTACAGGCACTCTGCCATTTAAACAGCAGCCCAATAATGTTTCATAAACATCTGAATTGTGTCTTCCTTTTTCTCTTTCTTCTTCAGTCAACATTATGTAACTATTTATAAGGAGAATTCAGTGTGACCTTAACTTATAAAATAGCTCTTTAAACTTTCAAGGAAGATTATTAGTAGTAAAAAATATAGGTTGCACATGTTACAGAATGTTATCAGATTTGGGGTATGCCTTATGAAGCATGAGCTGCATTTGTTAAATAGTAGCCCTGTCAAGATGTATTACTGTACTTTATGTTTTGTTGTCTTTACTAATAAAAATTCTGCTACTCTTTTCGAGAAGTGTCATGGGATCTTTAACATCCACCTGAACAGGCAGACGGGACCTCGGTTTAATGTCTCATCCAAAAGACGGCACCTCATGAGTGCAGCACCCCCCTCATGTTGCACTGCAGTGTCAGTATTGAGATATCAACCCAAGTGCCTGGTGTGGAGCTAGAACCCACAGCCTTCTGTTCTCCCAGCCTCAGAGGTACAGAAGTAGCCATAGACATTGCCAGCTATTTCCAGATATTTCGTGAAATTTCTGAAGAGTTTCTCTCTGCTGCCCCTACTGTGGAAATGAAGAAAGCAGGAGATATTTCTGGAAATATTACAGGAATTTCAGGAAATAGCTGCCAGTGTCTGTGGCTGCTACTGTAAGTGTGCTACCTACTGAGCCACTGACACTGCTGCTGAAGTGGATCTATGCTACGTGGAACAGTGTCAAAAGCCTTGCTGAAATCTAGGTAGGCCAATTCCACCACTCCACCCTGATCTAAATCTGTTCTCACCCAGTCAAAAAAGTCTATCTGATTCATTTGATATGACCCCCCCCCTCCCCACCGAAACAATGCTGCCTCGAGTCTTGTAATCTTCTGGATTCAAAATATTCCACAATCCTTTCCTTCAGTAGGGATTCCATTAACTTTCCTACCACCGATATCAGGCTGACTGGCCTATAATTGCCAGTTTCCTGCCTGCTACCACTTTTGTGTAGTGGGACTACATCCACTCTCCTACAGTCATCTGGAACCACTCCTGTTTCCAGCTAGCTGTTAAACAAAACTGTCACAGGTGCAGGCAGTATGTCTGTGAGTTCCCTGAAGACCCTTGGATGCACCCCATCTGGCCCCATTGCTTTGTTCATCTTCAGATTAGCGAGCCCCTTCAGGAATCTCACATCCTAAAAAGGACAACTGTACACCTCCCTCCTTCCAAAGGTTCTGCTACTTTTTTTAGGCTCTGTGATGACGGTTTGACAACTATTTAATCGACCAGAATCACAGAACCAGGCTCCCTGTCGACCACGATTTGCAGTTGGCAGGGAGCCGCACACACCATACAGTTTTTTTGCCGGGTCCCGAGTGGACTTCTACAGCGACATGTCGCTGTTGTCGGCATCGACATATGTCACTGTAGAAGTGTTACTGTATGGGGGTATGCCCTTTTTTATGGCCCCTCTCCTTCTTTTTCCTCTTTGAACACTGAACAAAAGTATTTTTTCAGGATGTCTGCCTTTTCCTGGTACCCCTCTGCAAGGTCCTCCCTTCCCTTACAGTCCCACCCCTGGTCATCCTCTTTTCACTTACCTGTACTGTACCTACAAAATGTCTTGTCCCCCTTTTGTTACCTCCTGAGCTATTCTGTCTTCACTCTGTGCATTTGTGCTCCTTACTGCTTTCCCTGCTTCGTTCTGTTTTCCACAATACACCTCCCTATTCTTTTCCCTCTGCATCTCCATATGACTGCTGAATGCTACCTTTTTTAAGATTAAGGGGGAAGCAATTTTCAGAAAAAAAGATGCTCAAGAACAATGGGTCATGTTATGAAGCCGGAGCCGGGAAGATTCAAGGGAGTTGTGAGGAAGTACTTCTTCACAGAAAGAGTGGTGGATGCCTGGAACAGCCTCCTGGAGGAGGTGGTGGGGCCAAACATGGTAACAGGCTTTAATAATGCATGGACTAGGTATAAGGGTGCTTCAGAGGTTGTGAAAGAGGGGAAGTAAAGCTAGAAATCAAATATGGTCTGCGGTGTTATAGTAGGTAGGGAAAATGGGCAGACTAGGTGGGCCAATCAGTTCTTGTCTGCCATCAGTATCTATGTTTCTATGTCTCTATACCTTTTCAACCACCTCTTCTCAAGAACCATAGCATAGAAACATAGAAATTGTCAGCAGATAAGGACTGCCTAGCCCATCTAGTCTGCCCATTAGCCCTTGTACTGCATTACTGCTTCCGACCAACCCGCTGCTGTACATCTGTGGTTCCCCATGCCTGTCCCAAGCATGCTTGAATCCATCCACAGTGCTCACTCCCACCACCTCCTGAGGCAGACCATTTCATGTGTCCACCACCCTCTCTGTGAAGAAGAACTTCCTCACATTCCCTCTTAACCTCCCTCCTTCCAATTTCATGTCATGCCCTTTCATTTTTGTGCTCCTCCTGTATTGGAAAATGTTTCCCCCTACACCTTGTTTATACCTTTGAGGTACTTGAATGTTTCTATCATTTCCCGCCTCTTTTCTAGCAAGTACATATTGAGGTCCCTTAATCTCTCATCATAAGTCTTGTGTTGCAAGCCCTGTACCATCTTAGTCTCCATTCTCTGGACCTCCAGCCTGTTAATATCCTTACAAATGTGCGGACTCCAGAACTGCACACAGTACTCCATGTGAGGCCTGACCATGGTTTTATATAATGGCATCACTACCTCCCTCCTTCTGCTGGTGATACCCATCCCTATACATCCCAGCATGCCACTGGCCCTCCCAGCTGCCTTAGCACTCTGCTTTGAAATTTTCAGGTCATCTGAAGTAAAAACCCCCAGGTCCCTTTCATCCTTTGTGACTGTCAGCAACCCCCCAATCCTGTAGCTTTCCTCAGGGTTTCTGTGTCCCAGGTGCATAATTTTGCAGTTTTTTGAATTAAACTTCAGTTGTCAGTCATCAGACCATTTTTCATACTTTCCCAGGTCCCTCCTCATTTTCTCCACCTCCTCTGGGATATCCACTCTGTTACAGATCTTGGTGTCATCTGCAAAAAGGCAGACCTTTCCCTCCAGCCCTTCTGCAATGTTACTAATGAAGACATTGAACAGGACTGGCACCAGGACCGATTCCTGAGGTACCCCACTGGTCACCCCCCTCTCCCCAGACTGCACCCCATTTACCACCACCCTCTGCCTCCTGTCTGTTAGCCAGTTTCTAACCCAATTTACCATCCTGTCCCCACTGCCCAGCCTACCCAGCTTGTTTATCATACTCCTATGTGTGATGGTGTCAAAGGCTTTGCTGAAATCAAGGTAAGAGACATCCACTGCCCCACCCTGATTTACTTCCTTTGTCACCCAGTTGAAGAAATCAACCAGATTTTTTTGACATGACCTCCCTGCTATGATTTCATATTGCCTGTGATCCTGGGCTCCAATGGCTTCTAGATGTTGCACTATCCTTTCTTTAAGCAATGTCTCCATGATCTTCCCCACTACTGAGGTGAGACTGACTGGTTTATAGTTCCCTGCCTCCTCCCTGCTGCTGGATTTGTATAAAGGGACCAACTGTGCCCTCCTCCAATCCTCTGGTACCAGTTCTGTGTTGAATGACTTGGTTAACATGGCTGCCAGAGGTTCTTCTACCTCCCTTTGCAGTTCTCTTAATATTCTTCGGTGTATGCCATCTGGTCCCAACGCTTTGTCTACTTTCAATTTAGTGAGCTCCTGCAGGACTCTTTCCCGTGTGAATGGACTATTGTTTACCTCTTCACCCCCCTGGCAGCTGCTGTACTGCTGGGGCCCCTGCTTCTCCACCTCTTCTGTGAATACTGAACATAAATATTTATTCAGTATTTCTGCCTTTTCCATATCACCCTCATTGCATTCCCTTCCCTCTCTCTTGAGCCTTGCAATACCTCCTTGTTTTTCCTCCTTTCGCTGATGTACCTGAAGAATGTTTTGTCCCTTTTCTTAACTGGCTAGGCTAAACCTTCCTCAGTCCATGACTTTGCTCTCCTTACTGCCTTTACCATGTCCCTTAGACACTCTAGGTACTCCTCCCTGTCCTCCTTCCTTTGACTCTCCTTATATTTCCTGAACCCTTTCCTTTTTGCTCTGACCTTTACTGCCACCTCTCTTGAGAACCACAGTGGCTTTTTCCTTCCCTTGCCTTTGGATACTAATCTGATGCATTGGTTTGTTACTTCCAGTAAGGCTTCCTTTAGATGCAGTCTCTTTTTCCTCTTGCTTTTGCTCACTTTTTTTTTAAAGAGCTACTGACGACTCAAAACAAACTTTAAAAAACATAATAATTAGATACAATTCTGCTTGCATTCCATTTATATTTTATATACAGTATTTCACCTTCCCATAAGTTATTAATAAAGAAATGTGTACCAATATATGATTGTTGTCCCTTACAGTTCATTTTGAGTTTATCTGCCTCTATAGCTTACTCCCTACTTCAAGTCATAATCCTCTGTTGTCGCTCCACAATCTGTTGCCATGTGAATAACAGTGATGTCACAAGCAGTGCTGTATGGCTTCAGGTAGGGAGAAAGCTGGAGGACTAGATGAACTCTTCAAGAGCAAATATCCTGGTGTCATGCAGATTACCTCACTACTAAATAATGAGGAGGAAAAACACTGAACAAATGAGAAATACAAGCTGGACAGTGCCTAAATATTATATTTTGTTAAAGTTCTCCTGAACATGTCACCAGCTCCTTAAAATTCCTTTTATTGAATTTTTCTGAATATTGTTGCCATTAGTATGCTCCCTTTTAGCTTCACCCACTTTTCCTCCATCCCATCCAGGCCATTGCCCCCCACCAGGTCATCATAGAGATATTCACCAATCTTTATAAAATCTAGCCCCTGGAAATCCAGGACCCCATCCCTCACTCTTCTGTGGTTCAATTTCACAGCAGTCCTTATATTAAACCAAACTGTATGGTAATCACTAGTCCCCAGGTGGACTCCCACCTTGATGTCTACAATACTGTCCCTGTTAGTGAGCACCAGGTCCAGTATTGCCCCATCATGAGTGGGTTCACTGACTTGCCTGAGGAACACCCCCAGATGTCCCTACTTCCAGCTGACGCTGCTACTGGGAGGCTGCAGCCTACATGTGGGAAGTTGAAGTCACCCACCAGCAGCACCTACCCTTTTCTTCCACCAGTGCTTTATTTAATTCTGCCTCTTGTGCTGGAGGTCTGTAGATCACTCCAGTGTGAATAGTGGCTCCATTCCCTGCTTCCAGGGTGACCCGCAGTACCTCTACCTTCCCCTGTATTCCCTGTATTTCTGTCACAATTTCTGCCTTCCCTCACATAAAGCACCTCAGTTCCTCATTTCCTTCCACCAGACTATAGGCTGGTATGGCCATGTCCCAGTCATGGTTTTCAAAACACCATGACTCGGTAATGGCCACAATATGTAGGTTTTCCTCTACCATGATGGCCTCTAGGTCCAGAATCTTATTTCCTAGACTTCTATCATTCACACAAATGGACTTTCAGATTTTGTTTCCACTCTGCTTCTTGCCCCCCTTTTACTTTTTGCCCTCCCTCCTTCACTCTCTCTTTAATGTTCCTATTCCCTTCCTCCTTTATCTCTACCACCCTGCTTCCTTTATTAATTTGCAGCCTGGGGGATTCTGAATATGTCAAAACAAAAAAGTTATAAAACAAAAGTGTGAACTTGGCATCAAGATTAGTGAAGCATCCAGTATTGTTTTTCACCCAACAGATGAATGGTTTAGAAACAGTTACATGTTATCTGTTACTGTATATATATTATGGTAGCACGGTAGTGCTACCATAGTTAGGGTTGAGGAGCCATTTACATGTTAAACCCAAAATGTTGCACCTTAATAACTTTGCAACTGTTAAATGGATTTGCCTGAAATTTGGAATACAGAATCAAGACCCATAGGCCTTGGGGTCTGCCAAGTTTTGTACTGGTGGGATATATGGCTGCGGAGTTATTAAGCGTGATCTGCCTGTGCGTTTATGCTTTTTTTGGACTTCTACGGTCACGCCTACAGGTCGCACGGTTTGTGTGACTGGTCTGAAATCTTCAGGGAACATGCAACCAGGGTCCCCGATGTGCCTTTCGAAGATTTCATGAAAAAGTATTAAACGGTTCAAAAGTTATTCAAAAAACAAGTTCCCATTATAAGTCAATGGGAAAACTTAACAAAAAGTTTGACAGTGTCGCAAATGCAGTTTTTACTTTCGCAAATGGCCCTTTTACTGTCGCAAATCTGCCATTTTGTTTTCAGTTGGTGATCAGAAAAATGCTTGGCATTTAAATTTGGGAGCCTCTAGCAACCTAATTATTTTTGTATTCACCTAGTCAGACCCTGAGGATACTATCCATGTCTTTATTTTGGGGCAAAACACCCCCGAAATATGTTTTTAAGATTCCTGGAAAAAGCACTTTTGCAAAGTAGAGTTGCACTCACGAAAGTGTCACAAATTTTTGCAAAAGCTTTGGCAAATTGCAACAGTACTTTTCTAGGCTGTGGGAAAATAACAGCAATTCTTTGGCACGCCGCTGCAAAAGAACAGTTTGGAGTTTTGGGCTGAAATTTGGAGGAAACGCAGCCAAGATCTAGCAGATGTGCCTTTCAGTGTTTTTTGAAAAAATATCACATGACGGCAAAGTTACAATACTCCAAAACTGACACTTTTTCCCACAGGATAACATTATGGCGTACGACGCATTGCAGCAATCGTTTGGCGCCCTGCTACAAAATAACGGTTTGGTCTTTTTTGCTGCAATTTACAGGGAACACAGCCAACATCCCACAGATGTGCCTTTCAGTGGTTTGGTGAAAAAATATTACAGGGAGGCAAAGTTATGGCACTCCGAACTTCTGTTTTTTTCCCTTAGGATAACATTACGGCGTTCGCCGCGCCTTTCAGGGCTCGTATCTTGGAAACGGTGCGAGATATGGACTTTTCGTCAAAAAAAATACTTAGCCCAAAGTAGCCAGGAAAGTGGTAATTCATATGACTTTTAAATTTTTTTTCTATGTCATATGGTTCCTGAGATATAAGCAATTTACTATTCCAAGTCCTCATTTTTCTGTTCCTAGAGTCATCATTTTGCATACATTCTTTGTACTCACTGTCTTTCTCTATACAGCTTTTGGGGAAAACCAGCCTGTGTGCTTACATTACTGTTACCATTACCCTTTCTGTTTGCGGTTCCGATCTCGTTTCACTTACTGTTCAGGTTTACGCCACCATGTGCGTTACCCTTTGCGTTTTCATTTGCGGTTGCGTTTGTGTTGTTTTTAACATTTCTGTCTACAGTACTGTTTCTCTTTCTGTTTTGCTTTGTGTCACCATGCGCATTACAATTTGTGTTTGTGGGCACAATGTTACACCGCCGCATTATATTCACTATTTCTCGTTATTCTCAAAAAGAAGGGAAATTAGAGGCAAAAGCTCAGTTTAATGCATCAGTTAGGGTTGTTCCACAGCGACAAAAGCGAGGAAATTTGATGTTAGGGTTGAAACCCCCTTTGCACCCTTCAGCCCACTCCCCCAACTGCAATTGGGGTGCGTGTTGGGGTCATCAGTCCTCTCACCCCATTCTCCTATTCCTCAGCTTCTTTCCACATGTGATGGGGTGAGAGTTAAGGCAGCGACCCCAACGCGCCCCGATTGCAGTTGGGGTGGGCTAGAGGGGTGCAAAGGGGTTTCAACCCTAACATCAAATTTCTCACTTTTGTCACGGTGGAACAACCCTAACTGATGCATTAAACAGAGTTTTTTGCCTCTAATATATATATATATATATATATATATATATATATACACATATATACACACACACACACATATATACATATATACATATATACACACACACATATACATACATACACACACATAAATATGGGTAGGCACTTTAATGTTAAACCTCAAATTTTGCACGTTACTAACTTCGCAGCTGTTCAATGGATTTGCATGAAATTTGGAATGCACGGTCTGGTATGGTAGATCTCTTGATTTACCAAGTTGAATTTTAGTTGGACATTTATGCAGCAAAGTGCCAAAAAATGCACTTTTAGACACTTTAATGTTAAACCTCAAATTTTGTACATTAATAACTTTGCAACTGTTCAACAGATTTGAATGACATTTGGAATGCACAGTCTGGTGGGGCAGATCTCATGATTTACCAAGTTGGGTTTCAGTCGGACATACAGTTTTTGTGCCGTGAAGCACCAAAAAATTCACTTTTCGCCACTTTTGTGCGTTTTATATCCTTGGCACTGCACAGACACTATGCGGTCTATTGGTCTGACACTTGGGACATAGAAAGAACTTGGATCAAGGAACATGTCAGCATTTGTTTGGTGAAAAAATATTAATCCATTCAAAAGTTATTACAATTTGAAGTTCCCATTATATCCTATGGGAAAATGTATATGTATATTTTGCAATGTCCATGGGGAAGACCAGCTGTCCCTAGAGAAGACCAGAATACCCTAGGGAAGACCAGATAGACCAAATTGGGACAACCATATCTCCATAACAGTTTGGTCTTTTTACTTGAAATTTGCAGGGTCTTGAGAGGATGTCCTAGAGATGTGAATTATGCTGTTTAGGTGTTGGGGAATTAATCGGTTACAGAGATATTCAATGACAAAATTGACATTTTTCCCACAGGATTACATTGCAGTATGTGTCATTACTTTCGGTGCCATTATCTCAGAAATGAAATGAGATATAGACTTTTCGCTACTGACAACTTAGATCACCTTTAAGTGATCTATGCTGCTGGAAAAAGATTTGAAATCGTAGAGTAAGCCTGCAGTGGAATTTTTTTTGTATGTTGCATGGTTCATGAGATATTGTGAAATGACTGTCACAAGGGTTCAAGGAGTGCCTGTCCAGTGCTTTTCAGTGCCCATATCTGGGAAACGATGTGAGATATGGTTTTGGTCAAAGATTGTACTGTAACCTACTCACTGTCATGGTCACAATGACACTTGAATTTTTTTCCTAGCTGTTACAGTTCCCAGGATATGGACAAATTACTGTTACAAGTGTTCAGTGGCCTGTAGGGCTGCTGTATGGCTCTGTAGATATGCATAAATTGGAGTGTAGCCTGCACTCCCACAAATGCATATTGTTATGCAGAAATGGGCAAATTGGTGGGAGCATGGGGCCCTCTCCCACCAATACATGTTTTTTAGTAGTTATTATAGGGGTGTGCACAGTCTGGTGTGGTATATCTCTTGAGTTAACAAGTTGCATTTCAATTGGACGTATGGTGTTTGCACAGTGAAGCACCAAAATGCACTTTTAGGCACTTTAATGTTACGCCTCAAATGTTCCACGTTACTAACTTTGCACCTATTCAATGGATTTGCACAAAATTTGGAGTGAGTGGTCTGGTGTAGTAGATCTCTTGAATTACCAAGTTGTGTTTCAGTTGGACATATGGTGTTTGCACAGTGAAGCGCCACAAAATGCACTTTTAGACACTATAATGTTAAACCTCAAATTTTGCGCTTTAATAACTTTGCAACTGTTCAATGGATTTGCATAAAAATTTGGAATGCACAATCTGGTATCATAGATTTCTTGACTTACCAAGTTGCGTTTTGGTCAGACGTACGATATCTGTGCAGCAAAATTCCAAAAATTGCACTTTTTGCCCTTTTGCACATTTTGTCCCTGTGGTTCTGGCGAACACCGTGTGGTCTATTGGTCCAAAACTTGGGACGTAGAAAGAGCTTGAGTCAAGGAACATGCCAGCATTGGTTTGGTGAAAAAATATTAATCCTTTCAAAAGTTATTAAACTTTTAATTTCCCATTATATCCTATGGAAAAATGTATATGTATATTTTGTGAAAGAAGAATGGCAATCTTGCTATCTGGTCTTCCCTCACAGCTGAAGATTTTGCATGCTCATGGCAGAAGATTTTCTCGCAGCTGAACATTTTGCTATCTCATGACTGAAAAATTTTTAAAGGTGTAAAAACTTTAGAACTGCATATCTCATTAACGGTTTAGTCTTTTTATTTGAAATTTACAGCATGTTGAAGGGAAGACCTAGAGATGTGAGTTATGCCGTTTAGGTGTTGGGGACTTATTATAGGGGTGCAGTCACACCCCTATATTTAGGGTTGAGTAGGCACGCTAATGTTAAACCTCAAATTTTGCATGTTAATAACTTTGAACTGTTCTACAGATTTGCACAAAATGTAGAACGCACGGTCTGGTGTGGTAGATCTCTTGATTTACCAAGTTGTATGTCAGTTGGACATATGGTGTTTTCACAGCGAAGCGTCAAACAATGCACTTTTAGGCATTTTAATGTTAAACCTCATATTTTGTGCATTAATAACTTTGCAACTGTTTGACAGATTTGCACAACATTTGGAATGCACAGTCTGGTGTGGTAGATCTCTTGATTTACCAAGTTGTGTTTCAGTCAGATATACCGTTTTTGTGCAGCGAAGCACCAAAATGCACTTTGCCACTTTTGCAAATTTTATGTCCATGGCACTGCACAGACACCATGTGGTCTATTGGTCCGAAACCAGATGTCCCTAGGGAAGACCAGATGACCCCAGGGAAGACCAGATGGGGCAAATTGGGATGACCATATCTCCATAATGGTTTGTTTTTTTTACTTGAAATTCTCAGGGTGTTGAGGGGATGTCCTAGATATGTGAATTATGCTGCTTAGGTGTTGAGGAATTAATTGATTGCAGAGATAGTCAATGATGAAGTTGATGTTTTTCCCACAGGATTACATTGCAGTCTGTATCCTGACTTTCAGCACAGATATCTCATAGAAACATAGACTTTGATGGCAGATAAGGACCGCTTGGCCCACCTAGTCTGTCCATTTCCATACCTACAAGATAAGCTGCAGATCCTAGTTAACCAATAGCTCATTTCTTCCTACCCCCCACAAAAAATTGTCTTATGTCTGTCCCATGCATTCTTGAATTCTCCCACTGTTTCAGAAATTAAGCGAGATACAGAGTTTTCACTACTGGCTGCTTAGATCACCTTTAGGTGATCCATGCTGCTGGAAAAATATTTGAAATTGTAGAGTAAGCCTGCAGTGGAATTTTTTTGGTATGTTGCACGGTTCATGAGATATTGAGAAATTACTGTCACAAGGGCTCAAAGAGTGCCTGTCCAGTGCTTTTTGGTGCCCATATCTTGGAAATGGTGTGAGATATGGGTTTGTTCAGTGATTGTCACATAATCTACTCGCTGTCATGGTCACATCGACACTTTAATTTTTTTCATAGCTGTTACAGTTTGCACGAAATTTGGAATGCACATTCTGGTAAGAAAGATCACTTGATTTACCAAGTTGCGTTTTGGTCAGATGTACAGTTTTTGTGCAGCGAAGTGCCAAAAACTGCACTTTTTACCACTTTTGCTCATTTTTTGCTCATGATGCTGCGTGGACACCATGTGGTCTAGTGGTGCAAAATGTGGGACATAGAAAGAGCTTGGGCCAAGGAACATGTCGTATGTTTGTTTGTTCATAACATGTCCAGCATTGGTTTGGTGAAAAAATATTAATCCTTTCATTTCCCATTATATCCTATGGGAAAATTGATATGTATAGTTTGTGAAAAAGAATGGCAATCTGGCTATCTGGTTTTCCCTCACAGCTGAAGACTTTTCATGCTCATGGCAGAAGATTTTCTCGCAGCTGAAAATGTTGCTATCTCATGGCTGAAGAATTTTCAAAGGTGTAAAAAATTTACAGGATGTTGAGAGAATGACCTAGAGGTGTGAATTATGCTGTTTAGGTGTTGGGGAATTATTATAGGGGCACAGTCACGCCCCTATATTTAGGGTTGAGTAGGCACTTTAATGTTAAACCTCACATTTTGCATGCTAATAACTTTGCAACTGTTTAACAGATTTGCACAAAATTTGGCAAGCACAGTCTGGTGTGGTATATCTCTTGAGTTAACAAGTTGCATTTCAATTGGACATATGGTGTTTGCACAGCGAAGCACCAAAATGCACTTTTAGGCACTTTAATGTTACGCCTTAAATGTTCCGTGTTACTAACTCTGCACCTGTTCAATGGATTTGCACAAAATTTGGAGTGAGTGGTCTGGTGTAGTAGGTTTCTTGAATTACCAAGTTGTGTTTCAGTTGGACATACGGTGTTTGCACAGTGAAGCACCACATAATGCACTTTTAGACACTATAATGTTAAACCTCAAATTTTGCGCCTTAATTACTTTGCAACTGTTCAGTGGATTTGCATGATATTTGGAATGCACAGTTTGGTGTGGTAGCTCTCTTGATGTACCAAGTTGCATTTTGGTTGGAGATACAGTTTTTGCACAGCAAAGCACCAAAAAATGCACTTCTCACCACTTTGAGATGTTTTTTGTCTGTGGCACTGCACAGACACCATGTGGTCTATTATATATATATATATATCTATATCATATATATATATATATATATATAGATATATATATATATATATCTATATATATATATATATGTAATAGTGCATGGTAGTGCCACTATAGTTAGGTTACGTAGTCATTTCTATGTTAAACTTCAAATTTTGCACTTTAATAACTTTTGAACTGTTTGTTTGATTTGCTTGAAATTTGGAATGTGAAATAATTTGTCATAGTTCTCTGGGTCTGGAAATGTTCGTGTTGGTCAGATGTACAGTTGTGCAACCATAGCACACTCAAAAAGTGAATTTTCCCCAATGTCACAAATTATTTATCCACCCATAATGCACTGAAGAATGCATTTGAGTGGGTTCAAACTGGGTTGCCTACATGCATTCTGGCTTGCACTGGTGCCTTTTGAAGATCTGGTGAAAGAGTATTGCTCTGTTCAAAAGTTATTGCATTTTTTGTGTCCCATTATAGCCTATGGGAAATTTATAAGTGTGCTGTGAAAACAATTGCGATCACATTTTTTGATTGAGCTTGCTCAAAAATGTTGTTGTGCTGCCGCCATCTTGTTTTCAGTTAGCAAGAGAGAAAAAACACTGTAATTCAAAAAATGCTGCATTTTAGAACACACCAACCACTGGGTTTACCTAATCGGGCCACGAGGAACATGCCCCAGGTATTAGTTTTTTGCCAGCTAGTCCGGAAATATGTTTTTTTTATTTTTTTTCCATGTTTTGATCATACAAACATTTTTGTTTGCTCACAAACATTTGCGCTAACTCCAAAAAGTAACCACGCTAACATTTTTTTGTGTGTGCTAACATTCCCATTATAAAGATAGGACAATTGTGCAAACATGAAAGTAATCGCGCTATCACTGTATGACCAAATCTTGCTAAATGCTGTTTTCTTTGTCACTTGATTGTGGCAAGCTGGATTGTGATATTGGCCTGAAATTTTCAGAGTGGCAAGCCATAGTGTGACAGATGTGCCTTTAGGTGGCTTGATGTGGAAATATTGAACAGGCTCATTGTTACACCATTCCAAATTTCAGAAATTTTCCCATAGGATAACATTGCGGCTGTTGTTTTCTTTGTCACTTCACTGTGGCAACATGGATTGTGCTATTGACCTGAACTTTTCAGGGTGGACAGCCCTAGTCTGACAGATGTGCCTTCTGTGGTTTGGCATGGAAAAAATGAACAGACCCATAGTTATAGCATTCCAAAATTCAGAAATTTTCACATAGGATAACACTGCTGCGCCTGAGATGCCTTTCGGGACCCGTATCTCGAAAATGATTTGAGATACAGACTTTTCATCACAAAAAATGCCTAGTCTCCTTTCTATAGGGGCACTAAGTGTAGAAGTAGGTGGGAAAGCCATAAAAACCATGAAATTTGATTATTTTTCTACCTTGTACGGTTCCTGAGATATTTGCGAATTAGTGTTCCAGTTGATCATTTTCATGTCTGTAGGCCACTATTATGCCCTCAGTGTTAACAGTCACAGTGTTTCTTGGTGCCCATATCTTATAAACTATGCAAGATACAGATTCAGTCGATGTATGTTTTGAGCAGTGCTCATTATCATGATTACACCAACACTTACATTTTTTTCCTAGCTGCTAAGGTTCCCGAGATATGGGCAAATTAGTGTCATAAGGGCTGCTTGCCTTATAGGGCTGCTGTATGGCTCCATTCTTATGTGTAAGTGGGAGCGCAGGGCCCGGATGGCCTGTGCTCCCACAGACACATATCATTATGCACAATTGGGCACCTTGGTCAGGGGCCCCACGCTCCCACCAACACATTCCATTTTCTTCTTACAGTACACTTTTAAAAAAGAAAGGAAATTCTTTGCAAAAACTCTGTTAATGCATCAGTTAGAGTTGATTCCACACTGACAAAAGTGTGTAAATTCCATGTTAGGGTTACCACCCCACCACCTCACCTCCACACCACCTCCTCAAAACCCTAACTTCTCATTCCCCCTCAACTCCCCCCCACACACATACACATGTGCAAGACACATGCAACATTGTACAACACTTTACCACTCCAGTACATCTGTAAGCACAATAATCACAACACTGTACTAATTTCACATAACACTATGTAATGAAAAAACAAATACAGTATAAGCAACCCTATACTGCTACCACAGTGTGATGACACATTACTGCTGCCATATTGTCCTAATACAATGACACTTAGTCTATACACATATTCAAATGATTGATTTATGTGTCATACTCTAACAATTGGGTCACTGCAAGTATCGACGCTACCACATAGGCATGTGGTAGCAGGACAGATACACCTGACACATACACAGTACTTTGGAGATACTGCTCCGGTAGCTGTTATGCTGCTGCATTACCTAGAAATACTCACTAACAGTATGTTATGGTTACCGTTGCATGTTACAACTGTTGCTTTTACATCTTACTTGTAAACTATGTTACAAAAATGTACTTTTATTACTACCACTGTTTGTTATTAGGACTGACTCACTGTATCACAAAACAAAATGCAAACATCCAATGACTGTTGCTAGGCTCACAGAAACTGTCATTTGTGATACACTATGTGTGGATAACATACTGTGTGATTCATCAGCTGTTAACTATTGAAATATGGGCATCTATGCCATGATTGCCCAACATGTGCTTTTACCCTCAAGCCACTATGATGGCAGAACTTATACACTTGGTGGATTGTGATGATGCCTGTGTCTTGTGGAACATTTATAGAGTTGAATCTCACTTTTGTTACCTGATCCTGCTTGTCCCTGGTTGCTTGTCTTGCCTTGGCCCTTCTCTTGCTTGCATATGTGTGTGTGTGGGGGGGGAATGTGGAGCTAGGGTTTTAAGGAGGGTGTGTGGGGTGAGGTCATGGAGTGGCAACCCTAACGTGGAATTTCCATACTTTTGTCAGTGTGGAAACAACCCTAATTGATGCATTAACAAAGTTTTTGCAAAGAATATATACCCCCTCGTGACCCTCCCCCTTCTGATCTGGAAAATCCCTTCTGTACTAGTAGTCTTGTCCCCCTATCCCTCCTCTCCACCAGGAAATACATGTTCAGCTCACCAAACCTCTCCTCATAGGAGTATTTCTTTAATCCCTTGATCACCTTTGTTGCCCTGTGCTGTATACCCTCCAACAATTTGATGTCTTTCTTCATGAATGAGCACCAGAACTGCACACAGTGTTCCAGGTGCAGCCTGAGCAGTGACCTGTAAAGGGGCAGGATCACCTCCTTATTTCTAGAGTAGATTCCCCCCGCTATGCACCCCAGCATCCTGTTGGCTTTTGCTGCCACCTTCCTGCACTGAGCCGAGTTGTTCATACTCCCTGTTATGAGCACTCCCAGATCCTTCTCCTCCTTGGTGCATTCCAGCTGTACCCCCCCCCAAGCTGATAGCTCCTCGCCTGGTTATTAGCGGTGAAGTGCAATACCTTGCACTTTTTGGTGTTAAACCCCAACTGCCATGCTTCCAACTACTCCTGTAGTTTGGTCAGGTCCTCCTGCACCCCCACCACCCTTCGATGTCATCTACCACTACTCCCATCTTTGTGTTGTCCACAAAGAGACTGATTTTACCCGTATTCCCTGGGAGATATCAGCAATGAGAATCCCAAACAACACCAGTCCCAACACTGATCCCTGCGACACCCTGCTCGTCACAACCCTCAGAGAGGAGAGTCCCCCACCACTACCATCACCATCACCCTTTGCTGCCTTCCTTTCAGCCAATTGGTGATCAATTTCACCATCTATGTTCCCATCCCTATATTCTCCAGCTTCCCCCCAGCCTCCCATGTGGCATGGAATCAAAGGCCTTACTGAAATTCAAATACAGGACATCCACCGCACAGCTTTTGTCCAGTTCCCTTGTCAACCAGTTGTAGTACTCAATCAGGTTTGTCTGGCAGGATCTTCCTGAGACAAACCCAAGCTGCTAACTGTCCTGGAGACCGTTGTTCTCCAAAAATGCCATCAGCTTCTCTTTTAAGATCACCTCCATCATGTTTCCATCAGTTTTCACACAATTGATGTGAGGCTCACTGGTCAGTCCCCCTTCAGTATTTCTAACAAAAAATGAAAGAAAAATACAGTTGTTTGCTACTTGAAATATGTTTTGCTGAGTATTGTTGCGCCAGAAAAAAATATTTCCATGTTGCTAGGTAGAAAATACACCCCCCAAATGAGACAGTGATGACGTGTTGTTTCTACTAAGAGAGCTAAGAGAGAATGCTGTGATGTTTCTTTGTGTTTTTTGTTTAACAGAGAGCTTGCAAATAGTGATTTATTTTTGTTTTGGTTTTATTTTGGTTAAAGAGAGTGGTATTTCATCGAGGATGTGTTTCCAGGGTGATGGTTTTATGGTCAGGAGGAAGTAACACGGAATCGGTTTTTATTTTCTGTGACATGTTTGAGAATGTAGTGTGACAACAGTGCTTAAAAAAATCAGAATGTTTCAATATTCTTACTGTAAATGGAAAGGCTCTGGCAGAAACAGAAATCTGCAGTGTGTCAGCCTCGTAAACTCCTATTGTAGGTAACAGTTCTATTGAAGTAAAATTGGCAGCTAAAATGCATCTTTTTCTTTTTTGTATTGTGTCAGGTAGGCAGAGAGCCATGGTGAAGTGCAGGCAGGTGTTCATTAAGTCACATTGGGGGGGGGGGTGCAGCATCCAGTTAAGCACAGAAAGGTTCGGCAGGAGTAGTGTCAGTAACATGGAGAAGGTACAGCATGAGGTGGTATTGTGGAGAGTGTAGGAGGTGTAATGAGTGTGGAGTGCGAGGTATTGTTTGAAATTAAACTTTTTTTAATTACTATTTTCGCAAACTGGTTCTTTTGCTAAGGGAAGCAACAGGAAGTTGACTGCAGAGACACCGAGAAGTGTGATGTCAACGTTTAGAGCAGGAACGGTCAGCAGTGTGTGTGAATGAGCATCTTGCTGTCCTTGCCAGTCGTTCATGGTCAGACTGATTCCAGTGGGGGTTCATGATGTGGCTGAGTGGCGGCTGGAACTTTTCCCATTGGTATATCATAGGATTTACAATGGGGAAACGGTGCCAGTCAGGCAATCAGAAGGCAGGCTTTTTCAGGCCCATTGTATAATTTCCCATAACCCCCTCACCATGGTCACACCTGGAAATGAAACTTGTTTCTATGTGCTTTTCCAGGCCAAACATTTTAAATAAATAACATTTACCTGTATGGATATCTACATCAAAATCATTTGAAAACTATTAACTTGTTCACTGTCTTTACGAGTAATATGACCAGCAAGGGAACCTAAGGTCATATGAAAAACAATGTGAAATGTATTGGTTTGCTAAACTGTATGTTCAGAACCTCCCTCAGTTTATATAACCACTGTACTGGAATTATGCTACAATGGCATAAATTAAAGAATGAAAGATATGATCTATTACCAGCAAACATTTGGTTTCAAGAACCTTTTGGATGCATATTAGTGTTCAAATTCAGAAAAAGCTTTGCTGTCTATTGGCATTGTAATTTCATGCTTTTTACTTTAACAGCTGTGATTTGAGCAGCTATGCAAATGTGCTTGTTTTATAACGTTTTCCCTTCAAACCAAATGGTGCAATCTTTATGCAGAGTTCTGGAGAGGCAATCAGTAATACTGCTGTTTCTACAATCTGCTCAGTGTGCTTCAAATCAAGAACACTATAACATATTATTTAATGTTTCTTTTCCATCCTTACATTTTTGAAAGCAAGCTGGAATTACATAAGCACAGAGTTACAGATGTCTTGGATAATTACTGCCAACTATATGTTTGTGCCATCTAAAGGAAGTTATTTATTTACAAGTTGTAGACTATAAAAGGCACACTGAACCACACATCCTTCTCAGGTAACTTGGGAACACAGGAAATAAATGGTCCATAGCATAAGATTGTGCATATGGGCAATAGCATGCAGTAAAGTGCCATGCAAGTACTGTACAGTAAAACATAGTGCAAAACTCAAAATGGTCACCTCAGCTAATTTGCTTTACCTGATAAGTTATCTTCCTATCACCATTAATAGCTGCTGGTTTGCTAAAATAAATAAATTATTTTGAGTCTTTTTGGGTGAGTAAACCACTGAGGTATAGTAAGAACAAATTGCAGGCACATTGGAAACAGGGAGGGCAGGGTCTTTCATGGCTAAAAGGATATCATCTGGCCTTCCTGAGTGCATAAGACCATGAATGGTTTGAGAACAACTTAAAGTGCTCTGTCCTATAGATACACATGGAGCAACAACTAATGATCAATTGCTCAGCAAGTATTTCTCTGTATGGGCCCTTACCCCAAGGGGCTATCCAGACAAGGGTGGAGAACACAAGAAAAATGCTTACAATGGATCTGACACCAATTGATATGATGCTGCCATGAGGCAACAATATACTTCTGGTTGACAAGAAACCCTATCATGGGAAGCCTGAAAGGGAAAAGGAATACACCATGTCTGAGACCTTCTGATCCCACATTCTCATGGATTACAATCTTTTGAATATCTCTGTAATACGTATAACACTGCTAGGTCAGATCAATGGAAATTCTTCCAACTCTGTAGTGCACTGCAGGGCTTACTGCATGCAGCAGCTCTTGCTATGAAGACCTCATTGGCCTCTTCCCCAGTGGGCTGGCGTTGACTGCCCAGAGGTAGAGCAGGCATTATATACTGAAATCTCTGAGATGCCCAGCCACCACAGACCCATACAGCAAAAGCACTCTGGGAAGAGGAAATGGACTCTAAGTAGTCAACACAATAATGGTCCCAAGTGTTGGCTCACAGGTCATACTACCTGCAGCAATGCCAGATATTGCCTTATTCAGAATAAGGTCCTGTGCACTATCGGTACAGAACTTTCCTAGGTACTGCATAGAATGGCTTTGGTCCTGTTGGATCAATGCTGGTGATATCAGGAGGACCATAGCAATATATCCTGTGAAACTGCCCTACTCTGACTTATTTCTGGAAGAGGGTATACACCACACGCCAGTGTATCCTGGACTCTGCCTTCCCATTCTTAACTTACATCCTTAGTCTACCGCAAGATATCCATCACCTCAATTCCTTTCATGGATGTTGGTTAAGTGCAGTGGCCATTTAGGCAAAACACTTCATTTTGCAGAGATGGATAACTATGGAACCTTCCTTCTTACTTAAGTGGAAACAGTCCGCTGGTACTCTGGCCATCATGAGCACATTAGCCCCCTTACATTGGGGAAAATACCAAGAGTGTACCCACATTTGGGGTTCCAACTTGCAGTACCTCACTGATGCAGTGACCTAGCAGAGTTATAGGTGATTTAATGTAAAAGACACACTATGGTTCTTCTCTATGACTACATATTAAAGGGTGCTCCCTTCCCCTTTTCTTTCCTAGGTATCAGTGACTTGTCATTCTGTGTCAGAATAACAATACCTGTTATTTCCTAGAAGATGCTCCTGTCTGTTAGGACACCTTATTGTCATATCGTATTTTGTGTACTTTTTTTGGTTACCAGGATAGTTTGCAATTCACAGTCAATTCTCATAAGATTATGGAGATATAAATAGCTCTTATATCATGAAGAATGTTTGTAATAATTACATGAATTCAGTGACTATTATTGTTAGCAAACTGACACTATAGATATTGTATTGTACCTGTGTCTGCATTTTAAATGGAAATGTAATAAAGATTTTAACTACAAAGAAGCATGGTACAAATATAAATAAAAATAAACCCTGTACATTTGAATATAATATAAAAAAGGAAGAAAGAATGACCACAAAATATCCACTTTATACAGATGCAGCTTGGTAGCGACCGATTGCTACAGGCAGAGGCAATGGTAAGAGAAAAAAAGCAAGAAAGAAGAGGGAGCTGTTTGCATTACACAAGAGTGGAGCACAGGGTTTAGTTGCAGGATCAAATATGAGCAGAGAGCTGGTAGAGGACAGCCTTAAAGGGGAGGGAGAAGACAAGAACAAGAGGGCAAGAAGAAGGTTGTTTCGGGGGGGGGGGGTGAATTGATAGGAGAAATTAAATTGCCCAGCAGAATACTGAAAAGGGAGTAGGAAGCAGATTAATGGAGGGAGAAGAAGGGTGTTAAAGCGAGAGCTGGTTTGAGTGGAGCAAACCTTGGATATCACTGATGTTGCACTGCAGTTGCTTCCAGCTTGGAGACTGAGGCACCTGAGGCAAAAAGGGCATGGGGTCATAATGTTGCATCCGAAACTGCTCAGAACAATAATGCCACAGACAAAATGGCGTGTAACAAAATAAGGTTGGGAGAAAATGCCGACTGCAACACAACAGTGCACACCATTAGGAACAACAACTACATCTTTATTTTTGCAGGAGGCTGCACTACCCCGCAACCCCTGCCATGGGGAGCTTTGCCCCCACACTCCCCAGACTAAAATTAACCACCTCCAAGTGGGGTGTGGACTTAGGGGATGGGGAGCAAGTTGTGAGAGGGGAAAATCTTTGCTTTGTAAAATAAAAAAGCCACAGCACAAAGGGACCTGGGGGAAACTGAACCACAGCCCCAGGTCCCTGACGCTGCCAGGTCTTGTGCTCTAATCACTCCACCACAGGAGTGGCTTGACCAGGCTCCACACTGGCAGCCTACTTGACACTCCCCCCTTGTGTGCCTACAGTGACAGGGGTAGCAGTTATTACCACATGCTGAGAAAACCGTTTCACTGTTGATACTTTCGCACTTTCTGCAGCATGGTCACTCATGAGCTGTTTTGGCAGCGCTATATTGACCGGTACCAGCTAAAAGTACAATGTCATCTATGTACTGTATATATCTACATATGAGGTGACATAGATTGCGGGATGTCATTCAGAAAAATACAGAACAGGACTGGGCCAGGATGGAGTGTGTTGGATATAAATCTGGAGGAGGAATGACTGCATGTCACAATGTTGCACTAAATGAATATTCCCCACCAGTAAGGCACAGAGGTTAATAGGCAAGCCCTATGTGAAAACAGCAATTATTCTACATACTTAATAGATTTCTTGATGTTAGTAATAGAAAAACCTGACAAAGCAAAGCATTAAAATTTTTAAGGGAAATGTCACCTGCCAATAAAGGGCACTGCTATGATGCATTGTTTGCCCTAAATATGTAGGCATCTTCTATCTCTTTGCACATTTGGAAAAATCAATTTGTTAGGGACAGTGCTCTATTTTTTTGTAGTTACTCAATATCTACAAATATTATATTGCTAATATATTCATGTTGTGTTGGTGGCCGGTGGAGCAACTGAAGTCTTTTGTGAACTATTTGGAACTATCCAGTCTGAAATTTTTAGTAACATGGATCTCAGAATGGCTTGGATATATGTATATCCAAGAACAATGTTTGCTGTTTGGTGATAGACCTTTTTCACGAAGGAAATGGATAGGAATTCTTTGTTGCACTTTGACAGTTGCCACCCCCACAATACCATGGAAAACATGCCTAAAAGGCAGCACATTAGTGTAAAAAGGAATGATTTGGATGACAGTAGTTTTACCAATAGGGTAAAGGAGCTAGGACAAAAACTTACACAAAGAGGATATAATGAGAATTGTGCATCAAAAGCAGAGAAGTTTGCAACAAGTGTGGAAAGGGAAATCCATATGGTTGAAAATTGTCTGCCTCTGAAGCATGAGTCCAGTAACAAGAAAATAGTCAATTCTGTGCCTTCACGCCTCAGTCCTTTAAAGTGAAAGAAACAGTTGAAAAGAAATGGCTAATGTTTGTAGGAGTACTATTGCAGAAATGGGTATCTGAGAAACCAAGAATGTTGTATAAGCAAGGTAGGACTACGGGAAATAAATTAATACATGGTCTACTGTACATAAACCTTCAAAACTATCCTCATATGTTTTCAGGGACTGCATCAGAAAACATATGAGGACAGATTAACAGAGCTCAATATGTATACCCTAGAGCAAAGGAGGGAGAGAGGTGATATGATCGAAACAATCAAACAGCTTTAGGGCATTAACAAGGTGAAAGAGTCTAACATGTTTCAATATAAGAAAAATAGCATGACAAGAGGACACAGCATGAGATTAGAGGGATGACAATTAAAGGGTAATGTGAAGAAGCTCTTTTTCACTGAAAATGCATGCATGGTGGATGCACGGAAAGGCCTACCTCAGGAAATGGTGGATATGAATACAGTGCAGGGCTTCAAACAGGCATGGGATAGGCATAAGGGGGATATAAATAGGCCATTGACAGAGTAAAGACCCATGGCACATTCATAAGATAGAAAAAATAAGCAGACTGGATCAGCTTTGCGGTCCTTATCTGCCTTCAACTTCTATTTTTCTGTAAAACAAATATTGCCTCAGACCATATCCAAATTACCCATATGGAATTTTCAATGTGGGGCTTGTAAATTCTGTGGACACATAGCCAGAGGAAATTGTGCTGAACACACATTTACAGGCAAAAAATATTACACAAAGGATTGTATAACTTGGGGTACTGAGTCAGTGGTTTACCTAGTCACATGTAGTTGCAAGGCATTCTATACTGGCAAGACAGACAGGAAATTTAAGGGAAGAGTAGGCAAGCATCTGTGTGCAACTGAGAAAGGGGACATGGAAAATGCACTAGCTTCACATATCCTGATAAAAGGAAAGGGAAACACTTTTTGGTTCCAATGGATAGATAAGCTAGCAACAAAGCAAATAGGTGGGGACAAAGATCAGAAATTACTGTGGAGAGAAGCATTTTGGCAATATTTAATTTTAGACAACTTCCTCATCAGGTCTTAATAATAAATTCCAGCTATCCCAGTTCCTGTAGTTTCTGTTAAGACTATGGGTTTCCTGGTTTAAGTCCCCCGGTTTTCATTCCCTAATCTGCTAATTGCTTGGTCTTAAATTAGGAGAGTGATGTACAGCCATGTGATATCCCCTTTACTGCTATTCTGTGGCATTGAGCCTGGAAATGTATTTTGTATTTCTAAGAATCTACTATGAGAATTCAACAAAATGTAAATATACAAGAAATAAGTATGATCATTAATCTTGAACAGTATTGGAATATTGAAGTTTTTATCGATATTTACCTGTTCTTTCCCTCCCCATTTCCTCCTGCTATCCCATTCCCTCCTTCCCTCCCCACATCTCCACCCCAGTTCTTTTGGCCCCAACCAGACCCCACCCCCAAGAACTCCCCTCCCTTACTCTCCACCTCATTTTCTGTCTCATTCATCCTTTCCTTTCCTTGCTTTTCCTGGTTACCCTTACCTTATGCATTCTTGTATTCCTTCCCCATTTCTTCCCTCCAAATATTTTTTAATCAGTGCCTTTTACAGTGTATGGCTTTTGTACTGTTTCTATTTTAATATTTGTTGCTATCACTCTTGTACATTTGCACATAACTGCACTCGGTCATTGTTTTTATTGTAGGGCTATGTCTTTGGCATACCATACTCTGGTACTGTACCTTTAATTAATTGCTATAAAATTCTAGTTCAGATTATGACACCACGCCATGAGAAAGTGCCTGGCCCTTGGCAATGATGGAACAATGGTAGCTGAGTCTTTGTTTGTTTAGTTCTGTACTTCTCAATGTACACTGGATTTCCAATAAAATTAATTTCACACAATGGACTCAGTGCACTATGCCTATGCGCTGTGCATACCCAGCATGTAGGCATCCCTAAGTGGCAAAGCCACACAGCAGGTGACCAACCGGACCCCGGTGGCATGCTCAAAAGGGGGTGCACATCCTTTACTGCATGTCCACCTGCAGTGGGTGACTGATCAGTGGAGGGGACAGATTCCACATCATTCACAAAGGTGCGGAGGGGTGGTAGACAGGGGTGCAGGCCACACCCACAGGCACCCTGCAGTAGCCAATACATGCCCTCTCCATTCCAGAGTTGGTAGCCCAGCAGATCAAGCAGCCCACATCATACTAAAGCTTCCAGTCCTCCTGATATGCTGGGAGGGCTGCAAGCAACTAACTGGCACCTGCTGGAACTGCATTGGGCCTGGTCGGTACCAGGATATACCAGTACTCAGAATCCCCTGCTCCACATGGAGCAGGAATCTAGTCCACCAGTGGGATGGGCATCCAACTGGATGCCTGCCTGTGTCCATTGCTCCAGTCACTTTTCACCTCATCCATTGTGCTCCAATGCATCTGTGTGGTGGAGCCACAGGCAGGGACACCGATATTGTGCATAGCACATGGG
This sequence comes from Neoceratodus forsteri, assembly GCA_016271365.2. Classification (NCBI taxonomy): domain Eukaryota; kingdom Metazoa; phylum Chordata; order Ceratodontiformes; family Ceratodontidae; genus Neoceratodus; species Neoceratodus forsteri. Next base: position 1,072,325,203 of record CM028131.1, read on the forward strand.
TGTGCTTGTCCCCAGAGCTGCACAGAGCCACTGACAGGGAGCTCACCTGTAGTGCATACCTGTGCCCCTTAATGCATAAGCCCCAATATCCTCAATGAGTGGTACGTTTCTGAGATACATGAATACTCGGCTTGTTGCCTGAAACTGAACTGATTTTACACTGGTGGCACCATGTATGGTTTCTGAATGGCCTCATTCCATTACTTCAAATTAAGAATACTACAGTACATCCTATGTTTTAATGTTTCTTTCCTGCCCTTACATTTTTAAAAGCCTGCCATAATCAGACAAGCACACAGTTATAAAACTCTTGAATTTTTACTTGGTAATTACATGTTTGTGCCATCTAAAGAAAATTATTTAGTTAGTTACAATCTGTTGATAATAAAAGGGGGACTTCTGGTGTGATGCCTGCCTGCTAAGATGCACTGTTAGACTGCTCCCCTACCCTACCCTACCAGTTCTTACTTAAATAAATACCTCACTTACTGGAATTTACACTGGGGATAAAGTGATACTGTGACATCCGGTGAGCATCCAGACCGCACATTGTCCGTGATTATGGATGCAGAGATGAAACCGACACAAATGAAGCACACCCGGCCGCCGCTGGCTGAAGACAAGCATGCAAAGCAGGCTAAAGCATACAATGTAAAGCAACCTACTCAACCTAACCCCCAGGCAGTACTCATCGAGGCAAAGTGCATGGAGGAGCTGGTATCCATGAAAGAGACCTTGAAGCTTCTGGCGGCCGAATTCAAGGGTATGCAGGCCTGACTCGATCAGCTTATGATTCGTACAGTGGACAACGAGGCCCACATTCATCCCTCGATGACTGGAGGAGTAAAATGGAGCCAGAAGTTATTATCCTGTGCCAGAGGCTTAAGAAAACAGAAGAGCGGCTGGAAAAATCTAGAGGGCCGCTCACGGCGCAACATCCTGGTGGTCTTGTGTTTACCGGAGTGGGAAGAGGGCATCACTGCTGTCAAATTCACTAAGAAACTATGCAAAACATTTACGGGACCCTCTCCTAATGGCCCCTGGTATATCATAGAGAGAGCGCATGTACCGCTCCTTAAGGCCAATGCCCCCAGCTGGTTCTCCCTCCGAGACCATTCCTCTTTCATATGCTTAATTTTTTGGTCAAGCAGCATGTCCTGAATCAGCTGAAGGAAATTAAAGAGATTCAATGGTCTGGGGAAAAACTGAGAGTAGTCCAGGATCTACCATATTTGGTGCGCTAGAAGAGATTGGCTCTCCGCCCCTTGGTAAGCAAACTGATCCTTGCTGGTATTACATTTAGAGTCTGTTACCAGGCGACCCTGCAGGTGCACAGAGACGGGCAATGGAAGTCCTTTGAGATGCTTGAGACCACCACCACAGAATGTAGGAATATGTTCTCTGATATATTCAAATGAGGACTTGTTTAATGTCTGAGCCAGTGGGGACACCATGCGGCTTAGTAAGCATTAATCACCGACAGAGGAGGGCTCTACCGGTGATTAATGCCCGCTGGGGGGGCGTTGTTGCACGAGGGCAAAGCCTGAGGGTTCAACCCCCCAGCGGGCATTAATCACCAGTAGAGCCTGATGCTGGAGGTGATTAATGCCCTTGTAACACGGACAAGATCAAGGGCTCCCTACCTCTCTCTCCATATGTGTGTCCTGCATTCCTGTGGCACAGTCTCGCTGCTCGCTGGCTAGATCCCCGGTTTCTCTCGCTAACCCCCGGCCGGCAGAGTGCCACTTGTGACCAAGTGGCTGTCGTGGCCACTGCAGGAGCAACACGGCATTATGAGACGATAATGCCGTGTTGGGCTTGTGAACGCGCTTCCCACAACAGCAACACGGCATTATCGTCTCACAATGCCGTGTTGCTCCTGCACCATGTGATGCCCTCCCGCCTATCGCATGGCGCCCTGGCAGGGCTCTCCATAATGCCGGGTTACAAAGTGCAGTATTGCAGACCTGCACCAGCAGAACTTTTCAATTTAAATTTCACCAGGATGATCTCCAATATTCCCAGTGCAGAAACTTCATTATCTCCTCGGGCACTTCGCGGGCAAGATCTACAGGCACCTTTTTATCGTTTGATATTTAATATTGCTGGTCACTTTAGTCCTATGGTTCAAGTTTGTCTTAGTTTACCGACACTCCCGGTAGTCAGGACACTACCTAATTTATCTGACCATATATCTCGATGATTTCTATGGCCTCAAGATGGGACCTCATAGCCATATTTGTAATGTATTAATGTGCCCTCTCCTAAGATTGGGCCTTTGGGGCAAGTCAGAGTTCTTTTTATCAGAATTGTTTTATTCTTCATGTTCTTGTTCTATTTTTAGTAATGGAGTCCCAATTTTCCCCCATCTAGGGCAACTGGGACTATGCTATTGGGGTTAATTTGATTAGACTGGTACTAGATATAATTTGTTGACGTTGATTGCAGTTTAATGATTGGATTTAACTAGTATGATGTGTCTAGATATGTGGGAGGGGAAGGGGTGCGGGTCTAGTGGGTAGTATGGTCATCATCACATCAAGCGTGACAAAAGAAGATCAGTCGTATGCACTGGGGGATGATTTTGTTTATCACACCAACTTCAGAACCACACTAATGAATTCTTGGGATGGAAAGAGGGGATGGGATAGTGTGTGTGTAACCCCTAGGTGGTGCTATCCCAAGGGCTACTACCCCTGCCTGCTTGGCTAGCAGCAGGTTAAGGGGCCTGAGTTCTGAAATGGGTGCCTCCACCCAGAGGTCAGGGATGGTAGTGGTCAAACCAGCCTGGGCACAGCCCTCTGGGACACCATAGCCCCCTCTTTCCCTGCTAGTGACCAAAACAGTACACAATAATTACTTTCACAATACCCCTGATATGCTTTGCAAGTACCCACACATGTTACACTTACCACCAAGGCTTGTGTCTCCAGTTCAACCCTGGGGATCCCCTGTAAAACAAGGTTAGGCAGAGCAAATGGCAACAAAACAATATTCCAAGCACAAATTGGAACCACAGTCTGGTTGAATGCAGAAACAAGTAGATCTGATTTATTCAGGGGATTTGAACAAGGAAGGGGGGTAATCAGGTTAATTAGCTTAATTGCTCTATCAATCACACAGCTGTGCATGCAGTCAGAGTCCCTAACACAGTTACACTCTCTGGGTACCCAGGTGGAAGGAAGGTGGGATTGCCAGGACCATTGCCAGGGATAGGCCGGTGTTGCAGGTGGTAGGGGCCCTGTGGAGAAAGAAACAACTTGCACAACACACTATTTGTAATCTGGAGACAGTCGGCTCAGTTCGTGAAGGAAAAGAAACAACAAAGCAATCAGATGACACACTTAAATTAAACTGTAGTTGCAGGGAGCTACCCTGGTGGTTATTCACAATACCCAGGACTGGACACAGGATGGAGGAAAATTGAGACAGCAGGTGATCCCTCTGGATTGCCAGGAGAAACAGGGCCTACACGATCTGCCGAGATGTCGTTCCTGTTCAAGTATGGAGCAGGGGACTGATCGCCGGGCAGGTCTCTCATCGATGGTTCTTCTCTGTGCAGCAGGGTAGTTTGGCAAGGCCCTCGTGACAAGGCCCAGCCACATGGAGCTAACCGCGGATTCAGTCCATTTGGGCAGGCTACAGTTTTCAGCAAGCAGAACGCAGTCCACAACGTGGGGAACCAACTCGAGACCCCCTTTCAGTACACAGCACATTTATAAGCAAGGAAAGCTTACTGTACCAGGCAACATGCTCCACGGTCACTATCACAAAGTCCATGCTCAGACCGGGAGCTCAGAAGTAGCTGGAGTTCCTGACAGGCCGATTGCATGCAGCAAAATCATCAGTCTTCTACAGGTTGAGCCTGGTTACCCTTCAGTGGCTTACGTCAGTCTCACTTCCTTGAATTTAGTCTGAAAGAAATTCTCTCTTCCCTCATAGGGCAACAAACAGACTTGCAGGCCTCAACTCAGGCCTTCCCACAGTTCTCCCGCTTGAAACTATGCAGACTCTTGCTTGACTGTCTCGAGCTGCTCCTCCCTCAGCTTCCAACTCCGAACTGCCTTAACAGCAGACAGCTTGGGGATTTCCCTCAGATCTAAAAGGTTCATTTGGCTCATTCAGTTGTCAGTCAAAGCAAAAGCTCCCCCTTCAGTTACAAAAAGGTGCCAACAGCCTAAAACTACAATTCCCAAGCCTGCACTCCACACAGTCCTTTCAGACAGGCTCCATTTTAGAGTCCCCAGGTACTGACTGGTCCAATTCGGCAGTTCGGGACCAAAATGGTGACGATAATCAGAACAGTCCTTGCTGCAAAAAAGGCAGTTTGGAACAAACAACAGTATCATTATTACTCTGAATCACTTTCAGCGAATAGTTACATCCTTCAACAGAGTTCCTTCTGCACAATTAACGATGGCAGAAACGGAGCTATTTTCCAGCAGCCTGGGCGGGACTCAAGCATGAAAACACTCAGCCCCCTTACAGATTAATATTACTGCAAACTAGGCAGCTCTTAAAGCGACAGTACATAGAGGCTACACAGGCACTCTTTAGCAACACCATTTAAACTGTTAAAGTGCCGAACACCAACCTGGCAGTGAGCATTTAGGCAAACTCATGGAAGACTTTTTGGGAACCCTCATTTGTAGGGGGGTTACATGTGGGTTTTTGGTATTTTTTTATTATTATTGAGGGTATGTGGTCATGTTATCTGGGACATGTGGGGGGTCAAATTTGAGAACCGCTCTGGATAGGATTTCTGTTTGGGTTATCCTTTTGCTATATAAACCTATTGAATTAATCTTCCAGAATATTATTAGAACATGAGAATTATATCCTGGAATGTTAAAGGAGCCTGATTGAGGGTTAAGAGGTACCAGATACTCAAGCATTTGGCCTTAATGTGATGCCAAATAGCATTCCTGCAAGAAACGCACCTAATGGAGGCAGACGCACACGATTCCACATGTGCTTCATAGACCTTATGTATGCAGCAGGAAATTCATCCTCCCAAAGAGGGGTGGCAATAATACTTGTCAAAGAGACTCAATTTCAAGAAATACAAAAAGTAATAGACCCACAGGGGAGAATTATCTTGCTAAGGGGCATACCGGACCACACAGAGATACTATTGAGATCCATTTATGGACCTAATAAAGACTCTCCAGAATTCTTTATCAGTCTCTCTATTACTCTGACTCCCTTCAGTCACCTGTTCAATATACTAGCAGAAGACTGGACTCTAACTTATGCCCTCGCGTTGGATAGATCTTTCCAGCGGGGTGATGGTCTTTCTCCCGGTCAAAGATTGCTTCATAATGTTATAGAGGCCTTTGGCCTATGTGATCCTTGGCGCCTCTTGAATCCCAATATTAGTGATTATACATTTTACTCCCCCCCTTCACAAGTCTTCATCTCAGATTGATTTTTTTTTGTGGTAAACAAATATGTGTTCTCAGGTCTTGTTGGCTGTGGTATTGCACCTAGAGTACTTTCAGATCACTCCCCAATCTGGCTTGAGGGAGCTATATCCCTCAGTATTCAGAAGGAAACCATATGGAAATTAAACACACAACTACTTTCTAATGAAGGAGCTCTAACTCAGATCAGAGATCTTATATCCCAGTTCATGTTAAATAATGCATGCTTTATCCCAGCCTTTGATAAGATATGGAGCTCCTTAAAGTGTGTTCTTAGAGGGGAGGTTATTATGATTTCCACCACTGAAAAACACAAGCAGTAAGCAGCTTCTAAATCCCTATTAGATACTATTAAGAAACTTGAACTAACTCTTTCCCATCACCCCTTGGAAGGAGACATGGAATGTCTTATAGCACTAAAAGATCAGTGTACGAAGATTTTGAGGGAGAAAGCAGAATATGCCCAATTTAAAACCCAGGCACGATATATTAAGCAAGGGGATAAAGCAAGTCATCTGCTGGCATTAAGGCTTAGAAAACAAGAAGAATTACATATAGTTACTACCCTCTCCTCTCTGGACAATAATACAGTTCTTACTACCCCAAAGGAAATTGCTCAGGAGTTTGAACTTTACTATTGGCAGCTTTATAGCCCTCCTGAGCAAGCCCGTACTAAATCAAAGATTAAGCCATACTTAGCTCCCATTCCTCTCCCAACCCTCAACCCTCAACCCTAGCTAACAAAATTTTCTCGCTAACCCTATCACTTTACAGGAAATCGCAGAGGCTATCTGTTCCCTACCAAGGAACAAGGCCCCGGGTCCGGATGGGTTTTCATCCAATTTTTATAAAACTTTTGAAAAAGAACTGACCCCTATACTTCACCAGCTATTTAACTACATAGGTAAGTTTGACCTCTCAGATTCCACATTACTAGAGTCAATTTATAGTAGTATTACCAAAGCCTGGCAAGCCCAAAGACAGAGTGACCAATTACCACTCTATCTCACTTATGAACTACGATATTAAGTTACTTGCCAAAATACTAGCTACTCATATGGCAATGGTTTAGGAAAGATTAATTAGTCCTGAACAGATAGGTTTTGTTAAAGGGCGACCTTCATCTGATCACATTCGCAAACTCTTCCATATTTTCTCCATATCCAGGGAGGCCGTTCAAGCAAATGGCGTTGGTTTCCCTGGATGGAGAGGAAACTTTTGATAGAGTTATCTGGCCTTTTCTATTTGAGATTCTAGCCAAATTTGGTTTCCCTCCCATATTTATTAACTAGATTTGTACTCTATATTCACAACCTAGTGCCAAAGTATGCTGCAATGGTGTCTTTTCAACTACATTTCCCTTACATTCAGGAACAAGGCAGGGATGCCCACTCTCCCCGTTGTTATTCATCCTATATCTAGAACCTCTTCTCCATCAATTGAATGCCTCTCCTTCCCTAAAAGGTATTCTAGTAGGCTCCTTTGAGCTAAAATTATCTGCATATGCAGACAATGTTCTCCTTCATGTCACTGACCCAATTAAATCCATTTCAGCTGCCCTGACCATAATTAAGGAATTCAGTCACTTTTCTAACTACAAGTTAAATCTGAGTAAAACAGTGGTAATGCCCCAAACCCATATGTTCTTCAATCAGACATAGCATCTTTTTCTATCTCTTGGGCCCCCCAGATTAAATACCTAGGAATTACTTTGGCTCTTACTAGGTCCCTTATGAAGAAACTTAACCTAGACAATCTTATTTTGGCCATCCAGCAAGACCTGGATAGATAGTCCCCTCTATAGATCTCTCTCTCCAAGGGAAGATTAGTGTTATTAAAATGAATGTACTACCCCGGCTATTCTGTCCACTAAATATGCTTAACATCCATCTCCCCCTGAGTTGCTTCAAAAGAATCTATGGCATTACTTCTAGATTTCTATGGCACAATAAACCTCTGAGGCATTCTTACAACCATTTAGATGCTCCAAAACAATTTGGGGGACTTCAGTTACCTAATTTTCTCTTGAATTATCTGGCCAATCACATGGCCAAATATTTGCATTGGGCCATACCCTCTCATCCCATTAAGGAATTCCACTATATTCCTATCTGGCCTCAGCTTGAATGCCATATGATATCTGATTTGGGGATTATACCCATTAACTTACTTTACATAACCCCCCAAAACTTGCCGATACCTCTCTGTAATTCAATCATTTATATCTCGCTTAAGGTTCATAATCAACTATGTAAATCCCTTAACTATGATAGCCATAAAGACATTTCACAATTTCTATATGGTAATCCTAACTTTCGGGTTGGAGGGTGAATGGTTAATCCTAGGGGGATGACCATCAGTATGCAAACCAGAATTAGTGATCTGGTTACTCAGGGACAATTAGGTGCCACATCAGACCTGCTAGCATACTTTCATATCTCTGTGAAGTATACCTTTTCTATGTATCAAATAAGGCATATGTTAATTATATGGTTTGGCCCAGGTCTGTGGACTACTAATTGTACAGATCTTCTTCATGAACTTCAGGTCTTGGCCTGGCAATCCCATGCTATATCCCACCTAGTACTGACCTTGTTCACTAAAATTTACCCAAATGTCACTGGCCAATCCTTTTACTGGGCATTAACTTTCCCCACTACATCTTTTTCTTGGGAAAGGATTTGGTGAGACGTGTATTTATACACCACTAATAAGTTCAGACTACTGCAGTTTTATATACTACATAAAATGTACTTCACACCTGCCAAAATGCATGGCATGGGTAAACTACCTGGGCCTAAATGCTTTAGATGTAGCCAAGGCCAGGGCTCACCACTCCATGTGTTCTGGGAATGCCCTAAGGTGGCCCCTCTCTGGCACCTCATACAGACCAAATTGGACCCCCTCTTAGGGCTCCAAGACTTGTTAATGTCAGAAATCTGCTTAGTGGGCAATTATTCTTCAGTTATAGTGAAAGAAAGGCATTACCACATATCCCTTATATCCCGATCAGTTAAGAGGGTTGTGCTACGGCATTGGAAGGATCAGGCAATCCTCTCTTATACTGAATGGATAACTGAACTTTTAGACAACTAAAGAATAGAGAAAACAACAGCTAGCCTTAGGAGTAAGCTATCCATATACCGCACAAAATGGGAAAAACTCCATAGCTTATGCTCTCTCCCCTCTACATAAGTGATTTGTTTCTATAAATGCATTGTGGATCCTTTCCCTTTGTGTCAACAATAAACTATATCACAACTATATTATAACTTATTAAACACCTAAATGGAAATCCTTAATTTGATTATTTAGAGGACTAACAATCAACATGGACACATTTAGATAGTAAGATGCCTTTACCACAACAGCGATTCTCAGGCAATAGAAAAGTGGGGGGAGGACCATGAGAGGGGAGAGTGGAAGTATCGGGGGGAGGGAGAATGGATAATGGAAAACTAGTGAACATAGACAAGTGCATTGTATTGACTGTATGGTATTGTTATCTTTATATGCAGTGCATTTGCTCTGTTCAAACTTAAATAAAGTATATTAAATTAAAAAAGATAATAATCTGTTGATAATAAAAGGTGCAGTGAGTCAAAGTCATTCTCAGGTGCAATCTGGGATGTCTGGCTGGGAGCATAGAAAATAAATAGTCTCAAGCATAAAAACAGCATAAAAAAATTAGGCAGGATTTGTGGACTCACGTGTCTGTTTTTTGGATGTGAGTGTGGAATTCCACCCTAGAAGTTAGATCACACAAAATTGGTCTATCTCCCTGGAGAGAATTCTGCATTTGCATCCAAGAAACAGTTGCAAGTCCCACAATTGTGGCAAAAGTTGTCATCAACTATGGGAACTGTCACAAATGCATCCAGATGTCTGTGAAGAGGACGTAGACATCTGGACACATGTGCATGGATACAGTACATATCCAAAATACAGAGGCAGGTGCTGCATCTACTCCATTGACAATCCCACCCATTATGTATATGGACAATATCAAGCAGTAAAGTGCAGAACAAACATATTAAAACATGGTGTAAATATAAATAAGATTACCCCTTGTGCATTTGAAAACAGTATAAAATGGTAGTAAGAATGACCTAAAAAATATCCACTATATACAGAAAGTGGCCCAGTACTGGCAGATTGAACTATAGAGAGAGAGGCCATGGGAAGAGGCAACAGCATGAAAAGGGAGGGAGACTGTCAGTGCTAAATAAGAGTGGAACAGAGGTTCTCATTGCTGGCTCAAAAGATATGAAGGAAAAAGAGAAAGAGAACAAAAGGGTAGGAAGGAAGTTCCAGAGGGAGAAGAGGACTCAGGACTTTAGGAGGCAGTATAGCGCAGTGGTCTAAGGCTCTGAGCTGCAAATCTGGTGACATCCAGCAGACCAGACTTGGGCTTGAATCCCACAGCTTCCACTTGCATACTGTGTGACCCTGAGCAAGTCACTTAACCTCCTTGTGCTCCCAGGTCGCTCCTGTAAAAAAGCTTTCAGCTTAGTGTGCTATACCTGGTTAAACAACTAAATAAAAAAAAAAAAAAGGACGTAGTAGACATTGGATTTCATAGCAGTAGTTTTACAACAGGATACTGTGAAGGAATAGGAAGCAGATTAATAAAGGGAGTAGAAGGGTGGATAAAACAAGAGCTGGTGTGAGTGGTACAAGGATTGATGTCATTAAAGTCATACTGTAGTCACTTACAGCTCAGGGACTATGGTACCTGAAGGAAAAGGTACAGTGTCATCAATGTTAATACGTATATGAAAGAAGGCAAAGACTGGGGAGAGGTCATCAAGGAAAATGCAGAAAAAGACTAGGCCCAAGATGGAGTCTTGAAGGGGATCCTGAATAGATGGTGACGGGAAGTGGCATCACCAACAGTACTTGAACTGACTGAAGCACATCTGACTGGGGAGAGTAGAACCCTCACAAAGAGGTCAGATAGGTCTGCTCTTGCTCTTGAGTAGTAAGGGAGGGGCCATGCTGTCAAAATCCTTCACAAGGTTGATGAAGATGGGAGAGGTAGATAGATCTTAACCCATTCCCTTCAGAATAGATTCAGTAACCCATAATAGGGATGAGAAAGTGGTGGTATTCACAAACACCTCTGTAGACATAAAAGGATAAGGAGTCAAGAAAGGATGAAAGTAGGTATAGAACCAGTTGTTCCTGTACTTTGGAAAGCAAAGAAGATGGGGCAGCAGTTCTCAAGAAAGGAGGGGCTGCCCCCTTTGGTTGGTAAGGAGAATTTACTAGGTTTCCAAGATCTGGGAACCTTGCCAAGCCTAAACAAGACATTGTGAAGGAAACAGATAAGGACTACTATGGCAGACACAGAGAGGTGTAAATGTGTTACAGTATGTCTTTCCCAGTTGTACTATTGCCATAAGAATGGCTGAGTGAGAATAGTGCAGTTAGAGTAGCAGCCAGAAGATTTTCTAAAAGGTGAATGTGTAGTAGTAGGTGCAAGAAGAGGCAGGGCAAGGGAATTGAAATGGGATCAGGAGAAATTTGTTGTCCAAGATATAGCAGCTTAAATGTAATGCCCAAAGTGCTAAGGCTATACAGTTGGGAAAGGAAACCTGAAAATGGCATACTGAATATTGAATGGGGGAGAGACTAGAACAGACCTCTGAAGAGAGTGACCTGGGAATTCTTATTTTAAATATTTTTTATTGAATTTTTCTTTTACATTTACAAGGAAAAATCAGTATACATCCAGACATGAGCAATACCAGATAGGTATTAATGCAGCAGAATGTGTAAGTTACCATGTCGCTTTGTTTAACAGTAATGTTTTTTCTAGCAAAAACATAAATATGCTCTATTTTCTTTTTTCTTGTTTTTTTTTCCCCTGAACTAAGATATGGGATTTGAAGTTTTGAAAATTTCCTGCTGTCACCAGCCCATTGGAGCAGAGGCATGGCTGCGATCTGAGATGCCAACAACCCGGGTTCGGGAACGGATCTGGGAGTCAGAGGGCTGGCCAGGGGGAGTGGGATAGATCATCCACTGGACTGCTGTCCTACTCTGTGGGGAGGTGGAGTTGAGTGTCCAACGTACGGGGGTCAGGGCAGATGTAGGCCATCATTGCACATCCCTGCCCCTGAGGGAATCACATCACCAAAAAATGCCGGGCCCCCACTAATGAGCTGGCTCCGGCACCGTCCCCTCTGGCCACCTAAGTCTGCCACTGGTGGCCCCACTCAAGGGGGGGACAAGCCCCGAGTATGAGGGGAGCAGGCTGCCAGAACCTGGCAAGCCTGTTCACGGGGCTAGGGGATGCCCAGCAACAAAAATATATATAAAAAAAAAAAAAATTAAATAAAAAAAATGTCCTGCTTTTGTGCCAATCCTGCCATGGAAAATTTAATAGTTGGCTGCAGTGCTGTACTGTTTATTAGAAGTTTTCTGATGTTCGGTGGTTAGCTGATTGACTACTCCCTCATGGCTCCAGCCAGTTTCTTTCCTGGTTGCTGTGGCTGTGCAGACTTTCTTCCTGCTTGCTCTCTTTTATTTTTTTTGGCTCTTACCTTGCCATTCCATTTCATCTCACCTCCTGTGGTCCCAGTTTGTTTGGACCTTCTTTCATTTGTGTCTCCAGCTGCTGTTTGGTGTGTATTTTGTCTGCTGCCTCCCTGGCTGTAGCAACTTGCTTTCTACTGTCACTAGGGCAACCACTCATGCTGCTTTTATAGCCTCATTTAACTACTGTGTTTCCCTTTGGTTGTGATTTTGGTGTGCTGCCTCATTTTTACAGCTGCATAGCAGAGCTATGCATGATGTCTTGCAATTACACAGAGAGAGAAGGGAGCTCTGGAAGCATGTCACTGGATTCCAAATGAAACATAAAATTTTGGAGTTGAAGCACAATCACTTTGCTACTTAAGGCACTCTGATGTTTCCATCAGTACTGCCCCCCCAATACTGCACTATTTTCTTGCTGCTGACTCCGCATGATTATTCCTTTCAGTTTTAAGTAGTTCCTTATGCCTCCTGCAGGATGATTTTTGAAGTTTTGCTAAGATGCTGCTAGCAATAACATGGTTCTTGCAAACCACAAAAGTTTACATCAACACTGAAGTTGTAGTTCATCAGCAAATCCTCCTAACTCAGAAGGCACAGTGCACAACAATGTGTGGACCCCAAGAATTGCTTCAGGTTACCAAAATACAAACACACTCACCACTTTAAGATCAGTGGCAAATGTGAGTTTGTGTATGTGAGACATGTTGAAGCATTTTACATGGAACATTTGAAAATAGTCATAACAATTGTGTCAGTAGTATGTGTTTTTATTTACAGTATATTCATTGTTTAGCTTTCTCTGTAAGTTAATCCACAGTCATAACTCAGCACGTCCACTGCCTCTCAGATAGACTTCGTTCACTATACAGACATCATACTGGTCATGATGTTACAGTCATTGCCTTTTTTTTAATTCAAACAATCATCTGAGAACAGGCTAACCATGAGCTTGAGCCCATGCTGAGCTGTCAACAACACTTTGCCCAAAGCACTTTCTTTTAGGCACTGCTGGTGGTTTTGAAGCTTTTCATGCAAGGTAGAAACACACTTTTTCAGCAAACATTGAATAAAATGCCACCTATTTACAGTGGATTAAATTAAACATTAGGTAATAAATGTCATTCTGACATGTTTCGGTATGATTGTTGGGGTTTGATAATTGTCTCTGTCTGTCACTCTGCTTGGGTCTGATATGCCTTTGTCAACCATGAAGTAAGTATTCTGCACCTGAAAGCCGTCTCTCTTGATACTTATAAGGAATGACTCTTTAAATTATATCAATAGGCATCTTTGTGAATCCCCCAGACAGCTGTCCATCAATGGCCATATTCTGTCAATAAAATAAAAATAAAAAAATCTCTGTACATTAACTGAGCCTGTTCCTTTTCTAGACAGCGTGTTGATCACTATTATTGCTGGATTTTGTTTGGACAGCATATGCAAGTGCTACTGTGGACTGCAGTCTAAATTTGTGGCTGTATTTAGTAAACAGCTGCTTGAGACATGGTGAAACATACAAGAAATTCATGATCAAATTGTAAAGCCTTTTTTCCATTTTTTTATTTTTGGTTGGCATTTGGGGGCTGACCTATATTTATAATACAGTAATTTAATCTCCCATTCAGTTTAACATCAGCTCTCAACCTCAAAAGGAAAGCAACCATTCTACATTGTCAAAGTGTCAATTGCACCCGGATGTGATCTGCATCTCTGTGTCACACTCCACATCAAAACAGTGTCCTTGGCCCCTCATAGCATGTCTCCAAACTTCCTGATGACTGACTGGATTAACTGTGTTCAGATCACATAGAGGAGATAGCCTGTGTGGCAGCAGCTGTTTTGGTAAGATGAATGCGCTGTGCAGAAGACACAAACTGTCTTCTGACTGTTACACAGCTCCTCTGGTCACACACAAAGATGCAATTCTCACTGTTTTGGTGTTGAGTGTGACATGAGAAATGTAGATAACAGCCAGTCTACAGGTCTGTCAACTTAATTTTTGATTGAATATAATTGTTATTTTTAATTTTTTTAACTTTTACTTTGAGACCAGTTGAGGAGAGTGGGGAAGTTCACAGACATCATGCAAATGAAAGCATATACTTGTTAATATCAACACCATTTTAACAGAAGGGCATAAAACTGATGGCTTTCGACATGATTCAACAGGGCCACCACAGTCGGGAAAATAAATATTTCATGGGGTCTCCAGGATTATTAAGCTTCACTTTAGAGGGACACACTTTAAGTTTTGAGAGACCTGCGAAGGCACAGCACTGCCTGCACCAGTAGCTGTGTAGCCTCCATAATGTTCTTATGGGATTGCCAACTCATTTGACACTGCAGTGGGATGCAATTGAGACTTTGACAATGTAGAATGGTTGCTTTTCTTTTGAGGTTGAAAACCAATGTAAAATTGAATCGGCAGATTAAAATATTATAAATATAGTTCAGTAACACTCACAAGCCCTCTCCAACCCAAACCACAAATTGAAAAATAAAAAAAGGCATCACAATTTTATCATATATTTCTTATATGTTTCACAATAACTCAGGTAAATATTTGCTATGTAAACCCGCCCCCATATGGTGTGTTCATATTCTGTGCACTTTAGGTCCTTTTTTGTCTGGTAATTAAATGGATAATTACCCCTCTGTCACACTGGCGGAGCTTCTGCAGGTTGGCGGTCACCGTTGGTGCACAGCTATATAAATTGGGGTTTAGGTGCCAGAAGAAGGAGAACCGAGAGAAAGAGAGGGAGAGAGAGCTCATAGTAAAAATGGGGTCTGGGAGGAGAGTGAGCCTATTGCCTGTTCTGAGTCAATCCAGAGGATTTCTATGGGATGGGCAACTGAGAGTTCAGTGTGTGACGTGGTAGCAGCCATCAGCTGGGTCTGTTGGGCAAGTTCATGGTGTGTGTCCTCCAAATCCCCCCCCCAATGGTGAAGAAAGAGATCCAGCTCACAAACAAGGTAGCACGCTCCAAAATATTTTTGCAATTCTAGGATATTTGCAATTCTCCAGTACAATGGTTCTGTGGCTGGTGGCTGGGCTTGTAGCCTGTGGACTATAACTTGCTCTTTTGCACATTGGAACTGCTATAGGCTACTTCAATTCACTTCTGAAAGTGGGGCCTTGATTTTTGTTTGAACTCCTGTATAAGTATCTGCTGTCTCTGTTCTTTTGCATTCAATTTGTATCCTGAGTATATGGAGTGCTGACCTACTTCTTTCCATGCAGTCTGTATGGAGTGTGCTATTGAAGAAAGAGATCTGTGCTACATAGAAAGAGATTTTGGGAGCAGAAATTCATGAGCCCAGAAAGTTTAAGCAGCTTGTACGTTGCCTTGTTGTAGAGAAAGAGGCCAGACAGGAGTCATCAATGCAAATCAGAGGGATGCAGCAATGCCTGCCAGTCCATGGAGAGAAATATTTTTGGAGCCAGCAAGACAGAAGGAGAGTAACCCCAGAACCAAGATGCCAACCTGGATGTAGCAGCTCTGGTGGGACATGTTCCTGTGAGTTTTGATGGTGAAGCAGCTTTCCAGGGCCCTAGCTATGTGACAAGAAGTTTGTAGAGAGAGAGAGAGAGAGAGAGAGAGCGAGAGACCCCTGAAGTTCAAGATGCCAACCTGGTTGTGGCAGCTGCAGTGAGGACATCTGCCCTGATGCTAAGGTTGAAGTCACCTGCCATGGCCTGACATTTGAACAAAAATTTGGGGAAGAGCGGTAACCTATTTTAAAGGGCTTACTGCTGTTTGCCAAAGGGATCAGCGTAGTGATGAAGCCACAATAATGAGAGAGAAATAGCTTCTGCCTGCTGCCGAAAGTATTAAAGGCCATCTCAGCCCTATGTAAGTTGCCCATATTAAAAGTGGTTTCCCAGCCCAAGTAAAAGCCATCGAAAGCTAGTGGGGCTGTAGTGGTCATAATGGACACTAGCAACTTTCATGACCCCTGCAGTCAGGACTGAAAATCAGTTGTTGAAGTGTGTTACCTCCATGGAGTACTTTGGTATAAATTAAATAGAACTCTGTTATTTTACTTCTGCGTGGATACCAGCTATCTGTTTTGAACTGTTTGTGGCTCCTTAACAAAAGTTTTATTGCAGCACAGCACCAGAAGAAGCCTGCACCCCTGCACCAATGACATCCATTCAACGCCTGCCATCTCGGTAAGGAATATCTGTGGCTTATGCTGTGAGTGCCCCATCCCCACGAACATTACAACCTGGCACACCCCCTAGACAGCAGGGATGGGGGCTTACAGCTAAATATAGCTATGAATTTAGACTGCACTCTGCTGCAGTGCTTGCATTTGCTGTTATTACCAGTGTTTTCTTTTCTTTTTTTTTTCTGTATTCGAGTTGTGGGTGCATTAGGAGTGTGTAGTTGGGGGAGGGGGGTTGCATACATCAGAAATATATAAAATAAGCATTTGTCAGTGCTGATTGTTGTCTTCTTGGCATTGGCATTGGTAGTGCAGAAGTTAGAGAGATGCATGATAGGAATGGCAGTGAAGTATTGAACTGATGCCAACCCCACCTCCACCCTGGAGAGACTGACAGGCACTGGGGTGTACCTTTGGGTTGTCGGCCATAACGCTCATGCCATTTCACCTCACCCTACCCTGCAAACATCGACAAGTGTCATGGTGTACCTTGGGGTCTTTGGGCCTTATGCTCACCCCATTCCATAAAGAAAATATGCTGAGATGGGTGTACTATAGGAGAATGGGGTGAACTGTTTGTCCAAAGAGTCCAAGACACACCTTGATGCCTGTCAGTGGCTGCAGGCTGGGGGTGGAATGGTGTGAGCATTACTGCCAAAAATCCCAAGTCACACCCCTGATGCCTATCAGTCTCTACAAGGTGGAGCATTACAGTTGGAAACCCTAATACCCCAGGCATTTGTTGGTTATTTTCACTCCAGATTTCCAACATGGGCTTTTTGTGACCCCATCTCATGAACAGTGGCAGTATCAGTTAGTTAGCTGAAATGTGATTTTGCACAGCAACTGCGCCATTTGGTGCCACAGGTGCAAAAACACATTTTGGGCAGGATGTGAAAAAATTACAGCTGTACTGTTCATGAGGAAGTGTAAAAAAATGGTAATGTTGAAAATCTGGAGTGAAAATATGGAAAAATGGTGAAGTCACAAGTATGTGTAGAAACTGGGCAACAGACACCCATAACACAATTATTCTGGGGATTTTATTAACCAGATTTTCAACACAGGCATTTTGGGACCTCCGCTGATAAACAGTGGCACTGGGATTTTGTTAATGTGTCCCGAACGTTGATTTCCCACAGTAACCATGCCATTCTGAGCCAGATGTGCAAAAACACATTTCAGGCAGGATGTGAAAAATGACAGCTGTACCGTTCATAAGGAGGTGTGAAGAAATGGCAATGTTGAAAACCTGGAGTGAAAATATTAAAAAATCTCGAAGTTACGAGCATGTGTGGAAACTGCGAAACGCACGCTCATAACGCAGTCATTTTTTGGAATTTTTTCACAAAATTTTCAACATAGGCATTTTGAGGCCCCCACTCATCAACAGTGACACTGTGATATTCTTAATCTGTCCCAAACATTGATTTCTCACAGCAACTGCGCCATTGTGTGCCAGATGTGCGAAAACACATTTTGGGCAGGATATGAAAAATGTGCTGTTCATAAAGAAGTGTGAAAAAATGGCACTGTTGAAAATCTGGAGTGAAAATATTAAACATTCTCGAAGTTATGAGTGTGCATGGAAACCAGAATGCATTATAACACAGTCATTTTTTGAATTTTTTCACCAATTTTGCAACATAGGTTTTTTGAGCCCACCTCATGAACAGTGGCACTGTCATTTCGTTAATCAGTCCCAAAAGGTGATTCCACGCTGTGACGGTGAAATCAACTTTCGGGGCTGAATAATGAAATGACAGTGACTGATTTCATGAGGTGGGGTCCCAAGAACCCCATGCTGAAAATTTGGAGTCAAAAATCAAAAAAATGGCTGAGATATCTACCTAAGTTGAAACCTCCCACCACTGATGCCATTACACAGCTTAACGGCATTTCTTCAGTTCGCGGTCGGCTATCAAGAGTCCAGACGTGTTCCCACTCCACTGAAGATCGTGGCACTGGACCTCTGGAGGTAAGTATGGAGTAGGGGTGTGTGGGGAGGTGGGTGTGCAGAAGGTGAGTGTGGGTTGGAGGAGGGGGGCCAGCCGACAGCGAGGGACTGTTTTATTTGTATCAGGTTCCGAAAAAAGAAAAACAAACAGCATGGACCATTTTTTTTCTTTACAGGTGTATGAAACACAGACTTTGGGGGTGTGATGTTTGCCACACAGGGGTGGGCTCACAGTGTGGCTCACAATGGGGGTGGGAGGGTGCAGGAAAATGCCAATGCGGTTGGCATCTGAACCCAGGGAGGCACACTGGGGTGGGCTCCCAGTGTGCCACACAGTCTTGGGGGGGATTTACACATGCCAACAGGGGGATTGGTCACCCCCAAAGTCGGCTTTCTAGGGATTGCAAGAGGCAGACGGCGGCACCACCGCCATGTTTATTGAAATGTTACACCAGGCAAGGTACATAGCAGAGGTGTGTCATTGGTGCTGCTGCATGACGAGCTTGTCTCTGATTGCAGCAGTGAAATCATTTCAAGTTGGTGGCACTGCAAAACACTTGTGTCACCATTAGCATGCTCACTATTTGTCGAATGAGGGATACACCTTCTAAAGTGTGCCCTGCATTTTCCAGAACTGACACACCTCTGCATTTCTCCTACTAATCTCCTACTTCCACAAAATATTGCTTACGCGTGCTTAAGACTACAAAAAAAAATGCTTCATTGCATAGAAAAAACATCCGATTTGAAATCCAAATAAAATCCAGCAATGAATAATAGTGATCAATATGTTGTTTGGAAAAAGAAGAGGTTCGGTTAACATACATAGATTTTTTTTTTAATTTAGTGACAAAAGACTGATGTTCATGGATGGCTGCAGAGTGGGGGGAAACTAGAAATTATGTGAGTCACGCAAGGTGTTTATTGATAGAATTAAAAGATTTATTGCTTTTAAGCATTGAGAGAGACTGCCTTCCAGTGTGAAACACCAACTTCATAGTTGACAGAGGCATGTCAAACCCAAGCAGAGTGAGAGACAAAGCCGATTATTAAACCCCAACCATCATATCTAAACATGCAAAATGGCATTTATAACCTCATGTTTTACTTATGCCACTATATACAGTGTCAAGTGTCATTCACGGCTTGCTGAAAACGCGTGTTTTTACCATGCATGCAACGCTTTAAAACTACCAGCAGTGCCTAAAAGAAAGCGCTTAAGGCAAAGTGCTGTTGACATCACAGCATGGTGCACGCTCATGGTCAGTCGGTCCTCGGATGACTGAATAAAAAAAAAAAAGGCAGCCACTGTAATATCATGACCAATATGACATCTGTAAAGTGAACAAAATCTGTATGAGCAGGCAATGGACGTGCTGAGTTTCAGCTGTGAACAAGCTTAGAAAGAAAGCTGGAAAAATGAATATACTGTAAATAAAAATACACAACACTGACACAGTTCTTTAAATGGCTTTATTTGCAGACGTTTCATGTCAAATGCTTCAACATAGCTCACATTCACAAATCAATGCCATCATTTTGCAGCCATGTTGGCCCTGGTCAGAGTTTGTTATGTACTACCTACACTAAGTCTTTATTTATTTGTTAGTGGCACCGGAATTACAAACCTTTGAGTCAGAGACTATTTTACAAAGGCTCCACGTCAGAGCAAGGACACAAGTGAATAAGATACAACTGAAGAACAGACATACAGTGAGAATTTAAATTTTCTGAACAAGATAATAGCTAAGGTAGTCACAACAATAGTTCTTTCAGTTGTATTTCACTTATGTTTCTCAGTCTGTCTACTTGCTTTTCATACTAAGCAAGTTGCTAACTTTTACTTCAGTTCCTGTGTTTTATTACCTTCAACTGTCTCAGGCAGACAGCTGCAACCACTTGTACTCACTCATTCATTTGGCCAGCTTTAATTAGTCAATCTGTTTCAGCATCTGCACCATAGCCATGGTTCTAATACAACGTTCTGCACTCCTGATCATGACTTAATGTTTATTTATTTTACCAGGAGAGACACATTAAGCTGAAAGCTTGTTTACAGGTGTTACCTGGGAGCACAAGGAAATTAAGTTACTTGCTCAGGGTTACACAGTGTGCAAGTGGGGGCTGTGGGATTCAAACCCAGGTCTCCAGGTTTCCAGCTCAGAGCCTTAAACCACTGCTCTATACTGCCTCCATTGTTACTATCAAAATGTCTATTACTGTAATGAGTTTCCTCTAGCATTTCTCTAAATAGTTACTCTGAAAACAGCCTAGTGGAGGTATACATAGCCAAAAACAAGGTTCCTGTACAACCTCTCTGTGCTGCTTGTACAGGGGTACTAGCTACCAAACATTAGTACATACCATTGCTTTTCCATTTAATAAATAACAGGCTTGGGTAGTTAAAAAGAACACCCATCAAGCTTCCTGCTCGTACAGTAGGACTGTGACTAAACAGCTAACATTGCCAGATGCAGCAAGCAAAAGCTCAACACCAAACTCTTAAGGAGTGACACCTTAGCATTTCTAGGAAGCGAAGAGGTTAAGCAGCAGACTACTACCACTAGTCCTGCTTTCAGCCACTGCTTTCACAATTTGTGTCTCCCTGCTTCAGCTGCCTCTTGCTAACTCTACAGTCTTATTGCTACTAAACCCTTTCAGGCACCATGGGGACTCCTTCTTTATTACTTGGTTAAGCAGTCTCTTCAGTTTCCGTCGAGCTCCATGACCTCCATTCCTGACTTCTAGCACACATTCTACCTGCTGACTGTAACCTCTACACCCAGCATTGCTACTTGTCATGACCTCTGGCCCCACCACCCAGTATTGTCATCATCTGACCACTGGCTGAGGCCCCTCTGCTCAGTGCTATCATCATCCCATCTCAGGGTGTAGTCCTGCCACACAGTGCTAACATCATCTGATCTCTGGCTGTGGCCCTTCCACTCAGTGCTGTCATCATCTGACCCCTGGCTGCAGCCCTTCCACCCAGTGTCATCACCAGTCCTGACCTCTTGCTACTACCCCTCCATTCAGAGCTGCTTCTCTTCCTAATCTCTGGATGTGGACCCTCCACCCAGTGTCATACATCCATCCTGAGCTCTGTCTGTGGCCTTTCCACCCAGTGCTGTCACCCAGGAAGGAAGCCATTTTGCTCTGAACAGTTTGGTGCACTCCTCAGAATTCTACCACAGACAGCTACTTGGCATACCCCTCATCCTGCTTGAAGTGACAGCTGCACGACTTTCTCCTTAGCTTGGCTGCCTCCTGCTGTACTTCTACCCTCACTGCAATAAAGCCCTAACCAGCACCACAGGTACTTCTTCTACTAGTGCTTCTGTACTTTTTTCTGCTCTTATCTCTGACTATGGCCCCCCACCTAGTGCCATCATCCATCCTGACCTCTGCCAGTGGCCCCTCTACCCAGTTCCATTACTCCTACTGACCTCTGGCTATGGCCACTTCAACCCATGCCATTACACATCCTGACCTCTGCCTGTGGCATCCAGTGTTGTCACCCATCCTGACCTCTGGCTGTGGCCTCTCTGCCCAGTGCCATCATGACCTCTGGCTTTGGCCCCTCCACACAGGGCTGTGTCCATTTTTTTGACCTCTGGCTGTGGTTCCTCCACTAAGTGTTATCATCCATACCTTTTGATGCATAAAACCAAGAACAGCAGCCTCCTAATGTCTACCCATTGCTCAGAATTCATTCCCATCTACTACACAGCTCACGATCATAAGATGGTGACACTTGTGACCATATCCACTACTACAATCTGTTCTCTAGCTGTGTCTTTGATGCCTGCTAAGGGCATTTCATCCTTGATGTCCCCTGCCTCTGTTTCTCTGTTTTGTTTTCTCATGACCTGCAAGTCTGTTCCCCCCAACCAGTCTTTAGGAGGAAAATCACCCATAGCAGGCTCCTTAGACACCACAAACTAGTTGGCACTCAAGAACCAGAGGAGTCAGTATTGTTTGGCTCAAACCTTGACTTCCATTACCTAAACCTTCTCTGAAGTCTGTTGCCTAATTCCCTGAACCTCTTTATTGGGCCTCCTTCTGCACAGACTCTGGTCAGTGCTGCAGTACTGCAAATGATCAGTTCAGTTCAGGTATTCGTTACTCCCACAATGAACCATACAGCTTTGCATCCATTTCCTTCTGGAAGTCTGGCAAAACCACCCTCAGGGCCTCCTGTCTAAATCTGACCTTCAGAATCACTACTTCACACTTGATGACAATAGGCCCATTCTCAATAGGTAGATACACCCATCAACTGTGATCAAGCAGTAGCCTTGCATCAGCCCGCAAGCCTTCTGCACCCAAATGCACATTATGCCTTTGCTCCCTATGGCTTCATACTACTGATAATGCATAGCATCAACAAATTTGGGCTTCCTCCACTCTCCCCTTGAGAACACCATATGCCAACAGCAGGTACCAGTCCTGCATCTGTCTAGCTGCACCTATACTCTGCTTATCAAGGACATAGTACACTTCTGCTTCCTATGGCTTTGTACCACTGACAGCACCTGGCTCAAACAATAGAATACAGTTGGCCATTGATCAGGCTTCCTCTGCATTTGCCTCAAAGACTCAGTATGGTTTTACCTTCTATGGCTTTGCACTGCTGACAACACCTCCAATAGAACCAAGCAGTGGCTTTCCATCAGTCAGGCTGCCTCTCACTCTCTACCCCCAAGAGTGCGTTATGCTTTCACCCCCTAAGTCTTTGTACCATAGGAGACATCCGTCAACATCAACAAGCATCAGTTCTTTATCTGTCAAGCCTCATCTTTGCTTTGCCCACCAAAGACAAGAATGCTTTTGTCTGCTAAGGCTTTGTACCATGGACCACGCCTATCAACAACAGGCAGCAACCCTCCTTTAGACAGGTCTTCCCTGCTCTCACCTCGAAGACTCAGTATGCTTTATCTCCTGTGGCTTCATGCTGCTGACAATGCCACCAACACAAAACAAGCATTGCCCTGTCTTAGGCTGTCACCAGCTCTCAATCCCCAAGAGCACAGTATGCTTTTGCATCCTATGGCTTCATACTGCAGACAAATGCTCACCAACAGCAACATAAATTAGTCTTCCAGCTGTCAAGCCTCATCTTTTGTTGTGCCCATCAAGAACACGGTATGCTTTCGCCTTCTCTGGCTTTGTACCAGGAATATGTCCTCATCAGCTGACGTTAATGCCTTCCATTATTTGGGCAGTTGCCTGTGATCAGCTGTCAAAGAGTCAGTACACTTTCACTTCCTAGGGCTTTGTACTGCCTGGTTTACCCACCAACAGCAACAGGCAGCAGGCTGTCATGACGCTTTTATCCCTTCTGGTTTCATTCTGCTACTACCTAAGCCCCTTGAGGGAACTGCTTCATTTGATCAGTTGGTCAACCATAAACTAAAAACTGCAAGACTTCCTCACTTGCTATTTCAATATTTTACCTTCACAGGGAGCACATTTACTGTGTCTGTTATGATACAAGTTTCCTGTAGCACTGGCAGCCTGGCACTTCACTACTTCCTCTATGACCATTCCAAGACCACGTAAACACCTCAGGGTTCCATGCTTGTCTGAAGATGTGCAACTAGCAGATTTCATCAACACCTGATCTATCAGCAGTGCATAGTGTGGTGTAACCAACAGGGACCACAACCTTACACAACCTTCTTCAAACATGATCTAGAAGCATTGTGACCAGAATACATAACATCTCTACTCCAGCTGCCTGAGTTCAATTGAAACCTTCAGTCTTTCTGCTGCTGCACTCCAGCAGACCAGCTTGACCACAACTGGAATGGGATCTAGCCCCATCAGCATGGGCAGCACTTCTTCTCCATCACTAGTCCAGCATCATGGATCCTGATTACACCATCAGCTAGGAGAGTAATTCTTTACTCGCAGTGCCTGGTGGTAAGGCATGCTTGAGGCCTTGGATCCTTAGAGATTCCCCCATGGCAGTGGTGGTGGGGGTTCCTCTGCTCCATGCCAGGGGATAAAATAGTTCAATGAGTTGGACAGGAGTCTGCAGTTTCATTCTCCTGACTTTTTGGATCCTTACCAGGGAACTCCCATTTCCCTTAGCCATAGGTCTCCACCTATTACACCTCTACAGGGTTGGGAAAAATGGATAAAAAGTCAAAGGTATATTACTTAAGCACTACACCACACCAACACATCAAAGATCAGATGCTCAGTAAACCATCAGAAACACACGGTAAAATCATCCTAATACTGTACCTCCACAGCAGAACTATAGTATGTAAATTAACAGGTAACCTCAGCTGACGGAATTTTTTTTTAAATGTAAGCAGCAGCTCTCTTTATTGACATAAATTATTGATTAAAAAAATATTTATAATATCTGAGAAACAGCATACTCCTTTAATTAATGCAAAACAACAACAACAAAATCCTACCTAATAGGTATGCACAGGTCGTATACAGACACAAAGCAGTAGATCAAATTAGAGTCACTTTATTACAGCTATCATTTGAGAAATATGAGCTATTCTGGCCACATGTCTGATCTGACCTGTTCAGTAGATTGCAAGCATTAAAATATGATGTTAACTGTTTTTATTAACTTTACAATTACATTACTCTACTGATAGTGGAATTCAACCTTCGTAACAATCAACAGGCTAACTGTTATGCCTAAAGAAGAAATGGTAGACTCAGTTTTGTGATCAGGTTTCAATTAAAGGCTTGCCCTACTGGTTTGGACCTTCACCAAATGCATAAGAAAGAATTGCCACACCATTAATCATTTATGGGTGATCCCCCATGTAGCATTTTGGCAACTGTTGATAACCATTTATCTACTGAATATACTTCTATTAGTCTCCAGTGGATCAGGAATTTGCTCTTAACTTCTATGGCCAGTGGGTATAACAAAGACTGGTACTTTGATGTGGGAATTATAATAAATGATAGGCTTAGGACTTCAGTTCAATGTAAACACATACTATAATGCAAGGCAAGCAGGATGCTGGGGTGCTAGGCAGGGACCTTTCATTTGTAGGAAGGAAGTTCTCCTGCACCTCTTTAGGTCTTTTGTGAGGCCATACTGTACCTGGTGTACTATGCACAGTTCTGGAATACTCAACAAAAAATGACAAAGACTGCCTTGAATAAGTCCAAATCAGGGGAACCAAAATGATACATGGGCAACAGGGAAGGACCTGTAAAGAAAGGTTTGCCGACCTGAATGTGTACCCCCGGGTAACCAGAACAGAGAGGAGGGACATGAATGAAACCTTCAAGTATGTAAGGGAAACTGAGGGGAATAAACAAGATGGTTTGCCAGCAACAGTTCAGGGATAATGAGGGGTCCATTTAAAGGTGGAACAATGATAAAGTGTGGGTGGTAGGCGAAGGGATGATTGTGTAGATTATCAGACCAGCGTAAGTGATGTTATGCAAAGCTTTAGTGAATACCGCACAGCACAAGTTGTGTTACTGTACTTAATCCAAGCACCCATTCTGTTTCTTTCTATTAGTGTGTTTGAGCTGGGGGGCTCTGAGCCCCACAGTCCCCTTTTAAAAACACAAAGGGGTGTGGGGAGAGAAGTCCCCCAACTCAAACTAACTGAGAAAAACACAAAATTAAGAGCAGGCACAAGCAGTTGCCCAAATGGCCTGTTCCATTATTTTTTAGTTCATTTGAGATGGGGCTTTGCCCTCACCCCCTTGTTTTTATGGTGTGCAAAGCCCCCAACTCAAATTAACTACTAAAAAGTAACGGAATGCAGAAATGTGCCAAACCAGCGCTGTTTTCATGAAGCTTTATGTAAATTACAGGAGACCACGTGATGCAGAGCGCCGAGTAACAGCTCATCCGCTCAGCTCCTGCTGCCTGGGGAACTTAACAGCCCTCCTACTAACTCTTTCCGTATCAATATATTACTGGTGGGGAGCTGAACACATGCCGAAACACTGCAGAAGAGATCGACTGAAAAATAGAAGTGGAAATGCGTGCGGCACCCCCGAGACACACGGCTCCGATCTCACCAGAAAAACAAAGTAAGCGGCCTAAGGCCCAACAAAGCCACGGGGGAAAATTATCACTTACCAGCCCGATCCCTGTGAGAGAATCCGGGGATTCACCACTAACACTTGAGAGGTTCCTGGTCGAGTTTTCCCCTTTCAGAGAAGATGTCAAGACTCTCATGGCAGAAGTAAAAATGATGAACACGGCACTAGAGGATCTTAGCATCCGGATCTCCGATAATGAAGCTCGTACGGTGTCACTGGAAACAAGATCAGATGTTTTCAAGCAGGAAATGGTTGAAAGCCGACACAGGATTTAAAAGCTAGAGGCGAAACTAGAGGATTTAGAAGGGAGAAGCCGCAGAAATAATATCATCATTATTGGTATCCCTGAAAGAGAGGAATGTACTGATACCATCTGCTTTACACAAAAAGTGTTGGGAGAAATTGGCCGGTCCATCGTCTTTCGGCAAAATTTATATGATTGAACGTGCACATAGAGCCCTAAGACCCATGCCTTCAACCGGACCCTTACCCCGCCCGATCATCATCAGATTCCTTAATTACCAAGAGAAATACCATGTCATGGAGAAGATAAAAGAACTAAAAGAAATTAAATGGGAGAACGCAAAAATCAGACTAACTCAAGATCTCCCAGCCTCCGTTAGACAGCGATGCACTCTATTCCATCCAATTGTCTCTAAATTGATTGCCGGGGATAAAGTTCAAAATGAGTTACCCGCTAGGCTGCAAATACTGCTTGGGGGCTCTTGGGCCGTCTTTGAAGAAGTGGATTTTGCGAATGCGACCCTCCAAAAATCCCTGCCTGATTTATTTGGGAACCGGTGAATTCTCCTATGTAGGAAGTCGGCAATAGTGTTCCCCACTGATGACCCTTTTCATTTCAGCTAACAGGCTGATTAACCAGCAGTCGCGGTATTATATGGTGCCCTCCTCCAGTTGATGACTGCCGTTACTTTAATTTCGGGACCTGAGTTGGAGGATCCCTATTTATATGAGGTGGATCTACGGCTGATTAAGGCAGCATTACTCTTTTGTCTATAAGTTTGTTATGAAGGACAGGTTCGTTTTTGGATTCCGTACTGCCACCTCGAATATTGACTTGTAATTGCCTCGGAACACCGCTAGAGGGCCCCTTCAGATTGTATTGAACTGGATGTTTGCACCGGGCAAGAACAGATCATTTGGATTCCATGTTTTTTTTTTTTTTTTTTTTTTACTAAAGATCTGCAGTCCTACTATTTTGGTTCACTGTTATCTTTGGATTATTACTGATAGCCATAATATAGAGGGGATTCCCCTCCTCCCTTTTTCTTTTTACAGGTCTCTGATCGTGATGTATTTCCACATGACATGTACTTATGGAGGACAGTACTCTGATCTGGAATGGCAGATGTATGCTGACTGTTTAGTTTTTAGTATAATAGGTTTGTAGGCTGAGCCACTAATGGCAATATAGTTATAGAAACTATGCAAAAGGCCAGTATGGATCCAGGGGTTCAAAAAAAGGGAGGAAAAAAAAAATATATCTTTCTTGTTTTTGTTGTTGCGAGGGGCAATGTTATTAAGGGAGCTCAAGCTGAATATGCTTTTCCAAGGGAAAGTAAGTTCCTGGGTTAAATACGGGGGTTTCTCTCCGTGAATTTATCTTTCCTCACCTCTTAAAAAATTCTCGTGTTGATCTATCTTTTCTTTTCTCCTGGCTCACTTTGGAACCAGGCAGCAGAGCAGAATGGCTGGAATAGTAGTGAAAAGTGGCTCTGCATTCCGTGGACTAACAGAAGTGGGTTATTACTGGGCTGTTCTTACAACAACGTGTTCTGTTGTATTGAGGGGTGGGAAGGAGGGTGGGTGGGGTTACCGAGAGAAGGGGAGGGTTGGGGGGTGGGCGTAACACGAGGTACTCACCTTTTACTCAGTTTCCTGACTGGTTCTGTTTCCACACACCTGTTATAGCAAAACTGAGAATCAAAACTTGATGGCTACTCCGTTAAAGGTTATTACCTGGAACATTAAAGGGGCAGAGCTAAAACTAAACAATATATGATCCTTAAGCACTTAAACTTAGTCCAAGCTGAGGTTATGCATTTGCAAGAATCACATCTTCTAGATGTTGAGCAAAGACTTCAGAGACAACAGGTAGGGCAGGTTTTGCAGCGGAGGCTCTACAAATAGTGGTGGCACCATGATTTTGTTGCACAGAAAGCTTCCTTTTGTTGCATCGCGCACCATTAAAGACCCTAAGGGTAGATTTATTTTTGTATTAGGTAAGCTTTATGCAAGGGAGTTAATTCTGGGGAGTATTTATGGACCAAATTATGATTCCCCTAGTTTTTACACAAATTTTTACTATTCTGCTTCCCTACCTCGCAACCCCTATGATTCTGGGAGGGGATCTCAACCTAGTATTTGACCCAATGGTAGATAAATCAGGAGCCACAAGAAAGGTCTCTCCCCTGCACAGCGTGCTCTCAGGAACTTAATAGATCAGTTGGGTTTATGTGACATTTGGAGAGTTTTACACCCGGGGGTCAGGGAGTACACCTTCTTTTCCCCAGTCCACAGGACCTTGTCCAGAATAAATTACTTGCTCATCTCCAAGGCCCATATTCCACAGGTAATAGATTCCTCAATAAGGTCCGGCCCCCCGTCTGATCACTCTCTTGTATTTTGTCAACTAACTATTGAGCCTATATGTAAGGGCAGGGGTAGATGGAAACTAAATGACCAACTTATTAAAGACCCAGATATAGCCAGTAAAATTCAGGCCCATATAGACCAATTTATTCAACATAATCAGGGCACAACCCAAAGACCGGATTTCCTTTGGTGTGCTTTCAAAGCCTACCTAAGGGGCATACTCATAGGGTTAGCTTCACATAAGAAAAAAGACAGGGAGCAGAAATCCTCTCATTTGTTAACGCAGATAAGAGACATTGAAAAAGATTTGTCACCTTTAACCCCAGAACATACACTTCAAAGGCTCACTCAGCTAAGGGCAGCCTACCTGGAGATTCTCCGAGATAAGGCGGAATATGCCATTTTAAAAACACAGGCATCCTTTACCGACCAGGGGGAAAAAGCAGGGCAGCTCTTGGCCAGTAGAATAAAACAGATGGAATCTTCCAGGTATATTACCTCCATCCGGTCCCACGAGGATGGTCTTCTGAAGACCTCCCTGAAGGACATAGTTCGGGAGTTCCTCATTTATTACACTGATCTCTATGGCCCAAAGGTGGATCCCCCAAACGTTAAGCAAATAGATGAATTTCTCAATGAAACCCCCCTTCCGAGTCTGACTGAGGACCAACAAAATGCACTTATTGTACCTATTACTAAGGAGGAAATTTTGAATGTCATTGGTACATTACCCCTAAACAAAACCCCAGGAATAGATGGCTTCTCAGCCTACTTTTACAGCAGGTTCAAAATGTCCCTCGCCCCCTTACTGCTCCCCTTATTTCACTACATACTTTCGGGAGCTGTAGTAGACTCCTCCATCTTTGAAGCACTAATTGTGCTTATTCCTAAATCGGGCAAGGAACCCGAAGATGTCGTAAATTATCGTCCCATCTCCCTGTTGAACCAAGATGTCAAGATCCTGACCAAATTAATTGCTGGCTGCCTTAATCTGATCCTCCCATCCATTATAGGTCCCGAACAGGTAGGATTCATGAAGGGTAGATTATCCTCAGATCACCTTCGGACCCTGGCGCATGTCTTCTCAGCCTCCAGGAATGCTCCATATCCAGCTGCCCTAATCTCCTTGGATGCTGAGAAGGCATTCGATAGAGTTAGTTGGCAATATTTATTTCAAGCCCTAGAGGCCTTTAAATTCCCTAATGTTTTCCGGTCCTGGATCGAATCCCTGTATCACTCTCCCACGGCCAGAATCTCGGGAAACGGGGTGATTTCGGAATCCTTCACCCTCTACTCTGGTACCAGACAAGGTTGCCCCCTCTCCCCCTTATTATTCAATATATATCTGGAACCCCTGATCCGCCAATTGCAAATCTGCCCAGACATACAAGGAATCCCGATTTTTCCATGTGAGGTTAAGATTTCTGCTTATGCAGATGACCTTCTCCTCCAGGTTGCCAACCCTGTTTCGTCTATCCCCCATATGTTAGAGATAATTAACTCCTTTAGTGCAGTCTCTAACTATAAGTTAAACGTGAACAAAACCATTGTATTCCCTCTCAATCATAAACTTCTTAGAGCAGACATCTTAGATTTAGGTTTGGCTTGGAAACAAGATTCCCTGCGATACCTCGGCATTGAATTAACTAGACTCCTGGGCGATAGTATCAAGTTGAACCTGAACTCCCTTATACAGGTGGTTAAGCAGGATCTAAGCAGGTGGGCCTTTCTACCAATATCTATTTGGGGCAGAGTAAATCTACTCAAAATGAATGTATTTCCACTACTCTTCTACCCCATCTCGATGCTCAAATTTGGTTACCGCTTTCCTGGTTTAAAAAGGTAAATAGCATATTCTCAGATTTTATTTGGGCACATAAGTCCCCTAGAATTGCATTTCATAAATTAACTGCACCCAAGTCAAGAGGTGGTCTACGGGTGCCTCACCTAGGGCTCTACTTCTGGGCTAGTCACCTAAATAAATACTATAGGTGGACGCTACCTAATCCATCGGGATATACCCAGCTCTGGCTAATAATAGAAAATACTTTGATCAGTTCCTGCGGTTTAGCACCCCAAGCACTGTTACATATGAGAATCAATTTCTTCCCCACCAGATTAAAAAATACTCCTATTGCATTATCACTGAAGGTACACTCTCAAATGTGTCGGTTCCTTCAATACGAGAACCAGAAAGATGTAAATCAAAGCCTAGTTGGAAACCCTAACTTTAAGATAGACGAGAAGTGTATTCCCCCCAATTGGTTACCCCAGTTGAATGGTGCCACACTTTCCTCGTTAATAGGAGATGACAACACGTGGCTATCCTCTCAAAGTATAATACACAAGTACAAGATTCCTGCTAAACATTTCTTTAGAGTCACTCAACTGAGACACTTATTGATCAAAGAGTTGGGGTTGAAACCACCAGTGGTTGTAGACTCTCCTTACTCCGGAGCTGGCTCAATGGGTGGGACAACAGAAAGCAGTTTCCAAGATTTTCAGTCAGTTGTTCGACAGGGTATACCCAGATTATTATGGCCCCAGGCTACTGGTCCTCCTATTTCCTAATTACATTGTCAACTGGAGTAACCTATGGTCTAACTGCCATAAATTTATAACGTAGGATAGACTCAGGATGACACAAATGTTCATCCTCTATAATGCATATTTCTCTCCTGAGAAAATGTTTAAATTTGGACTTACTTCTTCTCCCCAATGTGTGAGATGTACTAATCAGGATGGTTCTCTGCTCCATATTCTTTGGACATGTTCCAAAATTAAGCCCCTTTGGACCAGTACTCGTAATAAACTGGATCCCATACTGGGACTGGATGAACTATTTACACCCGAAATCTGTATTTTAGGGGACTTCTCGAATATTAGGTTTCTAAATAAAAAATATTACATGGCCCTGATATCATTGTCACTGAAGAAACTCGTTTTAAAACATTGGACGGATCAGTCTGAAATTAAGTATGGAGAATGGCTAGCTGAGTTTCTTGCAAATCTTAGAACAGAAAAAGTTATTGCTAGTCTCAACAATAAACTGAACAGGTTCAAGAAAGTGTGGGACCCCCTCCATACCTTACTCTCAATTCAATCTACTGCAGAATGAGGTCTTCTTTCTTGTTACTGTATCAGTATTACTTGTTATGTACTGTAATATATAGATTGTAGTGAAAAGGTTCTCTATTGTATTTGTACCTTGGGGGAGGGTGTGGTAATTTTAGGGGGAGGGAAATGGGTGGGTGGCAGGTCCGAACCAATGTAAACTGTATGTATGACTTATACTTATTCTGGAAGATCTGTCTTGTATGGTAAAATCTCAATAAATTTTAAATTGAAAAAAAAAAAAAATACAGTTATGCTAGTAGCAGAGACCAGTCAGTGGTACAATAATCTACATAATCACTAGCAAAGGCCCATAAGAAGTAAGCAGGTGACAACTGGAGCTAGTGTTGCTCAGACAGTGCTTTTGTGGATCCTACCACTATTTGTCAGAGAATGCTGGTATCTTACCTAGGATTCTACCAGAAATCCTACCAAAGAAAGATGTATCCAGGGTCAGATAGTGATGGATCCTAGGTCAGATAGTTAGGATCTGGGGTCAGACAATGATGGATCCTAGGTAAGATCCAGGGATCCTAGGTCAGATAGTTAAGATCCGAGCTGGATCTGTTGCTAGGATCTACAGGATCCATAACATTTGTTGGATGCATGCACCAGATCCTAGAGGGAATGATCCATGGTCAGATAGCATTGTTATCCTACCACAACAACTATCTGGCCAAATGGGAGGTATCTGTTGGTATCCTAGTTTCTAGGATACTATCTGAGCAACACTAACTGGAGCTCTTTTAAAATATAGCTTTATTAGCATATTTGTGTCTGTATCACCAAGCAAGAATGGAGTCAGCTCAAGTAAACAATTCATATACTATATACAGAAGATCTCAGGCATCAGGAACGGACCCACACTTCTGCTTAAAAAATTCAAACAGCTAGGGCTTACCAGCTTAATAGGGCCCTATTAAAACACCAGTTCTGCAACCTTGCAATAATAAGAAATAACATATTTCAGGCAACTTGTGGAACTCAACACAACCTTAAACATCAGCTGCCTGGAACAGACTGACTTCCAGGGCTTAAGGGAGCCCATACTGTATGCAGTCACCTAGGGAATCACCTGATCACAAGCCAGTTACCCTAACACACTAATTAATGACAAAATGTGCCCGCACCTGTCATTTTAAAACCAGCCAGACACTACAACCCCTTTCCCTAGACATCCAGTAACAAAAAACTACAAAACCCCCAACTACAAAAATATTTATGGAACAGAAATAGTAGCAGAAAATCTTAATTTGTTTTATCACCAAAGTACTAGAGTTCAGGGACTGAATGTGAGCAGGTGCAATTCCCTTTAACTGCAGGAAGAAACATAGAAACATAGAAGTTGTCGGCAGATGGGGACCATACAATCCATCAAGTCTGCCCTTGGCTTCCTACCCCACTACTTAGCTGCCTACTTGTGTATCCCACAGTGTCTGTTCCATGCCCGCTTGAATTCCCCCACTGTCTTGGCTCCCCCTTGGCTCCGGCAGGCTATTACACGGTTCCACAACACACTCTGTGAAGAAGAATTTCCTCATATTGCTTATGAACTTTCCTCCCTCAAGTCAAAGATTGTTCCCTCTAGTCCTGCTGTAGTCCTTTACCTGAAAGAGATTCTGCATGTGCACCTTGTTGTTGCCTTTAAGGTATTTGAAAGTTTCTGTCATGTCCCCATAATTCCTACGTTGTTCTATGGAGTATAATTTGAGGTCATCCAGTCTTGCCTCTTATGGTTTCTGATGCAAGCCCTGCAACATCTTTGTTGCTCTTTTCTGTACCATCTCCAGCCTATCTATGTCCTTCCTGAGGTGTGGCCTCCAGAACTGGACACAGTACTCCAGGTGAGGCCTGACCGGGGACCAATACAGGGGCATGATTACTTCATGCCTTTTGCTCATGATGCCCCTCCCTATGCATCCCAGGATACCATGAGCCTTTAGTGTTGCCTTTTCACATTGTCTACTGACCTTGAGGTCATCTGATATGATCGCCCCTAGGTCTCACTCCTGCCTGGTAGCCACCAGCTGCCCCCCTCCCATTGAGTACAGTTTCCCTGGGTTATGCTTTCCCAGGTACATGACTTTGCATTTTTTGGCATTGAATTTCAATTTCCAGGTCTTGGACCACTCCTCCAGTTTTCAGAGATCAGCTTCCATGCTTTGCCGTCCCTCTGTTGTGTCTACCCTGTTGCTGATTTTGGTGTCATCTGCAAATAGGCACACCTTTCCCTCCAGTTCATCTGCAATGTCACTGATGAATATGTTGAAGAGGATCGGCCCCAGAACTGAGCCCTGCGGGACCCCCAGTCACCTTCCCCTCCACAGACAGAGTGCCATTTATTAATACTCTTTGAGTTCTCCCATGTAACCAGTTTCTGACCCAGTTTGTAATCTCGGGCCCAATTCCCATGTTCTCCAGTTTTTTGACTAGTCTCCTGTGCAGAAGGGAGTCACAATCTTTGCTGAAGTCCAGGTAACC
This sequence comes from Neoceratodus forsteri, assembly GCA_016271365.2. NCBI lineage: Eukaryota > Metazoa > Chordata > Ceratodontiformes > Ceratodontidae > Neoceratodus > Neoceratodus forsteri. Next base: position 1,072,359,556 of record CM028131.1, read on the forward strand.
CATAGCCACTGCCCACCCTGATCCACTGTTTTGGTGACCCAATTGAAAACATCAACCAGGTTTGTCTGGCAGGACCTCCCCGCTATGAAACCATGTTGATTTTTGTTGAGCTGACCAGTTTGCTCCAAAAAAGCTATGATTCTTTCTTTCCGATAGTATTCCATCAGTTTTCCCATGACTGACATTAGACTATCCAGATGGTAGTTACCTGGCTGTTCCTTGCTTCCACTTTTGTGGAGTGGTACTACTGTTGCACTCTCCCAATCCTCCAGCACCTCCCTGCTCCTTAATGATTTGTTGAAGAGCACTGCTGTGAGTGCTGCCAGTTCCTCCCCAGTTCTTTCAGTATTCTTAGGTGTATCCCAAATGGCCCCATAGCTTTCTCTACCTTTAACTTGTCTATTTCCTCCAGGACCCTTTCCTCTGTGAAGGGACCCATGTCTATTCCTTCAATCAGACACTTCTTTATGTCTATTGTTGGTCTGTTACCATCTGATTCCTTTGAGAAGATTGAGCAGAAGTACTCATTGAGTGCCTCTGCCTTCTCCACATCTTGCTCTGTGGTTTGTCCGTCTTTTTTTGTGATTCTAATAATGCCCCCTTTGGTCTTCCTTTTTTCATGTGTGTACCTGTAGAAGGTTTTGTTACCCTTTTTCACTTCCTGAGCTATCCTAACCTCTATTTGAGCCTTTGCATTACTTATCACATTCCCTGTCTCTTTTAGTTTCTGTGTATACTCTGTTTTTTCTGCCTCATTCCCCGGCTTCTTGTACTTTCTGAAGGCTATGCACTTTTCTATCACCATGGTTGCCACCTCCTTGGAAAACCATAGTGAGTTTTTCCTCCTTTTGTTCTTACTAACCTGATGGGCACACTGTGTTGTGACCATGGTTATAGCATCCTTCATCCTTGTCCAATATGCCTCAACGCTCCCTTCTGTCTAGTTACTAAGGTTATCTCTTAGACAGGCCTTCATGTTTGTGAAGTCTACCCTCCTGAAGTCAAGGACCTTCAGTTTGGAGTGTGTGGAGTCTACAGTCCTTTTTACCCTGAACCATACCATGTTATGATCACTGTTGCCCAGGTGGTTCCCTACTTTGACACCTGTAACCCTATCGCTATTTTTGAATATCAGATCTAGAACCACGTTACTCTTGTGGGCGATGTCACTAGTTGAATTAGGCCTGCTTCCTGTAGTATGGCTAGGAATTCCCTGCTCTTGTGTGATGCCACTGTGTGGGCATTCCAATCTATGTCCAGCAGATTGAAATCCCCCACCAGCAGCACGTCCTCTTTGTCTGACATCTGGAGGATGATTTCCAGGATTTCCATATCCCTGGCTTCCTCCTGATTTGGGGGTCTGTAGATTATTTCTACCTGAATGGGTTTCTGGCTTCTGGCCCCTATTGTGGTCCATAGATCCTCTGTTTCCCCTAGTACTTGCTGCATTTCTGTAGCATTGATAGTATCCTTAACATAAATAGCTACCCCCCTCTTTTTTTCCCAGTCCTATCACTCCTAAACAAGTTGTACCCTGGGATAGTCACCTCCCAACCATGATTATTTGTGAACCATGTTTTGGTCATGGCCACCCAATCTAGTCCTGCCTCAGCTATTGTGGTAGTGAGATCAGTCATCTTGTTAGCCAGACTGCACGCATTGAGGCCTAGTGCTGACCTCTTGCTGTGTTGCTTTGTTTATCATGCCTCCTTTGATCTTATTGTTCATCCATTTGTAGTTTTCCCTGTTTATGATTTTTTCCTTTTCATTGTGATGGTCAATGCCAGAGCTGGAAAAGGTTTTATGTTCCCAGCTATCTGCTTTTGCTATCCTGGAGTGTGTAGATTTGGTGCTAGCTGGAGGAGGAGAGACAGCAGACTCTATGTGTGCTTCTCCTAGAGCTACTGTCATCTCCCCTCCCACTAGTTTAAATGTCCTATGTAGATGTCAAATTTCTGGCCCAGTGCTCTGACTCCCTCTTTAGTCAGGTGGAGGCCATCCATTTTGAAGAATTCCCTTTCCCAGAAGTTCCACCAGTTTCCAAAAAAGTGGTGCCCCTTTGTGTGGCACCAGTCCTTGAGCCATGATTTGTGCTCACTTATCTCTTTCTCTCTGATTTTTTGCCTGTTCTTCCCCTTTTCCCAAACAGGCAGCATTTCAGAGAATGCAATGCTGGACAAAAATGAAACCAATTTCTCGTTGAGCTGTGCAATGTGCTGTTAACCTCTTCGACCAACCAGCTAGCAAGTTCATTGGTCCCTAGGTGGACCAGGATGTTTGAGCCCTCTTCTTCCTTTTTAACTGTGTTGACTATTTGGTTAGTGTCCCTCCAAGAGGATGCTCCTGGGAGACATTGGACCTGCACATCTGCAGTTTTGTTTTGCCTCAGGTGGGGGTCCACACAGCAAATCATGAAGTCCCCTATGATTATGATTTTTTTCCTGTTGCGGTTTTGGTTATGATGTTGTTTTGCTATCCTATATATATTTATATATATATATATATATATATATATATATATATATTGCTATATATAGTATGGATGATATGTAGGCAAGAGGTGTGTACCTATTGGCTGTGTTTAGAGTGCTTTGTTGGTTTGGGAGAGTTGCCCGAGCTCTGCCCCCTTTTCCTGCAACCAGTTGCCATCTCCCAGGCCTGCTGCATGGTCACCTAGGGAATCGGGAAGTAGCTGGCCCCTTAAACAAGCATGCAATCAAAGTTTTATTTCTAAAGCGCTCTTTCCCTGATGCTCAGGGCAATATACAGAGTAATGGCAGATGAGAAAAACATAATTAATGCAAAACATAAAGACATCAGCAATAATCAATAAAAAAAGGACAGTATGCTATAGCCTGCCACAATGCTCAGCTCTTGCTCTCTCTCCCTGCCTGTCTTCTGCAGGCCATTTGTTTTTGTGTTCGGGGACTTTTTACCCTACTCTGTCCCCAGTCCAGATTCTATTTATTTTAAAATAATTAAGCCCTTCTGGCTGCTGGTCTGCTGACAATGCCACTGACCTTTGATCCCACCGGGAGCTCCCCAGTCCCACAGTAATTACTGCTACCTGCCCTGTTGTTGTCTTGACAAAGAGCAGTCGATAAGAGTAGGAGGAGGTTGTGGACCATACCACACAATGGTGAGAGGGAGCAATAAAAAATAAAAGCAACCACAAACAAACAGAAGAAATCTCCCTGCGATCCTTGAACAGCAGGGCCTCATTAGATCAAACAAGGCCCCTAACCAACCAGAGCACAGCACAGCAGCATCCAGTCCCTGGCTACTACCACGCTAGGAGGCCCTGGGCTCCCAACTCAGCCTTCATCAGAGACAAGATTCTCAAAGGTTCCACAAGACCCCAGACTCCATCAGCCAGCAAGGATGGCCACCAAATGGCAATCATGAAAGTTAAGTATTTTTTCTCGTATATTACTTTCTTGACCTGAGCTGATGGGAAGGCCTTTTCATAGTAGCCCAGCTTTCCACCATTTTTCCTCCATCACTGTCTTTATAAAAAGTACTGACAGATTTCTTTTTATACTGATGTTTATTAAAACTTTACATAACACAAAAACACATATGAACAGACAACAGGAACCACTATGTGTACTAGTACAATCATAGAGGGCATGGCATCAAAGAAGCACATACACCGCTTTGTATAGCACGTAAATGATCTAGGTGTATGGTTGACAGTGGTAAAAATGATAACATATGAATCAGCTGACGTGGCAGTTAAGTCCCAGCAAGTTCATAAGGGTCTCACCAGTCACACATATCTGAAAATCCCAGGTGAAAAGCCTATTCTAAGGTGCAAATGAATTATCTATGTCTTTCACTTATGTAGATGATTTCTGCTACTTCAATTGAAATTGTGAGTATTGGTCACATAATAGGTATAGTCATTTTTCCATTTGAGACACATAATTTACAATAGCTCTCCAGTGCACATCCATGGGTGGGGGTGGGTCTTGACAGTAACCACAGTTATTAACAGTCTTCTTTGCTACCAGGATGAGGATATAAATTATTAGTTCCCCCGGTGAACTCCCCCAGGTGGAATAGAAAGCAAACCAGGTGGGCATTAATTAACTGGGAGCCAGTGCAACATATGAGTGCCAACGCCATGCCAAAATGCCTGCAGGATTGGACAATTGTAGAATATGCATACTAGTCTGCTCTTTCCCTCCCATAATTCCATCAACATTTCCATTAACTGGCCCCCATGTATTTAGCACATATCACAGACATGAGGGAAAAAAAGTAATTTCTACATTTCCAAATAAATGTCTGCCACAACCAGAAAAGGTCACTCTAATCACAAAAAGGTTAGATTTTCTCCACTGCACATGCTGACAAGCAGTGTCCAAATATTTATTCCAGCTGTCTAGTATACCACTGGTAGAAGAGTCCCTCATCTCCTGCAGTCCCTTGTATGGAGTCCCAATTAAATGCCCCCATCCCCCTAAAGGGTTCCAGTCAACAATGCCACCAGATGTGGCAATTGATCTGGCAATTCATTCATGTGGATTCCTGCATTTAAAACATATCAGCAAACTGCACATATTTAAAATGATCCAGGGGTGGGGGTCAGTTCATATTTTGTCTAAATCTCAGGGAAAGGAAGCACCCCTTGTACATTCAAGAACTGAAATATGTAGCTCAGTCCAAGCCAAGCCCATCTCTGAACAGTGTGGTCAATATAAGTTGGGAAAAAATCTGCATCAGATACCAGAGCTCTACAAAAAAATAGTAAATGTTGTATTTTATGGGACTGGGAAAACTTGTTCAGTTGGTTGAACATGACCACCATAGATTTACAGTAGTGAATCTGCCTGTGTTTTAAGTTTAAAGTTTATTCGTTCGACTATGGGGCTTGCCATTAAAAGGCAAGTTAGGTTGTCCTGGGAACCAGCCAGAAATGAGAGTGATGAAAGGAGAGGGGCAAGGGGGGTGGGGTCTGCAGTACAAGGGTAGAGGCTGTGACCTCAGATGGGGTCATACGACCAGGTCTTGGAGCTTGCTGGCTATTGGCCAAGGGGAGGGGCCAGGAGGGTTCCTGATCAGGGGTCCTAAAGGGCTATTTAAGGGCATGTAACCCTTAGCTAGACCTCTTTCTTGCTGTAAATGTTGCTTGAATTACAGCACATCATTGGCAAATCAAGGTAAGGCACTGAAGGTCTGGGGGCCTTGCTGGTTGTCTGTGAGGCACTCAGGCAGGAGGTGTGGGTTATTAATAATGATTGTTTACATGTAGATCTGTGGTGCAGTCAGTAGGCAGATAGCAGACGAAATGTAAATGCACATCTTGTTGTAGCATGTGGAGTAGGGCAGAGTGTTTGGCCATGGGCCCAGAGCTAGAGTCACATGGTAGACAATACTATCTGTTTAAATTTGGCAGTTCAGGAAGGCTGGACAACAGGGTCCACGTTTAGTAGTTGGATGAATCACAGTCACTATAGAGGTAGTTTCTGCAGTCTTGCTGGCAGCAAAGCATCAGGAAAATGGCTTATGTGAAGACATCTGGAGGCGTGGGTTTGTTCTAAAAAAAAAAAGAAGAAAAAAAGACGAGTAAAAATAGAGGCAGTTAGTTTAAAGTTGGTCTTGGAATTTTCTGCAGTGGTGGGGTGAATAGGAGGCCCATTGATAGGCCACATGGCCGGAGGGGTTGGATGGCCTAAGGGGCAGAAGGGCCTGCTGCATTTAGAATGCTGGTGATGGCAAGGGAGGTAGGGGCATTGCAGTGCACTAAAATGGCAGCAGTGACTGTTGGAGGCCCACTTACAGGGAGCCAGGCAATGGGCAGAGGCTGGCTAGTGCTGCATGGTGTAGGATGGCAGCCTAGGTGGCCTTTAGGGTTGTTTGTCTTGCAGCAGGCCATGGGTCTCAATGTCACGGGGTGGAGGAGTGATGGCGTGGTGCTAAAGGGGCTTGCAACATGGCCGGCTGGTGTGGTAGGTTAGCGTAGCCAGGAAAGTGGCCGAGTGGGTTTGGACTGGAGGGCAGGGCCGCATGTTGAGGCACCATGTGGTGCGTAGGGACAGCCAGGGGTCGGGGGAGTGTTTTCAGCGGATCTGGGAGGCATTGGTAGTGGGTGACCATGATTCGGCAGGGGAGGGGGCCTACAAGGTCATAAGGACAAGAGTTCACAGGTTGCCTACCCTGTGTGGTAGGCTCAACAGGGCTGAGGAGCCCAGTAGGTCGGGAGGTGGATCAAGGACCACGGAGGCCCATTCATGTGGTGCAGCCACCATATTGGCTACGAGGCCGCTCCCGAGGCAGTGGCTCTGGGAGAGAGAGGGCTGATAGGGCCATTTTTGCTATGATCTGGACACAGCAAGCCAATGGGAGACAAAGCCACAGAAGCCAGGCAGTTTTTCCTCCTCTTGTGACTCTGGGCCGAAGGGGCAATGGGGCCAAAGAGGCCCAGAGGTCCGATTGGGGAGCAGTTTGGTGGGCATGTTGCCTAGCCAGTCAGAAGAAGGCATCACATTGCAAGGGGACTGAACCTGAATAATACATGAATCAATACTTGTATATGTCAGTATGATTATGAAGGCAGGCTGTTGAGGCAGCCCGCTGGCAGTCCGAGGTGGAGCTGTGAGTTGGGTCATAGTGGGCCACGGGAAAATGGAGCGGCAGCAGTGTGGTGCCAACTTTATTTTCTTATTTAATCAACAAGGGTGTGTGCCAGTAGGATGAGGGCAGGTCTGGGCTGGCTCAGGCCTGCCACGTGGTGAAGGTGACCGCCTATACGTAGTATGAGAAGGACCAGGATCCCCCCTCCCCAGCCAGTTAGTCTCAGTGTGCAGGATACTTAGGGTGGTGGACAGGATGCAACAAGGAGGGGCAGCCATGCTTAATGGACAATGACCTGACACGGGAAGGGCGGGTGCAGAGGTCTGGGGTGGGCGTAAGCGGGAGCCGGGTCTGGAGGACCCAGGCAGAAGGGTGGCTTGGGGATGGCTGATGGTGATGACGTTATGATCATTATGATTTGTTATGTAGACTAGACCCACAAGGAGAAACAGCACCCAAGAGAACCCCAGTGTCGAGCGTGAGCATGTTGGCAGAGGTGGCAAATCTGATGGCACAGATGACAAATATGGTGGAGGCTGTGAAGAAGAGGGAGGTGGAAGAGTAGACCCAGAAGAAAAGGAAGGAGAGAGACGAGAAGGCTGGCATTGGGAAGAGGACCAAGAGACTGAAGTGGATGGTGCCCAGCCCACCCATGGCTCCTGGAGGGGGCAGCGAGCCCACGCCAGGCCAGGCAGGACCCATACCAGATGGGGGTAAGGATGGAGTGGATATGAATAATGAGGCAGACTTAAAAGAGTATGTGGAAGGATTGTTGGGGGATATGGTGAAGGATGGGGTTTCGAAGCTGGAGCAGTTTTGAAAGCCATTAAGGACGGGAGAAAGCCAGGGACAGAGGGTGGTGTGGACGGAAGCTGTATGATGGACCGCCCGGTTTCACCTTGGGTGACCATGTTCCGGCCTCAATTAAGGAGAAGATATGAAAGGGTGAGTATGTGGATATTTTTGGGCCCACAATACAGACCTCGAGCTGTATACAGATGCGTCTGGGGGTTTCGGTTTGGGGGCCTACTTCCAAGGGGAATGGGTCGCAGAGGCATGGCCAGACCAATGGAAGGAATGGGGCTGGAATAAGGACATCACGTTGCTTGAGATTTTTCCCATATGTGTGGCTCTGGAGATTTGGTGTGAGCGAATAGCAGGGTGGCGAATCTCCTTCTGGTGTGATAACAAGGGGGTGGTGGAGGTGATTAACAGACAGAGTGGCCATACAGAGTTGGTGGGCCAGGTCCTGAAGAGTTTGGTGTTGTTGGGGCTGTGCCTGAACCTGTCATTCAGGGCACAGCACATTGAGGGGATTCGGAATGAGGTGGCTGACTGTCTCTTTCATTTGCAGCTAGACTGATTCCAGGAGTTTGCACCCCAGACCACACCTACCCAGACCAGGGTACCGGATTGGATGTGGAAGATTGGTGGAGAACAGCCAGGGCATTGTATAGAGGTTCATGGGCTGCCGACACCTTGAAGGCATATGAAGGAGCTTGGGAGAGCTTCCAGGCCTTTCTGGCAAGGGGGGGTTGGCAGACAGAAAAGCCAGTGAGGGAGGAGCAGGTCATGCGGTATATCGTGGCAAAGTGGGAAGAAGGGGTGGCCCACACTACCATGGTGGTGCAGCTGGCAGGGATCAGCTGGGCTTGCCAGGATTGGGGATGGGGAGATGCCACAGGCAGCTGGGCCATCAAAAGGATGGCCATATCCTACTGCTTACCTGGCTAGTTTATTTAGTTTGTTACTATTTGGCCAGCATGTTCCGTTCTCTGCTTCTGCAGACATATGTAACAGTCTGTAAGACCTTTGCAATGTATCCAACTGTTTTAATGTTTGTATCATCTTAATAACTCAAATCAATAAAACTTATTAACCACAAAAAAAAGGATGGCCATGGGATGGCGAAGGGGGCAAGGCAGAAGGCAGGATGGGAGAAGATCCATAATGGGCCCCCTGCTACTGAAGGTGGTATGGGCACTGGACAAAGTCTGTCATTCAATGAACAAGGCCTGTTTGTTTTGGGCCATATTCACAGTCATGGCGAAAGGGGCTTTTCTGGAAGGGGAGGTGGTGGCACCCTGAAAGGGGGTGGCCACGGCAGGCCTGCAAGATCTCGGGATGAGGTTGGAAGTGGATAGGGTCATCATCCAGCTCCAGAGGTCCAAAACAGACCAGAAAGGAGGGGGCACCACAGTAGAGATACACAGACAGGCAGAGGGGGGAGCATGTGCGGTCCAGGCCATGACTGAGTATAGTAGATTTTGGGGCTGCATGAGGGGGGCCTGGTTCATGCATGGGGACAGATTGTTGGTGACAGGGTTTCAGGTGGGGGTGGTCCTAAAAAAGGCACTGGCATTTACAGGAGAGAACCCCCGTGAGTTCGCCCCCCATTCCTTCCAGATTGGGGCAGCAACGGAAGTGGCTGCAGCTGGGGCAAGGGAATTTGAGATCATGCAAGTAGAGAGATGGAAGTCAAACTGCTACAAGAGATATGTGAGGTGTTGACAAAGGCTAATGGGTCCCTTTTTCTCTTCCAGCAGCAGGTTCCAAGCAATGAGTCTGGATCGTGGGGCACTCATTCATATACTGGGCAGAGAGGTTTGCAGCTGCCAGAAGGATAAAGACACAGCTGTGCCCTTGGAGGGGAACACACCAGAGTGTGATGGAGGGGCCTGAGAGGCATGAGATGGTCACAGTTCCTACTCCTGCTGGAGGAGCTGTGGGTACATTGGGGCTGACCGGACTGTGTTATTGTACATTTGTGGGGCAACGACTTGGGGGTAATGCCTTGGGGTCCCTAAGAAAGGACATTATTGCAGATTTGGAGAAGGTGAAGAGATGGTGGCCAAGGGTGGTTATAGGTTGGTCAGAGATCACCTCACAGAGGGTATGGAGGGGAGAAAAAGGGCCAAAAGTGATAGAGCTGGTGCACAAGCATTTGAACAGGAAGGTAGCCAGGGGAGTGATTGAGATGGGGGGTTGCACATTCAGCATAGGGACATCTCATACAAGCAGGAGGCAGTGTACCAGGTGGACGGTGTTCACCTGACTGAGTTCAGCATGGACCTGTTCCTCCACCCCTTCAGGGACCTAGTTGGGGACATTAATAAAAAAGGGCTGAGGGGGTAACCTACAAGGTAGGGAGCCCCATCTTCCATCGCAAGTGGGAGATGGGTCAGTGGAAGGGTGGGAGCAAGAGGAAAAGAGGGGGCAGGTGGGGGGTAGGTACCATGTGCTGGGACAAAGGAACCCAGGGAGGGAGTAACAGGGGAGGGGGAGGGATAGATCTAGGGGGTGGATTGCCATGTCCACACCTGGTGGATGGGAGTGGTCCTGGTAAGGTGGTACCTGGTTATGGTGATGAAAGGGGGGGCTGAATCATGGTGTCCAGACCCCGAGAAGCAATGACAGAAGAAGAAGAGCAGAACAAGAAGAAGAACCACACAAGAGGGAAGTTGGGACTGTTGTGTCCTAGATGTGATATGGGACTGTTATGTCCAAACTGTAAATATGGAATTGTTAGAAATTGAATGGAAATGTATGAATAAATTGTGCCTTGTTTATAAATAAATATTGCCAGCGAGCATCCAAAGTTTAACAAGCAGTGGCCTGAGTTATTTCTGACTGGAGATCCAGGGACAATATGTCATTATGATACAAGAAAATACATTATACATCCTCCAACAAAATAAAATGTATAAAACATACTTACATATTAAAAACTTTGGTTGATCACCAATAATATTCTGAGTTACATAAAGCAGTCTTGATTTGAGGAGTTATATAATCAGTATATACAGTAGTAACATAAAAATTTCCTCCTATAGTTTATAGTGCAGAGATCTATACAGTAGATATATGACATGCTATATTATTTTGATGACTAAAAATACAATGGGTATTAATACTTCCTATGTTCTGTCTCATTACTCTGTCAATTACTAAAGCAGTAGTGCAATATAGGAAGAACAGCCAACACGCAAAAGGGGTTCCAGATAAAACATCACACCCAGGCAATAATACTTTTCTGAGTCCATTTAGAGAGAGCCTCAGTCATAATGTTCATTGCACTACTTGAGAACACCATTTTAAACAATCAGCTTTTAGCTTAACTAAAACCTCAAAAAATATGTCTTCCATGCCTTTAATAATGGCAAAAATAGGCCCACATACTAGCTCCCACTAACATGGAAAGTTTTCCTTTAAGGCCATTATAGGCCAGTTGGGCTCCTTTGCTCCTAAAGGTTTATTAGAGACTTAATATGATTCTCATCTGTCAGCCAGCTGTTAACTGACTTATGGTTCTGTCCTGGTTAATGCTGATCCATCGTGCACCGTATGACTCTTCTTAAATTCTATCATACTAAGTGCCACTTGCCCGAGACTATGAAAAATTGATCCAGGGTCCCTTCTGTAAGTGGTTGTTGACCCAAAAAGTTACCACTTTTTAGCAATCAAGCCTATTCAATTAAAAATGTTAAAAAGTTAATTTAGACAAAACCCCTACTAATACCATGGAACACCCCTTACTTGGACTCTCAGTCACCAAATAAACCTCAAACAAGGTCTGAAGTTTGAACTATTAATTAGGAAGACATATTTCACAAATTCAGGATAATCCCTCAGAAATAAGTCCATCCCTGCCTGAGAGAAGCTGCCATGCTACCTATGCAGCCTATAAAATCTCATCAGAACAAGAAGAAATAATAAAAAATAGTTTGTGTTAAAATGTACTGCTGATTTATGCCATTAGTATAATGTTCATGTGTAGTACAACTATAGCTTACATAGACACTTTTCAGACATTTCTGCCATCTTTCAAATTTTGGCAAACATTAAGTACATTAATAAGTCTGGAGCTGTCAGATTATATATGAAATCAATAAGACATGACAGGGTGTGCATTATGGTGACATAATCGCATGCCTCAGGTGCATTGTTAGGCACAAGGCACAGTCGAGTGCCATTAAATGCACCTGAGAAGTGCGATTATTTCATCATAATAGCACACCCCCTGGAGTGTCTTATTGCTCTTGTAAAATGGCAATTAAATATATGACTTAAAATGAATGAAAATAAGAAGAAAGTATTTTAAAAATAAAATAAAATTAACCTTACATTGAAATATGCTTCCATTTTAACTCTGAATACAAAAAATAGTCACAATTCTGGTAACTGTGGGATTAGCTAAAAACATAAAACAATGAAAACTGTGTGTGCCACGCATTTCAATAAGAACAACAACTTTATATTGCATTTCAAGTCAGGTCAAGTACTGTTCCTTGGTGGAAATGTGTTCAAAACCTTAAACCTGCCAGGTTTCCTTTTCTGGTGTGTGTGTGGGGGATAGATTTTACAATGTAATACTCTATGTATCATTCAAATGTATGTGTGCTTTTATAAACTTTAGTAATGTATTTCAGCAGTTTGGATCTGCCTCTGCCTACGTAACTGTGTTTTCCCACCTTTTCTGTTTGTTCATGAAGTATTCTTGCCTACTTTCTTCATTCTGTTTTTTTTTTCTCTGTGTTTCCCCATATTCAAGATATGGAATGTTTACCATGGAATACAGCGATTCAAAGTTCTGCTCAGTAATACTGGCAGAATGTTTCTCTCCTAACATACTGTACACTCACACAACAAAGGCCTCATGTAGAGCCACAGACTCAAGTATCTCACTGTCAGGGAAAGCAGAAGAGATTTTCCTGATGAGCAGTTAAAGACAGAAAGAGGATTTTTCATTGTCAGTAAAGAAACAGTTGTAATGAAAACTATTAACAATATTTAATGTTTCTAATTTGTTTATGTGTGTAAGTAGTGTGTGATGAGCGTGGAAGAACATTTAATTAATTTGTTTCATTGTTAATTTAAGATATCTTTATTTTTAGGGTCCAGTTGAATTTTTTTACAGTGTAAAGGTAGCAGCCATGTTTGTGATGGAAGATCAATTATGGTTGTAGGGGGACTAATGGAAAATAGTTCTGATTGTAGGAGGACTGATTTGCTCATTGTGTGATGTGGTTTAGTACCAGGACAACTGTGCAATATACTCTAATATTGAATGGTCACCTGATTGGTTTTAACCAATTAAAGTTCTTTGATTTTTAGACCCATTTTATAAATATGGATAAGTGGCTCCATTTGCACTCAGCAGTCTATTGTTTCACAAGGACCCATATAGAAGAGAAAAGTCATAATCATAGCAATACCAGAATAGTCACCATGTAAGGACTCCTGTATTCTGGGAAAAAAATGTAAATGAAAGAAAAAAGTGAGAACATCAAAATTAATGCCAAGGTCCTGTAGTGTGAAGCCGGAAAGCCTCCCAACTCCTGGCCATTAATTGAAGATGCTCCTCGTACATATTATAATTTCATGTAGTCATGGTCAATAAAAATATCCTGGGCACAAGAAAAATTTCATGCCACAAACAGGTATCTCTCAGTCACTTATTCCAGTGTACATATTGTAGTAAACTCAATCTTACTGAAAGTAAGCGTTCCATGTTCGAGACCAGCTCAATATTTAGCCTTGTATCATTAATAAAAAAGCATATATATTCTCACTTCTGAGGATTCCTTTCTTTTAACTCCATTCTTTTAAATCCACGATTTGTTTTTATGGCAACTATAGAGCTGATAGGGACCAGGTGCTTTAATCACTTTTTGTCTCCATTGCCAGGGAGTCCACGCCATCCACTATTCACATTGGGCCCAATGCACTAAAGGGTGGTTAATACTCACCTGAGGCACATACCCCACCCACATACCTACATGGCCCCAGACAGGTGCAGGGTAAGCAGTATACACTTCTGCCAGCACCGTGGAGCACCTGTCTGTGTCCACGCTCCCATGGCATGCATGGTCACACGGGTGGTCAGGGTGGAGCCATGGACCCAGGCAGGCATCCAATTGGATGCCTGTAGCTGGTCCCTGAGTGGATCCCTTGTGCCCTTGCAGAGGGCACAGGGAGTTGGGGAACAGCTGCGTATAGTGGCACTGTAGACACACCTTCGAGCAGTCACCCAAGCCACTGTCACAGCCCTCCCCTGCAGCCTATTGGGCTGGCGCAGCACAGCAGACAGGCTCCTGGTACCGCCACACTGGGCAGCTGTCATTCACGGGGGTGCACACCGGGTTACGCCATGTCCAGGCAGGTGTACCCGGTGCCCCCTCTGCCTGGCACTACATGGCTTATTGAATGCCATGTAGTGCAGTCATGACCCCGGCATGCCCCTAGTGTGGACGTCCCTGAGGGGCTTAACAGGCGGGCATATAAGTGCCTTGTGTTGCATTTATGCACCCTTGGTGAATACTGCCGGGTGTCCATGGGGCCCCCGCTGTTTGGCATTCCTTGTGAGGTTGCCTACATGCCTCAGATATGTGGTGCATAGGCAACATTTGTGCAGAGTGAATTGGGCCCAAGGATCAGCTTGAGGAGAGAACAGAAAAATCACTCTGCTGAGCATAATAAATCTAACAAGCTTTGTAAACAGGCAAATAGTCCCCGTATCCCCCAGTCAAGGATGGCATACCTGTTCAGTATTTATGCAATAGTGAGCCTCTCAGCACTAATCGTGCATATCATATAATCCGTTTCCTTCTTCTCCAAACAAGCATTCCATCTTCAGTCATTTTGGTCTTCCAGTAGTTTCACCTGTTTGCCGGCCATAAAATTCAAAACGCTTGGTCCCAAGGCAGTAAACAATAGCAAGCAGTGGAGTATCCTGCACCATTTCTACAAAATTTATATCAGCCCTGCAATCAAGTAGCTGGCAACAAAACCAACACAATTCTGTATTTTATAACTGTCGACATTTTACAACCAGCAGTAAATCTGCAATGAGGGCAGAGAAGCCCCTTCAGCAGTCCATTCAAACATTTAATGCCACTAGCCAAAGATTAGATTAAGTTAAAATAACAAGAGTTTCATTCAGCAATTTTTGAAAAATACGACTAATAGCACATTTTGTGGAAAAAAAGCCTTTAAACACCCGGACTAAATGCATCACGGAGCAGCCGGGAGCAGAGCAGCACTACAGCCATCTTGCCTCTCCACCCCCCTGTCTACTGCCCTACCACCTGAATGTATTAAGACTGCTGGGCAGATGCGCAAACAAACAACGGTTTATCTGATGTAGAGATTTCATGTGAAATTCTACATTTTTTCATAGGCTCTTACACGGTTTAGAGAGACATAAACATATTGTACGAAGATCAGCAGCCAGGGAACAGAGTCTAAAATTCAGTTCAGTCCCCCACTTTTCTGTGGTAACTGTAACACATCCAACTGAATTCTTGAACATCCCACTCCCACCCCATAAAGCATGAAACATCTCTGTTCCATAATTTAAAATACATTTAGATGGGAAATATCAGCAATGTTTGCAACAGGTACAGTAGCTTGAGGGGAACGTTCATTCGGATGGTGTCTATTCATGGGAAAAACTCCAGTGGAAGCTGCACCCATTTATCCAAGTCCATGGTTAAATTCCTGTTGAGTGGTTCATAATTTATTAACTCAAAGTTAGCCAAAGCCTGAGGGAGATAGACCCCCAGATATTTAATTGCACATCTGTTCTCTTTTTTTTTTGCCCGGCCCCTCGATCCTCCATTAGGAAGTCAGCTCTGCCCTGCCTGCCATCCCCGCATGCTCATGCTTACCCACCGGGGCGGGGCAATTGCACATTTGTTCAATTTAAATGGAATCTGATGCCAGGTCTCATTACAGGGTCTGTAATTCAACTGATAAAAATTCCATTTAATGGATATTTAGTTTAAATCCTGCAACTCCCTCAAAGCCTAACAGCTCTTCCCAGACCAGTTCAATGGATCTTTCTGAGGATAATAGCTTAAAAAGGAAATCATCTGCATGTAATGTAAGCTTACCTTCAACTTCCCCTATTTCTACCCCTTCTGTTCTCTTATTGATTCAGACTGCAACAACCAGGGATTCAATATGTATAATGCAAATAAGTGAGGGGAGAGGGGGCACCCCTGACTGGTACCCTGCTCCAGTGTGAGAGGACAGGTCAAAGAGCAATTCACCACACACAGGACTGTGTGGAGTCATACAGAGTCTGTGGCAGCTAATTCAAATGTGACAAGAATCCTAAGAGATTCCTCAAGGGACCCTGTCACAGTGAATCATTTAGAAGGGACATAAGAAAGTATTTCTTCATGGAAAGCATGGTAGAGAAGTGAAACCAGCTACCAGATGAACTGGTAAATGTCAAGACTGTAACAGATTTTAAGAGGGGATTGGATAGACACATGGGGTTGGTGAAACTGTTGAGTTGGAGGAAAAAATGCGGGTAATGAGGCAAGCCAAGAGGAACTATGAGCTGGGAGCTCTTCATTCTGCTAGACTGGTGGGGACTTAGGTAGGAACTGGCCTGACATGACAGACTGGGAGTCTTTTTTTATTCATAAATTTCATAGGTTCTTGTGAGGGGAAGAAGGGAAGGAATGGGGAAGGGGAGAGGAGTAAGGACCATGGCAGCAGCACAAGGAGAGAATAATAAGGGTTCACAGTAGGTGAAAGTACTTATTAAGGTTAGCGGCAACTTTAAACAGATCAGAGACTGGAGGACCCTCTGGTGTGAGGAATAAAGTGATAAACTGTGTGGGGAGGATCAAAATTTGTTTGCACATGCTAGAGTTTTGCCATCTCCACATGCTTTTGTGATACCCTTCCTACTTGTGGTGCTGTTTTTGCCACCCCTATACTGCACATTTTTACTAGTGCTGCCACATTGCATTCCATGCACTGTTCCATATTACTGCATATTTACATTTTTGTGCTGCTTTGTTTTCCCTTCCTTGCATCTCTTCTTCCAGATCATATCCCTGTTGAGGATGCTAAACTTAGCAGTTCTTTTGTACTGGGGAAGAGGTGAAGATCTGCACTAGGAGCTCGGTTGTGGGGGTGGGGGATCTAGTAGGCAATGGCAAGCTGACCTCAGAGGGCAGTCAGGGTGTTTACCACTGCTGTGTCCTCACTCGCAGTTTTATACCTGTGAGGTCAGGTGACATCCTCAAGGTTACATTCTGAGCCACTGACTGCGGTGGGATTTGAACCGGGGATAACCTGCTTCCAGTTTGTAATAGCTATGCTTGTCCAGCAGCTTTTGTATCTCTTGACCACTGTCTCTACTCTTGCCTTTTTCACTTAGGTTCACCAGTTTTTCCTATTTTCCACAGGTCTAACAGGACTCTGACTCCAGTCTGATAGGACATGGATACCTGCATATCAGATAAGTATTGTTGTATATTTAACCTTCCATATCACTCTAATTTTGTTCCTAAAGAACTATGGATCATTTGTGACCCTATGGCTATTCTTCTTTTACAGGTACAACTGGACATAGTCTTAATACCCCAATCAAAGGCTCCCAGGATCCAGGTAAGAGATCTGTTATCTATGCGAGGTAGTTAAGCTAAAATGCTGCAGCCACAACTGTGTTTTGTCTGTCCCCTTCACCCATTTGCATTGACTTTCCTCATGCCCTATTGCATATCCCTATGCCCCTTTGCATTGCCTATCCCTGCTGCCTCATTTGCACTGCCTGTCGATATTCCTTTGTTTGTATTGCCTCCTCCTGTTGCCTGACCCCGTTGCCCTTTTGCATCACTGATCCATGTTGTCTATTTTGCATTGTCTGTCTCTATAGCCCTCATAAATTGCCCATCCCCATTTATCTCCTTTGCAGTGCCTGTCCTTCCCTATAACCTTCATGCACTGCCTATCTCCATACCTGGCTTTACACTTTCTGTTTAGCCCCCTAGCATTACCTATCTCCACCATACCTCCCAACTGTCCCTGATTTTGCCTCAAAATTGTACTCTGTCCCTCATGTAATTTGTGTTTTTGAAACAGAACAGTGGGGGCTGTAACTAGCATTAATTTTGCCGACTTGTTCCTCTTCAGAAAATGCATCTTACACTAATCTCCTTATTTTATCAGCATTCTTTTATTTATTTATTTTATTTATTTAGTCTAGGATTACAAGTACCTTTGAGCCAAGGCTCTTTTACAAAGGTTCCATGTCAGGAATAACATACAACAAAGAAACAACAGTGAAATAACAGTAAACAATTCTTGTACAACAGTGCTATTGAAAGAGGTCAAGTATAGGAAGAGTAAGGTGTAGAGGAGGAGGAGAAATGTAGATAGTTAACAGAGGCAGTTATAGCAAAATGGTGAACACATCAAGGACGCATGTGCCCACCAGGAGTGGGTCCAGTCAGGTGCCCGGGATGGCAAAAGAATAGGGATGGGGATGTAGATGCAGCCAGAGGCATTTGTCAGGAAATAAATGGGAAGGAGTGCTAGAAGAGAAGAGGGACAGGGTGAGGGGGAGGAATAAGTGCAACAATGGGGCAAGGAGAGACTAATGAGGTGGTATGTAGACCTGGGATTTGAGGTGGCGCCTCAAGAGCCGGGGGGGGAATGGGCGGGCTAGGGGCTTAGCAGTATATAAGTTAGGACTAGAGCTGTGTAGGTCATGAGCTAGGAGAGGCAGTCACAGGAGCTAGAGGCAGTGAGATGGGCCTGGAGCCTGGTTTTGAACAGACCTAGTGTTGTGGATGAGGAGATGGTGTGGCTGAGACCATTCAGCCATAGAGGAGCCCTGTAGGCGAAGGACCATTGGTCCTGCATTGTACGACAGCGAGGAACTTGTAGATTCTGGGTTGTTGAACTCCTGGTGTTCCGCTGGTTAGTGTTTTAATGTAATAAGGCAGTAACACCAGGAGGTGTTAGGCCAAGGTTGATTTTACTGCCATAGCACAGGTGAGATACTTTATCTGGTTGGAGAGTTGGAGTCATCCAGTTTGTGCATAGAGGGCACAGGTGTGGGCACGGAGTTGTGAGTCAGCAAGCCTTGTTTAAGGCAGTTGTTATACGTCGGAGGGTGGATGTCGAAGCAGAGCCATAGATAATGAGGCCATAATCAATAATTGACACCACCGAGCTCTGGACGGCAATCTTCAGGGCCTCTGGGGTGAGATGTTGCCTATGCTTCTAGAGCAATCCAAGGCGTGTATTGGCAGCTTTGGCCATGCTGTCAATGTGAGCAGAGTAGGAGAGATTGGGGTCACGCAAAATCCCTAGATATTTGAAGGAGTATACTTGTTCGAGGACAGACCACTGTTTGGTGAAGATGGCGAGGGGGTGATGCTTGTAATGGTTATGTGAACTACAGAAAAGCAAGGACTTGGTTTTCTTGTGATTTAGGACCAGTTTTTGATTGGAGAACCAGGTTTCAATGGCACTGAATCCTAGTTGTAGGCTGAGTTGGAGTGGTGAAGGGTCCTTGTGTGTGGAGGAGACAAGAGCATCATCCGTGTACAGGATGATTTGTTCTGAGCAGGATTGTGGTAGGGAGTTTAAAAACAGGCTGAAAAGAAGTGGGCCCAGTATGGACCCCTGAGGGACTCCAGAGTGGAAGGGCAAGGTATGTGAGAGAGCACTGGCAAATTTCACTCTTTGTGAGCGGTTTTCTAGGTAGCTTCTGAACCAGTGGGCTGTGTCAGGTGCAAGGCCGGCAGTGAGTAGTTGGTTAAACAGTAGCCGATAATGGACCATGTTGAATGCCTTCGATAGGTCGATGAAGACAGCCCCAGTGAGAAGACCCTTATCTAGGGAGCTATGCACTTTGCCAGTAAATTCAAGTAGGGCAGTGGTGGTACTATGCCCTTTTCTAAAACTGTGCTGTTGAGTGCACAGAATATTGTATTTGTCCAAATAGTCAGAGTGAATGGTATCAATTTGTAAGATGTGTCCTTTGTTTGGGGTCTTTGTTCCTGATTTTTTAAGTCATGTCCCTGATTTATGAGGCAAGACATTGAGAGGTATGATTCCCCACCAGCAGAAATATAAAGAAAATCACATGTATTTTATAGTGCATACTATTGCAGCATAGATTAAAGTGACAGTGTGCTGTTCTGGGGGGGGAGTAGCAACAGATAGGGTAGTTTACTGTGGGGGGTACTTGGGAGACGAATTAAAGTACAGAAAGGGTGCTCAGATTTAGGTGGATGCAGGGCTGGGGGTGGTTAAGATTCGGGGACAGTGGTTGGCTGTTGGGAGGGGAGGAGGCAGATCTTGGGGAAGGAAGATGGATTAAGATGCATACAGGCAGGTTGAATAGGACGGGTGTCCAGGCAGGGAGGGTGGTCTTCTTGGGAGAACAGATTGGTATAAATGCTAGAAGATTGGCAGGCTGGAAAGGGGGACTACCCCAGGTGCTGAAATGGTTTTCCAGCTGCATGGAGGTTGGTCAACTGGGAGGAGAGCCTGGTCTAGGACCTGAAATGTTTTCTAGCCCTTCTGTACTGCAGCCCTTGCATTCATCCCCTGTAGCCTTGACATTAGGGGCCTGAGCCACCACCCTATGGAGCTCATACTCAGCTCACCATCACAGCCTCAGGATCCCTTTACCCCACCCCCCACCCCAGAAATGGCTGTCAGGCTTCCATAGTTTCCACTTAACTGGAGGATTTGCTAAAGTGAACTAATAATTGTCCCGGAAGACAGCACCACTTTTATAGGTCTTGCCATAAAACCAATGCAGCCCATAACCCTGCTCTCCTTTCTCCTCAAACTGCAGATCGGAGCCAGGGAACATGCACAACACTGCAGCATCAGCTGACATCCTCATGTATTTTCCATTCCCTTGCCCTTTCCCTGAGTGCAGATTGCAGTTAGGGAGCACAGAGCAAGTCTGACCTTTTGCTGTGAGAATCCAGATACAGGGGGTGGGCAGATGCATGGCTGTGGCCCAGATGTAGGAAGGAGGTGTCCAGCTTTGAGAGGTCAATGGGCCACAGAGCAACTCTGTTCTTCAGTTGTAGGGAGGATCGAGATGCAAAGGGCTAGCAGATGCAGAGGGATCCAGCTGCAGGGGAACTGGTTCCATATGTCTGACCTGTCCTTCATGGGAAAGGTGCTGCCAAACAGAAGAGGTGCTGTGAACTCTGTCTTTAATGCAGAAATACAAAATACACTATGAGACCAATCATAAACTGATTTCTGGTCCCTCTCCACATATGGAGGACCTGGAACAGCCGTGAAATGCCCTTTATGTGCAATATGCACACAATTGGATGTCTCACATTTGATTTTTACCAGGTTGTGAGACATGTGATCCATGGGCAGGAAGTGTGGTCTGGAAAGGGGGGCCAGCTCAAGGCAGAGTGGTCTGGCAGGGGGCTGTGTTGTGCAGGGATGGTCAGTCCAACTCTCAGTAAGGTCATTTAGGAGATGGGGTGGTTGAGCTCCAGGAAGCATGCTCAAATTGGGGAGGGCTGTTCCTTAGCTAGGAAGGGTACTCCCGGGGGGGGTGGAACTACTGAGAGGGTGGTGGGCTGGGCTAATGCAAGGTAGGGATATTTGTATTTGGACAGGGTGGATATCAGCAGTTGGGAGGAGGAGGTAGGGGTATTCACAATTGGAGAGGGTGGTATAGCAGCGGTGAGGAGGGGAGTAGGGGTATTCGTACTGGGTCAGGGCAGGTGTAACCTGATGGAAGGGGAGTAAGGATGTTTGTATTGGGACATGGTAGGCATCAATAGATGGGAGGAGGGATAGAAATACTCATTCTGGTAAATACTGTAGTGCTTCTCAGCAAATGTGAATAGGGACACAGTGGTATTTGTATTAGGAAAGGGTGTGCATACAGTGGCAGTGATAAGTTAAGTTTAAGTTTATGTTTATCGGCAGGAAGACTCCGCTGAGCACTTTCATTTTCAAGGAGGTCCTGTGAGACAACGTTAACAACAATGTACTATAAAAGTGATGACATAGCATACAGGTACAATAACTGGTAGAAAAAAGTGCATATATGGTCAGTAAAAACAGTAATAAAACAGACCGGAATCCGGTGCCCAGGTAAGTAGTGGTGACATACCATAAGGTAACAATAACTGGTAGGAAATACATACAGGGTCAATGAAAAGAAAAACAATAGTGAAGCATACAGGAACAATTGATATTGTGAGGTGAAACAAAAAATAGTATCAGTAAGAACTTATATGATTGCTGTCAACTTCCCAAGATGGCTGAGAGTGCAGGAAGGAAGGGGGTAAGAAGAAATACATAACTACTTCTAATAAGGAAGGAGTCTGACTGAGTGGGCAAGGGATAAGTGCAAGAAATTGCGAGAGGATGAAAGAGCAAGGGAGAGAGTTGGGCAGGGGTCAGGGATGGAGGGTATGGAAGGAGTCCTGGGCATAAGGGTGGGAATGGACTAGGGAGGACAGGGGGCCAGGGTGGATAGGGAGACTAGGGAGAAGGATACAAAAAGTCAGAGGGTACTCACTCGATAGCAATGGCAAGAGACTGGCATGATATGCTAGGACCTATGGCAGTGACAGACTACTGGGAAGAATTTGTAGGTCAGGGCTCTGAAGAAATTTAATGAGACAATGGTGGTGAGCCTAAGTGACGTCTGGATGAGATGCCACACTGATGGGATAGCATAGCTAATGGCACCCTTGCCGAAGGAGGCACGCGTCCGGGGTACGTCGAGGAGGATGTAGACAGATATCCTAAGGGAGTAGGAGCAATGGGAAATATTAACAAGTGAGGAGATATAGGTCGATAATTTGTTAAGTAGACTTTTGAGGGTCCAGGTACCTAAATGGAGTAGCCACCAGGTGGCGAGGGGTTGCCAGCCAACTTCTTTATATAAGCTGCAGTGTCTACATACTGGACCAGTGGGTGAGGAGGGGGATCAAGGATGTTCTACAAACTGGGGAGTGTGTCATCAGATGGGAGGGGCTGGGAATATGCATAACTATTGGGACAGGATGGGGGGCCTTAGGATGACATTAATTAAAGATACCATATCCCACACACAAAGGGTACAGAGAAAGAACACAAGTGAATTATCTATACCCATCAGACAAACACATAGAATGGAGTCAGAAACAGAGACAGACAGACACACAGGTAAGAAAAAAATGCTTCATTTTCAATGTTTTACATGCATTTGTGATTTATAGTCCAGTATTACTTACCTAAAGAAATAATGCCCCCTGCCTCACAACTCCTGCTTCTCCAGACACTAAAACTAGATGAAGGATGTCACTCACCACTCACCTGATAGAAACACTTTGAAATGGAACAAAGGCCTCTCAGTTCACTTATTCCATCAAATGTCTACGATAGGTGCACAGGTAGCACTAATAGTGCAAGACAGAACCTGTACTCCTAATGTTTAACCTAACCAATCAGGATCTTCATCACAGGTAGCTCAGTCACTCACGGGGCTTCTCTTCAAAAAGTGATTCAATTGCACATTTAAAACCCTGATGTGTTATTGGCTCAGCAGTGTGTATTCAAAACTGAAGCTAACGATCAGTGACAATAGATACAGCCATCACTGTTCCAGAAAATTTTAAGGGACACTGCCACACAAATTAAGGTTCAGACAAAATGAAAAATTCATGTTCTTGCTTGGTAATTTGGCCAGATGAGTCACTGCCCAAAGAGAAGCCCAGAGAGTGGCTGAGCTACCTCTAATGAAGCCCCTGCTTGCTTGAGGTGAAACGTTAGATCTACAGGTTCTGTCCTGCATTGTAAATAGTACCACTGCACCTGTCTTGAACATTTGGTGGAATAAGGGAATTGAGAGGCACCACTCCTGCTTCCATGTCTCTTTTTGCTATCATAGATACATAGATACATAGTCAGTGTCGGCAGATAAGGGTCTATGGCCCACCCAGT
Source organism: Neoceratodus forsteri (assembly GCA_016271365.2). Lineage (NCBI taxonomy): Eukaryota > Metazoa > Chordata > Ceratodontiformes > Ceratodontidae > Neoceratodus > Neoceratodus forsteri. The sequence continues at coordinate 1,072,382,872 of CM028131.1, forward strand.
CTGCCCATTTGAGCTTGTAAGTTCAGTTTGTTTTCCTAGAAGTCTGTTTCCCCTTACCCCTGACCTCTAGAATTCCTTTATGTCTATCCCATGCATTCTTAAATCCCGTGATTGTTTCAGCCCCCACCACTTCCTCTGGCAGGGTGTTCCACTTGTCCACCACCCGTTCTGTGAAGAGATTCTTTCTCATGTTTCCTCTGAATCGTCCTCCCTCCAACTTCATCCCATGCCCTCTAGTCCTGGAACATCTTTTTCGCTTAAAAATAGTGTTTTCCTGCATCCTGTTCCTCCCTGTAAGATACTTGTATGTCTCTATCATATCCCCTCTCTCCCTCCTCTCCTCCAGGGAGTACATGTTCAGTTCCTTCAACCTGTCTTCATAGGACTTGTGATGCAATCCATGCACCATCTTTGTTGCCCTCCCAACCTTTCTACCCTGTCTATGTCCTTATGTAGGTATGGTCTCCAGAACTGTACACTGTACTCCAGGTGGGGCCTCACTAGTGTCTTGTATAGCGGAATTATGACCTCCTTTTTCCTGCTGGTGATGCCCCTGCCTATACATCCCAGCATCCTATTTGCTTTACCTGCTGTCTTGTCACACTGTTTCCCTACCTTGAGGTCATCAGAGATGACAACCCCAAGATCCCTTTCCTGCTTGGTGCATGCTATATCCTCACCCCCCAACTGATATATTGTGCCAGGGTTTTTGTGCCCCATATGCATTATCTTGCACTTCTTTGCATTGAATTTCAACTGCCAAACCCCTGACCATTCTTCAAGTTTCTGCATGACTCACATGACTGATGCCTGCTATCCTTAATCTACTTTTCGGCTGAGTCATTGGGAATAACACCACCAACCTTGCACTCCCCCACCTATGCACCATTATTCTCCAGATGCCCTCCACAACCACTCAGACCCCACTTTACCTCGTTCTCCGCATTTCCCATTGCAGTCTTGTTTTACCCCTAGGAAGATTATGGAGTCGCGCCATGTGTCGGGTGGTGTTCTGAGGAAACGGATAACCTCTACCCTTCACAATCATGACAATTTCACTATTACAACTCTTCTTATCAATAACTTTTTACCTCTACACTATCTATGCCCAACAATTACACAGCAAATACCATCAAGCAGACATTCGACATTGACAAATGCTTGTTTATATGGTGCCCATTCCCAAACTCTCTGGGCGCTTCACAATAAAAACAACAAATTCAGTAAAACCATTTAGAATAAATATAAAAAAAATTTGTGCAGAAAATTATTCAGCAGAGCCAGGCCCAGAGAAATGGTTGCTCATCGGATACCGAATGGACTTTTTAAATAGTGGAGGTGAACAGCAATTATTGCATGTTTACTGCACTATTTTGTCCATCAGTATTGGTGGAACATGGCACTGTCCACCATGTCCAGGATGGCTACCAGAGTTTTCTGCACAAGTGTGATGACTCACACATGCGTACTGAACTCCAGCAGCATGGCAGCATAATCCGCCATATCCAAGATGGCTGCTGGAGCCCAGTGTACATGCACGAGTCATGCAAGCATAGAAAAATCTGGCAGCCATCTTGGACATGGCAGACAACGCCATGTAATGCCTGACCTCCGCTGTAGCTGTGTTGACTGTTGCAAGAGTTTGTTTTTTCTTGCTGCCTACAAGGTGTTGCTGGTGGCTGATCTATAGTTCTTCTGGTTTCCAGTTGCCTCCTCATACCCCTGAAGCATGTCCCTGTCCCCCTCCGTTCCACAGACATCCATGGAATGGACTGCTGCCTGTAATACACCTTCCCCATCCTGCACCATCGAGTACTGGACTGGATCACACTTCTGAACTGGGCCAGCTTATCACCTCGGGATGAACCCTGAAATCTCTGTATTCTTGATCTGAGCCAAGTCAGCCCTGTCCTGGAAGGTTCGGAAGTGCAGCAAAGCCGGTCAGCCCATCCCTATTTTTGGCTTTATTTATTGATTTATTTACATCTAAAGTTTTAGCAGGAAAGATGCACTGAGATGGCAAAAGTTTGTTTTCAGCTGTGTCCTTGTGGGAAGGGAAAGGGGAGTACACTACAACTCTGACAATAGAGTGCAATAAAATGAATAGCAAGTTAAAGTTCATGTATTGGGTTTCTTCTTCACTATTTGTTTCTCTTCTGTCTCAACCATGACTTGCTATGTCTTTCTTTCTTCATATTCTTTATTTCCCTGAACATAGTAGTTTGGAGTTTTAAGTGAATCCTTTGCTAATCTTTTTTAAGAAATGCCTTTCCTACTGCTTGTTCCTTCAGTGAGCAAGGCTGAATACCTCTCTCTTACTGCTTGTGCAACTTGTTTCATGAGACACATTCCCTTACAGGTTTCATTTCATTGCACTGTTTCCCATCCTCCCTGTTTTCTCCTCTTTTAGATCAGTCTCATTCAAATGTCCTCAACAGGAAGTGGTAGTTTGCTAACTGCACCTTACTTTAAAGGCTTTATATGGTTTTATTAGATACTGAGTCTGGGAGATGAAATTCACATCAGCAGATCCAATTACTCGCTCACTTTAATATTGCTGGTGTTGCTCCTACATGGTGGATATGTTTTTACTCTGAGAACAATTTAAGAATCATGGTCTTTGTCCATATCTTGCTTTGAGTGCTCCTGTCTTATTTTCTGTTTGAATTGTTCAAATAGCACCCATGTTCATGGTCGTCCACCCGGTTTGTTGTTTCCCACCCTACTAGATAAGACTGCATTATGTGCTCTGGTAATGAGTTTAAGCCTACCATCAATATTTCCATTGGATTTTGTCTAAATCAAGGTCCACCACCATTCCTGTCCTACCTCTTTCACCTACAGTAGTTATATTAAAGCAGAGAACCTCAGAAAGACACACCAATGCATCGGAATTCAGTATCAAAAAGCTCTAAAATCTCTGTGGTTGTTGCTGGATCATCACAAGTCAAGTCTTCTTCCATGTCATGTGAATTCAGGCACTGGCACCAAGCAAAATAATCAGAAGAGGATGAGCAGCAGGACTGGGAGGTTTTGCGTATGTACATTCTTGCCTGTGTCTTCAGTCTGGATTTACTGCTCCATCATAAGTGTCTGCAGCACTTTCTGTCTGATATATGTTATGTGTCCAAGGGGAGAAAAACAAATCTTTATATCTGGCAATAGTGTTTCCATGCCATGCCAAATAGCGTGTGTGATCTAATGCTGTCACACTTGTCTGCAAGTTGTGGCAGAAACACCTCTGCCAATTCTCTAATGAATGTTGAATACTGCCGCTGCTGCCATGACTCAGATAAACTAGTGGTGTCACCAACTACTCCACCCACATCATTATAGCTATCATTCTTGCCTCCTTCACCATTGCTGCCATAACTACAACCATCACAAGCCTCACTTTGTTGGGTTGCTGTAGAAGATCATAAATAATGGTGTGTGTGTATGTGGCATTCCAGTAGACCCACTGTGGGAATGACTGTACTGAAAGCTGCTGATTCAGCACTGACATCTTAAGTAGTCTATTCATATGGTTGCAGAGGCTAAACACGATTTTGTAGAGCACATTACTGCTTCCAGAACCAATATCCCCCATGCATAACATAATTGAGTTCAATAGCCTGGAACACAAGTTTCTTTTCTGTGAGTCTCTTCACCATATAAATAACAGAGTTCCATTTTGTGAAAGCATTTTTAATTAAGCACTGCTGAAGAACATTGTTCTTCTGCTGGTAATGGTGGAAAAGCTCAGTGCATTTGCGGGAGCAATGAAAATATCTGGTGATGTCCTATTTATTTATTTTATTTGTATTTATTTTAGTCTTTGGTAACTGGGTAAGACCTATACAGTGCCATACAATCACCTCTAATCTAATGGCTCCACTGACAACTATTCTTGTCCACAGCGGCTTTCTACTCCTCCCTTATGATCTCATTGCTAAACGTACAGAAAATACAGTCCTGCAAGACATGCCCAAGTACCAAGAGCTACATGGTATGGTGTTAGCTCACTATCTGTCCTACTCCAAAGGTACTGACCTCCACACACTCACGGTATCTCCCCTCCAGCCCAGATCTTCCACCCATACCCACTTATCGTTCCTCCTCCCAGTTAGAATGGCAATCTATGCCCTGCCCCTCTCTCGTTGTTTTGCTATCCCCAGCAATGCATACAGCAAAACCTTGCACACTAAGCATTGGAATAAACTTGTGTTAAAAACGATTATAAACTGCCTTAGGAAACTATTAGTTCTTTTTCTACTCTGCTCAGGGAGTGTGGAATTAAACACCAGTCCAGACCTTTTTATAGATGCACCCTTGGACCTCCCTCTGCTAAAAGATCTCAGCTTTCTACATATGAATATCCATAGCTTGTCTAAAAAATTCGACATGGTCCAAGCCTGGGTACTACATATGGCTCCAGATATTGCTATGTTTTTGGAAACATGGCTCACGAACAACATTCCCGACAAAACTGTTAATATCCACGGTTATAATTTATTCAGATGTGACAGGCCGACAAGGAGTGGTAGAGTTGCCATCTATACCAAAACCAATCTCTCTGTCTCTTGATATTGTTTGCACCTCTATACCGAAGGAATTTGACTGCCTAGCTGTGAAATTGACCTTATCTTCTGGAGTGGCCCTCTTAATATCTGCTTGTTATAGGCCCCCTTCTGTGGGGTTTGGCATACTGGGTCACCTTCACTCCCTGTTGGAAAAAATGAACTCAGAATGCATAATGATGGGGGACTTTAATCTCAATTGGAATGATGCCTGCTCCAACAAAATTAAGGAGTTCTGTGATGAGCGTGGCCTAGCCCAGATTACCCCGGAGAATACCTGTCCTAACAAGAAATCCCCTGACAGCAGCTCATTACTGGATCTTATGCTGGTTAACAAGCCACACGATATTTCTCACACAGGGGTTTTCCATGGTGACCTGAGTGACCACAGTGCTACTGCCTGTATTAGAAGCTCCCCTTACCAGCCTCCTACCTCCACTTTTAAGCTAAAACGAAGTCTAAAACTCTTCTGCCAACCTGCCTTCCTGGCAGACCTAGGGAATATTAACTGGCAGGATTTTTACTTGGCACCCTCTGTCTCAGAAGCCTATAATATCTTCCAAAACCTGGTATTGAAGGTGATCGATAAACATGCATCACTTAGAAAAATCAAATCTAAGAAAAGGTCACCCAACTGGTTTACACCCACCCTAAATAAAGCTCTGAGGGACAGGGATGTACTGTGGAAAAGGGCACAGAAAACAAAATTAGATTCTGACTGGCTGGCCTTTCGGGTTGCCAGGAATGCCTGCACCAAACTTGTTAGAACTGAAAAATCACATTATTTCCAGTCTGCTCTCGAAGAAAATAAAAATTGTTCCACTAAATTCTGGAAAGTTCTTAGAGAGGTAGTAGGTCACTCGTCAGCCTCACCTTTGCCTGCCAAGACTGTGGTAGGAGATGTTTCCTACACGGACAGGGTGGACATCCTAGAAATGCTAAATAGCCACTTTGCCACTGCAGGCCTTGTGTTTGATGCCTCACCCACCAGTAAAGTGAGTGTCTGCAGTGATGACAACAACGGCCCTAGCCCTGTCACCACAGCTATCCAGGGGTGCTCCTCCTTTAGCTTTCATCCAGTAACCTTTAAACAGGTGGAGGACCCCCTGCTAGCCTTGGATACTAAAAAGGGTGCCGGTGCTGACCTCTTAGAACCGTTCTTCTTGAAACTTGTCTGCTATCACCTGGCAGCTCCAATCGTTCACTTTTTTAATAGTTCCTTGGCTCATGGTGAGTTGCCAACACTTTGGAAAATGGCTCACATTATTCCTCTTTTTAAATCTGGTGACCCAACTGACCTGAACAACTACTGCCCAATTTCCCTTCTCCCAATCCTATCAAAGACCCTGGAAAAAATTGTTAACTCTCAACTCAGAGAGTTCCTTGACACCGAAAACATCCTAAACCCCACCCAATTGGGATTTAGGCCCAAGCACAGTACTGTATCAGCCCTTGCCAAAGTGTCCAACGAATGGCAAACCACCCTGGATACTAAGTAATAGATCTATGCCCTCTTTCTAGATCTTAGCAAGGCCTACGATACAGTAGATCATCATATTCTACTTAACGTCTTGAGCAGCATTGGGGTAAACAACACTGCCTTAAAATGGTTTAATTGTTACCTCACCAACTGAATGCAACAAATCAAAGATCAAGGGGAACTGTCTCAGTTAAAGACCCTGCCGCGTGGTGTGCCACAAGGCTCCATCTTGGGTCCTATTCTCTTTGCTATTTATATAAACCATATAGACTCCTTTATACGCACAAGTAACATTCATCTATTCACTGATGATACTGTGCTCTATACTACTAACACCTCCCTAGACGTAGCCCACAAGGAGCTTCAGTTAGACTTTGACATCCTTCAACACAACTTAATAAGGCTCAAGCTTCTGCTTAATGCCAAAAAGACCAAAGCTATGATTATCTCGCCTTGTGCTGCCCACTAGGCAGGACCATCTTCGAGCCTCCGGATCTATACCTTGCTTGGCGAAGCCTTGGAACTAGTAGAAAAATTCAAGTACCTGGGTGTTTGGCTGGATAACAGGCTCAACTTCTTGGCTCACCTTAATGAACTATCTAAAAAGCGAAGACAACGTCTAGGCATATTTTGTCGGATAAGACACCTCCTTACTCTTGAAGCAAGGAAACGACTTGTCCAAACGACTTTTCTACACTGCTTGATTATGCTGACTTTCTCTATAGTCACTGTCCTATTCAGGCACTATGTAAACTTGACACCCTCTACCATCGCGCGCTGAGATTTATCCTAAACATGCCATTATGTGCCCACCACTGCCTGCTCTATCAGGCACTAGGCTGGCGATCCCTCACTCTGAGAAAGCAAAAAAATGGCCTCATGTGGACATACTGGGCCCTATCCGATAAACTATCGACCTATATTTCTATGCTGTTTCAGTGTACTGAGGGAATGTATGGTCTGAGGAGTTTGTCTCTTGTCTCTCTTAAAGTACCCAAAATAAGGACACGACATGGCTCAGCGGCTATCATCTTTTCTCAGGCTGTCCTCCCTCCCGGGGCCTCACTCTTTCAGGAGGCTGCTCACTCTCAAACTGACAGCCCTGTGTGTATGCCGCAAATAACCACCTCCACCATCTCCTGTAGCTCCCCAAACTCTTGGCACTTACATGTATTCCCCTAGCACTTCTCTTCTTCTTTTCACCTTGGGATGATTCTGCCAACTCCCACCTGTTTGTTTAACTACATCTATTTCCACCCCTCACTGATCCTTTCCTTTGTTTTTTGACCACTCATAAACCTTTGGTTGTTCTTCCCTCACTTACCCTACCTGGTATCCCTCGTCTTATTGTAACGTTGTGACCTTTGTCTGAATAATCCCACGTTTTGAGGGAATCCTTTATATATACAGTCAATTATCAACAATTAGTGTTCACCATATGTGCTCCCCAGCCCTGATCTTATTTGTTTCTCTGTAACTGTCTTTTATTTGTTCATTGTGTGTACACTGCTTATCTGGTAATTTTGCTGTAGTTGTATATGTCCTACTTGTCCAGGACCATCTTGCAAATGAGCTTGCTCAAGGATAATTTTGCCTGGTTAAATAAAGTTTGATTAATTGATTGAATCATTTATTTTAACTGTTAAACATGTTTTTCATGCATATAGAAAAACAGAAACATAGATTTTGATGGCAGATAAGGACCACTTGGCCCACCTAGTCTGCCCATTTCCCTACCTACAGGATAAGCTGCAGATCCTAGTTAACCAACAGCCTATTTCTTCCTACCCCCCACAAGAATTGCCTTATGTCTGTCCCATGCATTCTTGAATTCTCCCACAGTTTTAGACCCCACAGACTCCTCAAGAAGGCTGTTCCATGCGTCCACCACCCTCTCTGTGAAAAAATATTTCCTCACATTGCCCCAAACCATCCCCCTTCTATCTTCAAATTGTGTCCCCTTGTCTTACCCCTTGACTTACCACCAGATTTAGTGCATGTGCAAAACAAGGTGCTTGTTGGGAAATACCCATCATTCATGGGATTCAGCATGTTATTGCCACTGTCCATAATGAAGATTCTTACCCTCAGATCATCAGGCTGTATCCAGAGGTTTAGCAGTAATTAGATGACCCACTGAGTGTTTTATCCACTGAGCTTCCCCTCCATGATTGACACATTAAGTAAGGCAGTTTCACTATTGGTGCACTTTTGTGAGGCTGTCTGCTTCAGCTTGTTATTTCCTATGTATTTTTCTCGATTCCTCAACTGTTTATGTATGAATTTTTACCTGTAACTCTCCCGGGTCACACCTGAAAATAGGCACTTGGCTGTCTAGTGTGCTTACCTGGTTAACAAAAGCAAGCAAATAAATAAATATAACTCCTGAAGTTGGTGGAAACAAGATAGGAACAGTGGTGAACTTTGGTTTGTACACAACACAAGAGGCAATGAGACTTAGGAATCTTTGCTTTGCATTACTGCTTTAAGTATCACTAGTGAAATATACATAACCCCTTATGCCTCCTTTAGAAGTGTCACCATCCATGTGTCTAGTGCCTTGTGCGTACTATGGACAACATTCCTGGAAATGTAAAGCATACTGGAATGTTGTATTGAAAGTCAGTGATGTCTACAATTCAGAATGGCTCAAGATCACATCTCCCCAATGAACTGAAGGAGGCAGTATAGCACAGTGGTTTAAGGCTCTGAGCTGCAAACCTGGAGACCTGGGTTTGAATCCCACAGCCCTCACTTGCAGACTGTGTGACCCTGAGCAAGTCACTTAACTTTGTTGTACTCCCAGGTTGCACCTGTAAACAAGCTTTCAGCTTAGTGTGTCTCTCCTGATAAAATAAATAAATTAAAAAAATTAATTAAATTAAAAAAGAATTGCATCATTCAGACAATGCCATCCACTAGAATGTGAGGTTCTGTAGTGTACTGCATGACAAACTGGAGTAATTACCATTGGAGCACATTGAGTTCCTGTAGTATTATGCAATGTATCCAAGCAAAAAGTGTGAGAGTGTTTGACACTGGTAGATATCACTGTTAAGAGCAGTTTAGTGTGGTCAAGTAATGACATAGGCAGTGTAGTTTGATTTGTTGGTCATTGTAAGAGGACTTCTTTTGAAGCAGCGCCATTACCTGGGGATGCATCAGTTGGCTGCTCTGGCTGCCATGATACAGTAGCTGCATTACTTGAACAAACTATGAAATTCTACTACTGCCCAGTCAGGTAACTGCCACTCCTGCAGCTGCAGCTGCTGCTGCTTGCTCTTCTGATCAGAGTAGGCAATTGAGAATGATACAGCTGTTAGGAAGACGCCATGTTCATGTTTCAAATGATCAATCAGAATGCTGGTTTCTAATATTCAAGTAGATGATACCAACTGATCATTCTACCACACTGATTGCAACATACATTCAGTGGATCTAGTGTATTATCTGTAAAATACTTCGGGTCTATGATGTGGGTTCGACAAGAAACACGTCAACCGGCATCACAGCGCCAGGCTCCATGTCAACCATGAATTGCAGTCGGCACGGAGCTGCACACATCGGTGTGTGTTTTTTCATTGGGGAGATTCGCCTCCGAACCCCCCATGTACTAATAGATTACTCCAGGTCAGAGTTAGATTGGGGAGGGGATGCAGGTCAGGGGAAGGGGTTGCCTGGTCCCAGCAGCACTTCTACAGCAGCACGGCGCTGTTGTCTATATCAGCGCATGTCGCTGTAGAAATGTCGCTGTTTGGGGGGAGACCAAATACTTCCACACTGCAGAATATTTCTTTGTTATTTTTGCTACAAGAGTGTACTACTGGGGGCTTCACAAGGAAATGGGTGGCACTTACAAGATTATTTCTTTTTTCTGTAACTGGTGTGTGATGTGCCTGGGGTTGGACAGGCAGGGCAGCCGAAGCAGGTGATACAGTTCTATGGGGTTGATCATACTGCAGAAAAGCTGGGGGAGTTGATCTTTGGATTTTTAGAGCCTGAGAAACTTGCTTTCTTGTTTTTCTATTTTTCATTATCTTTTTTGAATTTTGCTATCTCCACCACGATGGCCTTCACTCCTCAGTGTCACACTTATCAGTTCTAGTAGGTGATGAAACTGACAGCATAATTTAAAGCCCCACATTTTCTTTATCATTGTCTTGCACATCTGCTATCTCATGCTCTTCCTCCTCTTCTGGTATTTCCCCCTGGGTTTCCACTTCACGTATCTTTTCTATCCCTTGCTTGAGAATAGAAAGTCAGTTGCAGTTGTGGCAAAAGATGTTTTGCACAGCTGTGCCAAAAAATGGGTTCAGTGCAGAGCTTGATGCAAGCCCTGCACCGCCCTTTGAAAATCCAGCCCACTGTCTTCTTCTTCTTTATATAAAGTTGTGCCTATCCTTAAAAAGTCTCAAGCAATCTTGCTAGAAGAGTTTCGTCCAGTTTCTATTCTTAGTCCCTTAAGTAAGATGTTGAAAAAAATTATAGTGTATGGTGGAACGTCGTTCTCCACCGAAATCCATCGTTGTCAAAACCTTGTAGTCACACACTAGTAGCGTTAGCAGTGCAGCAGAATGATTTTCTACTGCACTGGACGCCATACTCTACCTCGAGCAGCATTTGACAGTTAGGGCTCACTCCATAGACAGGACACATAGCAAAAGCAGCAATGTCGGGCGCAGTACTAATGTTTAGTGTTAAACGTTCAAAATGTAAAGTTCTTTTTTCTTCTAGTAACCCAGTAAAAATGTTTTGAAGCAGAAACATGCTGTAGTGATTTTTCCCCAAAAATGACGTTCCACCATACACTATAAAGAAAAGTGCATGGGGAACAGTTGACAACAGGGCATCTTTCACCTCGTTGGCACTATGATGACGGATTACCTCTCGAGCTGCGCTCTCGAGGTAATCCGTCGTCATAGTGCCAACTCGGTGAAAGAATAGCCCTGTTGTCAACTGTTTCCCATGCACTATCCTATATGTTGCTAATCAAATTAATGATTATCTTACTAGTTATGGATTACTTTCTTCTAACCAACATGGTTTTCGTAAGAATTATGGGACTGGGACTGCCTTGGTCAGGTTCACAAACTCTGTCCTAAGGGGCTTTGAGAATGGCCTTATGACTGGGGCGGTGTTTGTGGACCTGACCAAGGCATTTGATTTAATTGAACATGATTTGGCATGCTCTAAATTGAATGCACTGGGTTTTTGTGAAGCTGCTGTGGCCTGGATTGGGAGCTACTTAACAGACCGCTCACAATTTGTTTCTGTTGTTTCTGCTGTGTCTGTAAATTTTAAGATAAGTTGTGGTGTTCCTCAGGGGTCCATTTCGGGCCCCTTATTATTTTCTTTTTTTGTTAACGAAGTCCCTTCTTTTTGTTTAAATTGTGAAGTCATCCTTTATGTGGATTACTTTATCCTTTTTTCTCAAGGTAGCTCCCTCTCTGAGGTAGCAGCAGATCTGACTCCTGACTTTGAGTTTGTAAATGGTTTCTGGACAATGCAATGACTTTGAATTCTAAGAAAACTAAGTCCATGATTTTTAGAAACATAGAAACATAGAATTTGATGGCAGATAAGGACCGCTTGGCCCACCCAGACTGCCCATTTCCCTACCTAATGGATAAGCTGCAGATCCTAGTTAACAAGCAGCCTACTTCTTCCTACCCCAACCCCCTAGAATTGCCTTATGACTGTCCCATGCATGCTTGAATTCCACTACTGTTTTTGACTCCACGACCTCCTCCAGAAGGCCGTTCCATGCATCCACAACCTCTCTGTGAAAAAATACTTCCTTACATTACCTCTGAGACGCCCACCCTCTATCTTCAAATTGTGCCCCCTTGTTCTTGCACACCTCTTTTTTTGAAAGATGCTACCCTCTTGGACTTTGTTGATTCCCTTGAGGTACTTGAAAGTTTCTATCATGTCCCCCCTCCTCCTTTCCTCGAGGCTATACATATTAAGCTCCTTAAGTCTCTCTTCATATGTCTTCCGGTGCAGACCCTGCACCATTTTAGTTGCCCTCCTCTGGACAGCTTCCATCCTGTCTATGTCTTTGCGGAGATTGGGTCTCCAGAACTGCACACAGTACTCCAGATGGGGTCTGACCAGCTGTCTGTACAGAGGGATAATAACTTCCTGTTTTCTACTGGTGATGCCTCTCCCTATGCATCCCAGTATCCCCCAAGCCCTCCTTGCTGCCCTCTCACATTGCTTGCCGACCTTTAGATCATCTGATATGACTACCCCCAGGTCCCTTTCCATTTTTGTTGTTAGTATCTCACCCCCCATTGTGTACTCTTCCCCTGGGTTTTTGTTTCCCAGGTGCATTACCTTGCACTTCTTAGCATTGAATCTAAGCTGCCATACATTTGACCATTCCTCTAACCTTGCCAAGTCCCTTCTCATCCTTTCCACTCCACCTTGTGCATCAACTCTGTTGCAGATTTTTGTGTCTTCTGCAAAGAGACATACTTTTCCTTCCAGTCCCTCTGCAATGTCGCTTATGAAGACATTGAAGAGGACCGGTCCTAATACTGAACCTGCGGTACCCCACTAGTAACCCCCCCTTTCTTCAGAGTGGACTCCTTTTTAAGATAAAATTGAAAGAATATTTATTATCTAAATATTCTTGTAGTCGCTCTTTGTGATTGTTTATTGTTATTTATTGTGTGTATTGATTTTGGTACCTCTTCAATGCTTGGCAATAACCCGTCCTTGTGTTTGTATGATTTGAATGGAACAGTTATTGAACATGTATACCAGTTCAAGTACCTTGGGATTCTTTTAGAGCCCAGGTTAACTTTTTACCTCCAAGTTCAATTAGTTGTTCATACTATAAACCCAAGAATTGGCTTGTTGTACAAATTCAAAACTTTTTTTTCCTTTTTAGTTAGAAAAACTATTGCAATTGTATCTTTGTTACCCCATTATGATTATGTGTCCTATATCTATTTGCATCTTGGAAGTAGGGAGTTGCATTCTTTAAAGGTTGTTTATAATAACATATGCCGATTTGTTCTTCTGGTGCCCATATGAACACATCAGTGTGCTTTGTATTCTCAGTCAGGCTGGCTAGCTCCGATAGCCAGAATTGAATATTTTTTTGGTTGTGTAATCTTCAAATGTGTATCACTCAAATCTTTGTTTCCGTTATATAATCTTAAGTTACGTTCTGTTCCTCCTAGTTTGTAGTCATCTAATTGTATTTTATTTGACATGGTTATACCTAAACTTAAAATAGCATGTTGTGCTTTTTCTATACCTGCCTCTCAATTTTGGAATGCATTGCCACTTGCAGTATGTCAGGCTTCATCGTTAATTGGCTTTAAGATAAAATTGAAAGAATATTTATTATCTAAATATTCTTGTAGTCGCTCTTTGTGATTTTTTATTGATATTTATTGTGTGTATTGATTTGTATTGATCCCGGGTCAGACCTGAAAAAAGGCCTTTGGTCCAAAGTCCTTACCCAGTTAACAAATGAATAAATAAATGACTGAGTAACAGCAGTGGGTAGGGTGATACTGCTGCTGATGCATGGTTTGAGGGCAGGAGAGCTTCATATGGTGCTTCAAGGCAGACTGGCAATTGTACAGACCCTCGCACATGCACACGTGGCTGTGGTGGCAGCTGTTGTCATGTTGTTTGTATAAGATTGACAGGGATGGACCTGCCTTTGCAAATCTGGATGTATCCATTTTATCCTAGTTACAGGAATTGGAAGCTTTGTGATGAGGAAGAGGGAGAGACCACTGATCTTCTGGTTTGCTTAGGGTGGTTTCACCAACAATGCTCTGGACAACGATCTGTCAAAACTGCCTGCAGAGCAAGTGGAACCAGTGGACTTCTTTGGGCTAATGAACAATGGTTTATTTTGCCTTATTATCACATGCCTAGCCCTAGTCCTTCATTTAGGTATTGCCCCTGTCCCACCATTATGACACCCAGTCCCTGTCAAGAATCTTTCTTTACCACCACAGTTTGTAGAACTTGTACTCAGTAGACCTGGTATGGTGAAACCCTTCCTTGCTTCTTTCCTCCCCCACATCCCTTTCTCCTCTAGTTCATGTCTTTGAAAGGCTTCGCCTGTGATTCAATGGGCTGGAGCAAACAGCCACACCCCTGCCTGAGCTATATAAGGCAGTCCATCCAGCTTCACCCAGAAGCATTTTTTCTTTGCATCTTGAGGCTCTGTTGGACTCTACCTTCCCCAGCCATGGGCTCTGTCTCCCCCCCTTCACATTTTGTGTCCCTTCTCTAGAGTTTCTGGATTTTCTGATTGGCTTGTGTTGACTTTCTGTTGGTTTGCATTTCTCATGTCTTTCTGGGTCAGCATTTTGCTTTTGCCTCTTGCTTGCTGCTTGTGCTTCCTTCTGTTGTCTGTATCTGCTCTCCTGTTCTCCTGTGTTTGTGTTTCTTCAGTTTTACTTTTCTGGGGGGATTCAAGCAGGGCCGGCATTAGGCACCCATGAACCCCGCAGCTGTGGGGGTCCCAAATGTAGTGGGCTGCAGGCGGCACATGTAGCGGGTTTGGCAGCGGGCCCCAGCATCAGCACACTAACCAGCCCAGCAGCATACTTTTTTGTCCTTCCTTTTGTCACTCCCCGCCTGGATCACCACAGCATCATATAAGAAAATAAAATACTGCCCCCCCGATCAACATAGCTGAGCAGCATTAGCACCTGGCAAGCCCCTGTGTACCTTCAGTTTAATCTTTCATGTCCTCTGCTCTGGTTCCCCGAATTTCTTCTCATCAACAACATGTGATGTCCTCATCCAGTTGCCCTTTCATGAGGTTTATTATGAAGCTTTGCATTTGTTGCTGCCGGCTTCCCGTTATGCGCAAAAATTGGCCCCAATTTCCCCAAAGGAATGACAAACCACACCACATGGTCCATGCCACCATCCTACCTGCAATTCTATCCCCAGGCAGCTTTCTTTCATGTTCCCCAAGTTCCTCTATTGTGCTGCACTGAACGTGCTGATGTGGGAGGAGGTGCTGTGCTGGAACCAATCACAGGGCTTCAGTAGGTCCATCACTGTTTATTGCACCTCCTCCCACTCTGACTTGTACATTTCTTTCCCCCCTCAGCTCTGTGTCTGCAGCATAAGTACAGGCCCTCCGGCACTCTTGGAACTACATACAGCCGAGAACCAGTTCCAGAGCACTGGAGAGAATTCGCTAGTGCAGCCACTATCTAGAGACTTGAGAAAACCAGCCAGTGAAGAGACAGTACCACTGCCGGCCAGCTGCTACAACCAGCCCAGAAGGAGCCAAAGACCTTCCACTGCTTCTAGATGTGCTGTTTCTGTCTGCTAGACCTGCTGTAATTCATTTATTTAAAATAAAAAGAGGCAAGAGCTAAGCACTAGGCAGCCAGCGGCAGTAATTCACTGAGTAGCATTGCCAGTCAGTGTAGAGTGCCCAGAGGAGACAGAAAGACCCAGAGGAGGACTAAGGAGGATTACTTACAGGTAGGTAATAATCAAGATAGTATGGGAGTTGGAGACCATGAGATGGTCTGGACCATATAATGTGAACTAAAATTAAAATAAATGTAGTAGTGTGGAAGATGGGAGTCTGGAGAGGTAGAGAGCAGCAGAGCAGAGGTAAAACAAATTGCAGCAGCTGGAGAGGAGCATTTTTTGCAATTATATTATTTGTAATATTGCTCTTAAGGCCATTAATTTGTGTCTGAGATGGAGTCTGACAAATTGTGCAATAGTTGGTGGGGCAGTTAAGGAAGGTTTATTTGCAATTTATTCTATTAATCATCTGTTAGAAATGTAATACTTCTAGAGTCTCCAGGTAATTGTGTCTGATAAATTGTGCAGTAGTTGGGGGTACAGGGGCCCATTGAGGGGCCCATCAGTGGGGCCCCAGTCATTGAGTTTGCTGGTGGCCCCCAAAGCTCTAAAACTGGCCCTGGGTTCAAGTTTTTACTCGTATCCTGTTGCTCCCCTTTGCTTCCATTGTACTATACAGGGATTGTGCCTATCAGATTCCCATTCACTTTTATACATTTTGCAATCCCTCAGTTTACCTGCAATTTTTATTTATGCTATTCATTTCCCACTTGCTGTTTTTCCTGCCCATAGCAGTCTCCCTTTGCACATTCTTCCTTAATTGTTTACACCTGCCTTCACTCAGTGTCTGGCTCCACTCAGCAGTTACAACTCCCAACTTTTCAATTCCCATGTGCTTCCTTTTCCAGCAGTTTTATTGTTGCTCTATTGGCATTTACTCCTGCTTCTTTAGCAGTTTAAATAATTTATGCCATTTCTCATTCAGCTCTGGTTGTAACATACCTCTGTGTAGGTATCAAAATTCAAGCTGATTTATGAATAACAAACTGTGATTTCACAGCTCTGTTTTAAGTCCTTGAGTAGTGTTTCCTGGAGTACTGCTTACAATCTCCACTTCTATTCCTTTCAGTCTGTCCGTAAGCCTGCATGCATATGATGAACAATACAGCTTTAAGGAGCTTGCAGTAAAAGTACAATCTTACCATTTCAGAAAAGCAGCAACTGCCACTAACCCCCCCCTTTTGTGGAACACCTTGGTAGAAAAGTCAGTAGCTACCACTAACCTTCCTAGTTCTGGGACAGCATTTAAGTGTTTATGTATAAAGCTTATAAATTTGAAAAGTTCTGAGACATCTTTATTTGGCTTCCCTTGAAAAACTGGTTGACGTGCATGCTTCTTTAACCATGAATTACAGTACGTGACCGGTGGCTGTTAACCCACCAGTTGCTTGCATTTCTCATTCACCATGCTCGTCCTTAGAGCTATGTGGAGGTCTCTTTACATGTTACAGACTTAAGTGTGGGTCTTATATATAGCTGTGTGACCTACATGTGGGTCTTATACGTGCTCTACCAAACCTCTCACCTGTTGCCTGCTTTCAAAAATTGATTGCATGCCAAGCATAACCATAAAAAATTACTATGGCTCAGGGCTTGCCCTGCAGCCGATGGTCTCACTCTGCACCCATGAAGTTTGCATCTTGAGCATGCAAAACTGGGGGCAGGGTCCTTTGTATCTCACTTCATAATGGCCATTGACCAACCAGTTGCTTCACAGTGGGAATGTCCTTACTCAGGGTGGAGCTTTAGCCATCACCAGTGACTGTTGACCCACCAGTTGCTGACACTTCATGTTGTAGCATTTAAGACTTCAACTATCAAGGGACAGGGCCCTTATACCCAAGGGGGCTCTTTTAGTTTGCTGAGTGGGTTTGGCAGCACATTCATAAGCTATTCTCCCTACAACTGCCTAAGGTTCACCTGGTCTACTCTTTAGGCTCATCACCTCTGGTGGCCATTGACCCATCGGTTGCTTCGTTAAGGCCAGCTGAGTGCTTTTAGTGGTTATTGCTCTCCTCCTCCTCCTGCCTTGGAGAAAGGCCTACCATGTGGGAGCCCCTTTCACTGCAGAGCTTATTCCCAGCCCCCCACAGCATTCCCATTAGAGGGATAAAGCAAGAGCATTCCTCCATATTGAATCCCCCTTAATTGGGTTTCTAAATTGCAGCAGCAGAGTCATCACTAAATGTTTCCTGAGCCTGGAGGGAAGGTGACCTAAGCCTGGGATCTCCAGAGGGTTCCCCTTCATAGGGGGTTTTTCCTCTCTTCCGTGCCGAAGGTCATAATATCTAGTTAGTTTATTTCATAACAGATTCTTAGGTTATTCAGGTAGGTTCAGCTGTTGGATGGAGTTGGATGGTGGCTTTCCTTTTGCTGTTCCCTCTCTCCTTAGGAAGTCATGCCTTCCTGCTCATTTCCTATTCCTATCAGCTAAATGAAAAAGGCTCAGTTTACATACCTACCATCTCTCAGCATGTGTCAATTTTCTCTCATCACTGGTGGCTGTTAACCCACTGGTTGCTGTCAGTTCTTGCTCCTCTGCCTTCAGAAGCAATATTTATTATTCAGTACTCCTTTTGGGCCTTCCTAAGGTACCTTTAGCCTAAGGGAATTCTTCCTACGGTACCTCTAGGGGTGAAACCCTCCTCAAAGGTTCCCTGCCTTCAGTATCCGCCCTGTGGAATAGAGATGTGAATGGCCACAAAGGTTTATCAATAAGCTGCACAACCACAACACTACACTAAGTTGCATAAACCAATTGACTTGACAGGCTTTGTCTGTGGTTCAGTGGGCCAGAGCAACCAACAATGCCCCCTGCCTAAGCTACATAAGGCAATCTTTCTAGCTTCACCCAGAAGCATTTTTTCTTTGCCCCACCTTCCTTCCTCCCTCCTCCTCCAGTGGCTCACCTCTTTACTTGGGGGGGCTTTCCTAAGGTACCTTTAGCCTAAGAAAATTCTTTCTGCAGCAACTCTAGGGGTGGAGCCCTCCTCAAGGGTTCCTTGCTGTTGGTACCTCTACAGGGTGATATTCCCCATGGAATAGAGAGGTGAATGGCCACAAAGGTTTATCAACAAGTTGCACAAGCATAACACTATATTAAGTTGCATAAGCCCATTGAATCATGTTTTTAAATGTGACAACACGGCAGATGTCCAGACACATGCCAATCACCCACACTAGCACACACTTCTCCTCACCCTCTTTGAGACACCTAGAGTCTCACTTCAGCAACCTAATTCACTTAGTTTTCACTCATAAGCAAAACATATAAAAAAAGATGGATTTCTGTGCCCTGAACCAGCAGCACTTTTTCCAGTTCTCTAAATTCCTTCTGACCAGCTCATGGGCAAACAAGTAAAATGGAATATATATATATATATATATATATTTATTTATATTAGAGGCAAAAAACTCTGTTTAATGCATCAGTTAGGGTTCTTCCACAGCGACAAAAGTGAGGAAAGTTGGTGTTAGGGTTGAAAGTCCCCTTGCACCCCAGCCCACCACCCCAATCACCAGCAGGGGTATGCATTGGGGTCGTTGGCTTTAACTCTCACCCCATCACATGTGTAAACAAGCTGAGGTACAGGAGAATGGGGCCTATACCTCAGCTTATTTACACATGTGATGGGGTGAGAGTTAAGGCCAATGACCCAATGCACACCCCACTGGTGGTTGGGCTGGCAGGCTGGGGGGGTGCAAGGGGGGTCTTTCAACCCTAACACCGAATTTCCTCACTTTTGTCGCTGTGGAACAACCCTAACTGATGCATTAAACAGAGTTTTTTTTTACCTCAAATTTCTCTTCTTTTTGAGAATATGCAGTAGAAATAGTGAATGGAATATGGTGGTGGGAGCGTGGGGCCCTTTGGGCCCCCTCGCTCCCACCATGTAATTTTTTTGTGACATAGTAATTAACAGTAAGTGCACGGGAAACACAACCGCTAATGGTTGGGCACATGGTGACTGAAACGTAAATAGAAAAGCAAACGTTAGTAGAAACGCAAGTGCAAAGTGACGACAAAGCGAACAGTGACGCAAAAGGAGATGCAAGCGTGTAAGGAAATGCAAACCATGATGTGCACAGTGACGGTACCACAATTGGAAATGCAAATGGTAATGTTAACAGCAGAAATAATGCCAAAGGAAACAAAAACAGAAATGTGAACGCAAGCGTGTACGCAAATGGGAACGCAAATGGTAATGCACATGGTGGCGTACACAGGAACAGTAATGCAAACGGTCATGGAAATGCAAGTGAAAATGCTAACTGTAGCAGTAACAGAAGCACACACCCTGGTTTTGCCCAACATCTGCATAGAGAAACACAGTGTGTACAAAGAATGTATGCATAATAATGGGCCACCGTGGCAGAAAATGAGCTGTTGGGGTATTAAAGTGCTTATATCTCAGGAACCGTGCAACGTAGAAAAAAAAAAAATTTCACATGATTCATGAGTTTCCTGGCTAGGTTTTCACTGACTGTGTTGCCCATGGGGCTACGCATTATCTCAATGAAAATTCCGCATCTCGCACCTTTTCCGAGATACGAGCCCCGAAAGGCACGGCAGATGCCACCATGTTAGTCTGTGGGGGAAAAAAGTAAACTTTGGAGTATCATAACTTTGCATCCCTCCAATAATTTTTCACCAAACCACCAAAAGACACATCTGTAAGATGTTGGCTGTCTTCCTTCCAAATTGCAACCCAAAAGACCAAACCGTTCTTTTGCAGCAGGGAGGCAAAGTATTCCTGTCATTTTGGCCATAGCCTAGAAAAGTAGTGTCGTGATTTGCGAAAGCTTTCGCAAAATTTGTGAAAGTGTTGTAGGTGCGACACTACTTTGCAACACTATTTTTTTCAGAAACTTGAAAAACATATTTCTGGGGTGTTTAACCCCAAAATAAAGACATGGCTAGCATCCTCATGGCTCGAATAGGTAAACACAAAAAGAATTTTGGCCCTAGATGGTCCCAATTTTAAATGCCAAACATTTCTGTGATCAGTAACTGAAAACAAGATGGCAGATTTGCGCCACTACTAGGGCCATTTGCAACACTAAAAACTGCATTTGCGAAAGTGTTGAACGTTTTGTTAATGTTTCCCATTGACTTATAATGGGAACTTGTTTTTTGAATAACTTTTGAAGCGTACAGTATTTTTTTTACAAAATCTTCAAAAGGCACATTAGAGACCCTGGCCGCACGTTCCCTGAAGTTTTCGGACTGTTCGCGCAAACCGTGCATCCTATAGGCGCGAGCAAAGAATTGGCCCCAAAAATGTAAATGTGCACACGAATGTCGCTTAATAACTCCACAGCCATATATCCAACCGGTACAAAACTTGGCAGACCCCAAGACCTATGGTAATGCCCCAAGCCTGCCAAATTTCAGGTAAATCCGTTGAACAGTGGCAAAGTTATTAAGGTGCACGTTTTCGCCCTTTAACCTTAAAAAGGCTACTCAATCCTAACTATGGTAGCACTAAAGTGCTACCCTAATATATATATATATATATATATATATATATATATATATATATGCATACATGTCTCTCTCTCTCTCTCTCTCTCTCTCTATATATATATATATATATATATATATATGAAATATATTGAATGAATTTCTGGGCCCTCTACACCACCAGCACTCAATAAAACAAATATTTGTCGAATTAATGTTTCACAGATTCCCCTGCACCTTTCCTAGTCTGCTGAACTCACTCTGCCTACTTTTGCTGCAGCTGCCAGTGCAAGCTCACACTGTTAAAGCTCTTCTGTCCTCTGCAGCATGATTTCACTAACCTGCCTGCTTGAAACTGCTGCTAAATGTAATAAGATTTAGCGAACTGTAATAATGGTGTATGGCTCTCTGATGATATGTAAACTTGTCCAATTAAAAGTCACTCTTTTTGACACAGAAGTAGCTGATTCCATTTCTTGGTCCTTTCTCTGTGAGAGAGGGCTAGAAACAGCACTAGGTTTAGTACAGAGCAAGGAGTTTTTCATTTCAAGTGATGCTGATTGGTTGCTGAAAGTCATGTGACTTGCCAGCAACTTGGACATGCTCTATGGGACTACCTTGTAAAAAACAATGTGTCACAGCCTTAAACTGCAGAAATGTAGAAAGGAAATTGAATTCCTTTAGACATGTTCACATTTGTCCAAAACCAGGACAGTAAACAAAGGACAAGTGATTGATGTGCTGTATCTGGACTTCAGTAAGGCCTTCAACTCCATGCTCTATAGGAGACTGGTCAGAAAGCTGGAAAAGCTAGGGGTGTGGGCTAAGCTTGTTGGGTGGGTCAGAATCTGGTTGTAGGACAGAAGACAAAAGTGTTGCTCAAGGGGAGGGGAATTCTCAGAAGCTAGCCCTGTGAACAGTGGGGTCCCAGAGTGGGATGCTCAAGTTGCATCACGAATGGTATCAAAGGTAAAATCTGCTTGTTTGTGGATGACACAAAGCTCTGTGGGAGGGTAGATATGGAAGAGGGGAGACAGGAACTCAGGGATGAACTGTCTAGGTTAGAGAAGTGGTCCACCATTTGGCAACTGGGGTTCAATGCTAAAAAGTGTAAGATTATGCACTTGAGGGTGAAGAACCCAGGGACTAAATAATGGTTGGGTAGTGTGCAGGTAACCAGGTTAGAGGAATACCTGCGAGTAATTATCATGAGTGACCTGAAGCTCTCAGAACACTGCAGGACAGCAGCAGCCAAAGCAAATGATAGGCTGAGCTTTATAGCCAAGGAATTACCAGCAGGAAGGCAGAGGTCATTCTGCTGCTGTACACTTCTCTGCTGAGACTACACGTTGAGTACAGGGTGCAATATTGGTACTCTTACATTAAGAAGAATATGAACTTGCTGGAAATGGTCCAGAGAAGGGCAGCTAAGATGATCCAGGGCCAACAGAGGTTTGGGGGGCTCAACACATACTCTCTTGAGGGCAGAAGGGAGAGGAGGAACATGATTGAGACCTTCAAGTACCATAATGGTATAAACAGGGTGAGCATGGAAGGCCTTTTCAGCCTTAATGACAACAAGACCACTAGGGGGTGCAGCCTAAAGCTGGTGTGGGGGTGGAGGTTCAGGAGGGAGATGAGGGGGCACTTTTTCACTGAAAGGATGGTTGGCAAGAGGAACGAGTTGCCAGAGGAGGTGGTATATCTAATAATGGTGGAAAGATTCAAGAGAGGATGGGACAGGGTGAAGGGGAAAGTTGCAGGTGGTGGGGCGAACGGGGGTAATTGAGAGGGTTCAGGGGAAATGGGGATGGGGTCAGTTTCCTCTGTAAACACATGGGGAACTGCACTTGAGCAGATTAGAAAGAGCACAAGGCCTTTATTTGCTGTTATGTTCTTATGCTCATATGATTGGATTTTGGCAGGTTCAATGAATGTAAATGTGGCATCAAGTCATCCTTATTGAGACTGGAGCATCTGTGCCAGTGTTGCAAGCAAACTAATAACAAAAAAAAGAAAGGCAATAAATGTCTGCTATTTTTACAGGAAATAGTAGACAAAGACCCACCAGTCTGGCATTATTTGAATTGCCATACAGAATTTAATGTATGCTTGCTTGACCCCTCTATATCTACTAAAGGCACAATTCAATAATTCTTTGCAATTCTATATGCAGTGGAGTGTGACTTAAAGTGCATTTGGTAGTCATTGTTATTCTGTTAAAACTAAGCATAAACACTATGGCTCAGATATTCAGAAATGTGCCAAAGGCCGGCGCAAGTCCTACGCAGCGCAAATCCGATGTGCCATGGCACAACCAGAGCCATATTCAGAGGTTGTGCAGGCCAAACTGCGCCAGCACAACCCAGCTTAATATGGCAGAGTTGTGCCATGGCGCAAACAGAGGTGTGCCATGGCTCAAACAGAGATGCCCCAGCGCAACCTTGGAGCAGAGCAGCACAGCAACAGAGGGGACAGGGCACAGAGAACAGACCCAGGGACACAGCCATGGAAGCACAGTGACAGGCCACAGGAGGCCACCACCAGCAGGGCACACAAAGGCACCCAGACACGTGGCCCCAGAACACAACAGTGGCACAGATAGCAGGTGACAGGAGGTGATAACAGGCAATGAAGGGCCACCAAGGGAGCCCCACTGGCAGGCCGCTGGCCGTGCCCCCTAGACCATAGCAGACCACACCCAGGACCATGCAGCCAAGCACACACATGCCACATAGGCACACAGGAAGCCCACACAGTAGGCACTGAACATGCTGGGTGGCAGGCAGCATGGCAGACCACATGGGACAGGCTGCACAACACCAAGCAGAGGACCCCAACACAGTGTGCGGACGGAACCCGACTGATGACCATGGCTGTGTGCCACCATCATGCACACACCCACCAAACACCTCTGAGAGCCACCCCATGGGCACCACAAAACACAGCCACTGACCCAGGGGATGGACACCACCATGGTGGGATACACCACAGCACACAGCAGCGAACCAAGGCAGCACAACATGCGCCCCTGCCCATGCACACCACACAAACAGACACTGGGCCACTGCAGAATGGCTCCCTATGCCACCTGCAAAGCAGACACAGACACAGGCAGGTATGTCAGAAAAATATATATTTAAATGAACTATTTTTCAGAAACAGGCTGGGAAAGGGTAGGTACACCAAGGGAAGAGGACAGGGAACAGGGACTGTACAGTGGGAGGGGGGACTTCAGGGGAAGGTACATCAGGGGAAACAGGGGAAAACAGGGGCAACTCTAATGAGGGCCCCATCTGGCCACCTTGGCAAGCTGACGCTCCCTCCTCTCAGCTGTCATCACCTGCCTCATCTGTACCACCACCTCCAGGATGCAGGACACCACAAGTAGGGTCTCCCTCATCAGCCTGCTCAGTATTCTTCTGGTGGGTCTGCGCACTAGCCTCCGGATGCCTATAGCAAGGGCAGGACAGGTGATCAGTGCACTGGCCCAAGGAACCATTCCCACCCACTGTGCGCAATGGGCAGCGGGATCACACACCACTGGAGGGCCCGAACCGGCCACCAGCGGGGGTGAGCTAATGCCAGCCAGCAACTTAGCGCACCATGACATTATACAGAGGTGGTCCCCGACGTACAGTGGACACATGACTGTGCAATGATGGTCACATGGCACAGTGCACCGGCAGCACCACAGCAACAATGGTGGCAGCCAGGCACATGCCCACCCCACCAACAGCCAGCACATGTGGGCAATGGACGTGCCACAGTGGCATGCACCAGGCACAGTGTGACCCACACAGCTGCCATGGCACATGGCACAGGCAGCCATGCATGCACCCATTCCCCCCTGCCATCCCTATGGACAGTGTGAAGGACCATGACAGTGCTTACCTGCCCCCTGTGGCCCTGCTGGTGCTGGTCCACCTCTGTCATTGCTCACTGCTCCCAGCTGCGCTGCTGCAGCCCTGGCCCACCTGCGATCCTCCAGTCCTGGGAATGGAAAGAAGACAGGTGCACATCAGTAACTGACTGCAGCAGCTGCCCCCGAC
The DNA here is from genome assembly GCA_016271365.2 of Neoceratodus forsteri. NCBI lineage: Eukaryota > Metazoa > Chordata > Ceratodontiformes > Ceratodontidae > Neoceratodus > Neoceratodus forsteri. Next base: position 1,072,407,802 of record CM028131.1, read on the forward strand.
CCCTGTGCACAGGGTGTGCCCCTGCCCGACACGTGCTGCACACCTGCATGGCTGCATTGCAACGCAAGTGGCAGCTGGCAATGTCATGCCATGATGCACACAATGACAGTGTACCCCTCTGCTGGGCATGCTAGGTAGCCAAGTCAACAACACAGTACAGCATCAGGGCAGACATGCAACAAGGGATGACTTACCTGGCTGAGGCACAGCCCCACACCTGGCCCATGCTTGAAGCCTCCTGAGCCTGTCTGTGTCCCACCTGAGGAGGGCTCCACAGCAGTGCCTGCATTGTTCATCAGTCCTGAGAACCCCAGTCCTGCGCTCCAGGCTGGCAGCAATCCCCTGCCACACTGTCCCCCTGGCCTGCAGCAGGGGCACCTGGCCAAACAACTAGGGGGTGTGGGGCTCCACGCAGGCTACAAGGTTGGGCAGTTCAACCTGTGACCAGTTAGGGACATGTCTGCTTCTTCCCTGCACCATGTTTTGCTATCAGTGTCGGTGGCGGAAATGGCAGGAGCAAGCGCACGTGTCCACAACATGCTCCTGATGCACGATGCGCTGGAGGATGCACAGCACCCGCCCATCACGCAGTGCCTGGAAATGAGTGGGGTGGGCATGGTGAAGTGAGGTCATAGGGTCAGAGGTTTAACCCAGGTGTCAGAGGTCTGACCCGGGGGTCAGGGGTTGCCCGCCATTGCGCAGTGCGCATGTGTGTGATAGGGCACGGTACCACATGTGTGACATGCGTGTAGCTGGCCATGCACTTCATGTGCAATGCCACTGTATCACGCTGTCCATGCATGCTGCATGATTGACACCATGATAGCATGATCATGCGCACTGCAGGCCTGCGTACCGCACATGTGTGCACATTGCGCCATGACTTGATCCACCATAATTCCAATGCGCAAGGCGCAATATCTTGATATTCAGACACCACATGCAAATGAGCTCATCAGCCAATGCGTGGTGCAGTGGGTGCATTAGCATGTCATTACTGGTGCGCTCAACCTTATTTGCATGCTTTGCACCTCTTAAGCACCACGGAACAGCACAGGCCATGGACTGGTATTGCAACCTTGATAGGTAAGTGATGCATGCCACTGCAGCACACTGAAAGCAGACAGCACTGCAGGTTGGGATGGACCAGGAAGATGCTGCTACTGGCACACTGTGCTGTCCATGTCCACAGGAAGCAACATGTCGGCACATGAGGAGGGTGAGAAGCGGGGACCTGCACGGAAGCACAGGCCCAACTTCACAAAAGTTGAGACTGCTGCCCTGTTTGAGGCCTACCTGGACAGGGAGACCCTGTTGAGCAGTGCCATGGGCACACCACAGGCCAGGGCTGGTGCATGGGAGGAGATGGTGACCTACGTGAACCAGTACGGCAGCCACCAGCAGTCGGCACAGGAGTGCCGCAAAAAGGTTGGAACAGACAAGTGGTGGATTAAGGAGAAGGTGGCAGCCTTCAGGGCATCCCATACTGCCACTGGAGGAGGGCCAGTGGATGCACCCACACTGACACTGCAGGAGTTGGTGGCAACCTCCATGCACTGCACCATGGTGGAGGATGTGCCTTGGGGAGGATTCCAGGCGGGTAGCAGCCCATCACTGCATGGTATGTATGTCAGACATGCACAGCTGGTGGCATGGAGGGTGTGTACATGGACATGCTGGCATGCATGCGGCCATCATGCATGTCACATGCATGTGTGCACACCCACATGCATGCCATGCTGTAGGACACATGCAGCGGAAGTGTACGGGGGGCACATGTGGGCATTGCATCACTGACACCATTTCTCTCTTGCAGCACCGGCATGCCTCCATGCAGAGGATGGGGCATGGCAGTGGCAGCACCAGTAGACCCCGGTACGGCCCCAAAGGGCCAGCCGTCCATATCCACCAGCATCTGGGGGCCTGACAGGCTGCAGCTCAGCACCACGGTGCATGCGGATGTCCTGGACCTGTGGTCAGACGAGGCCCTGTATGTGATCCTGCAGGATGCCAGCCTTGGTGTCCTGTGTGTGGAGACACAGATTGGGGCAGGGTCCGACTCCGATTGGGACTGCTCACAGCTCCTGGACAGCATGGGTGACATTGTGGGTGTGTCACCCTGGAGGCATTAGACACAGGCTACGTGCCCAGCACTCTGCCAGCGGCGAAACAGCTGCCTACCACCACGGTGGGTGCAGGGGTGTGTGCTGCCACAGTTGTGCCCTGTGGTGGTGGTGGTATAGCCGTGCAGATTCAGGGTGGCGTACTGTGGCTGGACAGGTGATGGCAGCAGGCTGCGGGTGCCACCAGGCAGCCGGACACAGGGTCTGCCGCCAGTGCGCCTGCTGTGCCCATTCCCCCTGTAGACCCCACTGTGCATCGTCCACTCGAGAGGGGGTCTGTGTAGCATGGCCGGTCACCACAAGAGGATTGGCATCCCACCCGGTAGTCCCAGGAAACCAACCGTCTGGCTGAGCACACCCAGCTGCTGCGGGCATCCGTTCAGCAACAGGTGCTGCTTGCCACTGGGGTGTGTGCACTGCATGCAGAGGTGCATCAGTTAGCTGAGCAGCAGGAAAGAGGCACTGCACAGGTCCTGGTGGGGATGCAACACATGCAGGAGGCCACGACTGCATCCTTGGATCGCATTGCCAGTGCAATCACAGATGGCTTTGCATTGCTGGCTGCCACAGGGCATGGCAGTGCACAGATGACCTGACCACAGTGCACTGTCCACCACACGAACCTGGAGTTGGGTGACGCCAACACAGTCAATGCCGAGCTTTGATGTAGGAATCCCAGGCACACCCGGGGCTGGCCTGTTTGGGTGCCTGCACACCCTTGCGAGAACTGGGTCACGGTCCCGCGGTTCCACCCTTGGGGGACTGTTGCAAACCCCCCCAGCTGATGCACAGCTTTTGGCTGCTGATCAGCCCCAGCACGGCCACCCTCATGGCCAGGTTGGCCATGGTACCATGCAGTAGCCCTGATCTGCGGGCTGCCCTGATGGCAGTCTGCAGCTGCTGCCCTGTGCACACATAGGTGGTGTGTGTGTGCCTACCACTGGTGTTATGCCTGTGTGTCACACCGCACACTGCCTGTGTGTGTGCTTGCCCAGCTGCTGGACCATGTGGCATGGGTGTGATGAGGGCAGTCTAGCACCAGTTGTGCCTGTGAACTGGTGCAATGCGTCTGATCCACGCTACATACCAATGCCTGTGTGTGTGTGTGTGTGTGTGTGTGTGTTGCTCTGTGTGGTTGTGTGCCACTGACTCCCCTACCCCTGCATCATGTCTCTGTGTGTGCATGCCCATTGCCATGCATGCCCCTGCATGTGCGCTGTACCTGTTTGTATGGCCCATGCATGTGTATTGCACCACCTACCTGTGTGCACCATAGTGCTCCTGTGCAATGGTTTCACAGTGGTGTCGCACCTGCTGGAGCAGCTGGGAGTCCCACCGCCCTCCAGCCCATTGCCTCCATTGTCCCCACTACTGTCACCCTCATCAGCCTTGATAGCTATCCCACGGTCAATGGCCATGTTGTGCAGTATGCAGCAGGCCAGGAATAGGCTACAGGCTTTCAAGGGACTGTACTGTAGGGCACCGGCTGACCTATCTAGGCAACAGAACCGTGCCTTCAGATAGCCAAAGACATGCTCGATGATGTTGCGCATGCTGGCATGTACCTCATTGTACCGGTCCTCTGCTGGGGACAATGGGCACCGGTAGGCGGTGTGCAGCCAGGGCCTCAGCGGGTATGTGCTGTCACCTGTGCGGAGAATGATATGGTTAGCCTTCTGCTATGCTGTGCTGTGCCCCTTGTCGGTCCCTGGTGCCCACGCCACCTTGCACACCCTCCCCAACCCCATCCCCAGGACTGCTCTGCCCATCGCCCCTTGCCCGTGCCATACTCACCCACTCGGTGGCCCATGGGGATGTCCCCATCTTCAAACCTGTGGCACAGCACAAAGCTGTGCCAGACGAACATGTCATGTGTACTCCCAGGATATGTGGTACAGACGTTGGTGATGCACCCCCTGGCAGCGCACACCACCTGGCAGTTGACACTCAGGCTCCCCTTCCTGCTGATATATGCCGCACCCTCAGGGGCAGGTGGCATGCGGATGCCCATGTGGGTGCAGTCAATGGCCCCAATCATGCCAGACATGCATGCCACCCTGTGGAAATCCTGCATGGTTGCTGTACACTCTGCCTGTGTGCTGGGGAAATGGATATATTCTGAAGCTCATGGCAGCAGAGCATTAAGGAACTGTGTGAGGAGGCGGGATGTGGCCAACTGGGTGATGCCTGTGGTGTTCCCTGTTGGTCTTTGGAAGGTGCCCTTCGTGAACAAGCACATGACGGCAGTCACCTTTGTCTCCAATGACATGGCGTGGCTCTCTCCGATGGGTGCCTGCATCTCCTCACTACACAGCTTACAGAGCTGCCTCAGAATGGCCCTATTCAGGTGGTACCAGCCCACGATCTCAGTGTCGCTGTAGTTTTCATAGGTGATTCAGGCACAGTACCACCTGTGTCGAGCATACCACTGAAAGGCCCTTCTTCGGCCACGTCACTGATCCTCCTGCCCCCTCACACCCCTCATTACTGCCTCCATAAGGAAGGGTGCACTGTCCATGGCACTTGCTGTGCACTGTCCCCCTGGGTGGTTGGCTGCTGGCTGTGTGCCACCCTGGTGCATGGTTGTGTGTGTGTGTGTCTCTCTCTCTCTCTCTCTCTGCCCCTCTCCCAGGCCACCTCTCTGTCCCTGTCCCTCTGTGTGTGGCCTTTGTCTGTCTGTTTCTCTGTCTGTCTCTCTCTGTCTCTCCCTTTTACTCTTACCCCTGGCGCAACTGCTGTCTGTGTGTTTGCGACCTGTACTTATAGGAACAAGTCTGCTCAGAGCAACTTTGATTTGCTCCACACTTGCACCATGGTTGCACGGCTGAATATGCCACTCCGCTAGATATTCATGGATACGCCCCCTGCACTTGCGCCTGCATACATTATAGTTGCACATTGGTGCAATGGATTTTGCACTGAGCACTTGCTCCCACTGATTAAGACTCCTTGAGGCAGTTCCAGACTTGCGCCAGCACAACTCATTTGTGTCATACGCAACTGCTCTGAATATCTGGGCCTATGTCAATTAAGTTTAGCATAGTAATGTGATCTGCTGGCTATTCCAGTGAACTAGGGTGAATCTAACATTACAGACCACTTTGTGACTTTCAACAAGAAGCAAAAGATTTGTATAAAACTGAATAAAATGGGCATATCGTGGCCCAAATGGCACTGTAATTTCAATCTACAACAAAAAAGTACTTGTTTTGCTCATGTAGCAGCAGAGGAAAATGTCATTTGCCAACAAAACCTTTCTTAATATTCTGAAAACTATTTTTAGAAAAGGCAAATGACTACCTTTCCCTGCATCAAAAGAAAAATCAGATTTATATTACTACAGTAGTCTGAGATATACTTAAAACTAACTCAATTCTGCACCTCAATAACTTGAATATGCATATGCATCATTGCATTTTTGGCACAAGAGTACTGTATGTCTATCAACCTCACTGTAAAATGACTGTTTGAGTTCAAAGCTGTCAAGATGATTTCCCAACAGAAAAGACTGTTAATATGTATTTTCAAAGAAAATTACTGAATTATTAGAAAATGTGAATGCTGGCATGTACTTATATGTTATCAGAACATTAATTCATATATATATATATATATATATATATATATATATATATATATAGAAGGATATGTAGGCTGACCTTTATTTTAGGAAACTGAATATTTAAACACAGTGAGCCAAGACATTCTGTGGTGTGCATACACATCTCAGATGGCAGGACAAAATGCGTGTGCCTATTTGAGGTGTGTCAAATAACGGTTGGTGCCAAAAGACATCTTTTTTTTTTCAACAGAAATGGTAATATACATCTGACATATTTATAATTGCTATGCATTTTATAAATAGTGTGAATTCTGTTTTTCTCTAGTTTTGTAAACAACATACGGGAGATACAATGTTAAATCTAGGACATTATTATCTTTGCAGAGGAAGATTTAAGGATCACTGAAAATAACATGAAGATTTTTGCAATTTTTAATAAGACGAATAGTTCTTTCCCAGTGGAGTATGTTTACAAAAATAATTGAGAATTTATTTATTTGGACAGAATGTAAACTAATAATCTGAACATTTTGAAAAAGGTGCAAAATTCTATATAAATATTTTAAAAGATGTTATGTAAACATATCAACAATTTAAATAACTGATAATTGCAGACTGTATCATTATTACTCCTTCATGATGTTGCCCTAGTCCAAGCTTTGATCTTTAAAAATTATTTTTCTAGCCCTAGGGTTTCCCAGGTTAGGACATTGGAAACATTAGGGATAGCAATACGCACACACACGTGCGTGCTACACACACACACACACACACACACAGATTATATATGTATATACAGTATACTCTATCTGTCTGTCTGTCTGTCTGTCTGTCTATCTATCTATCTATCCTTTGCAAAAAAAAAATTATGTTAATGCATTAGTTAGGGTTCAGGATAAAGTAACAAACATAATAAAATATAATGTTAGGGTTTTCAACCCTAAAATACCTGCCTCTGAAGCGAATGAAGGGTGGAGTTTCCCTTGGGGTTGTCAACCCTAACACTCACCCCAATGTGATAACAGAAAAACCAAGATGTGATGAAGACATGTGTGTATGTTTCATGAGTGCATACAATGGGGTAAGCGTTAAGGTTTACGACCCCACTGAAGACTCCACCCCTCATTCGTTTCAGGGATGAGGTAGGAGTTTTAGGGTTGGAAACCCTAATGTCACATTTCCCTGCATTTGTCACTTTATCCTGAATCCTAACTGATGCATTAACATAGTTCTTTGCAAAGAATTGCATTACTTTTTGAGATAGTGTAATCATAGCATTAGTTGCCTGTTGGAGGACCCTGCACTCCAATCTATGCATAGTTTTTGAGCTAGAGTAATTGTATCCTTATTTGCCTGTGGGAGCACAGGGTCGACTCCCATCCCTACATAGATGCGCATATATGTGTGTGTGTATATATATATATATATATATATATATGTATATATATATATATATATATATATATATATATAGTATATATACTGGCCAGTAGGGCCAGTATAGTTAGGGTTTGTAGGAGTGTTTAATGTTAAAGGGCATTTTTTCTTGGTTAATAACTTTAAATTGGTGTCACAGATTTTCCTGAAATTTGGCATGCATCATCTGCTGGGTATGTCTGTTTATGTACCAAATTTGGTTTGAATTCCTTGTGAGATTTTTGAGATATTAAGTGTTGAAAATACAGAGATTTCTCTGTTTTTTGCTGGGGTTTTTTTTGGGCCACTTGTATCTCAGAAACGGCTTTAGGTGCTGGGCTGAAATGTTCAGGGTAGAAAGCCTTGGCCTCACAGATGTGCCTTTTGAAGGTTTGGTAAAAGAATAGCAATCCATTCCAAAGTTATTAAATCTTGAATTTGCCATTATTTCCTAAGGAAGAAAGATGTAAAAGTGAAAGTGATTTTCACACACTGTCATCCAGTTTTGCATACTTTGCACCTGAATAACTTTGCAACACTCCAACAGATTTGCAGGAAATTTGATAAGCATCAGTCTAGGGCACAGGACTCTTGACTTGACAAATGTGGTTTGAATTCCTTGTTTGATTTCTGAGATACATAGTGTTGAAAAAAAAACAGATTGCTGAGGGGTTTGCTGTTTGTTAATGTTAAAGTTCAATGTTTGGATCTTAATAACTTTGTAATGGTTAAAGTGATTTCTACAAAATTTGGCATGCTTAATTACCCTGGGGAGGTGTTTGTAAGTGATATATTTAATCTTAATAGCTTTAGCCATTTCCAAGATAGAGAGTGTTAAAAATAAAGGTTTGGGGGGTTTCACACTGTTTTCATCCACCTGTGTCTCAGAAACGGCTTTAGCTTCTGGGCTGACATTTTCAGGGTAGAAAGCCTTAGCCTTTTGAAGATTTGGTGGGAAAATATAAATTTGTTCCAAAGTTATGACATTTTGAATTTCCCATTATTTCCTTTGGGGAAAAATAGATGTACCACACAATATTCTGTACCACACAGGATTCTGCTTCAAACTAGGTTTCTGATGCGAACCAGGATTATGCTTCAAACTAGGATTGTGCTTCAAACTAGGATTCTGCTTTGAACTAGGATTCTGCTTTGTATGACCCCTATGGAAAGGGATTCTGCACTGAACAGGGATGCTAATTTGCAATACTAAATCCCATTTGGCAGACAGAACCAACACAGTGGGGGAACAGAAACCAACAGTCAACCATCCCTGCCTATTATACAGCCCCCAGGGCCCCACCCCAGGCTGCATAAACCCCCTAGAGTGTTTTTTAAAACATAATCTCCACTCTGCCAGGCTTTGTTTTCTGCAACACTGTGAACTGAGATTTAAATTTACTATAGGACTGAATGAAGTGCTGACCTTTTTGCTGGTTTTCCAGCTCGGTGCTTTTCAACTGAGTTTAACACCCTGGTAAGTGCACCTCATGCTTGAAGGCTAAACGTTTTTTGTCATTGAGCTACTGACTTTTGTGCTTTTTGCTATTTCAATATCTTATTCCTCCACCCCCCACTACCACCACCACCAGCACAGTAGAATACTGTGAAGCCCGCTCCCAGGGTTCCAGATAAAGCACCCTTCCCCCTACTGTGGGACACTGGGGAACCCACTCCCAGTGTCCTGAAATATGTATGTAATGGTTTTGCCAAAAGCAGGGTGCCCAGTCCCCATGTCAGCACTACACTCACCCCCACCAGCAATGTGTGACTGTAGGGAGCCACTCCCAGTGTACACAGTGTACCCAGTTATGTTGTACCCCCCAGAATGGTGTGGGACACTGGGGAACCCACCCCCAGTGCCCTGAGAAATGGTCTAGTGTTCCTGTGAAAAAAGAAAATAGTCCACAACATCTTTTTTTAAACTCCTGTAAAGAAAGGTCTCTCATTGTTTCCCCATCCCCCTCTCGCATCCCGACCTTCCCACTGAGCAACCAACCACTTCACACCCCCTTGCCCTATACTTACCAACCAAGGTCAGTGGCTGTCATCTTCTGTGGACTGGGACAAGTCTGCACTCTTCAAAGTCAAACAGTGAACTGAAGAATAAAGGTAAGTGCCATACAGAGGTGGTCAATGGCATTTTGAACATACTGTATGTTAAAATCTCAGACATTTGTAGGTATTTTACATAGATACATAGACACTGTTGGCAGATAAGGGTCTATGGCCCACCCAGTCTGCCCAATTGAGCTTGTAAGTTCACTTTATGTTTTTCTAGAAGTATGTTGTCCCTTACCCCTGACCTCCAGAATGTCCTTATGTCTATCCCATGAATTCTTAAATCCCATGATTGTTTCAGCCCCCACCACTTCCTCTGGCAGGGTGTTACACTTGTACACAACCCTTTCTGTGAAGAAATTCTTCTTCATGTTTCATTTGAATTGCCCTGCCTCCAACTTCATCCCATGCCCTCTAGTTCTGGAACATCTTTTTCAGTCAGTCAATCAATCAATATCTTTATTTATCCAGGTGGGCACCATTGAGCAAGCTCATTTACAAGGTGGACCTGTGGTTCTACAGTAATAATACAGAAAGACAAGTTACAATAGTACAAACAGTAAAAATAGCTGCTATTATAGTAAAATTGCACATTTACAGGTAATATACATTGAACATGGAACTACAAGGAGTCGTGGATAAAGAACGTGCTGGATCCAAGCCCAAAAACTATGCATTTTGTAGTGGGAAATGTTAGGGAGAGGATAGGCATACCAGATTGAAGATATCAAGCGCATAATGTAGGGAGAGGTGGGGAATAGGGGTGCAAGCAAAGAGGACCCAATTGTTAGAGCAGAGTGAGGGATTGGGAAGGCGGAGGACCGTAGGAAAGGTGATGAAGCAATTTTTGCCCCAAAACACAGCGACATATGGAGGAGAAAAGCTACTGTTGTACTAACTGCAAGAGGAGGAGGAGGAATATAGTATCACGGGCGTAACTGGGAGGGTCCTAGAGGTTGGGGCAGAGAGAGGTGTTGGATGGATGAGGGACCGAATATTTTTTGGGGAGAAAGACAATAATTATCCCCAAGTGCAGTAGCATGTGCTAGAATCAGGCTGCAGCTGTTCAGAGCATCAAAGAATAAGATATGGGAGTTCGGCAATAAATCCTGTGGATCTGTTGGTGGGCATGCTAGAGACAGAGGCACACATTTCAGCTGGGGGGCCACCGTTTGTGGGCCGCCGTTTGAGGAAGGGAGGTTAGTTAGTGTCTAGTGAAGCAGTTGCAAATTTCCATTATGCCATCACAGTAAAGCCTTTTGAACAGAAGGGTACTTACTGGGGTTTTCAGCTTAAGTATTTTTTGGGTTTTATTCCATATTGATGGGAGTGCAAATCCAAAGGCAGCTCTCCCGACTCGTGTGAGTGCCCTGGGTATATTTAGCAGGATTTGTGAGCAGCTTCTAAGGGAATAATTCCTGGGCACAATTGGAGACAGACAGTTGACAATGTATTGAGAGAGTTTGCCACTGAGGGCTCTAAGTGTCCGGAGTGCTGTATTAAAGTTACGCCTATAGTGAAGTGAGGTCCAGCCCGTGGTGGCATATAGTGCGCAATGATGGGTAGAGAAAGGGAGGCCAGTGATGAAGCGTATAGCTCTGTGGTACAGCGTATCCAATTTTCTAAGATAGAAAGCCACACAGCTACTGTATATAAAGTCTCGTAGTCAATTAAGGACAGGAATGTGGCTTGGACTAGTCATTTCTTTGCGTCTGCTACAAGAAGTCTTCTTATCCTGTAAAAAAGGCCAAGTCTTTGGCTTAATTTTTTCAGCAAGTCTTCCAGGTGGTCAGTGAAGGAGAGTTTACAGTTGATCCAGACCCCAAGATATCTGAATTTTGGAACATACTCTAAGCACGCTCCCTAGTCAGTCAGTAGCACTTGTGTAGTTTGAGGAGGAAAATAACATGGCTTTAGTTTTCTTAGCGTTTAATAGCAGTTTTTTATTGATTAGTTGGAGTTGCAGGAGGTTGAAATCTTTTTGTAGGTCAGTACAAGCTTCTTTTGGTGTGGGACGACTCAGATACAGCACTGTGTCATCCGCAAATAAGTGAATACTTGCAACCTTGATTCCCTCATCAAAGTTGTTGATATACACTGCGAAGAGGAGGGGACCTAATACGGATCCCTGAGGGACACCTCTTTGTAAGAGTTTTAGGGCAGATAGTTTGCCATCCGCTTTCACCTGCTGGTATCTGTCTGTCAGATATTCAGAGACCCAGGTTAGAGAGAAGTAGAATCCAATCCTAGTGTTTTTTCACTGGAAATAGTGTGTTCCTGCACCCTGTTCCTCCCTGTAAGGTACTTGTGTGTCTCTATCATATCCCCTCTCTCCTTCCTCTCCTCCAGGGAGTACATATTCAGGTCCTTCAGCCTGTCCTCATAGGACTTGTGATGCAATCCCTGTACCATCTTTGTTGTCCTCCTCTGAACCTTCTCTACCCTGTCTATATCCTTACATCGATAAGGTCTCCAGAACTGCACATTGTACTCCAGGTGGGGCCTCACTAATGTCTTGTATATTGAAATTATCACCTCCCTTTTCCTGCTAGTGATGCCCCTTCCTATGCGTCCCAGCATCCTTTTTTGCTTTACCTGCTGCCTTGCTGCACTGTTTCCCTACCTTGAGGTCATCAGAGATGATAACCCCAAAGTCCATTTCCTGCTTGGTGCATGCTATAGCCTCCCCCCAACTGATACGTTGTTCCAGGGTCTTTGTGCCCCATATGCATTATCTTGGACATCTTTGCATTGAATTTCAACTGACAAACCCTTGATCATTTGTCAAGCTTCTGTAGGTCCCTCCTCATTTTGTCTACACCCTCTGGCATGAGCCAAATTTTCAACATGGATGTTTTGGGACCCCACCTCATAAACACTGGCACTGTAATTTTGTTACTCTGTCCTGAAAGATGATTTCACTGTGGCTGAAAGAAATCACCTTTTGGGACTGAGTAATGAAATGGAAATGCCATTGTGCATGATGTGGGGTCCCAAAAAGCCCATGTGGAAAATCTGGTGCAAAAATACCCCAAAACACCTGAGTTATGCATTGTCATTGAAATTTTCCTTTGCATGCTTGTATTTTGCCATTTTATATTTTCATTCCAAGTTTTCAACATAGCTACTGTTCACACCACCTCATGAACAGTACAGCTGCATTTCTCACATCCTGCCCAAAATGTGCTTTTGCACCTGTGGCGAGGAATGCTGCGGTCGATGTGCAAAATCACCTTTCAGGATTGAGTAACGAAACAACAGTGGCAGTGTTAATAACGTAGAGTCCCAAAAAGTCAATGTTGAAATTTTGGAGCAAAAATAACAAAGAATGCCTGAGTTACACACAATCAATGAAATTTTCCTACGCATGCATGTAACTGCCAATCATTTATATTTTCACTCCAAAGCTTAAACATAGCCATTTCTTCACAGCACCTCATGAATACTACAGCTGTCATTTCTCACATCCTATCCAAAATGTGTTTCTACAGCTGTGGCACAGAATGGCATTTTGCCATGGATTAAGAAATTTATACCTACAGTATGAGGGTTATGAGGTGGGGGTGATAAGAAGACGATATCAAAAATTTAGGGTCACAATGTGAAAAAAATGACAAACTCGTGAGTATTTGTTGCAATTTTGTTACACACCTATCTCAAAAAGTAAGGAAATTCATTGCAAAAAACTGTTTTACAAAACCAGTTAGGGTTTCCATTACACCTCTAAAAGTATGGAAATTCAATGTTAGGGTTAATATGTGTATCAGCACAACAACACCAATCTCTGAAAATATTAGAAACAAAACAGTTATTTGATATATCCCTTGGTATCCTTCCACCTAACTCGTACACCATTTGAGCTGTTAATTGTGTGGTATAGAACAATATATTTGTATGGTGTATGAATTAGGTTAAATACGGGGCCCGTGATTATAGAATGGGGAAGGGGGAAGGACCACTGGACTACAAGGGACATATTATTCATTCAGGGAATGGAAACCGGCAGTTGGGGGTGCCACTAGACACCAGGGAGATATGACAGTTTGAATTGTCATGGACCTTTACTGTTCACAGTCTTTACAGTTTGAACAGTAAAGTTCAAACTGTAAAGAACTGCCAATGGTTATTTTCTGATCAATTGATCCTTAGCTAAGTGAGTGATGGGTGATATGATTCTCAACCCAAAAAGACATACTTGCCTTCAAAATTTTTAAATAATAATACAATAATGGAACTAAGTATGTGACTGAAACCTGAATACAGGTCTTGGTCATTTCTTATGAAGTAACATTTCTTTAGAAATCATTTAGGGTTAAAACACAAAAAGTAAGGAAATGAAACATTTAGGGTTGCCCCCTCTCCCACCGCCCATCATCTCAAGATTGACAGCTGACGGAGTGTGTCATTGGGGTTGTGAGAACTAAATCTCACTCATTCTTCTTTCCTGTGGCTTGTGAATATGATTACACATGGAATGGGGTGAGATTTAGGCCTCACAACCCTAATGACACACCCTGTTAGCTGTCAATCTCGGGAAGATGGACAGATCCACGGGGGGAGAAGGGGTAACCCTAAACATTTCTATTCCTTACTTTTTGTGTTTTAACCCTAAATGATGCATTAATTAAGTTTTTTGCATAGAATATATATATATAAATCCATCACTACTTTGTTCACGCTGTTTGTGTTTGTCTCTGTCAGTAGTTAAGTTTTTGTGGTTTTTCATGTGTTTCTACTTGGACCATTACTGGATTACTGGTTACTGGACCATTCTTGGACATAACATCTATGAACATTTCTTGGACAAAGAAACTACAAAACATCACCACCAGGTATAGGCATTCTCATCATAAATCAACTTTTTTGGAAGACATCAAAAAGTAAAAATGAGGTCAGTAAATCTTTTATACAAGTTTCTGGGTTGTGGAGTGCTGCATTGAATCAACATTTCCGTCTGACTTTCTTAAAGGATGTGTGCTTGTCTTTGAAGTCTATTCACAACTGTTTTGGAGAACAAAGGGAAGATTCTAACAAAGGATTTTTACATTCTGCATATGCCCTAGGCTAATGTTCGTCACCTTCAGGAATTTAACACTTTCTGGGTCTTTGATCTACAGTAACAATCAGTTTTCTGGTCCACAGTAGCTCACCACGAGTCACTCAGGAACACTCACCTTTGCTACAGTAAACATTTGCAGTCTCCTCTACCTCTCACACTAACCATTCAGGCTCGATACCAGCAACCTGGCACCATGGCAAATCCTCCCTACCCTCACTTGTGGCACCCTCCTACAAAGGACTGGGTGCAAATGACAGCTCACGCCGCTGGAAAGTTGACAAATCGACACCTGCTCCTAGCCATTACCCTACGCTGGGACCCTAAATGACTACACTGTACTCAAACTAACAAGAAACAGAGGTGTTACATGTCATACTATGAGCTGCGGCAGATGTCCCTTAAACTCCTGCTTCTCCTCCTTCTGATGTCAGGAAGTGTCCATCCAAACCCTGGCCCTGTTTCTACCAGGGTAACAAATCTAGCAAAAATGGAGGGAAGTCTCACCATCGCCACCTTAAATATCTGTAGCCTTCTTCCAAAACAGGCATCCCTTCAAGTCTTTGCCAGTCAACACAATCCCGACATACTAGCCATTGCTGAAACCTGGCTGACACCAAGCACTCTGGACCATGCCATCTCACTACAAGGCTACAATATTTTCAGACTGGACAGGACTAATAAAAGGGGGGGGGGGTTGTGCTATTTACATTAAGGATAACCTCTCTAGCCACCCTGTCTGCATTTCCACCACTAACTCCTCTGTGCAATTTCTCCCTGTCAAGCTACTACTTGGTGCCCAAAATAAAGTGCTGACTGTGGCCGCTGTCTATATCCCTCCTAAAGATCCAGGGTCCGGCCTCCAGACTGTTCTTGAATTTGTAAGATCGCAACCACCTGACACCAAGCTCCTTCTCCTTGATGACTTTAATATAAATTGGCTCGCAACAGATGTTGGGTCCCTCAAGGATGCTATCCTAGCAGCTAACCTAACGCAGATGGTGAGCTCCCCCACTAGAAAAAAACTACAAAACTGGAACTTGCATTCTCATTGACTGGATCCTTGCTAGCCACCCTGCCACATAAAAAACACAGTTGTTCTCCCGGACTCTCTCAGTGACCACTCCCCTGTGATCTGTACCTGGACAAATAAGTTCCAAAAACCACCTCCAAAAACCATCTCAAGCAGAGTGCTACCCCATGGAAACCTTACTAAGCTCAAGACCTGTCTTTTACAGCAAGACTGGTCCCCAATATACAATACTTTAGATGTTGATGCAGCCCTAGACTATTTTATCACAACTTTCAACACTGCCTGTGACACCTACGCACCAGTAAAAAAGCGTAAAATCAAAGTGCTCTCAAATCCCTGGCTCATGGCCAAACTACTGGCCCAATTCAAAGCTCGGGACCACCTCTGGGCCATAGCCAGAGCCACAAGCTCCTTGACGGATATCCAGAAGTATAAACAGGCATGAAACCAATGTACCAAACAAATCCGTCTAATGAAGAGCTCCTATTTCAAAAATGCACTCGCAAACTCCTGGGATGACGGGAGATCATTCTGGGACAACATCAGAAATATCATGGGTAAGCAGTCCAAATCCTCTCCCACTATAATGACTGTCGATGGAACCACTACCCTAGACCCAATGGTTATGGCAAAGGCCTTAAATAAAACTTTCACTGACCTCAGTGGGGTCCTCCCGCCGGACTTCTTCTCTGACACGGACTTGCCAAAACCAACATCGCCTACTGCCTCACCTGACCAACCACTTTTCCACTTCAAAATAGTTAAGGCACATGAAGTCTACAAATATATAAAAGAGGCTATCTCTAAATCCAGAGGAAGCAGTGATACTATTGATCTTAAAATTCTGTCCCTTACCCTGGAAGAGGTGGTGCACCCACACTCACCAAAATGTTCAATCTCTCCCTCTGCCTTAGTCAATTTCCCAGCAAATGGAAGTCTGCTATAGTCACACCAGTGTTCAAAAGTTGTGACAAGTCTCTACAGGAAACTATCAGCCTATATCTATACTTCCACACCTCTCCAAGGCCCTCAAATGCATTGTGGCTGACCAACTCTCAGACTACCTGCATAAGTATAACATACTCTGCTTGCAGCAACATGGATTTAGGAAAGGACACTGTACATCGACTGCCCTACTGGAATTCTCAGGAGAAATTCACACTGCCTTGGACATAGGATATCAAACCGGAGCTGTTTTCATTGACCTAACAAAGGCGTTTGATACTGTTCACCATGGCTTACTTATCACACAACTACACAGTCTTGGGCTCTCAGAAGGACCAGGTGCCTGGGTTAAAAGTTACCTGGCCCAATGCTCTCAATCAGTAAAAATCTCAGAAGTTCTCTCAGACTCAAAACCAGTCCTCTCAGGTGTTCCACAGGGGTCAATCCTAGGCCCCCTCCTTTTCAGCCTTTTCCTAAACTCTCTCCCCAAATCCTGCTCGGAACAAATAATCCTTTATGCTGACGATGCCGTGATTCTCTCCTCTCATAAGGACCCGAAACCCTTACTCCAGAGCCTGCAACTTGCTTTCTCCAATGTTGAAAAGTGGTTCCTAGATCACAAGCTGGTCCTAAATCACAGAAAAACAAAATCCATGCTTTCTCCAGTCCACAAAACAGAAAAGACAAATTCCACTTACTATCAAAACATACCCAGGAAATACCCCTGAACAAGTGTCAACATTTAAATACCTTGGAATCACCTTTAATCAAGGTCTTACCTTTGCGACCAACATTGATAACACAGCAAAATGGTGAACCAGCGCATTGGTATCCTGTTCTGAATCTGGCAATTCCTTACCCAAGCTCGCTGAGGTTGCTATCCAAAGCTCTATCACCTCAATCATAGACTATGGCTTAATTATCTATGGCTCTGCCACTACCACCACACTAAGGTGCATCACAACCACCCTAAACAAGGCCTGTCGGCTGCTCACTGGAGCGCAAAGATGTACTCATACATGTGAGCTCTACACTGAAACAGGACGGTTGCAACTCTCAAATCGCATAAGGTACCTCACATGCTTGATGGCAAAAAAATCCATCTTGGGCCACACTCCACCGTGTATCCAAGACCTACTTTGCCCAAATACCAGCATCCGTCCCACCAGAAGATCGGAACACCAGCCTCTCCAGGTCCCCAGATGCTGGACCACGCAGGGCCAAAGTTCTTTTGCCTATCGTGTCCTCAGCTGGTACAATTCCCTGAGCTCGCTCGTTACATCCTCCACATCACTAGGAGCTTTCAAATCTATGTTTTACTCTCACCTCTCAGCCTTTAGCTCCTGTGACTGCCTTGACTAATGATTCTTCCCTCATGGCTGTTTTTACTGTTTTTCATCCTCCTCCACTGCTCCTTTCTTGACAAAGGCATCTGAGTACCTCTAACTACTCTAAGTCTGCTCCCTTCCCCATATCTCCTCCTACCCTTCCCACCTTGACCATTCCTCTAATGTTTTGTTTTTTCCTGTGATGTACTGTATTATACTGGCTTATTGAAACCTTTATAATTTGCTGACCATTCTATGTAACATGTCTTGTTTGTTTGTACATTGATGATGTGGAACCTTTGTAAAAGAGCCATTGGCTCAAAGGTAATAATTCCTAGAACAATAAACTAAACTAAACTAAACATATATCTCTCAATTGCAAAAAACAACATTAATGCAGACATTGTAGTTGAAGAATGCAAAGTGCACAAAGAAGGAAATGAAAAACAAAAATGCTTTGGGTCTCTGGATTATTAATGGCAAATCAATGGTGGGGTCTTCCTTGTGGTTGTCAACCCTAATGTCCATCACTTCCCCCAGCCGTAGCCTCCTGTCTGAAACACAAGGTACAGCTCCAAGTCAGTGCCTCATAGTTAAACACTCTTCAAAGGTAGAGAAGTATGGCTCACCACATGTTGCCAACAGAATGTGTTGTAGCTTTCCTCATGCAGGGCCCTGAATGAAGAAAAGAGATCTTGTCTGATCTCGTTTGCTCAGGGAAGAGGGTGAACATTAGTGCTGACAATTCAAAGGAAGACAACCACTGATTCGCCAATACTCTGGAGACCCAAAATCTGAATATGTTTCAATTGCCTACTTTGTGCATGTTGCATTCTTAAACCCTAATGTATGCATTAATGTATATTTTTTGCAATTACTTTCCCTTCCTTTTCTTATAGTGGAATTGTATCCTCATTTGCATAGGCCTCTTTGGGACCTGCACAAAATGAAACTGGAGAGAGTGCTGACCCAGTGCATGGGCCCATCAGGCCTCAACACACGTGTCAATACCCTGTGAGGGAAGGCTCCCCGGCACACCACAAGGTGTCACGTGTGTGCTAAAACACTGCTCCATCCCTCACCAGGTTGGGGCTAATGTTGCACACTGCAGCACCTTCCCCATCAGTCTTGGCCAATTAAACTGGTTCTCGAGCTCACACCCAAACTCAGACCACTCTGGATGGGAAGGCAGCGTGATCCCCACTGGGACAGCAGCCATCCCTGCAAACAACATTATTTCAGATTTTTGAGACATTTTGACCTAAACAATCTTTTTATGACCTGCTCCTGCTGAACATGGCAGGTGTCATTTAATAACATATTGGACAAAATGTAATTTTACGCCAGCAGTACAAAATCACATATTGGCCTCAGTTTGAAAAACAACAGTTGTCATGTCCATGAGATGGTGTGACAAAATGGCTATGATGAAAATTTGGAGTTTAAATACAAAAAATTACCCAAGTTATAAGTGTGCATAGAACAGTTACAACATACCTTCATAACGTTGTTGTTTATTAATATTTTGGCTCCAAATTTTCAATGTAACATTTATACGACCCCTCGTCATGAACCTGGTAGGTGGAACTTTTCCAATTCTTGCTGAAATGTCATTTCATGCCACAGGTCTAAAAACACTTTTAGGGCAGGATTTGAAAAATGACAGCTGTAATGTTCATGCGGTGGTATGAAATAATGGCTATGTTGAAAATATGGGGTAAAATATTTAAAATTGAAAATGTTATGAGTGAGTTTAGAAAGAATTCAATGTACATTCATAACATGGTTATTTTTACATATTATTTGACCAGATTTTCAATGTGGCCTTTTTGGAAGCCCACCACATGAACAAGTGTTGTGAAATTATTCAGATCTGACCTGAAAGGGGATTTTGCACAGCAACCATGAAATCCCCTTTCAGGCAGGATTTACATAATTTTACAGCATTTGTTCATGAGGTGCGGTCCCAAATAGGTCATGTTGAAAATTTGGGAAAAAATGCTTAAAAATGACCAAGTTATGAAGAAAGGTTCAAAACACACTGAAATACTGTATGTGGCACTTACCTGTTTTACTCAGTTCCCAGTCCAGGATTGAAAAGTAAAGATGTGTCTCTGGTCCAGAGATGATTATGGCATTGGATATCATCTGGGTAAGTATAGGGTAAAGGGGGGGTGAGATGGTGGGAGGGGCTGGGGTGAGGGATGGGAATGTTGGCAGACAAAGAGGGACTATTTTCTTTACTTCAGAGTTAAAACTTAAAGAAAAGGAAACATAAGATGGTTTTCCTTATTTCAGGTACACTAATGCTACTTCCAATGGGGGGATTGGGCACCTCAGTGTCAACATGATACCTGGGTTTAAAGGGGGGGTAGCCACCCCAGTGTCCTGGACTGCTGAGTACAGGGGAAGTAGGATGTGTTTACTGACATAGGAGATATGGCACCCCAGTGTTGATAACTTGAAATTATGGGGTTTCTAGGGGAGACCTTACAGAGGTGTGGTGGGAATGAACTGGCACTGGGGGTGGGCACCCTGGTGTCAGAGTATCTTATTAATAATTAAACTGGCACTAGGGATTTGGCACACCAGTGTCCAATTCAAATAAATAAAGCTGCTCATGTGGTTACTGGCAGACACAGTACTGAAATATAAAACACAGACACAGGCACTGCACACTTAGCAGGGATGGAGCTATGCGCTGACAGGTAGCCCCATTTCCACTGAATGAAAACAGCAGCACAGCCAGCCCATTGGCTCAGTGGTTTAATTTCTGCTTGCAACGCCAGTGACCCGGGTTCAGAAAATGGACTCGGGGCACTGGAGGGCTGGTTAGGGAGAGAAGACTAGATCATCTGGAGACTGCTCGCCATCTCTTGGGGGGAGTGTGGGACGGGGACCCGGCACTTGCCTGCTCTTAGCAGAGGCTGGGGGTATGGCAATGCACTTGGGTCCCACTGACTAAGGGGGGGTGGGGAATGTTGGCTTATGCCTTGATGTTGTAGCATGCCATGCCTCTGGGGAGCAAAGTGAAAAAGTGCTCTACGACTGACTGGATGATGGTCACCAGCTCTCACTGCAGCCTAGCCCCCGATGTGGCCCATATCCTCCTCAGCAGCATCCGGGCCAAGTAACGTGTGCTGGCTGGCCCCTATCAGCACCTATCTCCCTCTGAGGAGGGGGACACACCTGGTGAAGGGTCACGCTGGGTTACCCGGAGGGCTCCAAATGTGAGGTGGTGTTGGCTGACATTGGGCCAGGGGTGCCAGTGGGGACCTAGGTGGCCTGAAGGAGTGGCCAGTCTTGAGCAAGAGAATGCAGAATAAAAAAAAAACAGCAGCAGGAGATACACAGACAGGGAGCTGGCCCTGCCAGCTGATGAATGAGAACAGTTCTGTAATACAATGACATGACTTCATGTTGTCACAAAAATTCAGTTACCTTTAGAACGCTGATGTTTTAAACTGTGCATGCTCACAAACACATTAGTTTTTCTTAAATATTTTGAAAGGTACCTAAGTTTGAGACTCAGGAGACAAAAAACACAAAAGCACAGACCTTGGCCAAACTCTATGAAACCTGCACATTTCAGGTTTCAAATCTTCCTAGTTTTTTAGTTATAGCTGAGCTAAAAAAGGTCTTAAATTTAATGATGGGAGGAGGGGGGGTTTACCTCTGTAACCTTGTCCCTAGAAACCAGTTGCCACAAAATGTTCAGGATCCAGAGATCCTGGCACCATCTCTTTGTATTCCACATTTTATGTAAATCAGTTGAATGGGGAGCAATGTTATTAAGGTGCAAACATTAAGATTTAACATTTAAGTGCTTACTCAACCCAAATATATAGGCGCGACTACACCTGTATAATATCTATCTATTTATCTATCTATCTATCTATCTATCTATCTATCTATCTGTCCAGTGGAAGGAAGGAGCAGTGCTGGGAGGGGTTGACTTGGAACCTTAACTAGCCCAACATTGAAGCAGAGAACCAGAGCAGCTGAGCTGAAAGTGCTATCCTAAACTGCCATAAAGAACAGCATTAGCATGGCTCAGGAGAGAGAGGGCAGAAGCAGCCGCCAACTGTAAATCCTCAAGAAGTTCTCCTTTTCCATATGTGTGTGTGTATATATATATATATATATATACACATACACTAGAAGGAGAGATAGAGAGAGAAAGAAAAAAACTTGCACAGGATAAACAGGAAGATAGACATGTGGGGAGTAATGCAATGTACTGGCTGTGGGGCAGCAGTTTTCTGGGAGTCTTTCTAGAGGCTTAGATGTTGCCCTATTTGCAGGAAACTCTCTGCCCTGAGGGAGGAGACTATCCATCTTCAGGCCACACTGGACAGTAGTAAGGGAACCTCTCCCACCCAGGGAGCACTAGGGCCACCACCACTGCCTCAGAGAATGCCAAGAAAGTGCAGCAGTTGGACCACTGTGGGCACAGGGAGGGTGAGGGTGGTGGAATAGAGGCACATGCAGTCAATTGTACAATCTATACACCATTCTGGGGGAGCATAGTTCCCCTATGGATGCACCTGCAGAGGAGACTAAGGAGGTTGCGGACAACTGTCACAAGAAAGGCCCACAGGAAGGAGGCAGAGGACACCACAGGAAAAGGAAGCAGCTCCTGGGGGGGACTCAATTATTAGGGGGATAGAACTAGGGGGAGCAGGGAAAACTGTAGTAAGGTACCTGCCTGACACCATGGCTTGGAGGGACAGGAAGCGCATCCTCAGGATCATGAGAACAGCTGCATGTAAGACTGAGCTGGATGTCATTGTCCACCTAGGGATGAATGACTTGGCTCAACATGAGATTAGAGCAGTGCAGGAGGACTTTGTGGAGTTGGGGAAGGGCCTAAGACAAGTAGCACAGACAGTATCCTTCTCAGAGTTGCTGCCTGTCTATGACATGGGTGAGGCAAGGGTACTTCACACTATGTAGTTCAATGAATGGTTGAAAAAATGGTGTGGCGCACAGAGGTTTGGCTTCATTGGGGACTGGGATTCCACCTGGAGGGATAGCAGCCTATACTGGCAGGATGGTCTACATCTGTCCAGGAAGGGAACACGTCTTCTGGGTAATTGGTTTAAATGCTTCATTGGCAAGCTTTTAAACTAGTCAAGGGGGGAGGCATTGATAAGCAGCAGGGAATTCCCAGCCTCCCCCTATAAAACAAGGTACTAAATGAGGAAAAGACCAAGGTAGAAAGGTCAGTGGGGGATGTTGCTACAAGAGGTAAAGCCATCAAAAAAATGGAGAACAATGAGTACCAATGCCCATAGTCTGGGTAACAAGCTTCCTGAATTAGTGGCCTTGATGGAGGAGGAACATCTGGATATCATGGCAGCCACAGAAACATGGTACATACAGAACCATGACTGGGATGTAAACATACCAGGATACACTATCTACAGGAGGGACAGGGAGGGTAAAAGAGGAGGAGGAGGAGTAGCTCTCTACATAAGGGAAGGAATCAAAGCAACAGAACAAAAGGGTAAACAGGGAGGAGAGGAAGCACCGTGGGTCAATTTGGAGACAGTCAATGGCACCACAGTCTGCACAGGGGTTGTATACAGACCCCCCTCTCAGGGGGAGGAAATGGACAAGAAAATAAAAGAAAGTATCCTTAGAATGGCAGAAAAAGGGGAGATATTGTTGATGGGGGTCTGAATATGCCAGATGTTAACTGGAATGTAGTTGCAGCAGCCACTTCTAAGAGTGGGGTTATTCTAGATGCCCTACAGGGGGCATGCATTAGACAAATAGTATTGCAACCCACTTGAGAGGGAGCAATCTTAGACCTGGTACTCTCAAATGGAGATGGAGAGAGGATCACAGATGTAGAAGTGGGTAGCCATCTGGGAACTAGTGACCATCGAACAGTATGGTTCACGATAAACACAGCAGTAGAGTCAAGCCATACAATGGCAAAAGTACTGAACTTTAGGAGGGCTCACTTTGTCAAAATGGGTGAGTGCCTAAGGAATACACTAGCAAATGGGCAGGAAGGAGGGGTGGAAGAACAATAGGGAATAATCAGAACTGCCATCACAGAGGCAGCAAGCTGTTGTGTGAAGCAAATAAAACAAAATGATGTAAGAAACCACTATGGTTCTCAAAGGAGGTGGCAGGGAAGGTTTGAGAGAAAAGGAAAGCATTCAGGAAGTACAAGGAATCACAGAAGGAGCAGGACAGAGAACTGTATCAGTTAAAGCAAAAGGAAGCTGGGAAGGCAGTCAGAACAGCAAAGGCCCAAATCAAGGATAAGATAGCCAACTCAGTTAAGAAGGGGGATAAAACCCTTTATAGGTACATCAGAGAGTGAAGGAAGACCAAGGAAGGGATAGTGAGGCTTAATAAAGGGGAGGGGGTGGGCAATGGGGTGACTGTGAAAAGGCAGAGATACTAAACACATATTTTTGCGCAGTATTCACAAATGAAGAGGGAGAGGTACCTAAACCAAACAATAGAAACACTCTGGATACAGGAGTTGATACCAGCCCATTCACAGAAGAAAGGTTTCTGAAAGAACTCTTAAAACTGAAGGTGGACAAAGCAATGGGGCCTGATGGGATTCATCCCAGAATTCTAAAAGAACTAAGGGTAGAACTAGTGACACCACTGACTACACTCTTTAACAAATCTTGGGAGGATGGGGTGGTACCTGGGGATTGGATGAGGGTAGATGTGATTCCACTTCACAAAAGTGGGACCAGGGCAGAAGCAGGAAACTACAGACCTGTTAGTTTAACCTCAGTGATAGGGTAAATGAAATAATCACTTCTAAAGGAAAGAATTGTCGAGTACCTAGAGGCCAGAGGGGCACAAGACCCAAGGCAGAATGGATTCACAGCAGGATGGTCATGTCAGATGAATCCAATAGATTTTTTTGACTGGGTGACCAAAGTAATAGATCAGGAAGGGGCTGTGGACATGGTCTACCTAGACTTTAGCAAGGCATTTGACACAGTCCCACACAAAACATTAATATACAAGTTAGCCAGCCTGGGAGTGGGTCCCAATATGGTAGCCTGGGTAAAGAATTGGCTGAAGAACAGGACACAGAGGGTAATAGTAAAAAGAGTCAACTCTGAAGAAAGGGAGTTACTAGTGGGGTACTTCAGGGTTCAGTACTAGGACCGGTCGTCTTCAATGTCTTTATAAGTGACATTGCAGAGGGACTGGAAGGAAAAGTATGTCTCTTTGCAAACAACACAAAGATTTGCAACAAAGCTGATACACAAGGTGGGGTGGAAAGGATGAGAAGGGACTTGTCAAGGCTGGAGGAATGGTCAAATGTATGGCAGCTTAGATTCAATGCTAAGAAGTGCAAGGTAATGCACCTGGGAAACAAAAACCCAGGGGAAGAGTACACAATGGGGGGTGAGATACTAACAACAACAACAATGGAAAGGGCCCTGGAGATAGTCATATCAGACGACCTAAAGATGGGCAAGCAATGTGAGAGGGCAGTAAGGAGGGCTGGGGGGGGATTCTGGCATGCATAGGGAGAGGCATCACCAGTAGAAAACAGGAAGTTGTTATCCCTCTGTACAGACAGCTAGTAAGACCCGGAGTACTGTGTGCAGTTCTGGAGACCCAATCTCTGCAAAGACATAAACAGGCTGGAGGCAGTCCAGAGGAGGGTAACTAAAACGGTGCTGGGTCTGCACCGGAAGACATATCAAGAGAGGCTTAAGGAGCTTAGTATGTATAACCTCGAGGAAAGGAGGGAGAGGGGGGACATGATAGAAACTTTCAAGGACCTCAAGGGAATCAACAAAGTCCAAGAGGGTAGCATCTTTCAGAAAAAGAGGTGTGCAAGAACAAGGGGACACAATTTGAAGATGGGGGAGTGGTTCAGTGGTAGTGTAAGGAAGTATTTTTTCACACAGAGGGTTGTGGATGCATGGAACGGCCTTCCAGAGGAGGTTGTGGAGTCAAAAACAGTGGTGGAATTCAAGAATGCATGGGACAATCATATTCTATGTTTCTATGTTAGGGGGTGCCTCTTTTTAAAATAGCAGCAGCAGCTAAAGGTTTTCTAGTTCATTCAGCAGAAGGAAGTAGCAGTGCTGGGAGATGTTGACTTGGTCTCTTAACTTGGGAATCCCTCTCCCAGTATCGAAGCAGAGAACCAGAGCAGCCAAGACGAAAGCACTACTCAAAGCAGCCATAAAGCATGGCAGTAGCACGGCTCAGGAGATAGAGGTGCAGAAGCAGCCACCGATTTTTCTCCCACACTGCCATCCCCTTCCTCTGCAACCTGTTAAATACTCAGAGGAGTGGCAGAGGATTGGACAACACGGGTTCAGGTTGGAGCACAAGGGAAGGTATTTCCAAGATGGAACATGGAGGTCTAGAAGGAAAGCAGGGCAGAGACTGAACCAATGTGGAATGGACTGAAGGGTCTAAGGGGGCCAACCATATCTTCAGTGAAGTATAATATTGCATTTTTGTGTAGAATTTACCCTATGGTTGAAAGGTCTCAAGAACTGCATGGATGGGGCACTGAATGTGTAATGGAACCTAAAGTAATGCAATTATAGGCACTGTTGTTACTAGGACAATTAGAGGTAACTGCAGTTGGACTTGGGTTTTTCTAGGTCAATTGCAGTAATAAGTAACGCAAAAATGTTACTTTTAGGTAGTAATTGCTCTCAAGCATTTTGTGCAAGGAGGTAAGGTATTTAGAAAGTCATTGATTCAAGATTGTATTACAAGGGGTAAGGTACTGGTGAACTGGTGGTACATGGCCGGAAATGGAAAAGGAGGATGAGGGGAGTCATGGGGTGGGATGGGCATCCTTCATATGAGGGGGGCACATGGAAAGGAGGGTGGAATCCTAGAGCTGAGAGACTCAATATTAAAAGGAGTCAGATTGGGAAGCAAGGGGAGAGGCATAGATGTAGTTGGGTGGAGGCCACGTCAGGAATGACAGGGGAAAGGGTGGGTCAGTCTGTCCTGAAGCATGCTAGGAGGGGTAGGGAGAAACCTCATATAGTTCTGCATTTGGGGACAAATGACTTGGCAGGAGGTAAGGCAGAGGTAGGTCAGAGGAAGTTTGAGGAGCTGGGACTAATATGTGAGGAGGCAGGAAGATCAGTAGCTTTCTCAGAAGTAATTCCAGTGCTGAGGGCAAGCACTGCAAGGAAACTGAGGATAGAGGACTTTAACATATGGCGAAGAACCTGGTGTCAGTCCAGAGGGTATGGGCTGGTGGGGGAGTGGGAAGGGACCTGGGAAGATAGGAACCTCAATGCTAAGGATAGGCTTCACCTAAATGAAGAGGCAGGAAGGTATTGACGCAGAAGATGGGGGATTACTTAGCAAAGGAAGGGCATTTAAACTAGAAGTGGGGGGGTGGCAAGTGGGCAGACAGAAACCACAGGAAGGGAAGTTGAATGAGGTTAACCCCATAACAGAAGCAAGGGAAAAAGGGGGAGTACTACAGGGGCTGATAAGAGGGGATAGCAGGAGAGGAGAAGGGGAAAGGAAAAAGGGTGGAAGGTGGGCACCTTGAACACTAGGAGCCTGGGGAACAAAACAGCAGAGCTACAGGCACTCATGGCAGAAGGCGAGGTGGACATGGTGGCCATCACTGAGACATGGGCCACCCAGTACCAGTATTGGGACCTGCTGGTACCAGGGTATAGGATATACTGAAGGGATAGAGTAAATGGGAAAGGGGGGGCTGGCACTGTATGTGAGAGAAGGGCTGAAGTGTGTTCGTAATGAAGGTGAGGAGGGTAGAACATATCATTATGGATGCAAATCCAGGAATCAAAGAATAGGACTCTCAGGATGGGAGTAGTATACAGGGCACCCCCTCAGATGGAGGAGGTAGACAGGGAACTAGTGGGACAGATCAGAAGGACCTGTGGAAAGTGTAGGTCGGTGATTGTAAGGGACTTCAACCTGCTGGGAGTGGACTGGAGTACCCAGCCACCATGAATAGAAGGGAGCAGGTACTTCTGGATGCGTTCCAGGATAGCTTCCTACTGCAAATGGTCAGTGAGACAACCAGGTTAGGGAACACCCTAGAAGTCATGCTGGCTAATGGGAAGTTTGCGAGGGAGATGGGGGTGGAAGAACCACTGGCAGAAAGCGATCACTACTCAGTGTGGTTCACGTTGAGTATGAGTAAGAATGGGGTTGAAACAGGTACAAAGGTGTTGGGTTTCAGGAAGACCGACTTTGGGAGGATGGAGGAGGTAGTTAAGGGGTATCTGACCAGAATCCAAACTAATATGGACACTAACCAGAGGTGGGGGTCATAAAACTGGGGATTGAAGAGACAACTATAATCTGCATCCAGGTCCAGAGTAAGAGAGCTAGGGCCAAGAAACCTAGCTGAGTGAGCCGGGGGTCATGGAAAAAATAAAGAAGAAAAGAGCCACCTTTAGGAGGTTCAAAAAATGGGGAAGGGGAAGAACAGAGAGGAGGTGACAAAGGCAGTAAGGGCAGCCAAGGTGTCTAAAGTGCTAAGGCTGGTGCAGGGCATTAAGTATGGGGAAAGGACTTCTTCAGGTACATCAGGGAGAAGAGGAGTTGCAAGAACCACATAGTACAGATTAAGAGGGATAGGGGTGGGTGTAAAATGTGGCAAAGCATGCAGAAGTGCTCTATGAATACTTCTGCTCAGTGTTTACAAAGGAAAAAGGAGGGGAGATATGGGGTGCAGGCATGGAGGGGGAGGAGGTGACAGATGGGAAAATCACAGAGGGCAGGGTACTGGAGGGCTTGAGGGCATTGAGGGTGGACAAGGCACCAGGGCTGCATGATATTCACCTCAGGGAACTAAAGGAGCTGGCAGAGATCCTGGCAGGGCCCATGGCAGAACTGTTCAATGCCTCCCTGGACTCAGGGAGCATACCTCAGGACTGGAGGATGGCTCACATAGTACCCCTCCATAAGAGCGGCCCCAAGGATGAACCTGGGAACTACATCCATCATGGGTAAACTGATGGAGACAATCCTGAAGGACAGCCTAGTAGCCCTTCTGGAGGCAAATTGACTGTAGGACGGTAGGCAGCATGGGTTTGTTGTGGACAGTTCCTGTCAGATCAACCTGGTGGATTACTATGACTAGGCAGTTGGACATGGGCCATGCAGTGGATGTTTTGTACCTGGTCTTCAGTAAGTCATTCGACTTAGCACTGCATGGGAGGCTAGGAAGTAAGCTGAAAGGCACATGGAGGGGGGAGAAGATGGTGGTATGAGAGGTAAACTGGCTACAGGGGAGACAGCAGAGGGTGGTGGTGAGGGGAGCTCTGATCTCCGAGGGCAGTGACAATCAGGGTACCCCAGGGCTCGGTGCTGGGACCGGTGTTATTTAGGTTATTTGTATCAGACATCTCGAAGGGCATAAAGAGCAAGATCAGTTTGTTTGCCAATAACACCAAAATGGGAGCAGTGGTGGATGACCTAGAAGGGCAGCAGGGGTTGCAGGATGATCTGGCTAAATTGGAGACTTGGTCAGACACCTGGTAGCTAGGGTTCAATGCCAAAAAGTGCAAAGTGCTACATTTTGGGGTGAAAAACCCAAGGAGGAGCTACCAGCTTGGAGGGGTTCAGCAAGCCGTGATAGAGGAGGAGAAGGATCTGGGGGTGATCATTATGGGCTCAATGAACAACGCAGCACAATGCAGAAAAGGCAGCTGCTAAGGCCAACAAAATGCTGGGTTGTATAGCCAGGGGCACAGTACATCCTCAAGGAGAGGGGAGGTGGAGTACTGCATGCAGTACTGGTGCCCATACCTGAAGAGGGACATTAACTTACTGGAGGGGGTGCAGCACAGGGCAGCAAAGATAATCAAAGGACTAGGGGACATACCTATGAGGGCAGGTTGAGGGAGTTGAACATGTACTCACTGGAGAAGAGGCGAGACAGGGAAGATATGATTGAAACCTTCAAGTACATGAAAGGAATAAACAATACAGGTATGGAGAGGCTGTTCAAGTTAACCGGGGGGAGGCAGGGACACTCAATGACATGATCTGAGATTAGAAGGGGAAGTTCAGGAGGGAAATGAGAAGACGCTTTTTTATAGAGAGGGTGATGTCAGCGTGGGACGTGTTACCTGCAGAAGTGGTATCCTGCAGAACAGTGGGCTGCTTTAAAAGGGGATGGTACAGGGTTAGGGGGAGGGAAGGGAGAGGCAGCTGTTGTATAAGGAGTACTAGCTGCACATTCAAGCAGACTCAACAAACCATAAGGCCTTTATCTGCTGGCAAGTTTGTATGTTTGTCTGTATGTTCTTATCTATCTACCTTAAGAAAAAAATCCTGGGGTTGAATATTCAAAGAGGCTGCAGTGACAAAATTTGCACTTCGCCTTGCGTTTGCCCTGGTGCCCAAAGATGCTATATTCAGTGGAATAGCGCACAGATACTGTTTGACAGAATATAGGACCATGCTGCCCCAGTGCTAAGCCACTTGGCACTGGGCAGACATGACTCCGAAAATAGGGCACCACAATGGGTTATGCCTGTGCTAAATTTCTAATATACAAATGGACCCATGCAACTGAGCCCATCGGGTAAGCAAGTTACTAAGGGGCCATTTGCATGCCATTATGGGGTCAATTGCATGGGGAGCAAGGCTGAATTGCATGGGGCCACCACTCAATTACCCAGTACCAGAAAGCTAGCCTTGGTGGCTAATGGTGCCCCCGTTGATCATTGGCCTGATGTTAAAAATTAAACTTTCCCTGGTGCTAGTGATCCCCCCTGCCAATTGCCAGCCTAATGTTAAAAATTAAACATTCCCTGTTGCTAGTGCCCCCCCATGGTGATTGCTGGCCTGATGTTAAATGTAAATCTTTCCCTGGTTTCCAGTGGTTCCTCCTCCTCCTACTTGTGCCCATGCCTGATGTTTCCATAATCATTCACTTGTGTCCAGTGGTGCCTCTCCCCACCTGCACCTATGCCCGATGTTTCAGTAATATTCCCTGGTGTCCAGTGGTTCCTCACATCCTGATCCCCTGTATACAAATATAACATCCTGCCCTAGTGGCCACTGTTTCTCCTTGCTGATCCTCTGTATAATGATGTGAAACAATTCTCTGGTGTCTGGCAGATCCCCCTCCCTGGCAGGTAGTACCCCACTACTACACTCCCTCCCATCCCGACCCCGAGTCAGTGACCATCACAGTCCTCTGCTCTCCACCATGGCTGTCAACCAACTGAGCTGTCAGTTAGCATGTAAATCAAATCAAATTAACTATTTTTACAGTGCCTTTCAAAACCAAGGCACTGTACATAAGACCAAATACATCAAATATAAATAAAATTAAAAACAGAAACATTAAAACAGATCCTCCATAACTAGGGAAGGCTAAATTAAATAAATAAGTTTTTAACTCAGTTTTAAATCTACCGACAGTCGGGCATTCTCTTAACTGATGAGGTAGAGTATTCCACAGGGTTGGAGCTGAAAAAAACAAGGAACGAGAACCAGATGTCTTCAGTCATACCCTGAGAATCTCCAGCAATCCCTCGTCAGTAGATCAGAGAGGACGGAGGGGGCAGTAGAGTACTAGGAGATCTTGCAGGTAACCAGGTTCCTGATCATGTAGGGCTTTAAAGGTTAGCAAGCCAACCTTAAAGGTGATCCACCACCGAACAGGCAGCCAGTGCAGCTCGTGGAGCACAAGCATAATATGACTGGTTCTAAAAGTCCCAGTCAAAAGCCTGGCTGCCGCATTCTGCACCAGCTGCAAGTGGTGGATATCAACCCCTGGTAGCCCTAGGTAGAGGGAATTGCAATAATCAAGATGGGTAGTGACAAAGGCATGGACCAGTGTTGGAAGATCATCAGGAGGAACCAGGTGTTTCACCCATGCGATATTCCTCAGATGGTAAAAAGAGGATTTGACAACAGCTGACACCTGAGATTTTGGAGTCAGACCATCATTAAAAATAAAGCCCAGGTTACGCACCCAGTCTGAGTTGCAGATGTACTGTACAATCAGCTGATACAGTACACACTCACTGACTGCTCAGTCAGCAGCCGGCCATGGTAGAGAGAGAAGGGCCATGCTGGTCACTAGTTCAGAGTCGTAATAAGGGGGAGCAGGAAGGTGGGGCACTTATTGCAGGGGTGGGGGTCCACTAGACACCAAGAACAGCGCTACGTTATTATACAGGGGATTGGGGATTGGGAGTGGGGTCTGCTAGACACCAGGGAAAGGTTTCACATCATTACACAGGCAATCGGGATGGGGAGAAACAGTGACCACCAGGGAATGGTGTTATTTTCATATACAGGAGACCAGGATGCGGGGACCACTGAATACCAGGGAATGATTATTGAAACATCAGGCATGGGTGCAGGTGGGGGGGACCACTGGACACCAGGGAATGATTATTGAAACATTGGGCATGGGTGCGTGTGGGGGTAGGGACCACTGGACATCAGGAAATAAGTATTAAAACATTGGGTATGGGTGCGGTTGGAGAGAGGGACTACTGGATCCAGAGAATGAGTACTGCACTATCAGGCGTGGGTGCAGGTCATGAGAGGGTCCATTGGAAGCCAGAGAGTGATTATTGAAACATTGGGCATGAAACACAGAAACACAGACTTTGTCAGCAGAAAAGGACCTTTAGGCCCATCCAGTCTGCCCCTTGTCCCTGCGAATTCAGTCACCACTTACCCTAGCTGGTCATAGGTATCACTGTTTCTCCCCCATTCCTTTAACTAATATGCCCCTGTGCCTATCCCATGCATGTCTGAAGCTCCCCCCAGTCATTGCCCCCACTACCTCCTCTGTCAGGGTGTTCCAGTCATCTACCACCCTTTCCATGAAGTATTTCTGCATATCAAAATTACATCTTCTTGACCTGGAAGGATACTACTTCTTTATTCAGCTGTGAGCTTTGTGGGAAATTCTGTATTGCACTTGATATCTGCAACAACGTGCACTTTTGCTCAATTCTGTGGGAGGTGAAACTAACTACCCTTGGTAATTGCTTTTTATTTACATATTTATTTAGTGTTTAACCAAGAAGGGGGCTTGCAAACTCTGTTTATCTTGTAAGTAACTTCAGAAGGATTTAAATACAGCATTTGGGTTGACCCTTGGAGGTAGCTAGATTGTCTACTAGGATTTTCTGACAGTTAAACTATTTTTAAATAAATTACAGGTGGCTGAGGAGTTGAATAAGGAGCTTGCAAATTCTGCTTATCTTCTAAGTAACTTCATAAGGGTTTAAATACTGCATTTTGGTTGTCCCTTGCAGGTAGCTGAATTGACTACTAGGATTTTGGGACAGAAACTATTTTTAAATAATTTACTGGTGCGTAGGATTTTGTGATAGTTAAACTATTTTTAAATAAGTTACTGGAGGTTAGTTGAATTATTATAAAGGGCAGTACTCACCAGGGTGGTGGAGCAGTGGTGTATTTGATTGTTTCTAACAGTCACCAGTGGTTGTGGACTACCCACCCACCCTTCCCCACACTCCACACCCCCAAACATGGCATTTCCTTTATAGCCAAAGTTCTGACATCACTTCCTCAACAAGTCTTGGGGCGGAACTGTCATATTCTTAATAACTGAGCACAGTGCATAAAGGGTAAGTACACACCCCAAAAAAATGTATATATATTACATATTGTATATTATAAGGGAGAGGGACATGTGGGGAGTGGTACAATGCACTGGCTGTGGGGCAGCAGTTTTCCAGGAGACATTCTGGAAACTGCTTTGCTGTCCTATTTGCAGGCAACTGTCAGCTCTTAAGGAGCAGGTTGCCCACCTCCAGGCTGAAATGGCAAGGACTAAGGAGGCCTCCCCCACCCAAAGAGCACCACTGCCACAACCAGTGCCTCAGAGGTTGCCAAGTATGAAGAACAGTTTTACCACAGTGGGTTCTGGGAGGGTGCGGGTGGTGGAACAGAGGCGAAGCCCCCTAGTTGTACCTCTACACAAATCATATGCCAGTGTGGCACAGCAAGGTTCCTCTATGATGGCACCCTCAGTGGAGACCAAGAAGAATGCTGAGGACATCCACAAGGGATACCCACAAAAGGGTGGCAAGGGACACCACAGAGGAAGGAACAAGCTTCTGATTAGGGACTCAATTGTTAGGGGGGTAGACCTGGGAAAGGGAGAGGAGAGGGAAGTAAGGTGCCTGCCTGGTGCCATGGCTTGGAGGGACAAGAAGCAAATCCTCAGGATTGCTGAAGCAGCATCACAAGAGAGAGAACTAGATATCATTGTCCACCTTGGGACAAATGACCTAGCTAGGCATGGGATCAGGGCAGTGCAGGATGAATTTGTGGAGTTGGGGAGGGGTCTCAGACAGGTAGCAAGCATGGTTACCTTCTCAGAGGTGCTGCCAGTCCATGGCAGGGGTGAGGCTAGGGTACTGCACATCATGCAGTTTAATGAATGGTTGCAAAACTGGTGCAGAGCACAGGGCTGTGGCTTCATTGGGGGCTGGGAGTACACCTGGAGAGATGAAGGTCTATACTGGCACGATGGTCTGCATCTGTCCATGAAGGGAACCAAGCCCCTAAGTGACAGGTTTAAATGCTTCCTTGGCAAGCTTTTAAACTAGCCAAGGGGGGAGGTGCTGATAAGAGGCAGGAAATTGCAAGCCTTCCCCCCACAAAACATGGCAGGTAGTAAGGTAAACACTGTACTAAGGTAAACACTGAGGTACAGAGCTCAACAGAGGGCAGGACAGGGGTAAATGAAAAATAGACAAGGGCAATAAGAGCAGGGATGGGGGAAAAAAGGATAAAGCCAACATTAAATGGAGGGCAATGAGTACCAATGCCCATAGTCTGGGAAACAAGCTTCCTGAGCTAGTTGCCCTGATGGAAGATGAATAATTAAATATTGTGGTAGTCACGGAAACATGGAACTGTCTTCCTGGGGAGGTTGTTGGGTCTAAAACAGTGGGGGAATTCAAACATGCATGGGACAGACATAAGGCAATTGTAGTGGGGGGTGGCAGGAAGTAGGCTGTTGGTTAACTAGAATCTGCAGCTTATCCAGTAGGTAGGGAAATGGGCAGACTGGGTGGGCCAAGTGGTTCTTATCTGCCATCAAAGTCTATGTTTCTATGTTTCTACCTCTCTAGAGTCCCTGGAAGGTTTGACACCCTCCATGGGATCAACGGGTATCCTGTTCAAAGATGGCACAGTACACACGAGTTTAGAGCCCCACAGGTCCCTTCTTCAGATGTATAGACTATTCACCTGAAGAAGGGACTCACAAAGCCCCAAAAGGCCATGCACTACACCACATTTGCACAAGGCACATGCTTGTCCAATAAAAAGCATCAAATCTTCCAGCAACTCCTGTTTTCCAAGGACCAATACAGCTAAAATGTATTTTTATGCACATCTCTCCTAAACTTCCCCCTCTTAGTTTTATTACATGCCCTCCTGTTCTAGTGTCCTTTCTCTGAAACAAACCCTCCACTTGTACCTTGTTCATTCCTGTGAGGTATTTGTAGGTTTCATTCATGTCCCTTCTCACTCTCCTCTCACTAGGGAGTACATGTTGAGTTCCTGCAGCCTTTTCCCATGTGGCTTCTTGTGCAACACCTTACAATTTTGGCTAGCCTCCTCTGTACCGCCTCCACCATTTCAATGTACTTGCGGAGGTGCAGCCTCCAGAACTGGACACATTGCCCAGGTAGGGCCTCACCAGTGAGTGATACAATGGCAGCACCACCTTCCTCCTCTGCTAGAAATCCCTCTCCCAATGCTCCCAAGCATTCATGCTAGCCTTTCCCACCACTTTGTCACACTGCCCAGCTACCCTGAGGTCACCAGACATGGTGACCCCAGGTCTCTTTATTACTTGGTAGCTGTAAGCTCCACTCCACCTATCTTACACAGTCCCTTGGTTCTGCAGCCCTAAGTGCATAACCTTGCACTTTTTGGCATTGAAACACAGCTGCCACCCCAGATCATTCCTCAAATTTCTTCAGATCTCTTTGTATTCTCTTCACTCCTTCCTGAGTGTCAGTCCAGTTGCAGATTTTTATCTTCCACAAAGATAAACACCTTGCCATCATGCTCCTCCACAATGTCACTAATGAAGACAATGAAGTGGACTTGTCCCAACACCGAACCCTGTGTTACCCCACTAATCACTTTTCTATCACCAGATTTGCTATTGTTTACCACCTCACTTTGCCTCTTATCCCATAACCACTTTGATACCCAGCTTGTCACATTCTGCCCCAATCCTAGGCTGCTTTGTTTTTTAACTTGCCTCCTGTGCAGCACAGTGTCGAAAGCCTTACTTAAGTCCAGATAGGCAATGTCCACTACTCTTTCTTGATCCACCTCCCAGTAACCCAATCAAAAAAATCTATGAGATTAGTTTGACATGCACTCCCCCCACCCATGAAAATGTGCTGCTGCAGGTCCTGCAGCCCTTTTGCCTCCAAATACTCCACAAGCCTCTCCTTCTGTAGAGTCTCCTTTAACTTCCCCACCACTGATGTGAGACTGACTGGCCTGTAGTTGCTAGCATCCT
The DNA here is from genome assembly GCA_016271365.2 of Neoceratodus forsteri. Lineage (NCBI taxonomy): Eukaryota > Metazoa > Chordata > Ceratodontiformes > Ceratodontidae > Neoceratodus > Neoceratodus forsteri. The sequence goes on from CM028131.1 coordinate 1,072,443,849, forward strand.
CCCTACTGCTGCTTTTGTGCAGAGGGATGACATCAGACCTCCACCAGTTCTCTAGAACTTCTTCCATCTCCACAGAGGGTAGCCAGAAATGTGCTCAGTTCCTTTAGGGCCCTTGGATGAATCCCATCTGACCCCATTGTCTTAATCTCCTTTAAGGCTTCCAATCCCTACTAGACCCTCTCCACCGAGAAGGGAGATGTGTTACCTCTACCCTTTCCCCTAGTGATTACTGCAGCATGCTGGTCCACCCCCCCCAGCCACAACTATGAAACATAGAAACATAGACACATAGACTTTGATGGCAGATAAGAACTGCTTGGCCCACCCAGTCTGCCCATTTCCCTACCTATTGAATAAGCTGCAGATCCTAGTTAACCAACAGCCTACTTCCTCCTACCCCCCTACTATAATTGTCTTATGTCTGTCCCATGCATTCTTGTATTCTGCCACTGTTTTAGACCCCACACCTCCTCAGGGAGGCCATTCCATGCGCCTACCGCCCTCTCTGTGAAAAAATACTTCCTCATGCTGCCCCTGAGTCATCCCCCATCTATCTTCAAATTGTGCCCCCTTGTTCTTGTACATCTCTTTTTCTGAAAGATGCTACCCCTCTTGGACTTTGTTGAGTCCCTTGAGGTACTTGAAAGTTTCTATCATGTCCCCCCTCTCCCTCCTTTCCTTGAGGGCATATATATAAAGCTTCTTTAGTCTCTTACGTATGGTTTCTGGTGCAGACCCTGCACCATTTTAGTTGCACTCTCTGGACTGCCTCCATCCTGTCTATGTTCTTGCGGAGATGGGGTCACCAGAACTGCATGCAGTACCCCAGATGGGGTCTCGCCAACTGTCTGTACAGAGGGTTAGCAACTTCCTGTTTCCTACTGGTGATGCCTCTCCCTATTTATTTATTTATTTATTGAAAAGTTTCACCAGGAAGAGCACACTGAACAACAAGTTGCTTGTCTCACAGTGTGTCCTGGGGAAGGGTAAACAGGAGAAAGAGCATTCATAAGATATAAATTCAAGCAATCAAAGTTACAAGTGAACAGTGATGCGATAAGCAGCAATACAACAGATTACAGTAATGGACAGTATGTGACCATCGAACAATACTACAAATATCTGGAAACGAACAAAACATGTCACAGAATATGCATAGGATCAGGAGAAGTGACCTGATTTCAGGTTTGAATAAGTACTGAGTGTATTATAGGTAACAATAAGTGCTATTGAAGTACATCTGTTGGCGCTTTAGAGAGCAGCTGGAGCAATCATGAGATTCAACTGATTTTGTGGGCCAAGGTAGATGAAAGGAGGGAAGAAGAGGGTAGGGAAGCTGAGCAAGAGAACAGAGAGAGTCTGAGCAGGGAATGGAGAGTGGCATTGTGTTACCAGCAGGTACAGTTTATTGAGAGGTAGTTGTTTAGGTCTAAACATAAGGAATGGGGGGAGGAAGATAGTTGGATTTGGGAGGGAGGGCATTCCAAAGCTGGGGGAAAAGATGTGTGAAGGCCGATTGACCTACTGTAGTTGAGCAATGAGGAATTACCAGTAGACGAGAGTCATAAGATCTTAGGCAATGTTCTGGAGGAGGTAGGGTGGATATTAAGGAAGAGATATAAGGGGGGAAGGACCCAAACCAGAATTTTGAGACAAATTTGGAACAGTGGAGAAGTCAGCAATTTTCTAACGGAGTAAGGCAGAGAGAGTGGTAGATGTTACAGTGGAGGGTGAGAGGGTGGGAGCTGAGAGCAAATTGACAGAAGGAGTTATAGAGGGTGTCCAATATGGCTAGGGAGAAGTAGTCAAAAATAGCCAATATCATCTTCTGGACAAGCTCATGCCTTGCCGATAGAGGGAGGCAACTCTGGTTCCTGTATAATGCACCAAGCTTGGGGCACAGTTTTTTCAGGATGGCATCCACATGTCCAGAGAAGTTGAGATGTTGGTCTGGCCAAACCCCTAAGTACCTAAAGGATGAGGTATCCTTGATGTTTGTCCCATCAAGAGTATGGAAGGATGGCAGTGAGGGGAGCCTTGAGAGTCTCTGCCTGGTGCCAAGGGTCATGGAGACAGTCTTCTTGGCATTGAAAGGAGAGTTGATGGGAGTGGAACCAGTGCTGAACATTAATGAAGCCAAGCTACAGTCTGGATTCCACATCCACAAGGGACTGGCCTGATGTGAAGATGACAGTGTCATCAGCATACATATGAATAGCTGAGGATGAGCAGGCTAAGGGTAGGTCATTTAGGAATATAGAAAGTAGGAGTGGGCCTAGTACAGACCCCTGAGGTATGCCAGTGGTTATTAGCAGGTGGGGGGGGAATTAGTAGGCAATTCTGACTGACTGAGTCCAGCCTACCAGGTAAGCTTTGAAACAGTTTATGGCAGATTCAGTTAGTCCAACTGAGGGGTGGGCAACAAGGAGGGGGAGATGGGAGACAGTGTTGAAGGCCTTTGCTAGGTCTACAAAAATGGCTGATGTGATTTGGCCACTGTCCATCCCTGAGAAGATGGAGTCAGTGAGCCTAATCAGGGAGGTAGTGGTGGAGTGGTTCTTCTGGAAGCCAGATTGGAAAGGAATGAAAATGTCGGAGTTGTAGAGGTGAGAAGAGAGCTGAGATAGGACCAGGTGTTCCTGCAGCTTAGTAAGGGTTGGAAGGAGAGAGACTGGGTGACAGTTTGAGGGAATAGACAGGTCACCACCCTTGGGCAGTGGGAGTACAGTGGCATGTTTCCATTCAGAAGGGATTGTACCAGTAGCAAAAGAACAGTTGAGGAGGAGAGTTAGTGGAGTTGCGATAGCTGGGGCTGATAGGTACAGTAGCTTAGGATCCATACCATCAGGTGAGCTGCCTTTAGTGGGGTTGAGAGCTAGAAGTGAGTGCAGGGTGTTAGAGGGTGAGACATTAGCAAAGGAGAAGGAGTGTGGCTAAGGGGTAAGGGGGGTCAGCTGGGGAGGAAGAGGTAGGGAGAAAAGGAGGGCTGAGGCACAGGAGGTAAAGTATGAGTTAAACTCGCTGGCAACATTAGAATGATCGGCAATCTGGGAGTTGTTTATCTTGAGGAGGGAGGAGGGATGGAGGAGGGGAGAAAGTGAGAGGATCACTTTCCAGAACTTGGGAGGACTTTCAATATTGGAATGGAAGGTTGAGCAGTACTCCAATTTAGCTAGGTGGGTGGCTTTGGTACACTTATTACACAGCATACGGTAGAGGATATAGTCATGTGGGAGATTTGTGGCTTTGTGTGTTTTCCATGGGTGATCCTGGGCCCCTTGGTAAGCTAAGAGTTCAGAGGTGATTCAGGGGAGGTGGCTGGCTCTGTCCCTGGAGTGCGGCAGCCGGGCATGTTTGTTCCAACACTCCAGGCATTTTGCCTGGAAGTAGCCGTAGGCTTCGTCAGTGGTATTGGTCAAGACAATTGGGTCCCAGTTAGTTTGGAACAGTTCTTCCATAAGGGGTTCGAGTTTCAGTGATTTGTAGGATCGACACTGGACAATTTTGGAGGGCCTTTGTTCTCTGTACTATGCAAACCATATATGTCATGCGATGTTCACTCAGGGCATCAGGTAGTAGTCCAGATTCGATAACTCTGTGCAGGTGAGAGGTGAGGGCCCAATCGATTAGGAAGTGATTCCCTGTTTTCAGATTTAAACGGGTTGGCTCAAGGATGAGCTGAGACAAGTTTGGGGCATTGATGTCATTTCATGATTTATTTAGGGAGGGGGAAGTCAATTATGGTTGAAATCACCCATAATATATATTTTGCCCGAGGTGGAGTGGGAGACTATGCAGCTAATGAGCTCGATGACAGAGAAGGGAGGGAGGGAGATGAGGGCAGCAGTAGGCACTAGTAATAAACCCTGGAACAGAGAAAGGGAGGGTTAATTTAATGACCAGAGCCTCATATACTTAAGGTACTGACATGGCAAGGACGTTGGTGCAGTGGATTTTTGAGGAGACATAGAGAGCCACTCCACTGCCTCTAGTAGTTCTGTCTTGCCTGCATATTGTGAACCCAGGAATAGAGAGGGAGTGGTTGTCTACCTTGTTACTTAACCACATTTCAGATAAAATGATAATGTCTTGGGCAAAAGAGGCAGCTAGTGGCTGGAGAAGGTCTATTTTAGAGAGGAGACTGCGAATATTCAGGTGAATTATTTTTAAGCCATGGGATAGGGCAATAGGGTTAGGTAGGGGTGGGTCTGCAGTGTTAGGCATAGATGTGGAGGCATTCAGGGGGCTAGGCCCTGGGTTTGGGTTGATGTCACCTGAGGATAGCAGCAGAAGTGCAATAATTAGGAGGTGTATTTTAACACTCTTGTACCAGGGCTGGGAGCACATGGAGGTGGTGATGTGGGGTTGGGAGCGAGGGGGTTGAAAGTTTAGTAAATATATGAGTGAGGAAAGAAGTCATAGATGGGAGGGTGGCACAAGGCTGGAAAGGGTAGTGCTTCCAAGTAGCGAGGACAGGAGAAGGGGTGACTGTGAGGTTAAGCACAAGGAGGAAGCACCAGAAGGGGGAGATAGGGGCAAGCATAGTAGGGAACAGCATAGGCATGAGTGTAAGCAAGGGGAGGTGTAGTACAAAGAGAATTACCGTAGAGAGCCTAGGAGGGGTTATAAAAGGAGTCATGTTTGTGATTGTCAGAGATGGGGAAGGGCTAGGGTATGTTAAAATGGGAGGCTGCCAGAGAAGGGAAGAGAGCCTAGCAGCATGGGATGCCGTTCTAGTAATTTAGAGTTTAGAAGAAGATATCAAGTGAGAGTGGATAGAAGGACCAAAATACAATGGTAAGGCAGTATTCACTGAGTGCTTCAGTATATAGGCAGAGTCAGTATATAGGCAGAGTCGAGAGGGGAATCCTTGTCGGTTGGGGGGGGTAAAGTGAACAAGTGATTGGGTGGTAGTGTTCGAGGGCTGAGCACTGAGTTAGGCAAGGGAATTTAAAAAGCGGTGGAGTGGGGGAGAGTAGGCAGGTAAAAATTATGCCTATACCCAAATACAGTCAATTGGCTATAGTTAGGCAAAGCTGGGCTGCTGAGAGACATCTGGAGCAAACAGCAGTCAGAGAGGATCAAGAGCAAATCAATCTGCTGGGCCCCGCTACTTCGGCGTCCAATCAGGCAAGAGTAGTGAGTGGGCACTGGAAATCAAAAGTAGTGTTTCCAAAGTCACCGCACCTAGCTCAATGTCTTCAACCAGTGGGCTGGAAAGGAGAGGCAGGTGGCAGCAGTAGAGAGAGCAACATCACCAAGTTCGAGCATCCGATGGAGGGGCTTGCTGCAGAAGGGAGAAACAAAAGAAAGAGTTAGGTAAAAATATAACAAACAAGGGGCAGGGGAGGTTGAGTCAGAGTGGGACTGGGGGAGAGTGAGATTAGCTATATTGGGGGGTGGGCACAGTGGTAGCAAAGAACAGAAGGGGTTCGGAGCCAGGAAGGGGAAATTACTCTAGTGAGAGAAATTAGTCTAAAACAGGAGGCAGGTCAGTGGTTGAAAATAGAGGAGAAGGGGACGGGGCAGGTCGGTGCCCAAGCAACAGAGCGCGGATTCAGAAAAGACAAGGAGGAAGGGAAAAAGCCTAGAGGAGAGTTTTGTAAACTGAACAGAACCCACAGAGATTGGAAAATACTCCAAGTAACAGCGTTACACTCTTTCTTTACATTTTCATTCTTTAAATTTATGGCTGGATTAAGCACTAGAAAATTCAATTTCAGTGCAAATAGCTTAGACAAGATATTCATACACTGCAGATTTTGGCAGTTACAGAACAGTTTAAAACAGTGGGCTGAGGCTAGCAGAGGAGAGGTTGTGCAGCTAGTTAAAATCATGCGTATTCCCAAATGCAGTCATTTGGCTATAGTTAGGTAAAGCTGGGCCACCTAGAGACAACCGGAGCAAGCAGCAGCCAGAGAGGATTGAGAGCGAACAAATTCTCTGGGCCCCACTACTTTGGCGTTCAATCAGACAAGAGTAGTGAGTGGGTGCCAGAAATCAGAAGTAGCATGTCCAAAGTCATCGTACCTGAATGGATGTCTTCGGCCAGTGGGCTGGCAAGGAGATGCAGGTGGCAGCAGTAGAGAGAGCTACACCACCGAGTTCAAGCACCTGATCGAGAGGCTTGCTGGCTGGATGTCTTCAGCTGGCGGGCTGGCAAGGAGAGGCGGGTGGCAGCAGTAGAGAGAGCTGCACCACCGAGTTTGAGCACTCTGCATCCTAGTATCCTCCCGGCCCTCCTTACTGCCTGCTCACATTGCCTGCCTTCCTTTAGGTCATCTGATATGACTACCCCAAGATCCCTTTCCATTTTTGTTGTTGTTAGTACCTCACCCCCCATTGTGTACTCTTCCTCTGAATTTTTGTTTCCCAGGTGCATTACTTTACACTTCTTTGCACAGACTCTAAGCTGCCTTGATCATTCCTCCAACCTTGCCAAGTCCCTTTTCATCCATGAAAACAAAGCAGAATCATTAAGTATTTTTGCTTTCACTTGAGCTTCCTTTGCACAGTACCCACCCCACACTCTTTATCCTCATTATCCTTCCCCTTGTCTTCCTTTCACCCCCCATATCTGAAGAAGGTCTTGTCCTGTTTTTTTTTTACCTCCTTAGCTTGCCTTTTCTCTGTTAGAGCTTTAGCTCTCCTCACCCTCCTTCTTGCCTCCCTTTGTTTTGCCAGATATACCTCCCTGTTTTCATTCTTCTGGGACTCCTCAATTGATGATGGAAGTCTTAAACTTTAGAGGAGCCAATTTCAATACCATGAGGAAAATATTCTGGGGCAAATTAACAAGGATACATGAGCATTTAGAGACTGAAGACATATGGGGGCTGGTCAAACAGGCCATATTGGAGGCTACCAGGATGTGTGTAAGGACAGTGACAAAAAAGAACATGCATAAAAAATCATATGGTTCACAAACCAGGTTAGAACAGCTATAAGAACCAAAAGGGAGGCTTTCAATAACATTAAAAGAACTCAGGAAGATAGTAAATGGGAAGATTACATTCAGAAGAATAAAGAAGCCAAAAGTGTATAAGATCAGCTAAGGCTGCGGCTGAACTTAGTTTTGCGTATGGAGTTATAGCTGGAAATAAACCCTTTTTTCATTATATATAGGAAAAAAAGGAAGAAAGGGGGAGGGATAATTAGATAGATAGATAGATAGATCGATAGATAGATACTGTAGAACTAGAAAGCTTTGCTGTAAAAATAATGTCACTATGTTCGCTGGATAGAGCTGTTCAGTGAAATTTCATTCATTTTTATTTTATACTTGTATGCAAAATGAGCATGTCTGCCTGTTTTCATATGCAACAAGTACAAACAAATATATATATATATATATTGACAAATAAACAACAACACATTTAAACAATCAGTAATCACAATAAAAAGACTATTTCACATAACAGTTACATTCATCCTTATCATACAACCATTTCCATAATTTTTTTTAAAAGTAAATAAAGATGTGCACTTTACCAAATAAGGAGGGAATAGAATTAAAAAAAAGAGGGAGCTGTAAATAAAAAAGATCTCTGGCCAATTGATTTCTTACATAACAGAATTAAAAAGGTGGGTTTGCTCTGAAAACGGGTGCCACATGCATTTAAAGCCTTAGGAAATAACGAAATGATAGAATCTGGTAACAAACCAACAGTCCCCTTAAAAAGAAATTGAGCTAACCTAAATAACACCCTGTTATTAAATGAGATACAACCTGAGAGTTTAAGCAAATCACAGGTGTGAATACGTGGTGCAGCACTCGTCATAAATCTTAAAACTGAATTAAATGTTACCTTCGGGCAACCCAAAATACTATCTGTAGTAGCAGAATAAATAATTAAACTGTAGTCAATCAAGCTAAACAGAAAACTGTGAGTCAGTAATTTTCGAGATCCTTGAGTGAGAAAGGGACGTACCCTATATAGCATTCCTAATCTTTAATGAAGAGACTTAGAAAGAAATTTTACATGAAACTCAAATGTCAAATGGGAATCCAGGTAAATACCCAAATATTTTAAAGATTCAACTTTTTCAATGATATTACCCCTTGGATCTTAAATGGGGTAGATGTGAGAAAAATTAATTTTTACACTGAAGGTTATATGAAAAGTCTCATAGCAGTGTTTCATCTTTACATGACATGTCCCAGCCACTCCACCACCAATTCTGCTGGCATAAAGTAATGAAGTATTGTATTTAAGTAAAAATGAGTTTATATTTAAGCAATATTACATGACAGGGTGTGGTATATCACGGGATATCATCACGCTTCGGGTGGTTGGGCACAAGGCTGCAGGCCGAGTGGGTCCAATGACCCGAGAAGTGACGATATCCCATGATATACCACACCCTGGAGTGCATTATTGCTATTATGAAGTGGTTTAAATATTTTTTAAATTAAAAAAAAAATAGAAACATTTTAAAAATGTGTTTTGGGGGTGTTGGAGGAATATCTTTAAATAAAATAGTTCCTGGTGGGCTCTGGGCAGCAGGTGGTGCTGTTGGCCATGGTAGAGGAAGTAGAGTTCTTGTGACTGGGTGACCTACTCCTTACCATTGCAGTTTTCTTTTTTTAAAGTGTTCTACATTCATAGTGCACTTTAGTTTTATTATTTTTGTTCTGGGAATTGGATGCTGAGGACTGGTATGCTGAGAGAGAAGTTGGAGAGGCGAGCCAATGATGAATGAATGAGAAAAAGGCAGAGTCTTGGTGCGACTCATTCAAGACTGTTATTGTAAGAGCTACTATTAGAAAGGTTAGGCATGTCTGGGACAAAACCGGCATTTTTTTCTATGTGGCTGTGACATAGCTTTCTTTTTGTGGGGGAGCCGAGGTTTGTGTGAGAATGACTACAATGCTCGGGTCTGTCATTTGTCCTTTTCAGAGAAAAAAATTATTCATCTGTTGCTGCCACTCGCATGCTGCTGGATATGTTGCTTTTGAAAGTATTGCTCCCAGTGGCTTCCATTGTGCTGAATTCTGTTGTGTGTGCAGCTGGTGGGAGCTATTTTTTTTTTTATTAGCGGCTGTCTGGAAGTCTGACTTGCTGCGGACTGCTGGAGATGAAGAAGACTGGCGGTCAGTGAGAAGACTGGTGGCCAGAGGTTTTCTGAAGCCGTGATGATGTAGCCTGATATCATCACGGCTCCAAAAACCTCTTGGCCAATCAGCTTCCCGTATTTACGATGTCCAGTTCATAATTATATTTAGAAATACAGCAAATGCTTACTTTGCCATTTGGACGACTTGTGTTGATTCGACGAGGCATGCCACAGACACGCCACCATGCCACCACTCCAACACCACTCAAGCCTGCATAACAAGGTCCCTTGTTCCCTCATACCTCCTCATAATGTATTTAAATTTATATATTTATAGGAACAAATCATGCTTTAGTTTTAAAATTTGTAAAACAATTGGTAAATTTTTTATTCATATCACATATAGAATAGTGTATGGTTGGTCATACACAACAAGGCTATGTTGCCATCGAGGGAATGTGATGATGTCACACAGACATCGATAGTGAAGCTCGAGAGGTCTGTGTGATGTAATCACTTCCCCGAGATGACAACAATGACTTGTTGTGTTTAAGCAACCATATACTATTTTATATAGTATATGGTTCCTCAAACTGTAGGAGGTATGACTTTTGACAAGGTTTATACCTTGTGAATATTGTCCCTCTCGCTTGCTCAGTCGCTCCCTCCCAGTCCATGCTGCAGTTGCCATCCAGTTCCGACACCGAAGATACCGGTGCTTCACTGTTTCCTGTGGTCCTGCTCTTGGCAAAAGAAATTAAAAAAAAACTGGCAAACTAATAGTTTGGGAACACAGAGCTGAGTATAGTAGTCCATGTCCCAACTATCTGACTGAATGGAACTACCAACTGATCGTTAGACACCTCCGCCATTTTAGAGCGCATTTTTTGATCAGCTCTGTTTTCAGCCAATCATGTAGCAGCTCAAGTCTGAAAAGTTGTTGTACTATCAATCTGATGTCAGAACGATAGTATAACAACTTTTTTGACCTTTGAACTGTCATACAACAACATTTGGGAAGCCACTTTTTTCCATTTAGAATAAGACTTAACCTTATACTATAAATATATTATGGTGATTGTATCTATATGAGAACAACAGAAGCAGTCTTAAAAGTACTGGATCCTCTCTATCACAGTGCATTAAGATTTATTACTGGTTTTCCATGGCGTACTCATCATTGCAAACTTTATTTTGAATTAGGTTGTCAACCTGTATCAGTTCGTAGACAAATTCATGAGATGCACTATGTTTATAAATTTGTTCTTAATAAATTATCTTCATACTTGATGGGATCAGTTACTATTAAAGAACATAATAGATATTCTTTTAGATCTGCTGATTTTCCTCAATATTTCTTGCCAAGATTTAAAACTAGGTTTGGCAGTTATGGGTTAGCAGTTGCAGTCCCAATGACATGGTTATCTAGTCAAATAAAATTAAAATTGACAATTATTACTACATTGTCACACATTAAATGATTGCTTGCCAGATTTATGACATATGAATGTAGATGTTTTTAAGTGTACTGTAAATGTTCAATCTTATGAATCTATGTAATTGAATATGTTTTGTATTTGTATTCATATGTATGTGTGTTTTTTATGTTTTGTACTGAAGGATGCAATTGTAAAAGAGAAATTTTCTCTCAATTTTGCTTTCCAATAAATTGAATTGAATTGAAAATTTAAACTCCAAAATACATTCAAAAAATCTGTACTTGTCCCTTCAATCCCTTAGCTCAAATGTACCGTTTACTGTTCACACCGCATACAAAGGGTACTGTGGGGGTACGGACTAAACTTATTGACATTATTCATCAATGAGAACCACTTGATCAGTCAGTTTCATTTCCTGGATACCGTTGAAAACTTTACAGCATTCGAAAGGGGAATACACCTATGGGGACACACCTATGACACTACAATGAGACAAAAGTGATAAAGTGAAACAACTCTTTATTCAAAAATGTGCAAACATCAAAAATAAACAAAAAACCCCCAATCCATTCCAGATTTGATCATGGCTCTATGTTAGCTGCGGAGCTCTTTCGGCTTCTATTCATTCTGCGGCACCATCTGAAACAAGAAGAAAAATTAGAATCACTATGGTGCTAGTTCTGTTTGGGGGAAGGTGGAAAAAATTCATACCATTCAGGCAATCGGTGAGTGCTTGAAGGATTCCACTTTGCTTGAAGCCCCTCTTGCAGTTCTCAGATTGAGCTGTGAGTTTAGTAAAGCAGATCACTATCCACTGAGCATGCCTGTTTTTCAGACCTGTACGTAGGTCAATGTTAATTTTTGGAGATGGGTCACATTGTGTCATTTTAGGTGCCACTTCATTTGAATACCACTCTGTAAAGTGAAGTTTCAATTCATCTTTTAGGATCTTGTTAACAGAAATGTCTAGCAGTTGAAGAAGGTTGGCACAAAAACTGACACAATGTTGTGTCTATCGAAAGCCTCTATGACATCATGTGTTGTATGGCCACAGAACAGATCCAGTATTAGCAGGGTCCTCTGCACAGTCGGCAGCTAAAGTTTCTTTTTAATGGATTGCACATAGGGAACAATTACACCTTCAGTGTAATCCACAGTGGTTTTCAGTGTGAGTCACCTGCCAATCAGGTGGAAATTTGTATGATGGCTGGCACTGGTAGGTCTTCCCAGGGTAGACTAACTGCAGAGGGAGGTAATGACCAGACAGAGTAGAACACAGAATGACAGTAATCTGCCGTGTATTGCCCAAACCTGCCTCCTCCACTTGTTTGTTCCCAACCATGTCCATTGTCCATTCTGAGCATGGCACCTGGTTGACACCTGTTTCATCCAAATTTAAAATTAGTTCAGGAGGGATGAGCTCCTGACAAGCAGAGGTGGCAATTCTGCCCAAGAAAGCTTTCTTTAAGGCATCAAAATAAGTGGGGGTTTTTCCGGCAGCCTTCGTGCCCTTCCTCTTACTGAACTCCATTCTGTTAAGGAACAGCCACGACCACTGCCTGGAAAATAACAGACTACCCCCATTTTCCACCAGTAATTCTGGGCTTTTGGCCTTTACTATGCCAGTTGCTATAGCAATCAAGAGCCTGCCATTAATCACCACACCTTCTGCCCGCAATGACTTGACAAAGTTTTTTTAATTCACCATCAAGCTCTGACATTAGCAAACGGGGGTGTTCTATTGGTTTAGTAGGGAGTTCCTTAACAAGTTTGTCAGGGTCTGGAGTTTCTTTTAACTTTTGCTTGTAATCCCATTCGAATGTGCACACAGTACTTTTTTTTATCTTCTAGTGGTACTTGCATTCATAAAAACAGACCGTATTTATGACACCATGTTCTGAAGAATATTTAACGATCTCTAATCGGACTTCAGGTGGGTAAACCACATAGGCACATATGTTTTTTGGTAGGAGGAGAGGCAAAAGCTAGCTCTTTTGTAACAAACTCTGCCATTAGTTTAGAGATGCAAACTGTAACAGAAAGAATATCAGCACCTAAACTGCTGGTCTACAAGGCTGAAAAGTCACACTTTGTGCCAGCTCTCCGAGGTGAGTTCAGCCACTTTATCAATGACATCAAAAAAAGGGCACAACAGAAGGTAGGCAGAAACTGCAGAATGCAACAAACTAACAGCAATCCAAAATGTTATATCGGGATTAAAGAGTTTACCGAGTGATACTTTATAGTCATGATCAGGTGACTGACCTTAAAAGTGTGATATTAGCTTTATGCGCTTATTTCTAGTTCTACAATAGATAGATAGATAAATAGACAGATAGATAGATACTTTATTTATATAGCACCCCTTTCCAGGGACTCAGAGCATTGATCAAAAACATTTTAAACATTTAGAATATAATTTACAGGTGGAGCAAAAACAACAGGTATAAATCTTTTTTTTTTTTTTTTTTATTATACTTTATCACACCGCCTGTCACCGGTACCTCAGCCTCAGTCACGGCCCCCTCCACCCCCACTCAAACATTGGCCATGACTCCCTGATACCCCCTGGCTTTCCCCTCAGGGCGGGTTTGTGGCACTGGCCCTAAGTGCTGCAATCAACGGGATTGGTCAGGGAGCTGACCTGGGAGTTAATGAAAGTGGAGGGGCAGGCTTTATCTAAGTGGAAGGCAGCAGTATTTTCCACGGTATACAGGGGATGTGCAATGATGAACAGTGTCTGCCCTGCCCCCAAATGTGTTGGTGTCAGTGGTGCAGTACACTTAGCCTCCACTAAGTGTCCGTATAGCGCTGAACACTCTACCACCCTCCCCCCCGGAGAAGGAGAGCAGTCATTGAGTGCTCAATCCTTCTCCCCCTCCCGGCTGGCCCCCCGATGTCCCAGGTCCATTCCCAAACCCAGGTCACTGGCATCACAGATAGGCACCTTGCCCCTGCGCCAGCAGGCCGGCTCTAACAACAGGTATAAATCTATCTATCATAATAAGATTTTTAAATATCAATTCATAATCAACACTTTATGAATTAAAAGTCTGGTTAAACACAAAAGTCTTTCAACCCTTTTTAAAGGTTTCCACTGAGGGATCCTCCTGAAGATGACTAGGCAGTGAGTTCCACAGGGTAGCAGTGGCCACAGAAAAGGCACAATTGGCAGAAGGACACAACCTAGCTCTGGGAACCACAAGGAGGCATCTCTTGGCAGAACAGAGAGCCCAGTATGGACAGTGAGGTACAAGAAGATCTTGCAGGAAGTCTGATCCCCCTTTATGTAGGGCCTTGTAGGTCAGTAACCACACCTTGAAGACAGTTCTCCACCTGACTGGCAGCCATTACAGTCCATAGAGGACAGGCAAAATGTGATTTTCAAGCACCCATCAATAATCTAACTGCTACATTCTGCACCAGTTGCAGCTGGCAGAGATTGCCTCCAGTTAGCCTAGGTACAGAGCATTGCAGTAGTCCAGCCTGGACATGATGAAAGCATGTACCAGTGTGATCAGGTCCTTGATAGGTATAAGGTGTAATTAGACTTAAAGCTGGATAAAGAATTATGGAGGAGGATGAACAGAAGGCCACTGTTCTAAATAACTTTTTCTGCTAAGTATTCACTAAGGAACACAACAGCCCTATACTGGAGAGTGGCATCAAGGCAGCTGACAAGGGAGTCACATAAATGGAAGCACTATCAATCACCTATTACAGGATCAGAGAGGCTATGGAGAAACTCAAGGAGAACAAGTTACCAGGACCAGATGGAATATACCCTAGGGTGCTGAATGAATTGGCAGGAGAATTGGCAGATCCCTTGGCATATTTGTTCAACACCTCACTTTAATCAGGAGTAGTACCTAGAGACTGGAGAACTGCAGACCTGGTACCTCTCCACAAGGGAGGGAGCTGGGAGGAGGCTGGCAACTACCAATTGGTTAGCCTTACCTCGATAGTAGGTAAGTTAATGGAAACCTTAATAAAACAGGACCTAGTAGAGTACCTCGAGAAGAACGGTCTTCAGGATAACAGGTAGCATGGATTTGTGGCAGGTAGGTCATGCCAGATGATTGATTGATTGATTGATAAAAGTTTATTTTTAAACAGTATTCAATTAGTGGGGTATTATCCCCATTTACAACAATGTGCTGTGGACTTAAAAATAATAAACATAAAAAACATTCATAAGTAGTTCATTCAATCTCATGACAAAACAATAGACATAACATACATCCTCTTTCTTGTATCAAATATCTTATCTAAAACAGTGACAACTTGTGCTCAAATAGTTTTATTTATTTATTTATTTATTTATTGAATCTTGGATTACAACACCTTTGAGTAATACAACTCATTTATGGCAATTTTTTCCAATTTCTAGCTAAGCTATTCTGTAGGGTGATATCATCCATCCTGTTACATGATCTAATCATGGGTATTTTCTGGGATGATATTTGTAATCTGACCAACTGATTGTAGTGGGGTTCAAGTTCCACCAAATGAGCTCGTGGATGTTTATCTTTCTGATAAATGACTTTATGACACAACAGTGACCACAAATAGGTTCTCTGGGCTTCTGGTTGAAGCCAATTCAAATTCCTGTATATTTCAAAATGATGTATCCCATGGCATTTTTTTGTTATAAATTTCCCCAGTCTACAATACAATTGGTTTAATTTATTTAGTGAGGTCAGGTTAGAATTCATATATAGTAGAAAACAATGATCTATGACTGGATTCAATAATTGCTTCACTAACTTTTCTCTAATTTCCACTGAGAGACACCCAGATATTATTTTCAGTACCCCTAACCTCTGGTTCACTTTTTTAATTTGCAATAAGATATGTTCAGAGTAAGTTAACTTTGAATCCACCAGGACCCCTAAGTGTCTATAATTTGGTACATTCTACACCAAGGTATCATCCATGAGTCTAAGCTGTATCTCAGGATTATTTTTCTTTACTTGGTCCACTGAGAAAATCATGCACTGAGTTTTTTTGGCATTAAGAAGCAGGCCTGAACCTCCCATCCATTTTTCAAGTTGGTCAAGTCTGTCTGGAGCTGCTGTCTCAGGCCCTTGTGATTGTGAGCGGATGCGACCAGTACGGTGTCATCTGCATAGAGTCTAATCTCACTATATTTTATTTGTGTTGTCAGATTATTAACATAAATATTGAAAAATAATGGGCCTGATCACATTTTTTGACTGGGTGACTAGGGAATTAGACAGGGGCCACCCAGTGGACCTCCTCTACTTCAACTTCAGTAAGGCCTTTGACTCAGTGCCACACAACCATCTGGTGAAAAAATTGGAGGATCAGGGTGCAGCCAAAAGCATAGTCAGGTGGGTCAGAAATTGGCTTAAAGATAGGAAACAGAGAGTGGTAGTCAATGGAGAGATGTCAAAGGATGGGGGAAGTCACCAGTGGTGTGCCCTAGGGCTCAGTGCTGGGGCCAGTCCTATTTAATGCATTTATCGGTGATGTCGGCATAGGTATCTAGGGCAAAATTGCCCTATTCACAGATGATACCAAGCTAGGTGGAAGAGTGGACTGCAGTGGTCAGAAACCTTCAGAGAGACCTGCAGAGGCTGGAAAATTTGTCCAATATCTGGTAGCTGAGGTTCAACACACAAAATAAATGCAAAGTGATGCATCTAGGTAAGGGCAATCCAAGGACAGCATACTGGCTTAATGAGGTTTAGCTCAGTATCTCACAGGAAGAAAGGGACCTAGGAGTCATCATTTACAATACCCTTAAAGAGGCTAGCCAATGCAACACAGCTTACAGCAAGGCAAACAGAATGCTAGGTTGCATAGGGAGAAGATTTGACAGCAGGAGCAAAGAGACAATTCTACCACTCTAAAGGTCCCTGGTAAGGCCCCTTCAGGAGTACTTTGTCCAGTTTTGGTGTCCACATCTTAAGAAGGATAGGAACAGGCTGGAAGCCATCCAGAGAAGGGAAACCAAGATTATTTAGGGCCTCCAGAGACTCTCCTATGGAGGGCATTTAGAATCTTTGAATATGTTCTCTCTGGAGACTAGTCGGGAGAGAGGGGACATGATAGAGACATACACGTTTCTGAGAGGAATAAACAAGGTGCTGTCCTCAGATCTGTTCATTAGGGTCGACAACTCCAGTACCAGAGAACATCAGTGGAAGCTGGGGGGGGGCTTCAGGAGGGAGCTCAGGAAACACTATTTTACAGAAAGGATAGGGGGACTATGGAATAAGCTGCCCACTGAGGTGGTGGAAGCAAAGTCAGTGACATCATTCAAGATAGGGTGGGATAAACCAAAAGCTCAAATAAAAGCAAGGGAAGAAGTGGGCATTTAAACAGTAGGGTGGTTAGGTCCTGGGGTCAGAAATGATCTCTGGAACTCATGGGCAGACTAGATAGACCCTTGGTCTCCTGCTGCCATCACTTTTCTATGTGTCTATGTTTCCTTATACTTTTGAAATGCTGCTTTCTTCTTCTTTACTGCCTTTGCCACCTCCATAGAGAACCACAGCAGCCTCTTCCTCTTCTTTCCCTTACTCACTTCTTTCAAACAGCATGTCATTGCCTGGGCTACACCCTCCTTAATGTTTCTCCATTGAGCCTCCACTCCCCCTCTGCCTTCCCCCCATTTAAGGCATTGTCTGAGGCAATTTCCTATTTCTTTAAAAGCTGCCCTCCTTAAGTCCCTACCTCATCTCAGTGTGTGTATGTTTTTTTTTTGGTGGGGGTAGGATTTTACAGGATGAGTACTGCAAAGTGGGGTGAGTAAAACCAAATTTGAATTCATACAAATGAAGAACGTCTTACATTAAGGAGTACCTTATTTTGTTAAAGTATTTTTACGTGAAATAAAATCAAGTGCTAATACTACTGTGCTTGAGACATGGAGGAGCCACATATAAAGATTAAAATGAAAAAAAAAGTCTGCAGTGTTAAGTGTATTTTTCTTTAGTGCATTTGTTTCATTGTTTCTTTGTTCAGTGTCCACATTTTCCATACATAATCTTTAGCATTGGCTGAATCACCTTTTCATCTTTCTATCTTGACTATTTCTCTCTTCAGCTGTCCTTTGTTCTTTCTCACCCCTCCAACATGAACACATACACGCAGCAGCATCCCACTGCTTCCATCTGTCTGTGGTCTCTTTCCCCATACACACAGTGGCATTTTCTCTCCAGTACTACACACACACACACACACACACACACGCTGCACACACACACACACACACACACGTGGCAGAGTTGAATACGGCCCTGTCCCAGTTTTATGGAGAAAGAGTTTAAATGCAAGAATCTGTTCTATTCTCTCCTTTTCTGTCTCTTCTCTGTCTGGTTGCGCAAACAGATTTTCTCATAAGACCTAGGACTTGATCACCCTGATGGTCTTGCAATTCTCTGTCTCTTGCTATCTCTCTACCCTCACTTGCTGTTTTAACTTTTCTCCTCCCTTGCATATCTGCTGGTTTAAAAATATATGTGAATCATTTTGTGGGAATGTAATTGTTACTGGAATCCCTTTGTTTAAAATGGTATATAGTTTCACTGTTGAAATGATTGCAACAAGCTATTTGGAATACAAGGGGTTAACCTGAAATGCAGTTTTTAAGCCTCTTGCAGAGATGTAAACAAGAGGTCAGTTCTGGGTCACAATGTTCTTTTTCTGCACCTGCTGAAACTGGCAAGAACACTGTGAGAAGCAGAATGTTCTCTTAACGAGTTCCTGCAAACACTGGTTATAAAAAGAGCTGCAACGTTTTGCAAGAAAGAGAGAGAGAGACAGAGACAGAATGAGATTTGAAACAGAAAAGAAAAAGGACCCTGCTTTCTATGTTTGTACTGCCATTGTAAATAATTATTCTGAACAATTTTTTATTTTTTTATTTTACTGTTATTAATAATAAAACAACCTGTTGTGAATTTTACAACTGCTACTGGTTTTCCTATGCTTCCTGATCTGTGCCTCGACAACAGATGGTGTCAGAGTGTGATTCGAACCCACTCCTGCATACACACACACACACACACACACACACACACACACACACACACACGGGCAGTAACAGTATCAACCATATGTGGTTTCATTCCCTATGCCCTCCCCAACACATAGGCACACTCTCTCCTCCAGGGAATGTGTGTGCACACACACAAGTGCGCATACACATAGTCAAAGCACTGTCTATGGAAATGAAAATACCTGCTGGATGGGCTGGCTGCTAACTAAATTCAAAGTGCTGCCCTAAACAAACTGGGTACAGACTCCCAACCACACCTAATAAACCTTTTCATAAAGCCAGTCAGTTTAAAGGAACCCTAAAGTAAAAAAAAAATATCTGTTTTCCAGTCAGTCCAGTAGAGTCTATCTATGCTCCCTGAGCCTAGTGTTTTGTTTACTGATTTTTTTCAAGAATACATACTTCCATTATCAGTGTAGGGGTCTCCTATTTTCTCATGGGAACACCCACATTGGAGAGGCACTCACAGTAGAGACCAAGGAGGATGCTGGGAACCTTCACAAAGGAGACCCATAGGAGGGTGGCACAGGACCCCTCAGGGGAAGGAAGTAGTTCCTGGTGGGGGACTCAGTTGTTAGGGGGGTAGAACTGGGGGAGGGAGAGGAGAGGGAGGTAAGGTGCCTGCCCAGCACCATTGCTTTGAGGGACAGGAAGCGAATCCTCAGGATCACGGGAGCAGCAGCATGGGAGAGGGAAATGGACATCATTGTACACCTAGGGAAAAATTACCAAGCTAAGAATGGCATCAGAGCAGTGCAGGAGGAGTTTGTGGAGTTGGGGAGGGGTCTTAGACAAGTAGCACACATTGAAACCTTCTCAGAGGTGCAGCCTGTTTATGGCATGGGTGAGGCTATGGTACTCCACACTAGGGGATTCAATGAACAGTTGAAAAACTGGTGAGAAGTACAGAGTTTTCGCTTCACTGAGGACTGGGGGTCCATGTGGAGGGATACACGATGGCACAATGGTCTGCATCTGTCTGGGAGAGGAACCAGGATCCTCTGTGATATGTGATATGTTTACATGCTTCATTGGCAAGCTTTTTAACTAGCTAAGGGGGGAGTTACTGAAAAGGAGCAGGAAGAGGTGGTGCAGTATAGAAGAATGTGGTGAGAGTTAGGGCCAATGACCCCAACTCACAACCTGATGCCTGTTGGTGGGGGCGGGCTGGGGTGGGTGCAAGGGTGGAACCTGATTTCTCACTTTTTTCACTGTAGAAGAACTCTAACTAATGCATTAATGACTTTTTTTTTGCATAGAATATATATATATATATATATATATATATATATATATATATATATAGCAAAACAACTCTGTTTAATGCATCAGTTAGTGTTGTTCCACAGTGACAAAAGCGAGGCCCTTCCCCATCTTTTTCTACCTATTCAAAAAGACAGAAAATTTGTGGCAAAAAAAAACTCTGTTTAATGCATCAGTTAGGGTTGTTCCACAGTGACAACATGAGGAAATCCAGTGTTAGGGTTGAAAACCCTAACTCTGCATTCCTCCCCCCACCCCCCACACACACACACACACACACACACACACACACTTATGCAAGTAGGGGGCAGGACCAAGGCAACATGACCAATCACAGACAACCAGCTGCAGGTAACAGAAATAACATACAGCTGTCTAAATGTACTACAAGACACATCCACCATCATGGGCCACCAAGTGTAGAAGTTCTGCTGCAGTCCAAGTGACTTCATCCTATGCATGCATACTGCCCATCAGTTGTTGCTGTATCACATAATAATTTTTTTATATCTAATAGATTTCTTATGTCTTCTGAATGACAGTGCATTGATAATCATCACTATAATAACATGCCAATATCTGGCAGTTGTCTTAGGGACCTTTGTTGACTGTTAATGCCTCCTGATGTTACCCCAGAATAAGACAATTATGTGTCAGTACACTATTCTCTGCACAGTACTGCTGTGCCTTTATCTTACATTGTAGAATTGAAGATCTGTGTGGAACTGTCAGACCCGATAACTCACATGGTCACACTACACAATAGCTGAGTTGTGGAAAGTTTCTCATTTAAAACAGCAAAGTGTGTCCCTCCACTATTTTATATATTGTTGCTAGCATGGTGTTCAAAGGACCCATGTTCACATGTTTGTCTTCATGAGTGTGTAGTAGCAGAGATCACTGTAACACAGTTTCGTGTGTCTAAGTACCCACTGATCTTACCATGCCATAAGAAAAAATTGGATCAGTACAGTATTATCTACTAAGTCATTCTCCACTATTATTTGAACCTTCACAGCTGTATATGGAACTGTGTCACCCAAACTATTCCATGGTACCAGTTCACTCTCTTTGCCTTGCTGTGACTTTGTAAGATCAAATGCATGTTTCTGTTTGTATACACATTCCTACCTATGTAGTAACAGCGGTGACCAAACACAACATGTTACCACTTTTGTACCTATGAATGGATAATATTAGACACCATTTACACCGGGCTTTCATGTGTGTAAATGGCTCCTAATGTTACCCTAATAGTAGCAAATAATGTATCCAAATACAATTATAAACACTGTGCTGCTGCACTGTTATCTAATCCTAAAGAGCTCAACAGCTATGTGGAACTGTAGCTCACAAACTGTTAAATATCATCACGGCCCATGGCTGACATTATTATACAAAACATTTCACATATTAACAGTAATATGACTATTATCATATGGTGGGAACACCATGCAGCATTTATACCACTGTTAGTTCTGTTAGTGGTTCTGCATGTGGCAGAAAAATAACAAAATATTCATTCTGCATACTATTTTTAATCACAAATAACAGAACTGTCATACAACAGTTGAGTACTGCATGTATTTATAGATTTTTGACCAGAAATCATTATTCATGCAACATATATGTCTCAATGTGGCCATGCCCATCTTGATTTAAAGAAGGGTACATTGAACAGTACATGTTACTGAAAGGGTCCCATACTGTCATTTTTTTTCTGCCTATGTCCACATTATATAACGGATCATGTTATACATGCTTTCTTCTATGTTGATATCTCATGATATTATCACAGCATAACCAAACAACGTATATCACAGGAATTCTGTGTATAGTACTATTGTTCTGATCTGTGACCCCGTGAAGATGTCCACAACACTCTGTACACCCATGGCTGCTCAAATGCTACAGTTGTTGGGCCATGATGATGGATGCGTGTTGTAGCATGTTTAGACAGTTGTATGTTATTTCTGTCACCTGCTGCTGGTTGTCTGTGATTGGTCATGTTGCTTTGGTCCTGCCCCCTACTTGCGGGAGTGTGTGTGTGTGTCTGTGTGTATATATGTGTGTGTGGAGCTGGGGGTTTGGGGGGGGAATGCGGAGTTAGGGTGTTCAACCCTAACACTGAATTTCCTCGCTTTTGTTGCTGTGGAACAATCCTAACTGATGCATTAAACTGAGTTTTGTTTTGCCATGAATATGTGTATATATATATATATATATATATATATATATATATATATATATATATATATATATATATATTATAGTGGCATGGTAGTACCACTATAGTTAGGGTTGAGTATCCCATTTAAGGTTAAAGTGTGAAATTGGGCAGCTTAATAACTTTGCCACTGTATGATGAATGTATCTGAAATTTGGCAGGTATGGAGCGGTACCATAGATATCTGGATCTTTCAAGTTTTGTAATGGTCGGGTATACAGTTGCAGAGCTATAAAGCACAATAGAAAGTCATATTTACACTTTTTGCACATTTTTTGCTCATGCCTACAGGTCGCATGGTTTGCATGACTGGTCCAAAACCTTCAGGGAACATGCAGCCAGGGTCCCCGATGTGCCTTTCAAAGATTTCATGAAAAAATATTAAACTGTTCAAAAGATTTTCAAAAAACAAGTTCCCCATTATAGTCAATGGGAAAAGTTAAACTATTCGACAGTGACCCCATGTAGTGTCATGCATCAGCCATTTTTTTTTCAGTTACTGGTCACAGAAATGCTTGGCATTTAAATGTGGGACTCTCTAAAGACACTGTTCTTTTTGTGTTCGCCTAGTCGAGCCATGATGATGCTAGCCATGTCTTTTTTTGGGGGTTAAACACCCCAGAAATATGTTTCTCAAATTTTTGTAAACTGTAGTGTTGCAAAGTAGTGTCGCACTTGCAACACTTTCATGATTTTTTTTGTGAAAGTGTTGAGATTTGCGACACTACTTTGTGACACTATACCCAAAAGAATAAGAAATCTTTGCCACCCTGCTGCAAAAGAACGGTTTGGTCTTTTGGGCTGAAATCTGAAGGGAAGAAAGCCAAGATCCCACAGATGTGTCTTTTAGTGGTTTTGTGATGACAAAATATTAGAGGGCTACAAAGTTACAATACTCTGAAGTTGACTATTTTTCCCATAGATTAACATTACGGCATCCGCCGCACCTTTCGGGGCCCGTATCTTGGAAATGCTTTGAGATACAGACTTTTCATTAGAAAAATGCTTAGCCCTCAGGGCTAAGTGCAGAACTAGAAAGTATCCAAACAAACAGCATCTGCAATCAGCAATAGTGCCCAGTGCTCACCAAAACGAGCAGCCAGCTCGTCCAAAGAGATTAAATCAAGAAAACAAAGATTGGTGTCACTCTGGTCTTCAAAAATGCTGCAATGATACCTTGAATATTTGATAATAAATCAATTTATTCAAAGACTACAACACACTTGCGAGGAGTCAAAACGCTGGCTAGCCATAGGAGCACGATTGTGTTGTGCTCTTTGAATAAATTTATTATCAAATATTCAAGGTCTCATTGCAGCATTTTTGAAGACCAAAGTGCAAAACTAGCCAGGAAAGTCATAAATTATATGAAATTTTAATTTTTTTTCTACGTTGTACAGTTCCTGAGATATAAGCAATTTAGTATTCCAAGTGCTCATTTTCTGCTCAGAGGCCCATTATTATGCATACATTCTTTGTATTTGCTGTGTTTCTCAATGCAGCTTTTGGGGAAAAAAGGGTGTGTGCTTTCATTACTGTTACAGTTAGCATTTCCACTTGCATTTCCGTAACAGTTTGCATTAGCGTTCCAGTCTACGCCACCGTGTGAGTTACCCTTTGCATTTTCATTTGCACTTGCATTTGCGTTACTGTTACCATTTGCGTTTCCATTACTGTTTCTGTTTGCATTTTGTTTTGCATCACCATGTGCCTTACCATTTGCAGTTGCATTTGTGTTGGTGTTACCATTAGCATTTGCGTTTCCAATTGCGGTACCGTGCACGTTACCATTTGCATTTCCATACGTGCTTGCGTTTGCATTTCCATTTGTGTTACTGTTCACTTTGGCGTCATCGTTGCTCTTACTATAACTGTTTGCATTTCCAATTGCGTTACCGTTACTGTATGTGAGTTCGTCACCATTTGCGTTTCTGTTGGCCTTAGCGTTTGCATTTTCGGTTGCGTTTCTGTTGTTGATTGGGTTACTGTTTCCTTCTGCGGTGCTGTTGCCTTTATCGTTTACATTTTTCTTACTGTTTGCATTTCCGTAACTGAAACTGAAATCAAAGAATCTCGCAATCAAAAAATTTGCAGGGTCACAACCAAAGAATAAAACTTTTCTAATTTAAAAAAGCAAAGAATTGCAGTAAACCACCACCATGGTTTATCAGAATGAAGCCTCCTGAGTACAACCCACCCTCATTTGTCTTCCTAGGACACCCATCGGCTGAGAAAATTAATTTTTTAATCTGGCCATCTCGTCCCTCACTCTCGATGCATGATCGCTATCAAAGAATCTAGCAATCAAAGAATTTAGTGGTCCGATCAAAGAAATTGCTCGCCAGAACAAAGAGTGAGGGACGAGATGCCAGATTTAAAAAATGTATTTTCTGAACTCAGGGTGCCCTACACAGTTATATGAGGCTGGGTTTTGCTCAGGGGGCTTCATTCTGCCCCATCTGAATGTAAAAAAAATCATGTTTTAAATATCCCTGGTAGTCTAGCACCCCCATCATAAAAAAAAATAGATAACGATCTCTAGTGGCCCCCCCATGTCTATGTCATGAATATTTTTTTTATATCCCTGGTAGTCTAGTGCCCCCCATGTGTATAAAATAATAGTTGTTATTCATATCCCCAATAGTCTACCCCACCATCATAATAAAATATATAATTATGTGCAATTTCCTGGTAGTCTAGTGGCCCCCCATGTGTATTTTATACATATTGCTTTTTTAGATCTGTGGTAGTCTAGTGGCCCCCCCAATCTGTATTACATTATAATTATTTTTCATATTCCTGTTAGTCTAGCAGTCCCCCCATCATAATAAAATACATAAGGATTTCCAATTTCCTGGTAGTCTAGTGGCCCCCCAGCCCCCACACTTCCGTGCCAGCCCACCCATCACCCCACCCCTTTCCGGTCAGTGACTGGCACAGCCCACCTCTCACCTCCACGGCAAGCCACTGACTGTATGTATTATGAGCTCTAATGCAAAGAGGAGCTCTGAAATTATTTAAGTTACATTTAGGCAAAAATGGAGTGCATCTGAGGTTAGGAGCTCTAAATTGTATTGTTGTGTTGGGAGGGAGGCCAGCCTCTAAGTCATGATCACCATGTGTTGTTGTGCTGTGTTGGGTGAGTGGGAGGGAGGTAGCAAATGTACATTAGGCTGGATATCCGATTTCTTAAAAGGAGACCTAAACCCACACCTATTGTAAATTCTGTATGTTTGCCACTGGTGAGCTTTATTTCTGCAGCTATTAGGGGTTTAAAAAGTTCAAGTGGTTTATTTTTACTGCCAGCAGAAGGCCCCCCTTTTTTCTTGAGAACTGATTATTATTTGAGAAGATGTCAATTTGCCCATTAGTCTGTACAGCATGACTGTTAATTTAAAATAACAAAGCATACAGTAACTAAGGTGTGATATACCTTGGTTATCTTCACTGAAGGGGACGGTCCTTTATCCTTTGATTCTGTTTGCTTGTGTGATTTGTGCATGTGAGAGGTGGTTGCCTCTGTTGCATCCTTCCAGTTTCATCAGGATTTAAATGTAAATTAAGGTACTTAGGTCTGGTGTGGGGACCTTCTTGGCTCCACTGCGGGGGTTGCGGCCTGGCTCAGGTGGGGCATCCTGGATTTTTGTGATGTTTTGGTGCTAAAGCCTGCAATAGTTAAACTGTATTAGTCAGTGTGGTTGCTGTCCTTTGCAGTCCCTGTGTTTTTGTCTTATGCTGGCCGTGAAACTTTTCAAGGCATAGTAAGTGCCCTGCTGTTTTCTAGTATATAGTGTACAGTATATATATATATATATATATATATATATATATATATATATATACAATCCCCTAGTATTAGTGCTCCCCAAAAGCTTAATAATTTCAATAGTAGTCCAGTGGCCCACCCATTCCTGTCTTGCTACCAGAATGGCTCCCACTCCCTATTTTACAATTAGCACTCACGTTTTCACTTTTATTTTCTACCCCTGCTGCAAAGTCCCTGGGCACGGGTGTTTGTGGCGTGTAAGCCTATGCCAATGTCTGAAATCTTGTTGTGTTTTCCTGCACCATTTCCAAGTCCTTGAGATGGAGGAAAAAAACTACACATGCTGCTCTGGTAACAGCAGATGGCAAACAAACTCCAACTCATGGCTTACCAACCACGAATCTCATACCACAGTCAGTGCCATGAGTCATAACCTCTATGTTTCCAAGCCCAGCTTGCAAGTCCTTGAGGTCAGTAAAGAAGCTAACTGTGCAGCTATGGCCACAAAGAGTAGGCACTCAGCAGTGCCAATTATCTTTTTAAAATGAAACCTGCTTCTTATCCTGCCTCTCGACTGGTTTGGTGAGCTCAAGAGGGGGAAGGGTTGGTTAGGGTCATCACACCTGATAGCAGCAAACACATTGGGGGAAGGGAGTGATTATGGCAAACTACAGTACAAGAAAAGAAGCAGAAACAATAACTTCACCACAGGATCTTATGCAGACAGCACCAGGAAAGTCAAGTGATTTATTTATTTATATTTTTTGGTTTAGACTTGTCCTGTGTGGAAAAATGTATACTTATAAATTTTATTTGATAGTTCGGACAGTGTGGTGGTGGTGGTGGTGGTGGTGGGGTTAGTAAGAAGGTTAACTCACACGAGGTTTTATAAAACAGATATTGACCAGAGTTATTTCGGGCTACAGTGTGATTAATAGATCAATAAAGCATAAGGATACCCTTACCATTGTCGTTACCTAGTACTTACTTGCCACCTTGGCTTGCTGTTTTTGGTGTTCTGTTTGTATTTAGTCTCCCTACGAGGATCCCTCCAGATTGCCTTCTTAGGGCCAGATATTCAAAACTTTGCGCTGGGTGCAAACCGTTTGCAAAGGGTTAGTGCCGGGTTTGCACTGGTTCACTGTATTCAAAAGGTCAGATAGTGCTGGCAAACTACATTAGTGCTGGACAAAATTATAATGTATGCAAGGGGCAAACTGAAGGGGCATGTAAATGAATACAGATGCAATGTTATATTCAGCGAATAGTGCTGCACAAAGTGTTGTTGCACAACTTAGGGCAACACTTTGCGCAGTGCAAATTATAGCCCAGGAAAAGGTAGTCTTAACTCTGGGCAAACTGGCTTTGTGCAACTTTTTGGCTTTGAGTGACTTTTGCATGGCTTTGCGTGACCCTAACTATTAAGTATGAAACATAAAAATAAGCCAGACAGTGAAGAAACATGCTACTCACAGATGGCATCCCTTTGATGCCATCATCTGCCACCAGTCCCAGCCATGCCAGACAGTAATTGGTGACCCAGCTCCCAGTGGACAACATGGCAGTGTGGCCATATAGCACACACCTGCAGACCACCCTTCAGTAGACACCAACAGACGCCAGCACACACATGCAGCACTGTGGGCATGGAGGGTGTTGAGGGGAGGGTATATAAGTGGCCAGGCTGCACCACAGACTGGTTGTGACCACAAGGCTGGGACAAACCATGAAGTGCAAATGGTCCAGTGTAGGGAATACCCCAACACCAGTGTGCCTGTCTGATGGTATGTGCCCCTCCAGCCACGTACCACACATCTGTACAGACACCACAGCACACACAGTCAGCCGTGTATATGTGACTGTGAGTATCCCATGCCAGTGGTGCAGCATTTGTGGGTCGCACAACAGCATAACAGTAATGTCCACTGTCAGTAAACACCTGCAAGTTGGGCCTGTCACTGTGTACAATGCAGTGGACATCACTGCCCTGCACACCATAGGCATTGCTGTGTACCTCACACTATTGGCCTCCTTGGTAC
This sequence comes from Neoceratodus forsteri, assembly GCA_016271365.2. Classification (NCBI taxonomy): domain Eukaryota; kingdom Metazoa; phylum Chordata; order Ceratodontiformes; family Ceratodontidae; genus Neoceratodus; species Neoceratodus forsteri. Next base: position 1,072,471,669 of record CM028131.1, read on the forward strand.
TGTAGTGTCTGCTGTGCACTGTAGCAGAAACTACAGTTTGACAATTGCATGCAACACCACCACCTGCGCCTGTGTTGTGCAGTCCCCTGGGGCACAATATTCAATGCTGTATTGTACAAATGGAGCCTGCAGCTATCACCATGCACTGCTAGACTGACCTACAGGTGGAGCTGTGGGCAGACCCAGCCAACCCTTGTACTTCCAGACTGACCTACAGGTGGAGCTGTGGGACCTTGCAATAGCGCTGTGCAAACTGCATGCAAATCAGGTCATAAGAGATGCTAATCTGGATGTTTGCCCACAGACTACCTAAGTAGGCTTATTTGCATGTCACTTTTGAATACAGCAAATTTTTACCCTGGGCAAACATGATAACACCGGCCAAATGGCTTAGCCCCACGCCAAGCCTGCTCAAAAGTGTTTGTGCCACACAAATGTTTCAGAAACATTGTACATTTCTGCACAATGTATTTTCACATACGCTGATGCTTGCAGCTTTACTGACTCCACTCCTTTGCTAGCACACACACTGGCCACATAGTTCACCTCTACCTTCCTTCACATCACTGTGAACTGGGATGCTGTTGTGGTTTGCACTTCCTGGTTGCTATATTCAAAGCTGTCTTACTCCCGGGCTATTTTTGCACTGCACTCCCAGCCCAGTTTGCGTGGCTTCGTTAGCATGCTATATTCAGCAGGTTTAGCACCGGGGCTATCCCATTTGAATATAGCTGGCTATTGGTTCCAGGCTAATTTAGCATGCTGGGCAGTGCTAATTTGGCCCTGGGGCAAAGTTTTGAATATATGGCCCTTACTCTCTTACTACCACTACATACCTGACTCATTGCAACAACTTCCTTATATTCTGCACCCCTATCTCTCAGCCATGTTGCTCTCTTTTCTGCCTCACCTCTTCCCTCTCTTCACTCCCTTCCACCAACTCTACCATATACCTTGTCTCATTTAACCTTAACCCCTCACCTTCCATGGGTCCTATTGTATATTATGTATATAGCGTGCTGCATTATTTGATTACTCCACATTGCTTTATTTTCTGCTACTTCATGTGTTGTATAGTTTGCTGTGTAATGTTTACTGACTTCAAATTGTTGTTTCATTGATGACCTACTGTATGTGTACCTTACCCAGGCCCACCTTGTAAATAAGTTCTTCTCAATGGTGTTTCGCCTGGTAAAATAAAGACTGACTGATTGATTGATTGATTGACTGATAATCGTCCCCTTATTAAAAATCTTCTGTAAGGCCACATCAGGTCTACTGTTGATCCTTTTGGAATTCAATGCAGCAAGGGGAGCTGAGATCCCTAGAAAAATCCAGAGAAGGGGGACTAAAATGATAAAGGGCTTTGACAGCCTGGCATGATGAAAAGATGGAGAAGCTGGGCATGTTTATGCTCAGTAAAAGGAGACTAAGGGGTGACATGCTGCAAGTATTTAAAATCCTCAGGTACAATACATTACTGACTTCACTGAATATGGAAATAAAAAAGACCAGACATAATTTCAGGTCACAGAAAACAACTAGAATGTAACAGCTACAAGACTACAAATAGAGGTTCTTTTTTACTCAAACGGTCATAAATGTATGGAACAGTGTACAGGGGTGGGTGATACATATGAAATCTTAAGAGGTGCTCAGAAATAACCTAGACAAACATATGACAGACTAAGGAATTGAGGGATAAAACCACTGAGAAGTGGGTGATGATTCTTATATGGGCAACTGCCTTTTATCATCTGTAAAATCCAGTATTGTATTTCAAAATGGTCTACTCCCATCAATATAGTTGGGGCAGGCAGCAGCGGGAACCCCAAGCAGCAACAACCCAAAAAGTGCCTTTCCCCTCAGCAGCAGGAGAAAGACCCAGTCAGGTGATGAGTTGGCACTCGCTAGCAGTTGAACTCGGCACTTGTTATTCTTATCTGGACACTTACAGTATACAGGCAGCAGCTGAGGTAGCAATGGTGGGGGAAGGCAAGCCATAAAGAAATGAAGTCAGAGAGTGATTTTTTGTGAAGGGAAGGTTTTATTTTGATTAGTAAGTAAATACAACTGCATGCAGAACCATGTTGAATATGCAGTGTGAGCCTCCCATGTGAAAAACTGGCACATTTCACCATTATAATCCATAGGTTATAACGGTGAATTATAACCAGATTTTCCTATGGGAAAACATTGACCAGTTATTACGTTATGGTTACAAGTATATATGGACATGCAAACATACAACAAAGCCAGCAGAATAAGGCCATTAGGTCTATCTAGTATGCTCGTAATGCAGAGTTCTCAGTATAAGCTCCTGACCCTACCTCCCCAATCTGCCCTTCTCCTCCATTGACCATTATTTCCCCCTTTAACTCTATCTGAGCATCTCTTGAAGCTGCCTGCCATTTTCAACATAATCACCTCTTCTGTAAGTGCATTTCAACCCATCACCACCCTCTCAGTGAAGAAGTGCCTCCTAGCTTCTGTCCTAAACCTCACCTCTCCAACTTGAGACTATGTCCCCCTTGTGTTTCTGTTTCCACTAAGATTGAAGAGATCCCCTTTGTCCACCCTATTTATTCCTTTCAAATACTTGAAGATCTCAGTGATGTCACCTCTCTTTCTCCTTCCTCTAGGGAGTACATGTTCAGTTCCCTCAACCTCTCTGCATACGTTCTACTCTGTTGGCCCATATCATCTTTGTTACCCTCCTTTGGACCATCTTCAGCAGTTTTATGTCATGTCCTTTTAAGGTATGGGTGCCAGCACTGTGCACTGTACTCCAGATGTGGTCTCACTAATGACTTGTACAAGGGCAGTATTATCTCCTGTCACCTGCTGTGGATCCCCTCTGGCAATGCAGCCCCACATTTTATTTGCCTTTGCTGCTGCTTTCCTACATTGCATGGGGCATTTCAGGCCACTAGTAATCATCCCTCCCAAGTCCTTCTCCTACTCTGATGCAGATAACCGGACCCCTCTCATGCTGTACTCAGTCTTTAGGTTGTTGGCTCCAATGCGCATAACTTTCCATTTCTTTGCATTGAAGCCAAGCTGCCAAATCCCATACTACCTCCCTAGCTTTTCCAGATCTTCCTTTAGGACTTGTATCCCATCTGCCATGTCCACCTGCCCACAGAGCTTGGTGTCATCTGTGAATAGCCCAGTTTTGCCCTTAATGTCATTTCCAATATCATTTCTGAAGATATTGAGCAGCAGTGGTCCACATACTGAGCCTTGTGGGACCCCACTGGTGTCCTCCCTGGTGCTGGCAAGCTCTCCTCCCACCGCCAAGCTCAGGGTCCTGTCTCTCAACCAGTTTTCTACCTGCCTGGTCAACATCTTACCAACCCCTAGATCCACCAACTTCCTGAATACCCTTTTGTGAGGTACAGAGTCAAAGACCTAGCTAAAGTCCAGGTAAAGGATATCCACCACTTGGCCCTTGTCCACTGTTTTAGTTACTCAGTCAAAGAAGTCAATGAGATTTGTTTGACATGACCTCCCTCCCATAAAACCATGTTGCATTTCATCCTGGAGACCATGCTTATCTAGATACTCTAGTAAGCTTTCCATAAGTATGGTGTCCATGAGCTTGCACACAATTGAGGTTAAACTGACTGGTCTGTAGTTCTCTGGGTCATCCCTTGGACCACTCTTATGGAGGGGCACTACTTGTGCCTTTCTCCAGCCCTGTGGTACCACACCCAACTCCAGTGATATATTAAACAGGCCAGCCAATGGATTTGCAAGCTCCTCTGCCAGCTCCCTCAGCACCGTTGGTTGTATGCCATCTTGGCCTGGGGATCTATCTATCCTTAGTGCTGGCAACTCTGTCTTAACTCTCATCACCCTGTCCACCTCTATCAACACATCCATTGCACCTGAACTCCCTCTTCTCTCCTACTCCCTAGTGGAACTGTTCCATCTCTCTCTTTCTGGTGAAGACGTAACATAAGTGCTCATTTTGTACCTCTGCTTTGCTCCCATTCTGCTCCACCCACCCATCCCCTTTCCTGAGCCTAACAATCCCATCTTTCTTGTCCCTTTTCTTGCTAGTATTGTGAAAACATACTTTTTTCCCCTTTCTAATTCTGTCAGCTAACTGCAGTTTGTGCTGAGCTTTAGCCTGTTAGACTTCCCTACCTTGTAAGTTCACCTGCTTCACGTGGCCCTCTCTGTCTTCCTCCCTCTGGCTCCTCCTGAATTTCTTGTATACTGACCTCTTATTCTATACTGCTGGGTGACCTCAGTGCTAAAACAACTGGGTTTTTTGGCCCTCAAGTTTTTCCCCTTCACCCTAATGCATTTCCATGTGGCAACTATTATTCTCTCCTTAATGATGGACCATCTTTTGTCCAACATCCTATCCCTTCGGATACTTGCCAGGTGACTCCTTAGCAGCTCACCCATCCTTCTGAAGTTCACCTTTCTAAAACTCAGGATTTTACTCTTAGTGGTTGCCTTTTCCCTGCCCATATCTAATTGGAACCACACCGTAATGGTCAATCCCACCCAGGGACTCCTCAACCTTTATATCCTGGACGTGGTCGCTGTTAGTCAGCACCAGATCAAGGATTGCCCCCTTCCTGGTGGGTTCTGTAATGCCATGAGTCAGGAACCCACTTTGCAGTGTATCTAGGATCAACTGACTCCTGGTGCAGGTTATGGCCATTACCCTCCAATCCACTTTTGGCAGATTGAAGTCTCCCACTATTACCACCTCTCCCTTTCCTGCAGCAGTCAATATTTGTGAGTGTGTCTCTTATCTCCTCTTGGTTGGGTGATCTGTAAGCCATCCCCACCCTCACCTTCCTTCCTCTATTAGACAATAATTGAATCCACACTGTTTCTGCCATCCCTTTTCCAACTCTTTCCTAGAACAGGTTATAGCTTCCTTGATATAAATCATCATCCCTCCCCCTTTCTCTAACTCCATGTCCCTCCTATATACTTTATACACAGGGATCAAGAGATCTCAGTCATGACTGGGTGTTGTCCATGTCTCTGTGAGTGCTGCAATGTCCACTCCTCACTCTGCCAACAGTGCTTGAAGGTCATCCATCTTGTTTGCAAGACTTTGTACATTCAGGGACATCACCTTCCACCTAGAGTCTGAGCCTTCTTCTGTTCCCTCCCTTCTATCTTCCTCATTCTCCACATTTAGCTGTACCCTCCCACCCACCACTGCTACTCTCTTTGTTCTCCCTACACTTCCATCCTTCAGTTCCTCCTACAGGTATGGGGGATCTGCTGACCTCCTCCTTCTGGAGTCATGGGGACTGCAGGCCCACTTGACCACTTCCCCCCAGTAGTTTAAAGTAAGATTTGGTTTATGTACCCCACCAGCTTGTCCTTGAGGACCCTTGACTCCCCACTACTGAGGTAAAGTCTGTCTGGTGTATAAAGTGTTTTGTCTGATCATGTCTTCCCCAACCCCAATACAGTCATATCCTACCTCCAAGCACCACTCCCTCAGCCAGTCATTCACCTCCTCTATCCTTTTCTTTCTGATGGTACTGGCTCTCAGTACTGGCAATACCTCCAAGAATGTTAGATATTTGGCTGCCACTCTGCAGGTCCTCCCTACCACCCTGAGTCTTTCCTGTACTACCCCCACCTACTCTCCAGTTAGGTCATTGGCACCTAGGTGTATAATGAGTATTGGTCCCCCCAAGCTTCCCTTATCAATTCCCCAATTTTTTGGCACACGCTTTCCATTGTCATCCCTGGCATGCAAATCACCTTCCTATATATAATTTGGCCCCACTTCTTTCCCCATTGATGCCTTTAATTATAGAGTTCCCTAGGATCACCACCCTTCCTCCCCCTCCATTCTTGCCTCCCTCTTTGCCTTCCTTGACTGCCATATGCACTACTCACCCACATAACTGGTCCCCATCAGTCATGTTACCAATTCACCCTTAAATTCCCCTCTCTGTGCAAGCCTGACATCCCCACAGCCTCTTTGGTCACCTCTGTCTTACTTTCAACCCCCTCTTCCTGTCCTTTCCTTTCTGGCTATCTATATGGACCCTTTCCTTCTCCCTTCCTCCTGTCATCATATTCCCTCCCTGTCCCTACCTCCTACTTCACATTCCATGTAATCTTTTCCTCTCCGACTGTGACTACATTGTGTGTTCCTACCCTTCTCCTGTCCTACACCCCAACCCCATTATTTTTACGTGACCTCTCTCCCCACTATCTGTTTCCCCTGCTCACGTCCCAGAAGAGAGTGAAAGTTATTCATTAAAGGCACCCCTTTGAATGTCTGCACTCCTGTTGCATCTCCTGTAGTTCTACCCATAAGCCCTACCACATGCTATTCCCCCTCTCTGGGCTCTCCTGATGTATATTGGCGTATATTGACACTTGCATCCTTATGGAGTTTTATGCAGATTTATCTGTCAGAATTGAAAGGATAGGACGTGTGTGAGCAGTTTGTCGGGAGGTGGAAGAAAAGATGTAATAAAGGGTTTGGGTTGCTTCCTTTCTAATACCACCAAGCCAATTTTTGTTTTGCAAGTGGGAACTAATGATATAGAAAGGTAGAACCTACAAGACATTCAAAGGGAATTTGAAAATGTGGGTACATGATTAAAACAACAATGATGTGACTTAATAATTTCTGTATTATTTCCTGTGGCTTGAGCAGGCAAGGCAAGACACATTGAAATAATTTGATTAAACAGCTGGCTAAAAAGGTGGTGTCTTAGGGAAGACTTTTACTTTATGGAAAACTGGGGGACATTTGTAAATAACTCAATTTTTTTTGCTGCTGACAGGCTGCATCTAAACAGAGTAGGAATGAGGTTCTTGGCTCAGAGTACGAACAAAGCTATTGAAAATTATTTAAATTAAAAATTAGGGGGAATGGGGAAGGGGATCATCTAAACAAATGAAGTGGAATAAACAAGGATACAGAGACAGGCCTTCTTGATTAATGCAAGAAGTTTAAGGAACAAAATCAAAGAACTAGATTACATCCTTCATGCTGAAAACATCACCATATGTGCAGTCACTGAAACTTGGAGGGAAGTAAGTACTTGGCACACTGCATCCAAAGGATACTAGTTGTTCCATAAGTCCAGAAGTGATAGAAGGGGCAGTGGGGTGGCAATATTTATTAAAGAGGGTATCAGAACCCATCTTTTCCAGCTCTGACCCTGGTGGTTGCGAGGGCTTCTGATCAGCCCTCCCAAGCAAGATGCTACCCACCCGATTTGACACAGCTTCTCCGGCTCTGACCCTGGTGGTCATAAGGGCATCTGACCAGCCCTCCTATGCAAGCTGCTACCTGCCCGATTTGATACAGCTTCTCCAGCTCTGACTCTGGTGGTCATGAGGGCTTCTGACCAGCCCTCCCATGCAAGCTGCCACCCACCCAATTTGACTCAGCTTCTCCGGTTCCGACCCTGGTGGTCACAAGGTCTTTTGACCAGCACTCCCATGCAAGCTGCTACCTGTCCGATTTGATGCAGCTTCTCCAGCTCCGATCCTGGTGGTCATGAGGGCTTGTGACCAGCCCTCCCATGAAAGCTGCTACCTGCCTGATTTGATGCAGCTTCTCCGGCTCCAACCCTGGTGGTTGTGAGGGCTTCTGACCAGCCCTCCCACGCAAGCTGCTACCCACCCCATTTGACACAGGTACAGACAGCCCTCACCACAGCCCTGACTGAAGCTCCCCGAAGCAGACAAGAACCAGAGTTCTCAGGAGGATTTGTTGTTTGGCCCTGCCGACACTATGTGTCGGCTCCCCACCACCCCCTCCATCACCCTTGGTGATCCAGCTATTATATAGCGTGGTCACATGCAGTTGGAAATCTATCAGCCTACTTCCCCATTTGCAAGCTATCATCTCCTCCCACTAGTAGCCACTGCTCCACCCAATCCTTTTCTAACCCAATTTTCCCAACCTTTTCACCAGGCTGTCCCTATGCTTAGTATTACTCACCAGCACACTCCCCTTGGCTTATCTCCTTCCCTCCATTTACCCCATGGATCAGGCTAGCCCTGCAAAATTGAGTATTCTAGGGAAACACCCTTGCCCTTGTTACCTCCATCGAGACCCCACCTCCGGCTTTAACTTTTTGGTCACTGGTCCAGCAATCCTGTCACCATGCTTATGTGGTGGGTTAATAGCACATAAAGACACCTCCCAGTGCACCCCTGGGTTTTCTTGTAACCCCAACTCCAGCACCTGCAGGACACAGGGGCAACTGCCCTATACCAAGCGATTGCTAATGCTGCTACTTCTTTTATCAGGTGAAATCGAGGCCAACCCAGAGCCACAAACCACCTCCACCCCTCCACATCCACCTCAAGGACTAAAAATACTCCACCTAAATATCCACAGTCTCCTGCCCAAACTAGCCCTGTTGCAACTTACTGCTACATCTTTAAGGTCTGCCATATTGATCATCTCCAAAACATAGCTAAAGCCTCATAACAAGGACAGTGAAATCACTATCCCAGGCTACACAGTCATTCAGCAGGACAATCCCAGTAACAAAAGAGGCAGAGGCTTAGCAATGTAAATATCTTCCTCCCTTCAGTTCACCCCAGTAAATCTCCCTTTGCCCGAGCAGACCATTGGTGCTTTGATGATCAAGATATCCACCCCCCACACCATCCCCATTTATACAGCCAGTACCTACTGCTCCCCTAACTCCTCCCAGTCTTTTATCCAGGATCACCTACATGAATTAAAATCCTGTGCCATGTGGGGTGAGCTCCATATTCTTGGGGACTTCAATTCAAACTGGTTCTCACCAGCCAGCTCCAAGATTCACAACCAGGTGGCTGTACTAAACCTGGCCCAAATGATTTCCGAACCCACCCAACTAAACCTAAAATCACTGAATCACTCCCTCCTAGACTGGTCCCTTACTTCACTCCCACACTGGATAATTGCCTTTGGTCAGTTACCAGACTCCCTAAGTGACCACCACATGATTTACTCAGTCAAGAAAATTTTCAGACCAAAGGCCCCCCCCACCCAAAACCCTCTTCATCCTTGGACCTAAGTGAACTCACAAACACAGACTGGTCATTCATCTCCCAGGCAACCTCCATTGACTTTGCATGGGAGTAATTTAAGGCCAAATTCCTAGCAGCATGGGACTTCAATGCCCCATGCCAATGTACTTGTGTAAGGGGCGCACACCTGCCATGGACCTCAGTCTACATCACAGCTCTCATCAGAGCCAGAGAGCAGGCTTGGAAAGTTCACAAAACCTCTGGCTCCCCCAAGACCCATGCAACATATCACACACTATGCAATGCCTGAACTAGGCAAATCTGGTGGGCTAAAGCCTCATACTTCCTTACCTCCTTCCAATCCACTATTAACCACCTGGCAAAATTCTGGAAGGTGGTAAAATCTCTTTTCTCCCCACCCTCCCAGCCTCCCACCCCAGTTCTAAATCAGGACAACACCACCCTAACAGATCCTCTCACAGTGGCCACATAATTTAACTCCATTTTCACAACTTGCACTTCATCACACTTGGTCACTCTCCCACTGAGCCAGCCAAACACCACTCCCACTTCAAACCCTGCCCAAGATATTCCCCCATCTTCTCCCTCTTTCTCCTTCCATAAGGCCACCCCCTCAGAAGTATTCAATGCACTGATTGCCCTTAACCAATCCAAGGGTAAATGCCCCACTGGTCTAGACTCCAAAATGCTATACCTCACTGCCTCTGCCATCGCAATCCCCCTGGCTTCCCTCTTTAACTGCTCTTTCACCCTGGCATCCATCCCATCCAAGTGGAAGCAAGCAACGGTCATTTCTCTACTCAAAGGGGGTGACCCCTCTGCCCCTGGAAACTACTACCCCATTTCCCTCCTCCCCATTCTGGCAAAACTCCAGGACCACCTTGCCCTCTCTCAACTTACTTCCTTTCTCAACTCCTCCTCTTTTTCACCCCCTACCAGTCTGGCTTTAGGAAGTCCCACTCCACCGCCACTTCCCTACTCCATTTCACAGACTCCATTCTCACTGAAATGGATAAAGGCCACATTACCTTGGCCATCTTTGTCAATCTAGCTAAGGCATTCAGCACTGTGTCTCATTCTCTCCTCCTGCACAAGCTCTCTCTTGCTGGGCTCTCCACCAGGGCTACCAGCTGGTTCCACACTTATCTAATAGGCAGATCCCAATCAGTTAAAATTGGCTGCTCCACATCGTCTCCACTCCCAGTCACCACTGGTGTACCCCAAGGGTTGGTCCTTGGCCCGCTCTTGTTCTCTATCTTCCTAAATGAGCTGACCATGGCCTGTCCCCACACATCCATCCACATGTATGTGGACAACACAGTTCTGTATACATCTGGCCCCAAGCCTTCTGATGTGGCAACTAGACTGCAGCAGGACTTCAAGGATGTTCAGCTCTGGTTTTGTTCAAATCAGCTTTTTCTCAATGCCAGGAAGACTGCCTCAATGACCTTCAGCACAAGGCAGAGACTCTCTTGGCTCCCCACCACCCCTCCTTCCACAACCTGGATGGGACCTTTCTAGAGGATTGCTCCTCATTTAGATACCTCAAGATCTGGCTGGACCAGCACCTTGACTTTTCTGCACATGTTGATGCCATGCACAAAAAGCCCCACCTCAAGTTGGGTGCCCTATGCTACAACTGTGGGTGCATCCCACTACCAACCCACTGCACATTTGTGCAGAAAATGATACTCCCTATTTTTGACTATGGGGATGTAGTCTACAGTGCTGCTCCCAAGTCCACCCTAGCCAGACTGGACCCCCTCTTCCACTCTTTCTGTTGTTTTGCTCTTGACTGCCCTCCCGATGCACTGCTGTGACCTCTGCAAAGCCCTTGATTTTCCATTGCTTCATGATTGCAGACTGTTACAGTGTGCTAGTATTCTGGCAAGGTTCTGGCACAAATCTCTACCCCAGTACCTCACCTCAGTCCTAACAGCCCAGGCTCCACCTGTGTACACACTCAGGAATATAGACTCCCACCTCATGTCTGTACTGCAAATGTCCACCATTGCTGGCCAGGCAGCTTTTAGACATTGCATGCCCAAACTGTGGAACTCCCTTCTTGTGTATATCCAGCACATGCTCCACTTTGCCTCTCCTCAACACCATCATCATTGCCCATTTCTCCACTCCCTGTGGCTATGGCTAATGTCTCAGTCTGAGTGACGAGGCTCAGGTAAATGTTGCTAATCTTTTACAATTTTTTTTTTAATTTTGTGTTGTGGCTTTCTGTCACTCTGCTAGCTCTAAAAGCTCAGTTTGTAATTTGCTGCTGTAATGTGTATGTGTGTTTAGACCCTAATCATAATCTTTAAATGTTTAATTCTAATCTGATTGTACAATTTGTAAATTTCAGTTACTGTTCTGGAAACTCCATGTTTTGCAACTGCTAGTCTGCACAAGGTAGCCAAATAGTTATGCAGTATGTCTGTCTCCAGTCTAATTGCACTGTTTTGTTTTGTCCATGCTTCTCTCTGCCCCCCTCACCCAGGTCGCATCTGGAATCGAGCAGTACTCTGCTCAGTATGCCTTCCTGGTTAAACTCTTACATAAATAAATAAATAAATGACAAGATCATCTTAGGGGTTTGTTATAGACCCCCAGATCAACAGGTGCATGCTGCTCATCATTTCCTAAATATAATAAAAAATCAATAAATAGGGACTAAGATAATTTCATTAGAGACTTTAATTTCCCTGTTATTGATTGGCACTGTAAAAAAGGGTAATACCCATTAGTGGTTCAGTTTCTAGATATTCTAGACACTCTTTGTTCTAGAAAACTATGTAAGACCTACACAAGAGGTGAGCACATCCTTTACTTGGTCCTTAGTAATATGGAGGATGTTTTGTTTAACTTCGGTGAGGGAGCCCCTGTCTGGAAGTGATCACTTTATGGTCCAGTTTTCTATAACAACAAGGAGATCAAATTGGGGGGATATTACAACTGTCAGATGCTTTAATAGTGTGAATTATTAGGCCATCTGTCAGTACCTCAGTACCTGGGATTGGCAAGCAGAATTTTCAGGAATACCTGTAGCAACAAAATGGGAAATCTTCAAAACTAAAATATTGACTTGTGAGACCACTTTTATTTCTCAAAAAAGGAAATATCACTGTATGGGTAAGATTCTAGTCTGGTTCACTAACAATATAAACAAAATCTGGTCAGAGCCAGTCTGGTTGCTAATACATTAACTTGATAAGGGTGTTTCATAGTCTTAGATGTAAAGATGAATTGCTGTAGTCAGCTCCGTGTGTAAATTTCATTTTTGGCAAAGGTAGTTCATTTATCTGGTTGATCCTGTGTTTCCCACATTTAAAATGTGAGTGGCAAGTGTGTGTTGTACTATGTGGGGAAGAAGAGGGTGCTCCACACCAAGGACTTCAAATAATGGCAGAAGGAATGATGCAGGAAGGAGATATATGTCTACACTGGGGACTGTGGGCCAACCTAGAAGGATAAGAACCTATACCGAGGTGATAGCCTTCTTTCATCCAGGAGGCAACCACAGTCCTCAATGGACAATTCAAATGTTACTTTGATGGAAATTTAAAGTAGTGGGGGGTGATGGAAGAAATAGAGGAGGCAGAAAGTGGGCCACCCCACACCACAAGCTGAGATAGAGAGTAGGGAGATCCCAAGGGGAGAAAGTCCCACTAGGATGCAAGTTATTTAAGGAAGCAGGGTGGTAGCAAAGGAAAAAGGGGGGAAAGGAGCAGTCAAAGGAGAAAGGTGTGGAAGTAGAAACAACTGGAAAAAGGAGAAAGTGGTAAGAAGAGAGGCGAGGACTGTCAACATGATGCAAGGTCTGCATCAGAAGCCCTATGAGGAGAGACTGAAAGAGTTCAGTATGAATACCCTGGAGGAGAGGAGGGAGAGTGGTAATATTATGGAGACCTTTAAATACCTCTTGGGGGTTAATGAGGTACAGGAGGGAGATATGCTTCTGAGGAAAAGGTGCTCTAGAACAAGAGATCATGATATGAAGCTGGAAGGAGGTAGATTCAGGAGAGATGTGAGGAAGTAGTTCTTCACAGAAAGGGTGATGGATTCTTTCACAGCATTCCATTGGAGGCATTGGGGGTGAAACCAGTGGTGGGTTTCAAAAATACCTGGGATAAGCACAAAGGGATCCTAAGAGGAGGGAAGAGGGTGGAAGAGACGGTGCCGTAGGGCAAGTTGGGTCTGCAGCAAAAGTGATCATAATTAAAAATGGGCAGACTAGATGGGTCCAGTGGTCATTATCTGCCATCAGTGTCTATGTTTAGGCATCCCCCTTTAGAAAAATACTAGACCATTCACCCCTCCCTGGGTTTTGTGTCCTAATTCAGCCCAGTAGGGAAAAGGGTTAATTCTTCTCAGCATTCTAGTGGAGCCCCCTGTGAGTCAGGAGGTCACCACGGGTGTGTGTGGGGGGGAGGATAAAGCCTAGCAGTTTAGGTGGGAGGGGGAGTTCTGGTTGGAGAAGTGAGTGACGAGGGAGTGAGTGTGAGTCAGGGCTGGGAGGGAGCAATTGCCCGCTCTGCCACCCAGCTGGTGGCACTCAGGGGGACACAGAGGAAGAAGTGGCAGCCAGTAGCCACAAGCTGCACAGTATCTTGGAATCACTGAGCACCCTGGCAGCCAGTGCCAATTTGTGTTGGGATCAGGTGGATAAGAATGTGGCAGGGAGTGTGCTGTCCAGATAGCAAGTTGCCTTGGAGCTCCATGGGACATGGCCCCCCCTTCCCAGGTCAGGGACAGTTGCTGTCAGTTCTGGGAAAGGACACAGGTGTGATGAGGGAACCTACAAATCCCCATGCCATGAGGATTGCATGTTCTGAGGGGTACCCACTGAGCCAGTGCAGGGGGAGAGAGAGAGAGAGAGAGAGAGAGAGAGAGATGGGGATCATTGAGAGTTTGGATGCCTGTGAAGAATAATGGGCTGTTAGGCACTATGAAGTGTTTTGGGACTTGTGCTGCCTTCAAACTTTTGTGACCATAGTGGTCCCAAGTTGATGCTGCCCTAAAGACTATGAAACTGTGAGATCTCCTCAGTCCAGGTGAAAGCTGAATATGTTTCCCAATAATTACCTGATACTCCCCGGAGTTATGTATGAATATGTTTAATGAATTTGGAATCCTTGTTGTTCCTTTTAAGTCCTTAACCTATTGTTTTCATCCAGCACCAGCAAGGAAAAGGGACCCTGTGTGTGACATCTGGGTCTGGGTAATGTGGCCACTGGAGGTGTTTCTGCTGCTGTGGGTGCCCCCTTCCTAAGACATATTCCATCCATATCCCCTAGACACAGGGAGGGAGGGCTACATTTCTATATATGACAGGTTATGTGATTCAAATGGATAAGGCACACAGCTCTTAACAGTTTTGCACTCACACTGTCGGTTTACATAGCAAGTTTAGATACACATGTGTGTGGTGGTTGTTGGGGGGGAGTAAGGAGATGTGGGTTGAGGATCAAATGAAACTAAAAACAAACAAATTAAATGACTGTGCCTTATATTGTAGTACTATGCACTTCATCAAGCCCAGCAGTGATGAACATTGCATACATATTCTGTTGGTAACAGTCAGTGATTTAAGAAATATATAACTTTTTTATCCATGCCATTAGCCACTATTCAGTGAACATGGTATGCTTTATTTGTAAAAAGCTGGGAAATAATTTAAAAGTTTAAATTGACAAAAAAGTCAATTAAGTTATCATGTTTGGTCAACTTCACTTTTCACCATTTCCCTGTTAAGTCTGGTTCCTAGAGAAAGCGAGAGAGAGAGAAAGAGAGGAAGAATGATGGAGCTCTGTTTACCATTAAATCTTAGATTGGCCCTGAAAAGGTTAATAAACCCTACAGACATCAGTAAATCATTGTACACTGTCCACACACACACACACACACACACACACACACACACTTGAGAAACAGAGAGAGAGAGAGAGAAGTGTAATTTAAATATCTGCTGGAGCAATGCAGTCTCATTACAAACTCAGTTTTGACCAACAGGGCATTGTTTAGATAAAAATGTGTAAAAAGAGGGTTTAGGTGTCCTAAGAGAGAGAGAGAGGAGGAATGGTGGAGCTCTGTTTCTAATTCAGCCTTAGATCGGTCATGAAAGGGTTAACAATCCCTACAGACAGAAATAAATAATTATTCACTGCCCCCCCCACACACACACACAATTGGCAGACAGAGAGAGAGAGAGAGAGAGAGAGAGAGGAGAAGTGTAATTTGAATCTCTGCTTGACCAATGCAGTCTCATTACAAACTCAGTTTTGACCAACAGGCAGTGGTGTAGTGCTAAATTTAGAAGTGTAGGGCCTCCGTGAACTACAATGTCCTCAACCCCCCCACAGGACAGTGGCCCCAGAAGCTATCAGGTTTTAGATGCATTCTGTACATTTTGAGGTTCATTTTGATACCATTTGGCTGCTTTTAGCCCACATAAATATCTGCAGCCTCCCTTCTAAGTTCCCCAAGCTTGAGGCATGGGTAGCTCTATACAAACCGCAAGTC
Source organism: Neoceratodus forsteri (assembly GCA_016271365.2). Classification (NCBI taxonomy): domain Eukaryota; kingdom Metazoa; phylum Chordata; order Ceratodontiformes; family Ceratodontidae; genus Neoceratodus; species Neoceratodus forsteri. The sequence goes on from CM028131.1 coordinate 1,072,487,191, forward strand.
TTAGGTCTCTCTAAAACCTGGTTAAAGCTCACCCAGCCAGACTCCCATTTTCAACTACAAGGGTAACCACTCCTGCTCCAGGACAGGCCAGACAGAAAGAGGAGTGAGTGTGTTGTACTGTACGTGCAGAAGCATATTACTGCCATCACCACCAGCTGCTCAACCCTTCCCTCCCCAAGCAATCTGAAGTGTCTGCTGCTACAACCCACCTTCAGGAGGCATTACAGGACTATCCAACTTCCTGGATGGCGCAGGGGATGAAACCCCCTCAAGTGATTTGGTCACGATTGGAGACATCATCCTACACTGACTGGATGCCTGTGCCCCAGATTATGCTAGCATGCTAAAGGAACACAATCTGGAACAAGTTATCTCCTCCCCCACCAGGCACAATGTCTACTCACTTAACCACTCTCTCACTGATTGGGTGGCCACAAACCATGCTGACTTGGTCCTCCAGGCTGGCACAATGGCTGACTCAATCAGCGATCACACCCCAGTCTGCACCATACTGTCTTCCAAAATGAGCCACCCTCCATATAAGCTCCAAACATTCAGAATGTTTGACCATCAGGACCCATCGCCGCTCCTCAGAGAGGTCTGGGCAGCAAACTGGTCTGCTCTCTACTGCCACAACAACATCTCTGAGGCAGTCACTCTCTTTACCTCCACCCTCACTCAAATCCAGGATACACACTTCCCCCTCAAAACCAGAAGGCTTAGAGGAGGTTGCACCCGCTGGCTATCCAAGGAACTGCTGGCACAAATGAAAGACTAAGACTGTAAGTGGAAGGAGTAAAAAGCATCCCTCTCCCCCCCAACTCTGGAATGTATAGAGACAGCTGTGCAACTCCTGCAAGCAGACAGCCAAGCTGCTAAAGCGTAAATATTATCTAAATCAACAAATCAACAACCTTGGTAACCACCAACATTTCTGGGTCACCATTGGTTCTCTCCTAAACCCAAAAAATAGCAGGCAGATAATGTAGCACTTATGCCCCTCTGGTCTCATCTCTGACCTAACTGATATTGCAAAGACTTTCAACTTAAAATTGTCAGACTTATCCCACTATCTTAGCAAGCTCTCCACCCAGTCCTCCCTCCCCGAAACCACCAATGAAACAACTCACCCTCCTTCTCACCACCTTGCCCCTTCCTTTTCATTTCAGGACCATCAGGCATACGGACACTGCCAAGCTACTAAAATCCCTACCAGCCAAAGGAAGCCCTGGCAGCAATGGTCTGTACCCTGCATTTCTAAAACTCATCTCTCCTGCAATTGTAAAACCACTCACTTTCATCCTCAATCTCGTCCTCATCACTGTTGCTGTACCCAACTCCTGGAAACACTCTAACATCGTACCGATCTTCAAAGCTGGCAATCCCCTATCCCCAACAACTATCAACCCATTTCCCTCCTCCCGACCTGAGCAAGCTGCTTGAAAAATCCATACACTCTCAGCTAACAGAGCACCTGGAAAAGTACAGCCTCCTATGCCCCCTTCAACATGGCTTCTGTAAGCAATATAGTACCTCCTCTACCCTGGCCCTCTTTTCCGATCATGTTCTAAGAAGTATGGACCAGGGCCAACCCACAGGCATGGTCATTGATCTGTCAAAGGTGTTTGACCTTGTTGACCACTACCTCCTCCACTCAACCCTGCTTCGCTTTGGCTGCTCCCTAGAAGCTACTGCCTGGTTCCTCAACTATCTTTCAAACAGGACTCAGTTAGTTATCATTGGCAAGGCTTCCTCTGCTCCCCTTCCTGTACTCACTGAAGTTCCCCAGGGCTCCATTCTCGGAGCACTGCTCTTTTCCATGTTTATTAATACACTCCCCAATGACAGCCTCAACTGTAAAGCTCTTTTCTACTCTGACGATTTGGTCATCTATCAAAATGACAAACCTAATGACTCAATCTCATCCACCCTCATACAAAACTACACATCCGCCCATCATTGGTTCCTTTCAAACAAGCTCCTAGTCAGTGAAAAAAGAATAAATCTATGCTGTTTGGTTCCAAACCCTTCCTATCCAAAGCCACCAAAGCCAACTCCTCCCTTTTAGTTCTCACCCGTGCTGGTCCTCCCCTTGAAATTGTCACATCCTTCAAATATGTAGGTGTTACCCTTGACCCCTCCCTTTCTTTCTCAGAACATGTCAACCATATGGTGCACTGGATCCATCAGAAGCTATGCACCGCATACAACCACAAACATTACCTATCTGCCGAAGTGTGCATGGCCATTGCACATGGCAGCCTACTTCCCCTCCTTGACTACTGCTCCCCAGTTTACTCGCACCTATCCACCACCCTGCACAAGTGGCTAAACTCGACATATAACTGTCGAGTCATCCTTCAAGCACCTTATCGCTCCCACCATTGATCACTCTGCCAGTCACTTGGGTGGCTCAGTCTAGAAGGTCGCTTTGACTATGCGATGGGCTGTCTGGTGGACAACTCCCTCAGAAACCAACATATGTCCCTTTACTCACCCCTCTTGACAGGTAGAGTGGTCCATAGGAATCTCAGAGAATCCTCATTCCCCCCACTAGAAGTATCCCATGCCTGCACCACCACGGGAACCCGAGCTTTCTCAGTCACAGCACCCTCCCAATGGAACAAGCTCCCCCTGTCTGTTTGCAAGTCCCCCCCACCTTGCTTTTAAACATAACCTAAAGACCTGGCTCCTCACTGCTGCAAAATGTCACTGTTCCGTACTGCAACGCTAGGATCTTCAACTCTACTATGATCTAACAGCACTCAGACTTTCACCTGATGTCCTACAGCACTTATATTCCCCCTTGTGCCCCCAGTAGCCTGCTCCTTTTCCCACATCTCTCCTTCCTGCCCCACTCCTAAGCCTACCTCTGCCCTCTTTCCTCCTGTCTTGCCCCTTTGATGTTTTAAACTGTGATTGTTTTTCTATTTGAATTTTTATTACAGCAACTGTTTTTTCTCACTTGTACTTGAATTTGGCCATGTACCTGTATACCATTACTGCTTGTGTCTTGCACCGTCTGTATTTTGGCAATGCTTATGTACATACTGATATAGCATTACCTGTCTACCCTTTCTGCGCATTGTAATTGCATTACCACTGTTATCTCTCTCCACCCTTGCCACCAGCTGTTGGGTGTGCACATATTGTATCTTGCAATTGACTGTTTGTACCTGTACCTATTTTTTGCCACCTTGTGACCCGGGTCATGACTGAAAATGGTCCTCTGGATCAGTGCACCTACCCAGTCACCAAAGACATAAATAAATAAATAAATACATTTTAAAGCCTTCTTTGACTTGTTGCAAACTAATATCACTATCAAAATACAGTAGATTATGCTTAAGTGCACACCGAATTTGGCAGGCCAAAATCTGCACTTAAACAGAATTTGTGTTAAACTGAAATTACATTGTTAATATAGGGCCAGCACATAAAAAGATGTAAACACTAGTTTAAGTCATAATTGTCTTTAATCCCTATATGTCATACACTGGAACCACAACACCATCAAGCACTCCAGCACAACACAAATGGGACAGCTCACCTGCAAGGGTGCACAGTCAACAGTAACAGATGATGACCTAATGCCAAACACATCCCATGGCATGTACACAACCCAGTCACATGGCAAAGGCAGGGGCAATGCCAGTGATAGGATCATCCCACCCTAAACACCCACTCAAAAGTCATCCCAATCACCAAAACCAAAAAACATAAATGACCTAATTCCTCATCCGAATGCAGCACAGGCTTTAATGCTGAAGAATTGCCATCCACCATCAAATGCATGTGAACTTCACTTGATGGGTTCCATGCTCAGTCACAGCGGGGGTATGGGATGCTGGTGGCAAGGGGCAAGCCGGGGGGAAAGAAGAGAGATCACTTAAGCCACTGGATGCAGCCAGCCCAACCCCTCACCATCTGAGAAGGCCATTTTATACAAACAAAATTATTAATACAAAACAGCACACTTACCTCACTGTTCCTTTTATGATAAAGCCAGGCTGGTTATTAATTCATATTGTTTTGTAGGCACCAACCGTCTAACTCACTCGGTCCTGGCCAAGTCCCGACTCTCGACTTGTGAGAATTAGTCCCTCACAGGCTCACATGGCATGACTATTCAGCTGCTCCCTGCTCATACTCCGCATAGTATTAGCAGCACCTCCAGTCACACAGGTACAGCTAACCACTCACTGGGTTAGAGTATTTCTGCAGGACATTCCCTAGATTGCAGATCCATCTTTCACATGAACAAAAAGTACCAACTTCAAGACGAGAACAAAGTTATCACTGCCAGGTTATTAAGTTACTAATCCTTCTTGGAGAAGACATTTAAACATGCACTACTGCTTTGCCACTTAAATACTGTATGTCAATTCAATAAATAAGTCCACTATACTGCTGTATCCTAGAAAAATACTTAGTAAAAGATGGACCCCACTGAAAATGAGAAATTGCCTCTCACTTGGGCTATTCTGGGTAAATGTATTATAAAATGAGTAAAAGGAGGACCCCATTGAATAAAAAGATCTTGCATCTCCACTGCACTATCCTTGGTAAATACAGTGTAAAAACTGGGTCAAACAGAATCCTGTTGCAAACAAGATATTACATCTCAGGTGGGCTATCCTATGTAAATATATTGTAAAACTGTAAAAGCAGAACCCTACAGCAGAACCCCAGCTGGGGCTTGTGCACTACAGGGCGCCATTTTGAGTTACCTTACTACGATCCAGCAATGCCATGCTGCAGCGGCCTCAGGGCACCAAACTGGAGTCAGATTGAGTTGGTTAACCTTGTGGCCCTTATGGAGCCACACACAGGCAGCCTGTTTGGGCAGGTGCCCCCTGATTAGGCCATGGACGGAGGTGTGGCAGGAGGTGGCGGATGGGCTGGAGGAGGCCACTGGTCTCCAGTGCACCAGTGAACAGTGCTGCCACCACTATGGGGGCCTGCAGTGGAGGGACCAGAGAGGCTCCAGGCACTGCAGGTATGTCTCCGGAGGGGTGCCATGCCATGGCCAGGTAAGTGTGCATCTCACGTGTCTGTGCCCAACCAGTGTTCTGTGGGGCCAGCAGGGTGGCACACCATGCTGTGCGGAGGGCACTGAGGTTACGTGCCCTATAGCCCGGGGTGGCACACCATGTGTGTGCTGCTCCAATGCACTGGAGCTGTGCTGGGCTGGAGACCACGGTCAGGTAGGGAGGGGCATTTGGTGATGCCAGGTACTGATGTGTTCATCTCTACATTACCTTCCTAGGCCCTGAGGACAGAAGGAGAGCCTGACTGGCAGGCGCTGTGGGTGGGCTAGGGTGGGCCACAGCGCTGTCGAGGGGGTGCCTGGTGGTGGCTTCCAGATGGGTGGCAGCCCATCACTGCATGGTAGGTCCAGCAGCATCTGGGGCAGGGGTGCTGACTGGTGTGATGGCGGCATTAATGCAACTGTATTCCTTTTCAGCTCCAGAGCGCCTGCATGCAGTGGCAGGGATGGGGGTGTCCACCATGGGGGCGATCCTGGACCTGGAGAACCATACATCCACCTCCACCGGTGTCTAGGGGCCAGATTGGATGCAGGCCAACACCACTGTCTGGCTGGATGCCCGTGGCATGGTTGTGGATGAGGCCCTGGCTGTATTCCAGCATGGTGCCAGCCATGGCGTACAGTATGCCAAGACACAGATCTGGACGGGGTCTGACACTGATGACAATGAGACCATCGTCCTGGTCAGTGATGTTGCCATCAAGGAGAGGCACCCATACCACTCATCCACCATGGCAGTGCAGACGGTGCCCTGGTGGTGACTGTCCAACCACTGGCCACCACCCCCGGTGTCGCTGTGGGCATCAGTGGTGCGGTGCCGGCTGATGATGGTGGTGACAGTGGTGGTGGAGAAGTTGCACAGGCACTGCCCAGTGCACAGTGGCAAGTGGGGCAGTGGCAGCAGTTGGATGGGGATGTTGGGGAGCCGGGTGCAGCCCCTGCCGATGGTGCGCCGGTGAATGTGCAGTGCCCACCTGCATGGAGGGCTGGTCACCGGGGTTGAATACCACCCATGGGTCGGTGCATCACCCAGCCGCCCCTGGGTGCTGACCCTTTGCCCGAGCACACCCGTCTGCTGCAGGCCTCTGTGGAGCAACAGGTGCTGGTCATGGCAGGGGTGTGTGCACTCCATGCCAAGATGCGCCAGGCTGCAGAGCAGCATGACAGGTTCTTTGCGTAGCTCCTGGCTGACAGCAATAGTATGCAGGTGGACATGACCACAGCCCTGGATTGGCTTACCGCTGTGGTCATGGCTGGCCTAGCACCAGTGTCCACCATTGTGGATGGCCATCCACCGCAGACCCCGCGGAGTGCATTCTCCACCCTTCGGTCATGGCATTGAGTGACCCCCTCAGTGTCAATGCCGGGATCTGCTGTGGGCATTCCGGGCATGCCTGGGGCGGGCATGTTCAGGAGCCTGCAGACCCCCGCAAGGACTCAGTTGCATTCCCACAGTAACACCCCTGGGGCACCGTCACAGACACCCCTGTGGCCGTCACACAGCCTGGGTCTTCAGGGTAGTCTCAGCGGGGCCGTCCCCATGTCTGCTGTGGCCGTGTGACTGCATGGCAGTCCTGAACCACCCACCTCTCTGTCCACTGTCTGCTGCCACCCTGTGTGCAAATTGGTGTGGCATGTGCATTCCACAGACATGGCATCCGTGGTTGTCACCGCACACAGGCCCTGTGCACACCAGCCCGGATGCTGGCCATTGTGGTGTGTGCATGATGATGCCAGTATAGTGCCAGCTGCTACTGTGCACCGGTGCTCAGCGTCTGGCACATGCCTGGTGCCAGCATCTGGGCGTGTGCCTGCAGGTGCCTGTGTGCATGTGTGTGCGTGCGGGGGTGTGTGTGGGTGGAGTGTGCTGTGTTCTGTGTTTCTGCAGCGTCCCGACCCTCACCAGTCCATGCTTCCCTCCAGCCACTACTGTCACACGGCTCGCCCAACCATGCCTGTGCTCTGTGCTAAAGTCACTATTCCATGCATAGGGACATGTTCACCTGCCTACATGCACTGTAGTGCTTCTCTGCAATCATGTCCCGTTACCGCTGGGCCATCCTGTGCAGCCAGGGTTCCCTTCACCTGGGGGGGGCTGCTCACCACCATATGGCCTGGTGGCCACGTCGTCCCCACTGCTGTTCCCCTCTTCAACCTCGACAGCTATCCCACAGTCAGTGGTCATGCTGTGTAGTATACAGCAGGCCAGGATTAGGCCACAGGTCTTTGAGGGGCTGTACTGTAGGGCACTGCCAGACCTGTCCAGGCAACAGAACTGTGCCTTCAGCAGCCCAAACACAGGCTCGATGATGTTCCGTGTGCTGGCATGTGCCTCATTGTATCGCTCCTGCACTGGGGTCGATGGGTGCTGGTATGGGGTGAGCAGCCAGGCCCAGAGTGGGTAGCCACTGTCACCTGTGTGGAAAGTTATATGGTTAGCATGGTGGACTCTGATGCTGCAACCCCCATCCTTCCTGGCCGCACCCTGCAGTGCCCCTACCCTGGCAGCCCCCACACCTTGCCCTGTTGTGCCAGGCTGCCCATATGCACAGCATACTCACCTACTAGGTGGCCAGTGGGGATGTCCCCACTCTCAAACCTGTGGCACAGTGCTGAGCTGTGCCAGATGAAGGCATTGTGTGCTCCCCCAGGGTGTGTGGCACAGACATTGATTATGTGTCCCCTGGCATCGCACACCACCTGGCAGTTGACACTGGGGTAGCCCTTTCTGTTGATGTAGGCTACCCCCTCCAGGCCAGGTGGTGTGCAGATGCTGATGTGGGTGCAGTCAATGGCACCTAGCACACCAAGCTAACGTGCTACCCTGTGGAACTCCTGCATGTTTGCTGTCTGCTCTGCCTGTGTGCTGGGGAAGTGGATGTACTCCACAGCATGTGGCAGCAGTGCGTTGAGGTATTGTATAAGGAGCCATGACACAGCCATCTGGGTTATGCCTGTGGTGTTCCCTGTTGGTCTCTGGAAGGTACCTGTGTCGAGCAGGCACATGACAGCCATGGCTTTTGTCTCCACAGTCAGGGCATGGCTCTGTCTAGTGGGTGCCTGCATCTCATCACTGCACAGCTTGCAGAGCTGCCTCAGAATTGCCCGGTTCAGGCAGTATGAGCCCACAATCTCTGTATAACTGTATCGTTTGAAGGTGGTGTGGGTACGGTACCACCTGTTCCAGGTGTACCACCAATGGGCCCTTCCACGGCTGCACCGATCAGCCTCCTGCCTCCTCACACCCCTCATTACCACCTCCATCTGGAAGATGGCACTGGCCATGGCCTCAGTTGTCCTGACCCCCCTGGGAAGCAAGCCCCTCGGGTCTCCCCAGCTGTGTGCTGCTGTGTGTGCAGTTGTACTGGGTGCACACCTTTGTCTTTTGTTCCTGGCTGCAGCCTGTGGCCTCTGCCTCCCACCTGTCTGGGCACCTGTGCTGTCCCTTCTGTGCTAGGAGTCACGGGCACACACTCTGGCTGTTGCCTCCCTGACTGTCTCTCACACACACACACACATGACAACTCTCTCACTCCGTCTCACTCCTTCACTGCCTCTGTTCCTGTCTTGCACCCCTCCTGCTGTTCAGCCTGGCCACTGTGTCTCTCACTCCTGCTCTCCTCTGACACAAGCATCCTTCTCCTGATTGCTCCCTCTTTTTATGAGCTCATGTGTGCTCTGCACATTTCCCATTTGCTCCACGCTTTCGCCATTTGTCAGGTGTTGAATATCGCACTGTGCTAGATATTCATGGCTACACCCCCTGCACTTGTGCATGCATGCATTACCATTGCACATTGGCGCATGGCAAATTGCGCTGTGCAGTTGCTGTGATGGAATATCACTCTCTGGTGCATTTTCATAGTTGTGCTGGCGCAACTCTGTTGTGCATTGTGTAACTGCTTTGAATATCCCACCCTATTTATCCAGTTATTTTCTCTAATAGTTTGATTGTGCTCAAATGCTGATTTTATGAGTCTTTGTGGTTATTCCTGTAATGTTTATGGTTCGGATGTAAATGCTGTGCTATTGTTTTATATATTGTACAGTGCTCAAAGCCTAAGGGAATGAGGGCTTTATAAATAAAGTTTGCTTTGCTTCCTGAAAATGTAAGCATAAACAGTACAGTTACTGTATATATTTGCACACCTACAGCAGTGTCAATACCAGGATCTGAAATCCTTTTAGTGGTCTGCTGTTAGGGATCTAGCCAGCAGTAAGAAGACTGTGCATATTGTAAGCATTAATGTGGTGCTCTCTGAAACCCATGTATTGAGGCTTTTCGTCCATGACCTCTGAATTCAGTGAACTTGGGAGATTATATACTGTTTGTACTGTAGCTGTAGTTGCAGGAGGCTGTGTGTAAATAAAATGTACAGTAGCACTGGCAACAGAGTTCAGAGCGCCCCTTTTTTTTCATCCAATAGGAAACCTCTGCTCTAACCCCACTGTATCCTTTGAATATAAAATAGATGCCCTTTACAGTGCTGCAAACATGTACCTCTAGAAAATGGCATGCACTAATATGGGGTGATAACATATCTCATAACATTGTCTTTATTAAAAAAGAAATCAGACACAAGCCTGCACATCATGTTCTGAATAGACTGATTCATTAACTGGAGACGTTTTCAGAGTCTAGTTTAATGGAGTGTACAACAATGGTAGAGCCAAGGTTCTTCTGAGAAAATCAGCAAACAGTAAAAGTTAACAATACCATCACACCATCAAATTACTTCAAACCCACTTTATTTGATAAAAGTGAGTATAAGTTAGCTACAGGATACAAAATCATAGTCGTGGAAAGCCAATACAATAAGAAGACTCCATTGCTCACAAATCCCCATTTTGCACAATCACTGCCACCTGCAGAAGCACGGTGGTCTGTAACCCTGAGGGTTTTGAGAGTAGGGAGTCTTGTTATTGTTCTAACTTAGACTTCTTTTTATAAAATAATGGAGTTAGTATGTCATTCAGTGGTGTGCTGGTGCCTTGACCATTTGGTTACCTGCTGTTCATTTTTCATCGAGTACTGCAATTTTCTCAGAGAAGCCACTCCACACTGTGGTATGAGAAAATCTAGAATGCAAGAGAAAAGTTCCTCTCAGTCACTTGCTTTGGAGTATTGTACTTTCACATCAGCAGGCAATGAAGAAATACAGTAAGTGTTTTACAGTCTTAAATGCCAAATAATCTACACCACAAAGTTCAGCACATAATGTCCTGGCTGTTTCAAGTCTCTCCCTTGGTCTCACTCCCCAACTCCCAGGCAAAGAGGCTTATAGGGGCTCTGGATCCAATTAAATTGAATATTCTTATAATTCTCATGGAGGAATAATGCAACAGATCCTTTAACATGTCATCTATTAATTACAAATCAAGCCCCTGGTACTTTAACTCATCATATAATTAATTACAAATCTAGTCCCTGGCCCATGAACTTATCATCCAATTAACTGCTGGTGCCAGGAGCTTGTCACAATATGGGCTTCAGTCTGTATAACGCATTTCCATTTAACCTGATAACAAGACTAATGTGGTTTCTCTCAACTTAATGTCAGTCTGGTAGTCAGTGGTCAAGAAAGGTTCCCCATGCGGAACCTGAAGGATTTATGCACTCTATCCTGAACAGTGTTAGATGATCTTCTAAAACAGGTAGAAAGTGATACTTCTTCCTGGCAGGTCTATACAGTCTATGACTACCTGCAGAGAAGGAGGCACTATAATAAATCCTTTATCAGTTCTACTCAACCTCAGTCTCCTCTGGTGCTTGCCCAGCAAGAATGCTGCTCTGAAGAGACTTTGATCACTTTTAGCACTTTAAAGTTATGCTGCAGAAATTGTTTTTGCAAGGAACACACACTCAGCATGTCCAGGTTGTTGGAAAGCCACATGACTGGTTGAGCCAATCATAGAAAAATAGACAATACATAGAAACATAGAATTTGACAGCAGATAAGGATTGCAGCTTGGCCCTTCCAGTCTACCCATTTCCCTACCTAATAGATAAGCTGCAGATCCTAGTTAACCCATAGCCTATTTTCTCCTACCCCAACCCCCTAGAATTTTCTTATGACTGTCCCATGCATTCTTGAATTCCACCACTGTTTTTGAGTCCACAACCTCTTCAGAAAGGCTGTTCCATGCATCTACAACCCTCTCCATGAAAAAATACTTCCTCACATTACCTCTGAGCCGTCCCCCCTCTATCTTCAAATTGTGCCCCCTTATTCTTGCAAACCTCTTTTTCTGAAAGATGCTACCCTCTTGGATGTTGTTGAGTCCCTTGAGGTATTTGAAAGTTTCTATCATGTCTCCCCTCTCCCTCCTTTCCTCAAGGGTGTACATATTAAGCTCCTTAACTTTCTCTCCATATGTCTTCTGGTGCAGACCCTGCACCATTTTAGTTGCCCTCTTCTGGACTGCCTCCATCATGTCTATGTCTTTGCGGAGATTGGGTCTCCAGAACTGCACACAGTACTCCAGATGGTGTCTCACCAGATGTCTGTACAGATGGATAACAACTTCCTGTTTTCTACTGGTGATGCCTCTCCCTATGCATCCCAGTATCCACCAGCCCTCCTTACTACCCTCTTACATTGCTTGCCCACCTTTAGGTCATCTGATATGACTACCCCAAGGTCCCTTTCCATTTTTGTTGTTGTTAGTATCTCACCCCCCACTGTGTACTCTTCCCCTGGGTGTTTGTTTCCCATGTTCATTACTTTGCACTTCTTAGCATTGAATCCTAAGCTGCCATACATTTGACAATTCTTCCAACTTTGCCAAGTCCCTGCTCATCCCTTCCACCCACCTTGTGCATCAACTCTGTTGCAGATCTTTGTGTAGTCTGCAAAGAGACATACTTTTCCTTTCAGTCCCTCTGCAATGTCACTTATAAAGACATTGAAGAGGATTGGTCCTAGTACTGAACCCTGGGGTACCCCATTAGTAACCACCCCTTTCTTCCGAGTGGACTCCGTTTACTATTACCCTCTGTGTCCTGTTCTCCAGCCAATTCTTTTCCCAGGCTACCATTTTGGGACCCACTCCCAGGATGGCTAACTTGTATATTAATCTTTTGTGTGGGACTGTGTCAAATACCTTGCTAAAGTCTAGGTAGGCCATGTCAACAGCCCCTCCCTGATCTACTACTTTGGTCACCCAGTCAAAGAAATCTATTAGATTTGTCTGACATGACCTTCCCACTGTGAATCCATGCTGCCTTGGGTCCTGTGCCCCTCCGGCCTCTAGGTACTCAACAATTCTGTCCTTCAGAAGTGATTCCATCATTTCCCCTACCACTGAGGTTAAACTAACAGGTCTGTAGTTTCCTGCTTCTGCCCTGCTCCCACTTTTGTGACGTGGAATAACATCTGCCCTCCTCCAGTCTTCAGGTAACACCCCATCCTCTCATGATTTGTTAAAGAGGGTAGTCAGTGGTGTCAGTAGTTCTACCCTTAGTTCTTTTAGAATTCTGGGATGAATCCCATCAGGCCCCATTGCTTTGTCCACCTTCAGTTTTAAGAGTTCTTTCAGAACTCTTTCTTCTGTCAATGGACTGGTATCAACCCCCATATCTAGAGTGTTTCTATAGTTTGGTTTAGGTACCTCCCCCTCTTTGTGAATACTGAGCAAACATATTTGTTTTGCATCTCTGCCTTTTCACAGTCACCTTCTGACCAACCCTCCTCTCCTTTATTAAACCTCACTATCCCTCCCTTGGTCTTTCTTCACTCTCTGGTGTACCTATAAAAGGTTTTATCCCCCTTCTTAACTGAGTTGATTATCTTTTCCTTGGTTAGGGCCTTTGCTGTTCTGACAGCTTTCCCTGCTTCCTTTTGCTTTAACTGATACAGTTCTCTGTCCTGCTCCTTCTGTGATTCCTTGTACTTCCTGAATTCTTTCTTTTTCTCCCTAACCTTCCCAGCCACCTTCTTTGAGAACCATAGTGGTTTCCTACATCATTTTGTTTTGTTTATTTGCTTCACACAAAGGCTTGTTGCCTCTGTGATGGCAGTTTTGATTATTCCCCATTGTTCTTCCACCCCTCCTTCCTGCACATTTGCTAGTGCATTCCTTAGGCACTCACCCATTTTGACAAAGTCAGCCCTCCTAAAGTTCAGTACCTTTGCTTTTGTATGGCTTGACTCTACTGCTGCATTTTTCATGAACCATACTATTTGATGGTCACTAGTTCCCAGATGGCTACCCACTTCTAAATTTGTGATCCTCTCTCCATCTCCATTTGAGAGTACCAGGTCTATTGCTCCCTCTAGAGTGAGTTCCAATACTAGCTGTCTAAGCATGCCCCCTGTATGGCATCTAGAATGACCCCACTCTTGGAAGTGGCTGCTGCAAATGCACTCCAGTTAACAACTGGCATATTCAGATCCCCATCAACAATATCTCCTCTTTTTCTGCCATTCTAAGGATACCTTCTATCATTTCCTTGTCCGTTTCCTCCCTTTGAGATAGGGGTCTGCATAAACCCCTGTGCAGATTGTGGTGCCATTGTCTGTCTCCAAATTGACCCACAGTGCTTCCTCTCCTCCCCATTTACCCTTTTGTTCTGTTGCTTTGATTCCTTCCCTTATGTAAAGAGCTACTCCTCCTCCTCCTCTTTTACCCTCCCTGTCCCTCCTGTAGATAGTGTATCCTGGTATGTTTACATCCCAATCATGGTTATGTGTGTACCATGTTTCTGTGACTGTCACAATATCCAGATGTTCCTCTTCCATCAAGGCCACTAGTTCAGGAAGCTTGTTACCCAGACTACAGGTATTGGCACTCATTGTTCTCCACTGTTTGATGGCTTTACCTCTTGTAGCACCATCTCTGTCCTCATTGACTTTGTTTTCTCCATTTTCCCCTGTCATGCCCCCTACTGACCTTTCTACCTTGGTCTTTACCTCATGTAATTCCCTGTTTTGTAGGGGGAGGCTGGGAATTCCCTGCTGTTGATCAGTGCCTCCCCACCTTGGCTAGTTTAAAAGCTTGCCAATGAAACATTTAAACTGATTGCCCAGAAGACTTGTTCCCTTCCTGGGCAGATGCAAACCATCCTGCCAGTATAGGCTGTATCCCTCCAGGTGGAACCCCAGTCACCAATGAAGCCAAACCCCTGTGCTCCACACCATTTTTTCAACCATTCATTGAATCGCATGGTGCAGAGTACCCTCGCCATGGTGCAGAGTACCCTCACCTCACCCATGCCATAGACAGGCAGCACCTGTGAGAAGGATACTGTGTATGACAGAAAAAAGATTAATGGTCCATCCAGTCTGCCCATAATATCATATTAAACCCCAAGACTTTTTTTATCAATACAGGGTTTCTGTATACACTATCAGCCCTCGCTCCCTGTCTTACTACCACCTCCATGAATAGCTACTAAGCCCTTAACTCTGTCCCAACCATGCATGAAACTATAATGGTTTTGGCACCCACCATCTTCACTGGTAGACTGTTCCATTGCTCAACCACTTTATCTGTGAAATAAAACTTTCTCATGTCCCTTCTGAACCTCTTCTCCCTTGCCAGTTTCCACTCATGACCTTGTGTTCTAGCTTCACTACTTCTGTTGAATAGCTCATTCCACTTCACCTTCTTGATTCCTTTCAGAAATGTGATGGTCTCTATCATATCAGCTCTCTCTTGTCTGGCCTTGAGCAATTACATGTTCAATGTCCTAAGCCAATCCTCATAAAATCTGTCCTGCCGGCCCTGAATCATTTTGGTTACCCTACACTGCATCATATCCAGCCTGTCATTGACTTTTCTTCAGTGAGGATTCCAGAACTGGATATAGCACTCTGGATGTAGCCTCAACAGTGATCTATAGAGAGGAAGTAATACCTCTGTCCTCCCGCTGACAAAACCCCTCCTTATGAAGATAAATCAGTGTTAGTGTAACCAGGTCACCATGTAGATGTTGCAGATGTTGCAGATGTTGCTCATGGTTACTTCCCCAGCCTTGAACCCATAGGCTTAAGGAAGGTTTGAGGGCCCTGGTCTCGTTAAACTCCTCACATGGGGGGAGTTGGTTTAGAAGGGGAACAAAGGAATAGCTTTGCCCCCATTCAGAGAAGTAAATAGTGAACCAGGTCAAAAGTACAATACTGCACCCTAGGATGCAGTACCAACTTACCTCCCCAATGAATATTGGTCACCTCCATGAGACCAACAAATACTCATACTTTACCCTTTGACAAATAAACTTTTGTACCAATTAATGTAGATCCCTAATAATATACTCACACACCTGAATTTTAGATGCTAACAACAGGACTTTATTAACCCCAGGAAAATGTCCTGTTAATAGACTAACAGTAAAATGATACCGGGTGCAGTTGCTCCAACATGCCACTAGATGGTGTGCTGTACTATATACTGTGGAAGGCATTCAGTAGAGGTTATTGCTGAATAGACCAACGCGATGTGCAGGACTGCTATCATTACATGGTAGCAGGAGTTGTTATCTATTGCCATCCAGCGGAAATATGAATGCAACTTGTCACCCAAGTAAACTAAACTTAACAGGGAATGTGTATGAATCCTAGAGAACCTTTAAACAATTTGAGTTATATATCATAGTGATTGGAGAAGAAGACAAAAGAGACTAGCAGAAGATTGCACTGCTGTTAACAGTAGCTGGCCACACAGCTCTAGAAGTCTAAAATACCTTTGAGTTCATAGAACAAGAAGAAGGTAACTACTCTGCAGTGAAGTGAAAGTTTGATGACTCTTACTGCACACCTCAAAAAATGAAACATACGAAAGGTATGTTTTCAGATATTGGGTTCAAAAAGAAACAGACTCTGTTGAGCATTGTTACTGATTTGCGTCTGAAGAGACAGTCATGCAACTTTAAGCCTTTAGGTGACTCCGTGATAAGAGACAAAGTTATGTGTTGGCATCAGTAGTAACAGAGTTGGCACTTGTTTTCTCAGAGAAACTGATTTAACATTAGCAAAAGCTGTCCAGATCTCCCAAGCCTCAGAAACAGCAAGACTGTACATGGAGCCCTTCTCCTCACTGTAGTCATTGTTGTACACGGGGCCTCAGACAAAGGCTAAATGATACTACCTGGTAGGAGGAAAGCTTTGCTGAAGAAAGTCAGTGAGTGGGTTATCATGTGGAAGATGTGGAAATACACATGAACCAAAAAACTGCCCTCCAAACAAACTTGTTAAAAATGTGGTGGCAAGAACCATTCTTTGAAACAGTGTTTCTCCAAATAAAAATGTTCAGATAATGGGCCAGGCAGAAATGGCAGATGACTCCAGCAAGAGAGACGATCTGTTTATTGGAGATGTGGGAGCTGAAAATTACACCAAACACAAATAGCGTGCTCCTTTGGAAGTTAATGGATGTTTATTTCATTTTAAATTGGACACTAGAGCACAGGTCAATACTTTGCCAATGTCTTACTGCAGGTAGCTGAAAGAAAAGCCAAGAATGTTTCAGAAGTCAGTTTCACTATGTGCTTATAATAGTGAGCCAATCCCCACCAAAGATATGTGCAGAGCCAATGTAACTTGTAAGGGACAGTCCATTGATGTATTTTTTGTTATTGTGGAAGGGGAGAGATAACATTCTTAGGTCTAAAAACGTGAAAAAAAATGAGTTTGGTAAAATGCTTCCAAGTAATAAATACTTGTGTAATTACATCAGCTGTAAGCCCAGCCACTACAGAAACACTGCCTGATGCCAATAAACTAGGAAATGTGGCAAAACTGTTTGCAGATGTCTTGATGGAATTGGATGTTTACCAGTACAGTAGAAAGCAAAGTTTAAAGATAACGCATAGCCAGTAATTCACACTGCAAGGTAAGTTCCAGTAGCACTAAAGGAAAGATTGCACAATGAACTTGATGGACTCATCACCTTCAGCATAGTGAAACAGAGAGATTGGGCTAATTCCTTAGTCATAACAGAAAAGAAAAACAGTACTCTGAGACTTTTCATTGATCCAAAAGATCTGAATAAGTGGATGAAAACAGAGCATTTCCATTTGCCCACAATTTTTTTTATTTTTAAAATTGCATAAATTGCAGGATAAGTTCTATGAGAAGCAAGTATCATTTACAGAACATCCTAAGTTGATAAAAATAACAATAAATACCATAAACTAACATACACAAAACCCAGTAAAACAAGAACAGGTAGATTGTTCCTCCAACAATAATTGTTTAGGTCATGTTTGAAAATATCAAGGGTTAGTGACATTCTGAGCTGAGGAGAAAAGTTGTTCCATGCAAATGGAGCAGCCTAGGAAAAGCATTCTTTCCAAAAGTGTGTTTGAAATTTAGGCACGGAAATGCCACAATGAGACACATATTTAAGACAGTATTTGTAGATGGGAACTTTAATCTTTTCAGATGGGTAAGTGGGGGGTCTGCCTGTTCACAGTTCTGTAAATAAGGGATAACCAATGGAAAGTACATCTGCAGGAGGGGGACAGCCAATCTAATTGATGTAATAGGGTACAATGGTGTTCATCCCATTTAGATTTTAAAATAAACTTTAGAAAATGGTAGTAAACAGTAGTCAATGGAAGAAGATTAGTAGCAGAGGTGTGGCAGTAAATAGTATTGCCATAATCTAGAATAGGAAGAATGGCTTTCACAATAATGTGTTTATGACCTGAGCTTGACAGACATTGCCTGGCACATTTTAGGTGACCTAGGTATTGATGGACTTTTAAAATTAGTTTGTAAATTTCAGTTTTAAAAGTCAAGGAGCAATTGAAAGTGAGACCATGATATCTAAATTCACTTAAAAGCTCGAGTGAGTTGTTATTTAAAGTGTCAGAGAAGGAAGAATTTACCAGTGACATATCTAATTGAGACCTGAAACAGTATGGTTTAAGCCGCTTTACTATTTAGAAGTAGAAGGTTATTGGAAAAACAATTCATGATTTTGTCTAAGTCACCCTGGAGAACTGAAGAAAGAGAAGATGGGTTCTTATAAGCATAAAAAAAGACTGTGTCATCAATATAAAGTTGGACTGAGCAATGGTCCACAGCAGACAGTAGGAGATCTACAAATAGATTAAAAGGAAAAGGACCAGCTGGCCCGGTGACCTGGAGGGCTGAGGCATCATGCCTTACCTCCTGCCATGCTGGCGATCTGTGTTAATGGTGCAAGTGGGTTACCAGGAGTCGTTCAGGGTGGGAGAGGATTGAACATCCAGAGGACAGCTCTCCTCTCCCAGGGAGGGAGGGACATGGAGGCTGGTGCACCTCGGACTCCTAGCAGTGGCTGGATGTCAGAGCACCTAGGTCCCGTACATGAGGGAAGGGAGAGGAGTAGTCAGCCAACTTGCTGTGGGCAGAAACATGCACAGCTCAGCCACTGCTGATGCCACATTGCTCCACCTCTGGGGGGGCTGGGAGAAAAACTGGAGGGGAAAAGCCTGCATGTTGGATGACTGCCAACTGCCACAGGCATCACCCCTGCACTGGCAGCCACCTCCAGAACTGGATCCAGTCAGTGGGTTGAGGGATCCCCACTGTCCCACCACAGGGGGCAAGCCATGGAGGAAGACAAGAGGGTGCACTGCAAGTGGATGGATGGGGCTGGAGGACAGCGAGAAATTGGGCCACCCAGGAGAGGGAGAAATTGAGTAAAAAGAAAAAGAAAAGAACCAAGTGTATACCCTTGAGGAACCCCATAGGAAATGGGAAAAGGAGAAGAAAGGCAACCATTTCAGAGCACAGATTGAGCTCTGCCATGTAAGTAAGATGAAAACCAGGTGATAGCATTTGAGGAAAAACCATAAGAAGGTAGACAAGAAAGAAGGAATGAGTGGTTTATCACATCAAAGGCTTTAGACAGGTCAATAAAAATAGAACCAACAAGATATCCTTTATCCAGTGCCCTAGAGACAGAGTCATGAAAATCAATCAATGCTGTTTAGGCAGAGTGATTTGGTCAAAAGCCCACCTGAAAATTGGAAAGGATCTGATAATTACCCAGATAATTAGAAATCTGAGATACGACACATTTTCCATAAATTTAGAAATTACATGACGCATGGAAATTGAGCGGTACATTTTTAGTAGATTTATCCCTACCTTTATGCAAAGGGATGACTAAAGGACGTTTCCTTACTGAGGGAAAAGTTTGGATGGTAAAGCATAAATTAAAAATGTGAGTTAAGAGAGGGGCCAAAATATCAGTGCTGCATTTAAGTAAAAAATTGTCTAGATTATTGATATCCTTAGCAGTATCCTGTCTCAACAAAGACAGCATTTTAAATACTTCATCAGATTTAATGTAACTGAAGTAAAATTTGAGTCTTGAGAGAGGGGAATTTTACAGTGGATCTAAAGACAATCCAGTGGTGGATAAATCAGATTTTTTTTTATGGCAGAGCAGGAGCCTCAGAAATAAATATTAAATATACCACAAATACCTTTTTTAGAGTATGCAGTGGAACCACCATAGGATACATTTGTAGTGGAAGACATGGGAGGTACCTTCCAGACAGAGTCAGCCATGCACCAAAATTTCATAAGATTGTTTCTAACATTAGCTAGATTCATCTTAAAGAAGGAGGATTTGGATTTCCTTAGAATAGAGACACAGTAATTACAAAATTTACAAAACGTCTGCCAGGCCTCTGAAGTATATAGTTTCTTGTCCATTTGATATAGCTTATCTTGAGACTTAAACTGGGAGAGTATAAAAGGAGTCACCCAAGGAACATGTTTATATTTAACCTTTTTTTTTAAAAAAAAAGGTGTGTGTAGATTGCAAAGCAAATTAAACTGGTGAAAGAAATAATCCCAGGTAGCATCTGTGTTTGGGAGAGAAAGTAACTTTCCCATTTAATCCTGAGCAAGCCAGAGCGAAAAGCCTCTGATCTGAAATGCTTAAAACAGTGGAATATAATGGTGCTAGAGAATTTAGGAAAAGAGGTCTGATATTACAAGTGCCATGGCAGGTGCTGCATTCTTTTCTAAACTGGATGCCTCATTGGGTTTCTATCAAATTCTTCTGGATGAGAAAAGTGCAAAGCCGTGCACATTTAACACACCATTTGGCAGACATTGCTTCCTCCACATGCCCTTTGGCATACACTCAGACCCAGAAGTATTCCATCATACAGTGCAATAGCTATTTGAAGGTATGAAAAGAGTAGACATATTTCTGAGTGATATTATAAAGAGCTGAAGAACAAAACTAGAGCATGATGAGAGACTGACCCAAGTTCTGTAGCATGCATAACAAACAGGGTTGAAACTGAACTATGAAAAATGCCAAATGGGAGTACAAGAACTGATAGGAGATAAACTCTCACCAAAAGGGATCCAGCCTGATCTGGATAAGGTAAGAGCACTAAATGAAATGCCTAACCCAAACAATGAAATGGATCTGCAGGGATGAATGGGTCTAACAAACTATCTGGGCAAGTTTGTATAGTACCAAATTTGACATCCAAAACTGCAACTTCAGCAAATCTCTTGGAAGCAAACGTTGAATGACAGTGGAATCACAAACACACATTAGAGTGGAACAAGATGTAAGAAAATTAAAGACTCCGCAGACGCTTCTAAAGATGGGATGGATACATACAGTTTTACTGCAAGAGCACCAAGAGAAATGGACGCCTGTAGCATATGCATCATGCTCCATGACATCAGCAGAAAAGTGATATGCTCAGATAGAGAGAGAGAGAGAGAGAGAGCTTGGGAGCAGTATTTGGATGTGAGAAATTTCATAAATACATGTATGAATTGTCATTATTACCAGAGATGGGTCACAAACCACTTACTGCCATTTCACAAAAGAGCCTGGGTGATGCACCACCGTGAATTTAGAAGCATATGGTAAGACATCAAAAATATGACTTAACTTTTGTGTATACACCTGGAAAGTATTTAGTGGTTGTCGATGCACTTTCTAGATCACTAGTATTGCTTAAAGGACAAAAAATTGTAATGTCTGTTTTCTGGTGGTCACAGATGACTCGGTGAATAAGGGGCATGGGGGTATACAGAAAAGTAAAAGGCATGCAAGGGATGTGTTGCATTGGCCTGTAATGAACAAGCATAACGAGGAGTTGGTAAAAAATGTTGAGACATACTAAAAGCAAAGCTACATACAGCTCAAAGAACTCTTGCTTCCTCATAACAAACCAACAGGGCCATGGCAGATGGTGTGAGCAGATTTGCTTCAACTGCAAGGAAAAGATTACCTCCTGATTATTGACTATTATTCCAATTACCCAGAGATAGCTTATCTCTGAAAGACTTCTGCAAAATAAGCTATAATGTATTCCAAGTCAATTTTTCCATGATATGGTATACTGTTTACCCTAATTTCAGGTAATGGTCCACAGTTTAGTAGCCGTGACTTTGAACGGTTTGCAAAACAGTATGGATTTACCCAGAAGACCTCTAGCCTTCGTTATCCTCAGTACAATGGGCATGCTGAGACAGTGGTGCAAAATTGTCAAAAAACTTTAAAAGAAGGCTATGGATAGTTAGGAAGACCCTTATTTAGCTTTATTGGCCTAAAGGTCAGCACCACTTGAAACTGGTTCTTAACCAGTGGAACTTTCAATGAACTGCAAGGTTAGCTGTGGACAACAATGCCTGATGCACGTTTCCTGCCAGACATGCCACAGGACATAGACAATAAAAGATACCAGACAGAAAAGCTACTATGATAGGAGAGCTAAACCTCTATATCCACTGACTGAGCATGATGTAGTGAGAATTTGGGGTAAAGGTGTATGGAGACCAAAGGCAAACATGATTGGATAGACAACTCCATGATCATACAAGGTTGTGACAGACCATTTGGACAACTACTGAAACATAACCATAGACATTTGCTTAAAGTTCCAGGTACATTCCGTCATGCACCTGATATAGAGACTTTGATGAGGAATGAACCCAATGTAGAGCAAACGGTACCAGGAAATCACACATCACAAACACCTCAGGAAATATGATATAGATGGTATCATAGTGATGACATTAGCGGCAAATCAATTGGTCCACTTCAGCATCCCTTTTGTCAGTGACACAGAAAAAGAAATACTGAACATTCCAACTCCTCTTCACCTGACCTTCAAAAACAGTTCCAATTAGAGGTCACAGGCATTGCAGGAGGACCCACCTCAGGCCTACAACAGCTCAACAGGTAAGACCTACCTTTTGGGGGGATTACACTTACATAGTGCATTTCATATACATTACATTGTATCCCAAAGTGCTTTACAATCAGTGACAGACTGGTTGTGAAGTGACTATAAATGTGTGGTGGCAGCTATTTCACACATCAGCGCCCACACACAGTGTTGGGCAATTGCATGAACCAGTTTTATGAGAAGGGTAATGTTGGTCAGGACAAGAGGGAAAATCCCCTATGGCCAATGCTGGAGAAGAGGGAGATAGAGAGAAGATGGATGTGCTGGAAGTAGCGGAACTAGCCTCCAATTCTGCTTTTTCAATGAAGGAGGCTGCTAGAGTTCATGTATCAACATCTGGGTCTGATATTGAAATGAATGTCCTGGTTCCTAATATGACAGAAGAGAACCGTACAGAATGTAAAGACATGGCGAAACAAAATGCCATAGACAAGGCAGTTTGCACTGTAGAGAGGAGGCTTCAGGAAGAACAGAAAAGATAAAAAACTGCAATGTTAGAATGGAAACAGCAGTTATTACAGCTAATGGTTGGCGAAGAAAGGAATTATCAACAACAAAAAGAAAAATTAACAGAGCAATTACTGCAATGTAAAAAGCAACCAGCATCTGAACTGCATGACACTGACCATCAGGTGGTTTTGACAAAAAAGTACCACGAAAGCTGAAGCCAGAGCTTCTAGTACAATGGTTTTCACTTCAATAAGCTCTAACCAAATGGGGCAAACTGTCTCTCGTATGCAATCTGAAAACTTCTGACAAGCAACCCCGGTAATAGCCCCAAATGACACTAACATTATAAATCAGCTGCTACAACTAATAGTTTTCACAGACACAGAAAAAGTTTTTCAGTTACCTGAAAGAGCAGTACAGTAACTGAAAAAAGCAGCACCAGAACATGACAGGGGGAAGGGAGGACCCATGCTGGGAATGGCATATACTAGCAGATGGCTCAGCCTAAGACATGGTCACCCTCCCTCTGCCCTAGCTACAAGGAAGAATTTAGAAAAGTGGTTGGCAGAAGTAGCTTTGCTAGCCGCAGGATGGATCAAGGTGCCAGATGGTATTTTGTAGGTCCTGCTTGATCCAAACTATTACTTGATGCAACAGACAGCAGAGGTAAGAGAAGCAGAGCTTTCTGCTGCAGTACAAAACAAGAGAAATGTTACAGATTCCAAAATAATTCATGCAGTTCAAGAAGAAATTCCTCTTATAAAGGCTGGTACCAGTGGAGAAGAGTGTTTCGAAGCAAGCAATATGTTACATAATGAACCTTCTAAAAGGACAATGACTATTCATGATTCTAAGAGGACAATGAATATTCAAGAAGAAAGAGTAACTGAGGGGGTTGAAAAAATGAAGCCTGCAAAGGAAACTGATGATGATGAGATTAGGGACACAGAACAGGCTTTCAGTGCATCCTTTTCAGACTCAGAATTAGTTTAATCTGTAACAGAAGAATGAGATGGGGCAACAGAGTACAGTTTTGGGGAAGGGAATAAGGGAAAAGATGTGTACGAAAATGAAAGTAAAAAAAAAGGAAATAGAAACATAGACTTTGATGGCAGATAAGCACCGCTTGGCCAACCCAGTCTGCCTATTTCCCTACCCATTGGATAAGCTGCAGATCCTAGTTAACCAACAGCCTACTTCTTCCTTCCCCCCCACCAGAATTGCCTTATGTCTGTCCCATGCATTCTTGAATTCCCCCTCTGTTTTTGACCCCATGACCTCCTCAGAAATGCCATTCCTTGTGTCCACCAACCTCTTGGTGAAAAAATACTTCCTCATGTTGCCCTTGAGCTGCCCCCCCCCTTCATCTTTCAATTGTGTGCCCTTGTTCTTGCACATCTCTTTTTCTGAAAGTTGCTACCCTCCTGGACATTGTTAATTCCCTCGAGGTACTTGAAAGTTTCTATCATGTCCCCTCCACCTTCCTTCTTTCCTTGAGGGTATACATATTGAGCTCCTTTAGTCTCTCTTCATATGGCTTCTGGTGCAAACCCCTGCACCATTCTAGTTGCCATCCTCTGGACTGCCTCCATCCTGTCTATGACCTTGCAGAGATGGGTCTCTAGGACTGCAAGCAGTACTCCAGATGGGATCTCACCAACTGTCTGTACAGAGGGATAACAACTTCCTGTTTTCTACTGTTGATGCCTCTTTCTATACATTCCAGTATCCCCCCAGCCCTCCTTACTGCATTCTCACATTGCTTGCTTACTTTTAGGTAATCTGATATGACTACCCAGGTCCCTTAGAATTTGTGTTGTTGCTAGTACCCCCCCTCCCCCCATTGTGTACTCTTTCCCTGGGTTTTTGTTTCCCAGATGCATTACTTTGCACTTTGCAAATGGGAAAAATTAAGAGTTCGACTACAGTACAACCTCCCTCCTTTTTCTAAATTCCCTCATGTAAAACTTATCCCAAGCAGGCAGGGGGCTCAGTTCAAAATAATTTCAGAAACTGAAGAGATTCTGCCCTGACACTTTTTTCCTGATGTTTTTTATTTAAATTTTTTCTGTCCCTGCCAACCGGCTTCCTTCTTTCGGTCCCCCCAGCCACATCATCCTGACATCCACCAGGACTTAACTTGATGGCACAGAGGTGCCCAGATGGTCAGTTGTGGAGCCTGTGGTGGACCAGTGTCATCCTGCAGGTTGGCACCATTTTCCACCTGTTTTCTCCCCATCCCCAGTTGCAGCCATGCATGTGTGTGTAGAGGCATGCACATGCCACAGACCCACCGCACCCTCCCAATGCGTGCCGCATACCATCCTGCACCATCACTGGACCTCCACTCAGTGGCAGCTATGCAGTAGGAGCAACAGGGACCCTCCCCAGGAGAGGAGAGCTGCCTTTCAGCTGCTCAATCCAGCTCCCACCCACCTGCTTGGCTGACCCCCGACAACACTGGCTCATTCCTGAACCCAGGTTGCTGGCATGGTACGAGGGGGAGCATCCAGCATGTCAACCATCAGTGCCACTGAGCCAGCCTTTTCTGACTTTTTTCATGATTCAGCTGAGCCAGTAAAACTCTGGAACATGGTTAGATTAAAATATAACAGGGGATGGATGAGGCCCCTAACAGAATTTTCGAAGGCTGTATCCTATTAAAAGAGAGCCTCAAGTTTATATCAAATGAGAGTTGTGCTCCATTATATATGGCAGGGGACACTATATTCAATGTCAGTTTCAAAACTACTAATGGGCTGAAGAAATTTTGGCAAAGGTATCATGAAATGAAATGAAATGCATATATATGCCTGTCTTGTCACCATTTTTTTGTCATTCCTCTATCAAAATCTGCCTTTAAGACAGCTACTGTTTTAATCAAACATGAAGGTGTTTCTATTACTGATATATTGTATTGGCTTAAATCTTGGTGCACAGTTTTGGGATCTCCCAAGCCTAATGGACTCGGAAAATATTGGGACAGGGGAATGGAGGGTGAGTGTCTGTTTGCCACAAGCAGAACAAGGGCTGAGACATCTACTGAATAGCTTCTATTTAAGCAGAGATAGAGGTTTTGTGTTTTACATAGGTCAGCCGAAAGCCTGTTTCCACTGTTGCTCCAGATAGCACCTTTATAGTGCATGCAATAAATTAAAATGTACTTTGTGTGGGGGAATAGGGCACACAAGTATATCTTGCCAGGGTACTGTCAAATGTAATTTATGTTAGGAGACAAGGCATTCTTTTAAAAACTGTCCATTTGGCTTCCCACAATAAACAGGATGCAGTGGATCAAGCTAAACAAGATTTTTATGTTAACACCACCCAAAGGAACTGAAATAAAGGCAACCAACATCTGGGCCCCCTCATGTAAAACAATCTAATTCTGCCTCCTACCAAGACATAATTTAGGAGAAGAAGGAGGAAACCCTGGCAGAGAGTGATCAACAAGGTAAGGAGAATAAGGGGTCTAAGATTCCCCAGTATCATCTCAAGTAAAAGAAGCTTCAGACTCAGAAGTCAGTGACCCTACTCCTACACGTCTGATTGAAATCCCCCACTTGCTCTCAAGAGGAAATGGTGGTACAGAATACCTCCCCATCAGTGACAAAATCTAAAGAAAGGCCGCTTCTTCTAATCCAGAAACCATTCAGTTCTGTATGGTAACAAGAAAGAAGAGAAGCAAAGGCCCCCCCAAAAGCCTAATTGGTCAGGACTGATATAACCACAACAAATAAGTTTGAGATATTATCTACATCAACAAATTGGGGAGATACAGAGGGAGACTCAGATGAGTCCTCTATACCTTCACTCAGTCTGACTTATTCTCAGTGATGGTAGAGCAGTCCAAAGATTCTAGATCCATGAAAAAAAAAAAAGAAAAATCAAACAAAGGAGAGATTCCAAAGGTGACAAATTGCTCTAATGTTAGGGTTTTCTTGGTATTTTTTTATATTGGTCATGGGTCCTTTGAGCTTACAGATCTCTTCAACTGATGTAAACAGCATAAAAATCAGAACAAAATACTGATAACTTTATCTATTGTAGGTTCACTGCAGAGTGAAGTTACTTTTGTATGGTAGCACACCACCACAATGACATTGTAACAGAGAAGACCATCACAGTGACAAATCTCGCCAGGTCGCTGTGATGGTCCGCTGTTCGCTGACACTCTGACTCCTGGTGATTCGCTCCCCCCACCCTGAATGAACTCCAACTCAGAGTTGGTTATTTAGAGATGGGGGAGTGTGGGACGAAGCCTCACGCAAAAAATATCTTTGTCCCAATGGGAACAATGCTGACAGTCAGCATTGTTCCCATCACTGTTCAGGATGTCAACCACATTGTTGTTGATATTCTGACATGGAACACTTTTCTACAGGATGTACAACTGAACACTGTTAAAGAAATTACAAGGGTAGAGAAAGCCTGATATGTGGTCCATCTTTTTGGTCCATGGGGAGGAAACATATTCGGATGTAAGGATTGTTTTTAGGACAAGTGAGTTAAAATACGATGACAAACAGTTCTAATTCCAGGGGAGATTACTACTTTTAGACATTATTTTGTGTCAAACAAATCTGAGATTAAGTAATGGTTATGTCCCACAATCCAAGGCAGCTCAGTTACTTATCTTATTTATTGACGTCATGGAATTACAACCCTTTGAGTTGGGGACTCTTTTTCAAAGGTTCCACATCAGTACAAAGTAAGGCAGGCAAGTGTTACAGACATCATGAACAATGATAGTAACTATATATAGAGAGAAAATTATACAATAGTGAGTAATCTAATAATGATGCAATACAATAAGCATTGTCAATTGACATGGGAGTAACCAAAATTGTTGAAATAAGGCAGAGGAGAAAAATAAATATTCGAGACAGGAGCGATGGAACTATAGGGGAGAAAGTGAGAATCAGGCCCAGGAAGTGGACCAAAGGAGAGCTGGAAATATAGTAGAGACCAGAAAGCCACCCAGTGAGGATTGTTTTGGGGCTAAAGTGCAGGAGAGGAAATAGTTGGAGGGTTACAGCAGTGTTACAGGCAGTCACAGTTTAATGAAACCAGGATGTGATCCTGCAGTTCTTTTTTGAAAGGGCCCAACCTGGGTACGAATAGGAGGGAACCGGGGATGGAGCTCATCCATAAAGGGGCCCTATATTTGAAGTACTTTTGACTGGCAGTGGTTCTATAAAAGGTGACTTGGAAAGCAGTTTTGTCAGTGTGTCTGGTCACCCGCCTATGCTGCCCTGGAGAGAGGAGAAGGTTACAACCAGGGGATAAGTGGCCCATAGATATTTCTTTTGCTAGTAGGTAAGTCTGATAGTTGAGACTCCCTTGGAAATTTAGCCAGGCCAAGCATTGATAGAGATCACAAGTATGCGTCAACCTGTCACAGCCAGTGGCCAGGTGGCAGGCTTTGTTTAAGGCAAGCTTAATTTTTTTACAGGGCAGAGTTTGAGGCAGACCCATAGATGACTATACCAGAGTCTACCAGGGATAGATCAGAGCTGGAGATAGCCAGGCCAAGAGCAGCAGCGGGGAGGCAGGACCTAATTCTGTAGAGGAGGCCAATTCTGGCATTAACTGCAGAGCAGGTAGTTATAATGTGTTCATGGAAGGAGAGGTCAGGATCAAGGGTGATACCAAGATATTTAAAATGTAGAACAGATTCCAAGAGGGTGCCATGAAAATTGAGGATGGAGAAGGTGGAGGACTTGTCCTTATTTTTGTGATGGGAGACTAGCATTACCTTTATCTTTTTATAATCGACAATAAGTTTATTGGTTGAAAACCAGGATTCAGTCTCCTTGAAGGACAGCTGCAGGTCCTGTTGAAGCAGGGTAGGGTCAGGGTGGCGACTGAAAATCATCACATTGCCCACATACAGGAGAAGACATCTGGTGTAGGGAGAGAGTTCAGGTACAGAGTATATAGGAGTGGACCAAAAATGGCACCCTGGGGTACCCCAGAGCAAACCTGCAGACTAGTGGATAGGGTGCCATTTATCTTCACTTGCTGGTACCTTTCTTGCAGGTAGTGGGTGAACCTGGCAGTGGCCTCCTGGGACAGGCCAGTGGAAAGGAGAGAGTCTGATAATAGGGAATGAGTGACCGTATCAAAGACCTTGGTGAGGTCTATGTACACAGACCCAACCAAGACCCCTTGGTCGAGGGCATCATGGATGTATGAGGTGTACTCCAGGAGGGCAGTGGTGGTGCTGTGGCTCTTCCTGAATATGTGCTGTTGCTGGAAGAGGAGATTATGTGATTCCAGGAAGTCAATGAGTTGGTCAGTGATGCTTTTTTGAGTGCTTTTGAGAGGGGGACAGATTGAAGATAGGCCTATAGTTATTATTGGAGTAGAGATGTTGCAAAATTAAATTTTGCTGGCAAAATTGCTGCAAAATTGTGAAATTTTGCCCACAAAATCTGTAATTTCGCTGAGTAATGTGCAATTTCACCAGATTTCACCTGAATTTTGCTGTTTTGTGGGTGAAATGTAATGTTTTTCATGCAAAATTTTGCATTTCATGGTGAAATTTCACATTTTATGGGTGAAATTTTGCAGTTTGCCTGCAGACTGTCGCATTTTGCACCCTCAAAATATTTTAAAGAATGTTCGAATTTTGCAAAATGAAATTTTCTTTATTTCACACATCTCTATATGAGAGGTTCAGTTGCTGCTGTTGTGGATGGGGGGGGCACCATCACCCATTTCCACTGGGAAGGGAACTGACCAAGGCACAGCGACATATTCAAGATTTTGGTCACGGGGGTTCGGATTGCATCTAGAGTCAGGTTGAGCAGCTTGGGTCTAGTGTGTATCACCACTCTGTTTGATTTGCCAAGGAAGTTAGAGAGGTACAAGCGGCAGTACGTGGGGAGATGGTCTTGAAATGGAATCGTGAGACACCAGTGGGGGGGGGGAGGAACAGCTTAGGGAAAGGGGAAAAGAAGTCGGGGGGGTACTGAGCTAAGGGCAGTAAAAGCCACATTGAATGTGTTGGCAATCTGGTCAGGATCTTGGGTACAGACCCCATTTATAATCAGTGAGGGGGAGGAGTGTTTACCACTGAGTTCCTTACTATTCTCTCTGAAATGACGTCCCTGCCCCCAGGAGGTGGTGAGTTTAGCTTGGTAGTAATCAGCCTTAGTTTGGTGACTGGCCCAGGTGTAGAAGTTTTGGGCAGCATGGTATAGTTGATGGTCCACGGGATGGCCAGATTCCAGGGCTTGGTGCAATAGGTTGTCGTGAGCAGTCATTTGGTCAATTGTAAACTGGTTGACCAAGGGAAGTGATCTTAACACCTGCTTAACAAAGTGGGAAAACATATCACAGGCAGAGTTAAAGGAACTAATAAAGAAGGACAGTGCATCATCAACAGATGCAATATAGTCGAACGGGGTCCAGTCAAAGTTGAGAAGATAGTTGCAGAAATGCCATAGCGCACCTTTCCTAAGGAGTCAGTGTCTAGTGACATGGGGTGGGGCAGTTTCCAACTGTTTGACCAGTGGCAGGTGATTGGGGAGTGATCGCTAAGTGTGTCAGATAAGACCTGGGCATTGGAGATACATTCAGGGTGATTGGAGAAAATGAGATCAATGAGGGTTCTGTTGCCCATGTTTTGGTTAAGCCTGGTTGGAAAGGGGACCAGTTGAGTTAGGTTTGGGGCAGCAGTGGCATCTTTGAAATAGGTTGATTGAAGGGCTAGCCAATTTGTGTTAAATTCTCCAAGTGTGATGATATCAGAGTTTTTGTAGAGTTGGACTGTGATGTCTAGAATTGAAGTCAAAGCCTCATTCTGGTTATGGGAAGGTATGTATATAGACATCAGGTATACAGTTTTATCAGAGGTCCCAACTGCAATTTTAATGGTGAAAAAAGGAAGAAATCTTTCAATTAATCCAACCCTTTCTACATACCACCAAGGGGATAGTTTTAGGAGGTAACTTTTACTGTGGCCTCACACTGTCAGGTAGGGGAGGAAGAATGGAGAAAATATTCACAGACATGTTAAAAAGTATGGTAAATACATCAGGATTATGAAATGCTTTTTTTATGGGATGAACACAACCAGATCATACTGTTTTTGTAAAGGAAATGTATCAATACATACAGATTTTTTGTCCTCTTGGTTACCAGTACAAAAACATATTTTCTACTCCTTTGGAAACCTCAGATCACAAGGTAATTTCTGTAATGATTGGATAACCAGAAAATATTCTAAAAAACTGTGATTTGGAGTCTCAATCCCTCATTACGCATGCACACAAAAATCAGTAAGAAAGTCCAGGAACTTTTGGTAGCTAGACAGTTTTTGAAATTTATGACATCCCAATTGAATGGTGGGAAGAAACTAAAAAAGACAAGGATTTTTTTCAGTTTCAATGTACAAATAACACACAGACTGAGTATATACAGTACTTCACATTAAGGTTCAAGCTACAGAAACTTTTTTCACTAACTACAGAATGAGGGGAAGATTTTGGAACTCAAATAAAATGAATCAAACTTAAAATGAGATCTTTGCAGTGTAGTAGAGTTACTTCTTTACTTCATGAGTAAAAATGTGGTAGCCAAGGAAAAGCTAATCAGGTTAATCCATTTAAAGAATGCAGAAAAAAAGGTAAATAGCAGTACATTTTTAACTTTGCAAGATTTCACAGGTCAGGAAACTTCAAACCAAAAGGAAATAATGAGGATAGTACAGAAATGTGTTGCTTCCATCTTTGGGACAACAGCAAAGGTCCAGGGTACCTTACATTGTTTACTAGGACACATAAGCTTACATTTCATAAAACAGCAAGAACAATTGCAGTTACTGAAAGAAATCACAGTAAAAGAAGTTAAGGAAGAGATTGCAACTTTAACACTTTAACTACAAGAGTAGCCCCAGGGGAAAATGCATTACCTGGTGAAGTGTGTATGTATATATATATATATATATATATATATGGCAAAAAACTCTGTTTAATGCATCAGTTAGGGTTGTTCCACAGCGACAAAAGTGAAGAAATTCGGTGTTAGGGTTGAAACCCAACTGAATTCACCCCCCCAGCACCACACACACACACATGCAAGCATGGGGAGGACCAAGTCAGCACAACCAATGACAGACAGCCAGCAGCAGGTGACAGAAATAACAAACAATTGTCTAAATGTACTACGAGACATCCCCACCCACCTGACCAGGTACTGCATGCTCAGTGGAGATCAACAGCAAAACTGAGGCCATGTACACCAAACGTACACATCCCTGATTGCAGCTGCACACAATGTACCACACTTAGTAGTTGCATGGCCTTACCTACCGATGCCCCACAGCACACCATACCTCTTACTGTGCCTTTACTCAATATAAATTATGAAGGGACATGATCACAGTTGTACAAAGGTTTTAACACTAGTGAGTATACATAAATTGCAAGAACTACATTCATTAATTAGAAGACACAGCCATGGTCAACATGAAAGTAGTGTTGCATTTAGTATGTGATTTACATAATAGTACATTTACTGCTACTGTTTACTGAAGATTGAGAACCTGATGTTAATGTACAAAAATCATTGCCTGTTGAACGCTGTGAAATTCGTACTGGCAGTATCAGATGCATTCTTAATGATGAAGGTATACTGCTGATGTACATACATATACCTTCAGTGTGTTTGAATACTTAAGATGCAGTAAGTATTCTTTGTGAGAAACAGTGTAATTGCATGCATCAGGCCAACCAACGACTAAATATTATAGCACTACTGAAGCAACAATGACATAGCTGTATTGGACATGTTTGTAGGATAGATTTTCCTGTGTCCACTTAGTAAGTATGTTGTACCTGATAAAGACAATGTCATTGCATCTGTGATTAGTAACTTCTTGAAATACAGATACATTTACTATTGTTACAATGTATGATGTATGCCACTTATGTACAGAGGCTAGTTTTTTAACAGTTGTTTCATACTCACTCTGTATGCCTAGTGTTTTGGTTTCACAAAATTCTGTCACTGATGCCATCAAAGTGATAACTATGTTAATTGTCCTATAACACGAATCAAGTAGGTATACTGTACATATAAATAGAATGTATTTCCGTATTAATTTAACTCACGATGGGATAACTGTAATAGGACAGCAGAGTTTTTTCTCTATCACTGACTGTGTCAGTTATAATCACACTAAGGTTTCTATAACTGTAATGATTAAGTTACACTGTTCATCTTCATGAGTTCATATTTGCAGCTATTCTCCAGTAAGTAGACATTGCATTGTGTAAGTGGGTCACACACTGTGTTGCAAAGCTCCTGCAGTGTCTAGCAGAGGAAGTATCTACACATGAAGGTCATTAACCAATAAGGGATGACCAACAGGTATGTTAAATGGTTTGTTAATCACTCTATAGTGCTTTAATGTTGAATGAGGTGTAGCTCAGTGCCACATGTCACTAGAGAGTGTCTGTCCATTAAAATAATACCTGGGAGTGGCTTATTGCTATAATGATAAAACTGATTTTTTTTTTACAACATTAAACCACGTGCATGATATGCTTAGGCTGTACGTGTATGCTAATAATAAGTAAACATAAGACTAATACAATGTTTCCAGCTAATCAGAAAGCTGCATTTCTCAGACCCTTTTTATTTTTTTTATGTTTTATTTATTTTTTTTTTGTTTATAATTAAAATTTTTATTGTTTTCTCGACAACCACAATTGCCAACATGTAGTTATATTGGTATTACACAGAAAGCCTGAAATCTTGATTCTAACATAAAGATTTGGAACATCGTACTTTCCACGGAATAACAACAGTCTACCATAAAAGGCCCAAACCTATAACCCTCCCACCCCTCACCTCTACTATGACCTATAAGAGGTCAGGTACAGGATAGCAATAGGTGAAAGGTGTAGCAATGAAAATCCAAAACTTCTTAGTTTAGCGATTCCAGGTCAAGAGAAAATGCTCCAATGAACCCCATAACGATACAAAGTACTCTCGTTTACCCCGTATACCTGCTATGTGTTTTTCAAGTTGTATAGTCAAAGCGCATTCCCTGTGCCACTCCACCAATGTTGGAACCTTGTCTGACGCCCAATATCTGAGGATTAACAACTTCGTTACCTGAAACCAAAGAGATACGTGCTCTCCAGGCTTTAGGAGTGGTTGCAGGGAAAGCACCCAATAAACAAATCTCAGGGGTGTCCATTCTGAGAGAGCCAAGGATAGGGCCGAGCAGGGTACCCACAGTTTCCAAAAACTTTGAATCTGAGGGCACAACCATAATAGGTGGTATAAGGTTCCATCTTCCTTTTTACTTCCCACAGAGGTAACTAAGCACACCCTTCTGAATAGATGGGTAGGAGTCAAGTACAAATGATGCATAATGTTGAATTGTATTAATCTTAGCCTGTCTTGCTTAATAAACCTATCGTAGTACTCCAAAGTGTAGCCCAGACTTTCGGGAGGCACTTATATCAAAGCCTCCACCCAATAATAACAGATTCGGAAGGGAGTCTGTGATCCCATTCTTGGAGAAGTCTATAACCTTGGCCACTGCGTGTGAGCTGCCATGAGTCCTTAAGAGAGTGTGGACATTTACACCTCCTCGTCAGCCCTACAAGCCAAGAGAGAAGACCTGAGTCAAAGCTTTACTAAGCTGCAGCCATTTGTAAAAATCCAGGTCCATGAGGCTCAAGTTTTTTTTCAGGACCTCAAATGCATATGGCCTATCCTGATCCCAAAAATCAGCTACAGTTAATTTGCTTATCTGAGGCCAAAAGGCTACCGGAATAGAAGAGCCATGAATTTTAATTTGTGGATTGTCAACAATGGGTTGGGAACCACATAACCACCAGTGAACACCTAAATAACGTTGTAGCTGGTGAAAAGCCCTGAAAGACCATCCCATAGGGTTATTTTTGAGAGACTTGGGTAGACTGGCCGGGGGGACAAATAGCAATGCATATAAAGAGCATTTAGCCCCCTTCGCAAGATCCTGTTCAATGTCCAACCAGAGAGTGTATAGTTGCTCTAGTCTGATCCCAATCCCAAAGGGCCAATTTACCTACATGTTGGGCCAAATAATACATAAAAAGGGAAGGGGCAGCTAAGCCACCTTTAAGTTTGGGAGCCGTAAGTTTAAAATATGATCGACGGGTTGTTTTGCTTTGCCATAAAAAAGAATTGAATAATTTCTGTAGTTTAATGAACCAGTTCTTTGGCAGATAGAATCCTAGCATATCTAGAGGATAAAGAACCCTCGGAAGAGTCATCATCTTTATAAGATTCAATCTGCCCCATAAGGATAAGGAGACTGTGCCCCATCTCTTAAGATCTTCCGAGATCTCTTGCACTATAGAGCCCAGATTATCTCTGATCATCTGAGTAAAACTCGCATTGATGTTCATACCTAAGAATGTGATGGATCTGGTTTCCCATGCGACGCCTAAATCCTGCAAATCTGCTTTTCTCAGAAGTGATTTAAAGGGAAAACTTTGGTTTTAGCACAGTTCAATTTGTATGAAGATACTCCGAGAAGTTATTACTCTCTTTAGTATAGGTGGAATCAAGTATCTGGGTTTTCTGTATGTAAGAAAATCATCATCTGCATATGCAGAACAAACATACCTAGAATCCCTATTTGTATACCTTTGATAGAAGAATTCTTCATAAGCCTACGCAGCAGTGGCTCTAAATACAGGTTAAATAATAAAGGGACAGGGAAGCCCTGCCTAGTCCCACACTCCAACTTGAAGGCCGGTGACAAAAAGCCATTACATTTCACCCTTGCCGATGGACATGAATATAAGATTCTGATCCAACTTAAAAAATTGAGGGTATACCAAGGCGAGAGAGTGGCAAATAAAAAAGGCCAGGATACTCGATCAAAGGCCTTTTCGGCATCGAGTGATAGAAGTGCCGCTGGGATTTTAGAATCTTTAGCTACTGCAATAAGATGCATAAGTTTCCTCATATGATCATGGGATAATCTCCCTTTCATGAAGCCCACTTGTTCCCTGCACACTAGCTGATCCATGACTTTAGATAATCTATTAGCCAAAATTTTTGCAAGTATTTTAATGTCGGTATTAAGAAGAGATATTGGCTGGTAACTGTCCAAACTAGAGGGATCTTTACCCGGTTTTAGGATTAGGGAAATTGTGGCCTCCAGGAAACCCGAGTCAGAAATACCAGAATTATACCAGAACATAAAAGTGTCTAGTAGAATTGGTGAGATATCTGGGAGAAAAGCTTTATAAAAATTACTCAGGAAACCGTTGGGGCCAGGAGATTTATCAGGAGGCAGCTGTTGGATAACTTGGTGTATCTCAGAGATTACAATTGGTGCTTCTAAGATTTTGGAGTCGGCTTCTGATAATTTTGGCAAGTTCACTTCATTTAAGTATTCTGTAATTTCAGGACAGGAAGCTCTAGAATCAGGTTCCTGTGCATATAATTTCTGGAAGTACTCCCCAGATATTTTTGAGATTTCTCTCGGGTCTGTACAGATCCGATCCTCTTGACCTACTCGAACACCTACTATATATTGAGCTGAGTCTATTTGTTTTACTCGCCAAGCAAGGAGTTTGCTCGCTTTTTCCCCTATATCTAAGTACTGCATCTTGGTTCGAGAGAGAGCAAGTTCTGCTTGTTGAAAGATTATTTCCGAGTACTGGGCCTGTAATTGGTGTAACTTGACCTATTCTGACTCGGTTGAGGTACGGGATAAACTATGTTCCATCGATTGGATAGCAGATAGCACAGTACTCAGCCTCCCTCCCTCTCTGTTCCCGTTTCTTCCTAGACGCAATCTTAATCAACTCCCCTCTTAAAGAGCATTTTAAGGCGGCCCATATCAGGTCTTTTTGAGTTATAGAGTCACTATTGTCTGCCATAAAGTGTACAATAAAATCCCTAATGCTCCTTAGGGAGCATTCTTCTTTTATAATTTGGGTATTTAATCTCCATTGTGTAGATCTACGCACCTCCGGAAAGGGCGTGTATCTTACACAGACCGGAGCATGATCTGAAATCACCCTTGCCAAAATCTCTGCCTGAGACATGTTGGGAACCGCAGATGAGCTAACTAAAATATAATCTATTCTTGAATAAGTATGATGTACTGGGGAGAAAAAGGAGTACTGTCTCCTTTCAGGGAAGAATAGGCACCATATGTCGACTAAGGCTGATTTATTGATAAAATCTTTCAGGGCTCTTTGAGATGGGGTAAGGCCCCTATGCCTATTATGAGACCTGTCTAAATCATTTTGAAGTACCAAGTTCCAGTCTCCTCCAAGAATAGTGATATTATGAGCCTCTAGACCCATTTTGTGGGAAAGGTCCCTGAAAAATGAAGGTGATTCACAATTGGGACCATAAATCGAGCCTAAAACCACAGGTTGAGATGCTAATATGGCTTTCACAAACACAAAACACCCTTCTGGGTCCCAACATTCCTGTACCAATTTAAATGGAACCCCTCTTGCAATTAGGATGGCCACCCCAGCTCTCTTAGATGAAGCTCCACACCAAAGACTTGAGCTACCCACATTCTTTTAAAATAGTGAAGGTCAGCTCTCTTTAAATGGGTTTCCTGAAGGAACGCAATTTGTGTCCCTAAGTGTAGAAGATGTTTTAAGACCACCTGCCTCTTGACCCTATCCTTGGTTCCTTTTATGTTCCAACTGACAATTTTATACGGTAATGTCATGGACCTGGCAAAGAGTATAATATAGAGCTATCCGAAGGATCGTATGGGGTATTACAATGTCGGCCACAAGCTGAATAATTACAAGCACCTAAAAGAACAACAGACCTCCCCCTATTTATGTACCCTAGACCATGGATTTTCCCCACCACCCTTCCCCTCCAGCTAGCTCCCCACCCCACCTCCTCCCCACCCCTTATAATAAAGTTTCCTAAGTTCCTCCTGCCCCTTTATAATACATAACCCCCAGTTCCCAAAAACTGCACTCCTAAAACTAAACTGCCACATGATATACATCCAAAAACAGCCCAGAGCTAATTATCACCCACTTTCCCACCCTGAGCCCTCCTACCCCGCCTCATGGGAAACTGTCCCACAGCAGACCAAAAGACCATATATGTGCCCCATAATCATCAATAAATGTTCAACACCATAGTAAATTAAATTAGTCTTTTCTCTTTTTTTTCCTTTTTCTCTTCTCTTTCTTTTCCCCTCTTAAAAAAAAAGGGGGTGCGGACCCCCCAGGGTCTTCTTTCATTCTTAGTATCCACTGTTATTCTTCTCACTCCTTGTTCTTCTTCCTTTTGCTTTTATGATATTTCTTCGACTGCACGGAATGAGGGCCCAATAAGACGACATTACTGCGAGTCAGCACGGACCATGCCAGTTGTAAACTCGGTAGTCCAACCATGTCCCTAAAAGAAAAAACTAGTCCGAGCAGGTCATTCCAGAGGGAGAAGAAAGGGGGAAAACAAAAAAAAAAAAATATATGTCCAGAATATCACAAGTCATGCATCCATCATAAACAGGTGAATGGGAGTCCCACTCCAGCAGATGAGAAAGGCAAAAGTTCACTTAAACAGGTCTGGTAGAATCCGCTGTAGCTCCTGTTGTGCCTGCTGCTGTGACTCGAAGGACAACCATTTCCCCTCATGAGAAACCATTAATATGGCAGGATATTTCACCTTAAAAGGCTTCGACGCAGCAATAAGCTTGGAGACTAAAGGATGTAGCTCTTGTCTTCTA
The DNA here is from genome assembly GCA_016271365.2 of Neoceratodus forsteri. Classification (NCBI taxonomy): domain Eukaryota; kingdom Metazoa; phylum Chordata; order Ceratodontiformes; family Ceratodontidae; genus Neoceratodus; species Neoceratodus forsteri. The sequence continues at coordinate 1,072,525,600 of CM028131.1, forward strand.
ATCCTTACAGAATGAGGCAAATCCTGTACAATCCGGATTCTCTTGCCCTCCCATAAAAGCTCCTTCGTCCCTCTAACTTTATCCAGGACGTGTTGTTTGTCCAGAAAATTGAGAAACCGGAGAATCAGAGGTCTGGGGGGTTGACCCTGTACAGGGGGAGGGCGCAGGGCTCGATGTGCCCTTTCTATTATATAATCTCCCCCTCCAGGAGGAGAACCTGCAATTTTAAGGCAGAATTTTTGCATAAATGTAGTTGGGGCATTACCTTCCTCTTTTTCAGGTATGCCAATAACAACCAAATTGTTTCTTCTGCTACATCCCTCCAAATCGTCTAGTTTGTCTTCTAACTTCTTGATTCTCCTTTTTGCCAACACAATCTCTGAATCTGCTCCATTTTGTCTGCTTTCAATCGAGGATATGTTGCTCTCTGCATCCCCAATCCTTCTTGATAAGGAATCCACAGCTTGTTTAATCTCCTGAATATCCCCAGCCAAGATAGAGATGGAGGCTTGCAGGGGTTTCATAGTCTCCAGGAACTTAGCCTCCGTGAGTGGGGAGTCAACTATGGGGAGCTGTGACAGGCTAGCGGCCTGCTGCTAGCTCTTTGTGGCCTGTAACTTCGGCGCTAGGAGGGCGAAAGTGCTTGGTTTCATTTACGCTTTCCATCGCCGAATCCGTAGAAGCAGCAATCACGTGAAAGACTCATCGCCCGACTAAATGAAGCAGCTATTTAAACACTAAATCACCGTGAAAATAGAAAATTCAGCAGTCGATCGGCGGAGCTCTGGGAGAGTGCGACTATCACTCAGGCTGCCATCACGTGACCACCCTCAGACACTTTTTATAATGAGAGATATAATAGCTGTACTACTTTTTGGTTTTGGTGAACTGTATTGCTCAGGTGGCCCACCACATGTGATGTGGCATGGAGCATCAGTAGGTAAGACCATGCAACTACCAAGTGTGGTACGTTGTGCGCAGCTGCAATCAGGGATGTGTACGTTTGGTGTACATGGCCTCAGTTTTGCTGTTGATCTCCACTGAGCATGCAGTACCTGGTCAGGTGGGTGGGGATGTTTCGTAGTACATTTAGACAATTGTTTGTTATTTCTGTCACCTGCTGCTGGCTGTCTGTCATTGGTTGTGTTGACTTGGTCCTCCCCCATACTTGCATATGTGTGTGTGTGTGTCTGTGTGTGTGTGGTGCTGGGCGGGAAGGGGTGAATTTGGAGTTAGAGTTTTCAACCCTAACACCGAATTTCCTCACTTTTGTAGCTGTGGAACAACCCTAACTGATGCATTAAATGGAGTTTTTTGCCATAAATATCCTGCCTTTTTGAGAAGTATTACTCACTATAGTATATGATTAATTGTTCTAAGAGTAGTGCACATACCTACCAAAAATGTACCAAGATCAGGAATATTGCAACTCTTGTAGTACTATTTTCTGTTATTTACACTAACAGTACTTCAATGTGAATCATATTTTTTTTTATATTACTCTATTCATTTTCACTTTTCACTGTTATTGCATTTTTAATTTTTTGTGTTGCAGTGTGTTACTCTTTTTCTTTGTGCATTCAATGTAAGTACTCTTCAGACACATGATGAATGTTGCAGTGTATGGGGTGAATATTCAAAGTGTTCCAGGTATGACACAAGCCTTGGCGCACCAGAAGTTGCTTGTACAGTGGTGTGTCCTGGTGATTTCGACAGAACTGCACTATGGTGTAGTAGTTTGAATATCACAGCCTTGCTACCCTAACTGTGCATGTCGTAGTACTACTGCTACAACACAAGTGTCCAGAGTGTATCATGCAGACCTGTTAGTGGAATTGGCATTGCACCATGCACTGCTTCTCACATATTCACAATGTGACATCCAAACGGGTTCATTATCTCTACAAGACACACAGAGAAACATTTTAATCTTATTACAGCCCAATTTGCATGTGAGTACCATACAGAACTACCATTCTCTCAGAAGTTGTGGGTGGCGCCCTCACAGTCAGCAGTCATAAAGAACAACACTGCATGCACCCCAGTCAGACGGATTCATGAACACCCACAAAAATATGCAATATTACACATAGTTCAGTGTATTGTTCTGACCCAATAATAGGCATCATTAAATGCACCCCCCAAAAGTGCAATAGCCTACACAAATATGCCAAGAGGCCAGCCAGTTCCTCAGCCAGCTCCATCAGCACTGTAACGTACAGCCCATGAGGCCCAGGTGTTTTGTCTGCCATTGGGTGCTCCAGTGCCTACCTGACCCTGCTGGTGGTAATATTCAATAATCCTATTTGGGGATAAGCTTTCCAGCTGCCTTGAGGCCACTTCCAGGCTTCAGTTTAGTATTCTCCTTGGCGAAAACTGAGCAGAAGAAGATGTTCAGATCCATAGCCTTCTCTACGTCTGTCTATCTATCTGTCTATCTATAAATATATAAAAAAATTAAACTTTGTTAAATCAAAACACTTATCAGATACACCTACTTGGGTGTGGTTCTATCACTCTAGATTTTTATTTTCCTGAGAGGATTCTAAATGTTCCTGAAATAAAAGCTGTGATATCCTCCACACAGGGAAAAGGAAATGTGTTGATGCTTCTGAATACTGTAAAACACAATATTATCTGTTCTGCAGTTTTAAGGATTTATTTTTGATCAACAGCAACTGGATGGTAGATTACTGGTCTATCCCTTACACTGTAGCTATTATAGTTTCAAAGTAATAGTTGCTACATTTAGGTATTAAAACTAATTAGAAGGGACTTTTTATGACCTTAGTTGGCAAAATATCACACTTGAAACCAATTGTTATCACTGTATCTGGGCAGACAGGGAGGAGACATACATCAACAGATGGACCCATTTTAGGCAATAGTAAGGGGTGGAAGGGGGACCCACAGCCCCTAGAGACCTATACGTGCTTTATCATCTTGATTACTATATTACTGTTTTTTGTTATTTGTACAAATGTTCAGCAAAGGAAGTGTGAGGCGGTGTCTATGTAGTTTAGGTGTGTTTTTTTGTGGGGATGTAGAATGGGGAGAAAGAAGTGGTGGGGAAAGGGGGTTGGAGGGAGCCCATGTATACAAGACCAGTGGATGGCTGCAACATACAAAGTTATAGGACTACTACTAGAACCCCCTCTCCTCACACAGGAAGAATATGGGGTGCTGTGGTATAATGAGTGCTGCTTATGCATGACAGTAATTATTAATGGCTAGTCCACCAATGAGAATTATTTCCTTTCCTGTTAATCAATCAAGCATCTTAACTCAGTTAAAACAACAGGTGCTGGGACTAACATTTCGCCACAAAACCCACTTGAGGGTTCAACATCTCCTACAACTCTGGCACCACTGGGTAGCGCCACATGATGTCTTGTCACATAGTAACATTGTGCCCACAAACGCAAATCATAATACGCATGGTGACACAAAGTGAAACAGAAAGAGAAACACTACAGTAGACAGAAATGTTAAAAACAATGCAAACACAACCGCAAATGAAAAAGCAAACAGTAACGCAAATGGTGGCATAAACATGAGCAGTAAATGAAACGGGTATGGAACCACAAGCAGAAATAGTAATGGTAACAGTAATGTAACCACACAGGATGTTTTTACCCAAAAGCTATATAGAGAAAGACAGTGAGTAGAAAAAATGTATGCTAAATAATGACTCTCAGAACACAAAAATGAGAACTTGGAATAGTAAATAATTTATGTCTCACTAACCGTATGACATAGAGAGAAATTTTAAAAATCATATGTATTATCACTTTCCTGCTAGTTTTGTACTTATCCCCTAAGAGGGGACTAAGAAATTGTTAAACAAAAAATCTGTATCTTGCACCGTTTTTGAGATACGGGCCCTGAAAGGCACGTCAAACGCCGTAATGTTATCCTATGGGAAAAAAACAGAAGTTCACAATGGCATAAATTTGCCTCCCTGTAATATTTTTTCAGCAAACCACTGAAAGATGCATCTGTGTGATGTTGGCTGTGTTCCCTGAAAATTTCATCCCAAAAGACCAAGCCGTTATTTTGCAGCAGGGCGTCAAACGATTGCTGCAATGCATTGTACGTCATAATGTTATCCTATGGGGAAAAAACAGAACTTTGGAGTGCCATAATTTTGCCTACCTGTAATAATTTTTCACCAAACCACTGAAAGGCACATCTGTGGGATGTTGGCTGTGTTCCCTGCAAATTTCAGTCCAAAAGACCAAACCATTATTTTGCAGCAGGGTGCCAAAGGATTCCTGCAATGCGTCGTACGCCATAATGTTATCCCATGGGAAATAGTATAAATTTTGGAGTGCCGTTACTTTGCCACCATGTAATATTTTTTCAACACAACACTGAAAGGCACATCTGTGAGATGTCAGCTGCGTTCCTTCCAAATTTCAGCCCCAAACTCCCAACCGTTCTTTTGCAGCGCAGTGCCAAAAAATTGCTGTCATTTTCCCATAGACTACAAAACTACTGTCGCAATTTGTGAAAGCTTTTGCAAAAATGTCCGACACTTTCATGAGCACGAAAGTAATTTGCAAAAGTACTTTTTCCAAAATTTGGGAAACCTATTTCTGGGGTGTTTTACCCCAAAATAAAGACATGGCGAGCATCCTCAGGGTCCGACTAGGTGAATACAAAAAGAATTAGGTTGCTAGAGGGTCCCAAATTTAAATGCCAAGCATTTTTCTGATCACTAACTGAAAACAAAATGGCAGATTTGTGAAAGTAACAGGGCCATTTACGAAAGTAAAAATGCATTTGCGACTCTGTCAAACTTTTTGTTAACTTTTCCCATTGACTTATAATGGAAAATTGTTTTTTGAATAACTTTTGAACCGTTTAATATTTTTTCACAAAATCTTTGAAAGGCACATCAGGGACCCCAGCCACACGTTCCCTGAAGATTTCAGGTCAGTCGCACAAACCGTTCGACCTGTAGGCGAGACCATAGAATTCCAGAAAAAGCTTAAATGCATGCGCAGATCATGCTTAATAACTCCGTAGTCGTATATCTGACTGGTATAAAACTTGGAAGATCCCAAGGCCTATGGCTCTTGATCATGTATTCCAAATTTCAGGCAAATCTGTCAAACGGTTGCAAAGTTATTAAAGTGCAACATTTTGGGTTTAACATAGAAATGGCTCCTCAACCCTAACTATGGTAGCACTACCATGCTACCATAATATATATATATATATATATATCTATATATATATATATATATATATATAGTGTCACAGCTATTGCTCAAGGCTTGTGGCTGTATTTAATTTGGTGCTAAAACAGAATACAAGGGGCAGTACAATTGCAAAGGGGATTTTAATTTTACTGCACAAAAAAGGGCACAAAGAAAACTTGCATAATTGTTGACCTGTAAGTCTTCTGAACTTGGACTGGGAGATTTTATTGAAAATACTAAGAAAAAGAGTGTCTGAGGTTGCAAGCTCACTCATCAATCCAGTTGAGTCTTGCTCAGTACCAGGTAGACAGATTAGCAATAATATTTTCGTAATTAGAGAATTTGTGGAGTCTTGTCAAACAGAAGGGAAAGAAGGCCTTCTCATGCTTTTGAACCAGGAGAAGGCTTTTCATAATATATCCCATAAGTATTAATTCACAGTATTAAGGAAATATGGGTTCCCCACATTATTTGTAGAATAGCTAAGGAAACTTTATGAAGCTGTAGCAATAACCCTATGGTAAGCAGAAAATTAGGAAATATGTTTAGAGTGAGGAAAGAGTCCATCAAGATTCCCCTTAGCCTCTTATTATACATTTTTGTTTGGGTCCGGCTCTGTACAAGATAGAGCATCTAAGGAAAGTAGAGATATTACATAAAAGGAAATGCATCTTTCCACAGAAAGTGGTGGCCTAAGCAGATGATCTGTTTGTTGGTCCCAATCATCAGTTCTGGAGAAAGAGCCATGACCTGCCTACACGAATTTGGTGATATATCAGGGTCAAAACTTAACTTAAAGAAAAGCTTTAGACCATACCAGTAGGTCCAGAGAGAGCATGATTGGATGTAGTAAATGGAATCAAGATAGAGAAAGGACATCTGAAGATATTGGGCATAGAATTTGGAAATGGAATCATGGCTGAAAGGAACTGGTTATAGAAGATAGACTGTAGAATCAAAAGTAGAGAGGTGGAAGAACTGACCCATGTCAAAGAAAAAATAAGTTTTTTATGTTAATCATTTATTCTCCCAATGTATTTACATTTGTGTGTAGTATATGCATTACCTGTGAATTTGGACTCTAGAATCTACAGCATTTTTTTGCTGACTACATTAGGGTAGTCGTCTAAATCTGATAAAAAGAAATAAAACATATTATCCTGTTCAAGAGGGTGGTCTAGATGTGATTAACTGCATATTCTTTTTCTTTTTCAGTTATGTAGAAAGGAATTTTCAACCAAAATGTGGGTTCCTTATTTGCAGTAGAAATGAAAGGTTTTGTTTGATCATTGGATAAATAATACCATGAAATCATTTGGAGGGGTTCCATTTCAAGCATTAGATTCTATTGTTGACTGTTTCAAGAAACATAAACAGTGGAACATTATATGTTCCATGATTCAATACAAACCCCAAAAAAGAATGTATGAAACAATCCAAACATCTTTTTTTTTAGAAATACTTTGTTTAACTGCAGCCCTAGAACAGCAGTACATTGATTGATAGATCAATTACAAGAATGCAGAATTTAAAAAAAATGGTGGGATATGGTTTGGTTATGCTGTCACACGAAGTTAGATGTACAAGATAACCATAAACGCAAAAGTTTGGAAGATAGGGAATGCCTCAGATAAGCATATAATTTGCAGTTGGAAACCATGAATCATCTTTTTTTCAGTGCTCACATATTGCCTCCTTTTGGAAAAGGTTAGCTTTGGTCTGAAAGGAACCACAGTTTAGGATGATGATTATGATTTCTTGATTTACAGAAAGATGGGGGTGAATGAAATTTCATTTGAGCACAGTAAGAGTACTCTCAGCATGTATTAAATGCTGTATATGGCAAGTTCAATGACAGCTTGTACTACAATATCAGGACTTTCCACATTCTGGATTATTTGAGAAGATTAATAATGAATGCATGCAAGTTTATGCAAATGAAATGAAAATATTACCAACATTAGTGTTTCAGGCATATTTGAAAGAAATTAAGTGGTTTCCACCTTTATACCCAGTGGAATCAACTTTATTTTTAAAAGACTACATTATTAAGGGGGGATGGGTTTTTTATCTGATCATCAAAATATTTTTTGTATCTATTTAGTTGTCTTGGTGTGGATATGTTTTGATTTCCGTATTTATTTTTGTGTGCTTGTTTTGGTTTTGTCTTGTTTCAATAAAAATCCACTACTTTTGCAAAAAGTGCATTGGGTTCTTTTTTTTTTTACATAGTACGCTTTTTTTTCCTGCCAGCACTCCTAGCCCCGTGGGTGGGCTTACCCTGGGCTTGGCAACCTGCACCCTCACCCGGGGATGCCCCCCAGAGTGGGGCCACTGAGGTGGACCCTAAGGTGGCTGGAGAGTCAGGCGCCGAACCCCGGCTCATACATGGGGGCTGGCAGATTATTTTTCTGTGGATTCCTCTTGGAGATGGGAATGTGCAATGCTGCTAATGCAAGGCAAGCATCCATCCCAGCTCCACCCATGTTGTGGCGCAGCGCTGTATCCCCCCGCCTCCACCAGGGGGCAAGCGATGCCGGCACCAGCTCACTAGCCCTCCAAGAAGAAGGAGAGCAGTCCTCCAGACTCTTGATCCTTCTCCTCCCCTGCCATCCCCCGGCAGCCTGTGCCCATTCCCGAACACAAATCGCTGGCATGGCGCAAGGTGTGGCATTCAACGCCTCAACCTTCAGCACCTCCGGTCCAGCCTGCCTTGGGTTCTTTTACTTCCTCCTAGACATCCACCAAGACAGCAACAGAGATGGGTAGAAGGGATTCTGACGTATTGTCTCATCCAAAGGATGGCACACCACAGCAGTCCACCATCACCCTAGCCCTACACTCTTGTGTCAGCATTTAGGGTATGAGCCCATTCCAGTGTGGGACAACAGCCCACAACCTTCTCACCCAGAGGCAGATGTGCTATCAACTGAGACACACTGACACTAAAAGAAATATTATTTACTGGGTATCAAACCCAGGCTCCAGCAACTGCTGGCTTAGTGCTCTGTCACTGTGTGCTATCATCCCATATCCCATATGCTCTGATCCCACAAGTTCAGTGATGCTGGAGATCAAGACCATCTCTGTAACATTTCCTTCTGTCTTTCTAACATGGGAAGGGCTCTGCTGCTGAATAAAAATGGTTTCATGTTAAGAGGAGTGATTTTTCATCAGAAAAATAAGTTAGACATCATTAGGGAAGTGTGCATTATCATCCTAGGTAACTAATTCAAAAAACATTTAATAGTAATTTACTGATACAGTGTAAAGTGCACCATATCTGTGCAGCACCAGGTTGTGCGTTGAAAAAAGAGTAATGTTCTTCAGGATGGCCCAGTTTCCAGTTGCCTTGGTGGCGCTGCTGGTAGTGCAACAGGAACAGTATTCCAGGTGGCAAGGGTTCAAGTCCAAGCTGAGGCACTTACTTCTTTCTCTCTCTGATTGTATGTGTTCTATAAATATGCACACCGCACTCTTGTGATTGAAAATGTAATTATCTCTGCAGTCCAGGATGTGCATTGAAGAAAGAGAACTGTGCTCTGTAATGACCCAGTTTCCAGTTGTCGTGGTGGCACAGGTGGTAATGCAACCAGAATGGTATTCTGGGCAGCCTGGGTTCAAGTCCCAATTGAGGCACTTACTTCTTTGTCTGCTCTGTTTGTATGTGTTCAACACTATAGTGGTCCCGACTAAATCCCGCCTCAAGTCAGTAATCCCATTGCCTTAGTCTGCACTTAACCTCTAGCACTTCTTAACCCTGTCACTGTTCCACTGGGTAGCCCCGACCTTGCACTTCACTGACACACTGTCCTCTCCCTTGGCGCTGACATGCCCCCCACCCCTCCACCTCCTACCCCCACCCACCCCTTCCTCTTACCATTACTTCTCCATCTTCTCCACCCTTCTCCTCCCTCTGTCTACTGTACTGATGTTTGTCTCTCCTCGACATGGGCATACATTGTACAATGCCTCAGTATAGTACAACCATGAACATTATCTGCATTGTTGTACCATAACATGTGTTTGTATATTTGCTACCGAACTACTCTGTATTTGAACGTTTATGTATCACTCTGTACTTGTTAACTGACGTGGAACCAATTAACAAGCATCCGCTCACTGGTGGTATCCAAGATTTCAAAATAAATAAATAAATATGCACACCACACTTTTGTGATTGAATATGTAATCATCTGTGCAGCACCAGGCCAGTGCACTGGAGAAAGAGTAATGTGCTCCAGGATGGCTCAGTTTACAGCTGCTTCAATGGCATAGCTCATAGCACAACCTGAACAGTATTCTGGGTGGCTGGGGTTCAAGTCCCAGCTAAGGCACTTACTTCTTTCTCCCCTCTGTTTGAAAGTACACCGTAAGCCTGCACTGTACTTGCAGGTGAAAGACACTGCAGCAGAAGCAGGGCAGTGTGAATGTTTTTTCCTTGTTTGGCTGATAGTTCTTTTTCTTGAACATTTTAACATAAATTACAAAGTTAACAGTCACAGTAACAGTACAGGTCTCATTACAGGTAGCACACCACCACAATGACATTTTAACAGCGAAGACCATCGCAGCAACAAATCTCACCAGGAAACTGTGATGGTCCACTGTTCACCGACACTTCAACTCCCAGTGTTTCGACCCCCACCCCGAACCAACTCTAACTCAGAGTTGGTTATTTAGAGATGGGAGGTGCAGGGGACATACCCAAAAACAGTTTGTCCCGACAGGAACAATGCCAACAGTAAGCATTGTTCTCATCGCTGTTCGGGACATCAACAACATTGTTGTCAATATTCTGATATAGAACCCTCATTCCAGAAGACAGTCACACTTACAATGTAGTCCTTTAATAAGTACAGGGTATTCAGGTCACGCATTCACCACTCAAAGTGACTTTAGTAGAATTACAGTAGAGAGGCTATAGGGCTAGGTTATTGGCATTGTTTACCTCAAACCAGGGGTGGAGGGGGGTGGGAGAGAATGCTGAGATCCCTCTCTGCGTAGGCAACACCAGGCATGGAAGGTGGAGTGCCAGTATTTAGGGCAGGAGAAGGGCCACATGCAGTATGAAGCAGGAAAGTCGGAAGAGCACCCATATACTGCCATACTTAGGCAGAGTTTTCCTTGCAAAGCTGGACATCCTATCCAGGATGGCTAGGTTCCTCACTGAGGTAAGCCACTGAGCTGGCCCCACTGCCCTCCGTCTAGCGGTTACATCCTCTATATTATCCCTCATTGACTATGGCCTACCAGTATACGGTGCTGCTGACACAACTGCTCTCAATAAAATTAGCTTCATCCTAAATAAAACATGCAAGCTTATCACTGGGGCCCCCAGGCTCACGCACTCATGCCAGATCTATGATATGGCAAGACTGCTGAATCTAGACGAACGTCTCTGATACCAAACCTGCCTAAGAACAAAAAAGACTCTTCTCAGTCTATCCCCACCTGGGCTGACAGACTCCCCTCTGCAAAGCCCAACCCTTGGTCTGTACATGGACCTCCTGCAAGGCCACTTTTCTAGTCCCAAGATTTAGGACCTCCCATGCACAGAGGTCCTTCTGCTATAGAGCTCCATCCTGGTATAACTCTCTCCCTGCCCCAATCTTGGATGCCCCCACTATTTTCAAATTCAAAACTGCACTTCGTATTCAACTATTTAATACACGTAGCTGCAACTGTCTATAATTGAGGCATAGCTCTATGTGCCATGACAATGCCTGCTGAGCGGCATCCACACCACTCCTCTCTTAATCCTCACCCATCATTGCTGATTGAACTGCTATTATCCTGCTTCTTGCTCTTACCATCATGCAAGAATGTGCCATTGTAACCAAACTGGCTTATCTGTTTAACTGTCATAATATCATGTGCTTGCTAACTATGTAACCCATTTGCTGTAACCAAAAGTCTGTTATGTACTTGTCCTCAGTGTGACGAGGTACCTTTGGAAATGAGCCTCTGGCTCAAAGGTTGTAAACTGATGTAGAAATAAATAAATAAAATAAATAAATAAGCTACCAATGGAACTTCACCCAATCTCCATCTCCGAAGTATGAGTGTCTTGGCTTCAATACTGGACATCAGGAGCCATTGAAGTTGTTCGTCAGGTAGTGGAACAGCAGGCAGAGGAAGACCAAGAATATACAGCTGTGGAGAGAAAGCGAGGGAAGAGTCCACCCAGGACTTTCCCACAACACTTATAGACTCCAGACCAGAAGGGCTGGATTTTGGAGCAGTTCCATAGAATGTGCAGGAGGTCAAGTCTGACTGCCTGACATCTCCAACATACATCACGGGATAAAAGACCAAGAGATTTTAATCTTGCTGGCATGTGGTTGCAAAAGTGATTAACTTTATTTTATATAACAAGGCTCTTGGTGTTCGGACAGGATTTGTGGTCAAGTAGCCTTAGCTGTGACCAGTGGGACTCAGAAATCTCGATACCCATGGGCCCCGGTACCACTTGGTCCTGGTACTATCTGATGGATTAGAAGTGACTTGTACAATCTGCTTGTATATCAGGCCTGCTCTTCATATGTTTGTGGGATGGGGGGGCAACTTCTTAATGCAGTCACCTATGGTACTTCTTATTTGGAAATATTTCCAAAATTCACTTTTAGGGAGGAGAAATCTCATTCTGAGGTTCTTGAAGGAGTCCAGGTACTAAGGGAAGGATTTCCACAAGTCAGAGAGGAGCACGATTCCCTAGTCCCTCCAGGCTGTCCACTGAATCAGGTGGCCCCCCACTGTGATCAGTGGGTTCCCCCAGAGAGGGAGCAGTGACAAGGAGGTAAGGGACACGTTTATCCAGCCTTCTAACTTCTTCCATGCCTTTAGAGTGGGGCCACAGTGGGGCCAGCCTTTTTAAACCCAGGCAGTAGGGCAAACAGGTAGACAAAGGGATTCATTGCTAGCCCTGATTGATTTTCAATGATCAGCCACAAAAGAACCCCTTAGGAGAGAATGGTGAGAGGTGTTGCAGTGCAACAGAAGGCAATATAATATACATAGAACCATGGCAGATCCCATCCACTCCTTCATCAGCTAACCCTAAGTTTTTCCCTATGGTAGCAAGGTGGCTTACCTTCCCTTAAGAAGTCACCCAGTAGTGCATCCATTTTAGAGACCCAATGTGTGAGAACAACCACTGCTAGGTTAGAAAGGCAATGAATCAATTGGGGGGGTTGTAATCATCTTAACTGCTGCTAGCTTCCTTGCTAGGGAGAGATGCAGCAGTTTCCAGTGGTCACACTCTTCATTAAGCTTTTGCAGCAGTTAGATAAAGTTATCAGATACCATTCCTCTGGGGCTGAATGGACCCAGATGCACAGGTACTTGATGCCTTTGGGAGACCATTTAAATCTGTAGGTTCTACTGATTCACATGTACACTGGCCATGCAATGAGAGGATCTCTGTTTTAATAGACTTACTTTTAAGTCCAGAAATGCCACAGAAGGCATTAAGAACTTCAAGCAGAATGGGGAGTCTGGATGGGGCTCTCATAGTAATACCAGACAATCATCACCATAGAGTAGGCTGTACTTGTCTAGCTACCCTATTTAAATACCCTGTAGTTCATGTGTTGGAATAGGACTATTTATAGGGGTTCTATGGCTAGTATGAAAAGCATGGCAGAGAGGGGGCAGCCCTGCTGAGTGCCCTGCTGCTGGGTGAAGGGGAAAGAGTGGATTGACTTTGCTAGGACACAAGCAGTCATTTGCATGTACATGATTGAACCCATCCCCCAAATTGAGGGCCAAATCTCATCTTTTTTAAAATATTCTGCAGGTATCCCCTACTCCACAGTGGCTGGAGTGGGGGTGGAAGAAGCCCGGGCTAACAGGGAGTATAGGGCCCTATGATGGTTGGAGCTGAGACACTGTTTCACAACCCCACCCGGGATGGGTGAATAAGGTGAGGGAATACCACCTCTAACCTGGAGGTCAGTGCCTTGGAAAGGATCCTAGCATCCCCATGAGTGTGATAGGCCTACAGCTCTCCAGTAGAGTGGGGTCTTTCCTATATTTGGGAAGTGCAGTAATCACTGTGTCCTGGAGAGAGGGTGGAAGGAGTAAGTGGCAGTGAGACTCCTGAAAGATGGACAGCAAGACAGGAGATACAGTACCCAGGATCATCTGGTATAAATCAATTGTGATGCCATTGCTTCCTGCAACCTTGTGCAATGAAAGGACAGAGATGGCTGTATGGATTTGCTAAGTGGGGAGTGGAGCTTCCAGCACAGCTCTTTTTTCTTCATTCTGGGAGGGCAAAGACAGGATCACCACCAGGGCAGTGTAAATTTAGAAGAATGGAAAAGGAGCAGAGAGAATTTTTGAATGATTTATTTGACATTTTACTTACTGACTGCTGATGTTTGCAGGGTTCAGAAATCTATCTTTATTATTTCTGTTTTATTTTTTGTTTGCCTGTGACTGAGTGAAAACTACGTGAAAAAGGCTGCTGTAGTGAGACTCTTGGGGGATTTTCAAATCCTACATTATGTCTAGATACAATTTTCTTTTGTTCACAATTGTGGACATAAGAGCATATTGTCCTTATGTTCAATTTTCAAAACTAAGACATAGTTAAATCAAAATTTCAAAACTCTGACAGAGCCATGTCCATTTTGCTAAGATCAAATATAGTTGTGATTAGACACAATTGTCAGACCAAGAGCAACCTGGCCTATAATGTACATCTGTGGCTAACAGTTTCTCATCTGAAATTTGATGCAAGCTACCATAAAACAGCTTAAAATACTGTAGATAACCCCATCCTTTGAAATAGCTCCATTCAGACAGAACATGATCTAGACATATCAGGCAGTTCCTGGCATTGACACAACAAAGACTTGCATCCATTTTATGACTTTTGAAAATCCTGCACTGGGTCTCCTAGTGGGATTAAGAAGGGTGTATCAGTGGGTGGGCGTGAGCATCTGGATGAATGTGTGGTGGGTGTCACTCTTGGTCTGACCTATCTTAATTCCTCATCATGAGTCACTGCTGTGTCTGAGTGTATCAGCATATGCATCATGTGGGTATTTAAACTGGTCAAAGATTTCAAGTTGTGAGTCATCATGGTTAGTGTAAGGCAATGACTGCATCAGAACTCATATTATTATCTGGTGTGTGTGTGTGTGTGTGTGACTGAAGCATGTAGAAAACAGGAAGAAAATGATTGTATGAAAAAGGAAAGAAGGGGGAGGAAAGGAGAATAGATTGTTCCCTTCATTCTAGATCTACCACTTCATACCAGTTCTGCAAACAGTGGTGGTGGTGGAGAAGGACTCAGAGATGCTAGTAGTGGGACAAGGACTGGAAGTCATTGTAGTGCAGCTGAGAGGAGAACTAGGGCTGGACTTGTGATAGCATGGCCAAATAAACCATGCTTCATTAGTTCCCAGAAGTCCACTGGTTCCACTCCCACTGCAAGCAGCATTTGCAGCCAGTCATCCAGTGCATTTAGTGATTAAACCACCCAGAGAATATCAGAAGCAAACCAGTCTCCCCCACTTCCTTCTTCAAGTGCTCCCAGTTCCCATTACTGTACACAGGACAGAAGAGATACCTCCATATTTGTAAAGATGAGCCCTCCTTCTGTTCATCTTGTACGAACAACTCACCAACAGCTGGATCTCTACCACCTGTGCATGTACAGTGAAGATCTCCAGGATGAAGCGCAGCACTGCAGAATTCTGCAGTACAGTTACTGCAGTAAACAATGCAATTTCAATGGGAGTTAATCCCTTTTATCATGCAGTAAGCCTGTGACACTGTGCTTCATCCTGGAGGGCTTATCTGTATGTGGAAAATTAGCAGTCCACCTTGAGGCAATATATGATACCCCAGCTCACAAAAGCAGGTTTCAGTAGCAGAAGGAACCTGCCTAATGCTGCTGCTCAGTGCTCATGTGGAAGATGACATTGAGCCTAGGTCGGGCACAGACACTACTGTCATCTTGTCACTAAAGAAAAAGAAAGTTGTTCTTGAATGGAGTAGGGGCAGAGTGAGGTGTACCCACCCACAATTCTTTAAAAGTAAGCCAGCCAGGCTAGCCCGGTGGCACTGAGGATTGAGGCGCTGGACACTACACCTCATGCTACACCGGTGAGCCGGGTTCGGTAACGGACTCAGGGTTGTTGGGGACTGGCGGGGGGTGGAGGATTGAGAGTCCCACTAGATGCTCTCCTTTGCCAGGGGTGGGTTACTGGGGGTGTCTTGCGCACCTGATGTTCTTGGGGGCTGGTGGAAGCACAGGCTTACAGGGTGTAACGGCAGCTGTCTGGAGCCGGGAGAGGGAAGACGCCTGGGCACTTGGCTGAAGGGCAAGGCCAGCATGTCATTTACCTGACATACGTCCCATGCCAAAGCGTTCTCAGGTCAAGGGGAGAAAAATGGGAGAAAAATCATATACAACCCCGGACCCCTGAGCACAATGAAGCCGGGGTAGGGGTGGCCTTGAACAGCCCCGGTGGATGGAGTAGGAGGGGGTACGAGACCTCCTCCAAAAGCCATGGGAACCAGGCAAGTGCAAAATAAAAGTAAGCCAACAGCACTGCCATCAAAGCAGATTATAGACAGTTGATAGTGTGAGTGAGGAGGATATAGATGGTGGGCTTCTGAGCAGGAACTGGAGAGTGATGTGGTAGAGGATGGGAAAGTACATGAGGAGCATGAAGAACCTGAGGAGCGAGACATTCTGCTATTAGTTACACCACTGACTAGTGATAATAACACTGATACTGAGGAGCGGAGTCTGTCAAGGGAGAAGATGGCAAAAATACATCAAAGTGTCAATGGTACTAAAGGTGCCAAAAAAGGTCAGTTTGAAATAATTATGTGGCCAGAAAGAAGGATAACAGACTTCTCTGGCTTTAAAAAGGGCAGTGGCATGCAAATAGATTCTGAGACACAGCACCAATCAGTTATAGTAAGGGAGAAAAAAAAGACCCACTCTGGGATCAAACCCAGGCCTCCTATCCTCTGCTGCTTGCTAGCCTGCAGCTCTACTGCTGTATTAAGCCTGCAAAACAGGAAGTGCATGCTGTGGCAAACAACATCCATCAGTGAGAGTAAACACTCCCCCTACACAGCTGCAGTGGATGTTCATAATTAATGATCAATCTGCTTGAAGAAGTGTTTCCTAAGTTGCATTTAAAACTTATAGCCTGAGCTCGAACTTTTCAAGTTATCAGCAATATAGCATTTCAAACCTTGCTGATAGTCTATTAATAAAGGTCAGCACTCCTCCATGGTGGATATCCATGGGGGACAAGCCTTTGCATGCTGTGGGGGCATTAGGCAGAACACTGCCACACCTCCACAACCTGCTTGTGGAGAAGGCTGGCACAACATGTTCCAAGGAAGGTGTCATTTGTGATGTTGAAACAAAAACTACATGTGTTTGTGAGCATTTGGCATGCCTGTAGTCCATGGAGCTGAAAGTCTGTATCAAGATATTTAACAGCAGTTGGACTGTATGTGAATTTTGATCTGTGTGCCTACGTTCAACACTGCTGTTGCAGTGGTTTGTTTCATAATAAATATGCTTAAGATATCCACAGTGGAGGAGTGTTTACGATTTCCTTTTTATGTTGATTGTGTGCAAGAAACATGTTGCATCAGCTTTCTCCACAAGCAGGTTGTGGAGGCGTGGCACTGTTGTGCCCAATGCTCCCACAGCATGCAAAGGCTTGTCCCCCATCCCCCAATGCTGCGGCACGCTGCTGCTGACATTAGTTCAGCCAGCATGCCACAACCTTCTAAAAAAGTAGCCGCTGCAATCAGGGACTGCCTCATCATTGCAGCATCAGCCATCCGCTGCAATAAGGGAGCGACCAGTCATTGCAGGGCGGGATGTGAAACCCCTGATATTGTTGTGAACATGGCAGTGGCTTTCCGCTGTGTTCACAAACAATATAATCCCTTCCCCCCACCATGTTTACTTTGCTGACGGGGCCCTAATCCCCGCCGGCTGTGGTGCCCCATGTTTCTGTTGTTGCTGACGGGGACCACTCCTGTCGGCATTCTGTAACCCCCTGTTTTATTCCTGCCGACAGGGTGCCCAATCCCCATGCGGCATAATGAACCCCCAGTTTTGTTCCCGCCGACGGGGTACCAATCCCTATCAGCATAATGAACCCCGCTTTGTTCCTGCCAACAGAGTGCCCAATCCCCTGGCATAATGAACCTCGCTTGTTCTTGCCGATGGGGGTGCCTAATCCCCCCATCAGCTACTGCTGGCCCCCAAAGGAAAGCCTCTGCTGGCATACCAGGAGCCCACCCCAGTGTGCCAGATACCCCTGTGAAGGGAAAAATGGTCCCGCAACGTCTCATGTTTTTTTTTTCCTCCTGAAAAAAGGAAACTGTCCCTCGGCTCTCGCCTGCCCCCACCCGCAGCCGCAACCCGCACCCACCCACTGTGCACCCTGCCTCCCCACACCCCTCACACTACTACTACCTCCGGAGCTTAGCGCGACGATCTTGTGACTAGGAACACGCTCTGCACTCTTCAAAGCCGATTGCGAACTGAGGAAATACCAGTAAGCTGTATAATGTAATAAATAGGGTTTTTTCAACTTTAGTGCATATCTCATGCATTTTGGGGAATTTCTTCTTTTCACCAAATTTTCAACTTGGGTTTTTTGGGACCCCTCCTCATGAATTCTTGAACTGTCATGGCGTTAATCGACCTCGAAAGGTGGTTTTGTGGTCACTGTGAGGAATCACCCTTTGGGGCCAATTAACAAAACAACAGTGCCAGTGTTCATGAGGTGGGCTCTCAAAAAGTCTATGTTGCAAATTTGGTGGAAAAAATCCAAAAAATGACTGTTTTATGAGCGTGCATTGTGCAGTTGCTACGTACACTCATAGTTTCACGAATTTACAATATTTTCATGCCAGATTTTCAACATTGACATTTTGTCACACCTCCTTGTGAGCAGTACAACTGTCATTGTTCACATCCTGGCCTAAATGTGTTTTCACATTTCCGGCGCAGAATAGTGCAGTCACTGTGGAAAATCAGTGTTCAGGACAGATTAAGAAAATGACAGTGACACTGTTCATGAGTAGAGGTCCTAAAATGCCTATGTTGAAAATTTGGTAACGATACTCCATAAAATGACTGTTTTACGAGCGTGCGTTGTGCAGTTGGCACGCACGCTCATAACTTCGTGAATTTATAATATTTTCACTCCAGATTTTCAACATTGCCATTTTCCCAGACCTACTTATGAACAGTACAGCTGTCATTTTTTCCATCCTGGCTGAAATGTGTTTTCGCACTTCCGGCGCAGAATAGAGTGGTCGCTGTGTGAAATCACTGTTTGGGACAGATTAAGAAATTGACAATGATACTGTTCATGAGCAGATGTCCTAAAATGCCTATGTTGAAAATTTGGTGATGATAGCCCATCAATTGACTGTGTTACAAGTGTGCGTTGAGCACTTTCCACGCACCCTTGTAACTTCGCAGATTTGTAATATTGTCACACCAGATTTTCAACAGTGCCATTTTTTCACATCTCCTTATAAGCAGTACAGCTGTCATTTTTCACATCCTGACCGAAATGTGTTTTCACAGTTCCGGCGCAGAATAACGTGGTCACTGTGGGAAATCAGTGTTTGGGACAGATTAAGAAAATGACAGTGGCACTGTTCATGAGCAGAGGTCCTAAAATCCCTATGTTGAAAATTTGGTGACAAAACTCCATATCATGACTGTGTTACAAGTGTGCGTTGAACTGTTTCCACGCACCCTTGTAACTTCGCAAATTTGTAATACTGTCATGCCACATTTTCAACAGTGGCATTTTTTCACAACTCCTGAACACTACAGCTGTCATTTTTCACATCCTGGCTAAAATATGTTTTTGCACTCCTGCCAGACAATAGCATGGTCACTCTGGGAAATCAGTGTTTGGGACAGATTAAGATCGACCGAGTGAGGGGGGGAGTGACCAAGCTCAACTGAGCTCTGTCGGGACTGCTGTGAATTTGTTTGTGTTCAGACAAAGGCCCCAACACAAGAGCCCAGTACAAAAGGGTAGCCTGCAGCACTGGGAGAAACAGAATGAGAGAGGGAGTGAGGGAACTCACGGAAGCGCTGTCAGGACTACTGTGGATTTCTTTGTGGGCAGAAAAAGGCATCAATACAGGCAGGGGCCCAGTACAAAAGGCCAGCCTGCAGCGGTGGGAGAAACAGTACAAGCGAGTGAGACAAGGGGACTTAGTGAGCTCAACAGAGCTCTATCAGGACTGCTGGGATTTCTTTGTGGGCAGAAAAAGGCGCCAATGCAGGCAGGAGTCCCGCAACAAAAAAGGGCAGCTTGCAGTGCCAGGACAAACAGAATGAGCAATGAGAGAGGGAGACTGAGCAACCTCAAAGGAGCTCTGTCGGGAGAGCTGTAGATTTCTTTGTGGACAGACAAAGGTGCCAGCGCAGCCAGGAGCTCCATACAAAGGCTCAGTCTGCGGCGCCAACAGAAACAGAATGAGCGAGTGACAGAGCGGTAGTGAGCGAGCTCAATGGAGCTCTAGTGTGACTCCTGCAGATTTCCTTGTGGGTAGAAAATGCTGCAATGCAGGCAGGAGCCCAGTACAAAAGGCCAGCTTGCAGCGCCAGCAGAAACGGAATGCGAGAGTGACAGAGGGGGAGTGAGCGTGCTCAGTGAAGCTGTGTTGGGACTGCTTCAGATTTCTTTCTGGCCAGAAAAAGCCTCCAATGCAGGCAGGAGCCCAGTACAAAAGGGCAGCCTGCAGCACCAGGAGACACAGAACGAGCGAGTGAGGGAGTGGGAGTCAGTGAGCTCAGCGGGCTCTGTTGGGACTGCTGCAGATTTGTTTGTGGGCAGAAAAAGGCAGCAATGCATACAGGGGCCCAGTACAAAAGGGCAGTCTGCAGTGGCAGGAAAACCAGAATGAGCGAGTAAGTGAGCTCAACAGAGCTGTATTGTAACTGCTGCAAATTTCTTTGTGGGCATAAGAAGGCAGCAACGCAGGCAGGAGCCCAGTAGAAAAGGGCAGCCTGCACCACCAGCAGAACAGAATGTGCGAGTAAGAGAAGGGGAGTGAGCGAGCTCAACGGAGCTTTGTCGGAACTGCTGCTGATTTCTTTGTGGGCAGAAAAAGGCGCCAATAGAGGCAGGAGCCCAGTACAAAAGGGCAGCCTGCAGCACCAGGAGAACCAGAATGAGTGAGTGAGACAGGGGGAGTGAGCAACCTCAATGGAGCTCTGTCGGGAAAGCTGTGGATTTCTTTGTGGGTAGAAAAAGCCACCAACACAGGCAGGAACCGAGTACAAAAGGGCAACCTGCAGTGCCAGGAGAAACAGAATAAGCGAGTGAGAGAGGGGGAGTGAGCCACCTTAACGGAGAATGGAGCTCTGTCGGGACAGCTGCGGATTTCTTCATCAGCAGAACAAGGTGCCAATGCAGGCAGCAGCCCAGTACAAAAGAGCAGCCTGCAGCACCGGGACAAACAGACTGAGCCAGTGACAGAGGGCCACTGCGCAAGCTCAACAGACCAACACAGTCGACATTCGGCATTAACAAATGCTTGTTCTGAATTGGAGTGTACTGTGCATTGAGTCTTGGTAAGGTGCACCCTCATCTAACATGCTGGCCACATTTATATACTGTTAAAATGAACGTCTGAGCAGTACCTTGTGTGAGATAGTCTATCACTAACATCAGCATTAATATCTAATCATTTGTCTCATACTACATAAGTTGTGAGAAAGAAAACAAAGTCCCAATTTAGGGATCAAACCAGGCAGCTTATCTACTACTGCTTAGTAGTCTGTAGCTCTAATGCTGTACTAAGCTTCCAATACTGGAGATGCATGCTGTGACAAAGAACATTCATCAGTGAGTGCAGACCCCACCCCCACACATACAGCTGCAGTGGATGTTTGTAACTGACCACAATCTGTCAATTTGAAGTAATATTTCCAAGTTGCTTTCAAACCTGAAAGGCTCAGCTGGAATTTTTCAAGTTATCAGCAATAAAGAACTTCAAACCTTGTTGAAAGTCTATCTCTAACATTTGCATGACATCTAACAATTTCTCTCACACTACATGAATTGTAGTGAGAAAGAAAACAATGTTCCCCAGTGGGGATTGAACTCATACTTGTGTAGGTCTGAATCTCTATGCTAAGAAACGCCACATCACTGACATCATCAATGACATCATGCAGTTGAATTACTCACTCTGAATGTACCTTTGAACTTGACTAAAAAAAGAGTATGCATGACTACAACAGGTGCTTACAGCTACGCTGTTAGCACCCAAAAAGATAATGAGAACAGAAAAGCAAAAAAGGTTACTTAGGAAATTCTAAAGACAAGCCCTCTGCACCCAGCTCCCCCAGCATGTTTACCCCCATAGCATTATTTTACCTGCTGCTACTGATGCCCTGCCTGTCCATCCACCGCCATATCATTCCACAAATCATCTGAATGTCACTTCACAATTCCACCAAAGTTCCCCCCTTCCAGCAATCCAGTCCCATAATAAAAAAAAAAAAACAAGATCTTTTAGAGTGTGGGAAGTAGTTTACTATCAGTCAGGGTAAGTGCACTTGAACATTAGAAGTAGTGTTCTGGCTGATAATTTAAAACATGAAAAGAGACGTCACCTTTCTAAAATTAATGTCTATTCTCAGTCTCCACTCAGCTCGGATTGGTCAGCAGCAGCAGCAGATAGTGATGAGAGAAGTTGGAAACGTTTGCTTTGAAAGTTAATTTGTGCATTTGTCACAATTCACAAAGTTAATCCTCCTTGTGAAGAACCAGCCCACAGTGTAGGAATAACTCCTTAAATTGTGACTTTGATAACGTCACTGGTGAAATGGGGCCCACAGGTGGAGTTTGCTGTGTACTGTGAGAATGGAGGTCACATGGTATTGAAATGAGCTATATGCCATCTTGAGTGCTGTCTTCCAGGGAGAGTTGGAGAGAAGTCTGTCCCTGCTTACCTGAGCAAGAAAACTTTAAAGTGAATTGAAAAACAGAGTCTTTTGAAACAAAATCACTCATACCAAGATCTAGAAGGTCTTGTGCAGCTAGACTAATGTTGTTTGTTTTTGGTTTTGCTGATATATTTAAAGTAGTGGTTTTGTTTAGTCTAGTGAAGCAGTACTGTGTGTGGGATAGGGAGGTGTTCCAGCTAGAAAGACAGCCTTAGAGATCAATGACTTTGAGCATGTTTTTACTGTGAGCACTACTCTGTGTGCAGTAGATATCTCATATTTGTTTCATCAGTCTTTCTTGTTAAATATTTTTTGTCTGGGGTATGTGATTTCTCATTTTTTTTCCTGTAGCACAGTGTGGTTAAATGAAGTATAGTTGGCTTGATGGCACAGCTGATAGCGCAACAAAACAGTTTTCCATGTAGCCTATCGTTCAGATCCCAGATAAGACACTGATTTCAATCCCTACTGTAATATCCTTCCTGTCCTATATTTATATTTTGTTTTATATATTTTTTACTTTTGTTGCTGTATATTTTTAATTGCTTTATCAGACTATATAGAGGATAATGTATGAGCAACAGTTAACAACAACTCTGTGTACACTTTGAGGGGTTGTCATGACAATCTAATAGACCTCGAGAGTACAGCTTGAGAAGTCTATGGTTGTCATGGCAATCTCATGGAGTATACAAAGCATAGTTGTTAACTGTTGCCCATACATTATCTTGTATAGTGTATGGGGCAACATTTATGGTTCTGAGGTTGTGCCAGTTGAAATACATACTCATTGCTAATCTGAATCACTCAGTACTGCTACAGAGACTTACAGGTCATAACAGTGACATGGACGCTGCATGTATTCAGCAGTTTGAAATGCCAGCCAGATGTGGCATACAGTAAACAATGAGCTCACTGACTGGTGACCGAAGCCTACCAGTTTATGGACTCTGCTGCAAAAGGCTCCAAAAGAAAGGTACATGGGGGGGGGGGGGGAAGGAAAAGAAAACCTTCAAAATAAACTGTTGAAAGACAAAATGAGCATTTGGCGCTGCTGTATGGGCATCAGGCGTGCAAGGGCATTCCAACTTGTTGTACCATCGATGTGATGTATTCAAGGTGGTACAACAACACTTTGACATCACATCAATGGTACAACAGTGTTAGGAATTCATTGAATTCCATACACAATCATGCTCTATCATACACTATAGACTGCTTGTAATTTGTGTTCCATTCTTTATTTTGCATCTTTGTAATCACTGTGCATTTTTCTGACTGTACTGTCCTAAGCAGGACATCCTTACAAATGAGCTTTGCCCAATGTAACGTTTCCTGGTAAAACAAATACTGCAAATAAAGAAATTGTGTCAGTCTCTTTTTATATTAGTTGTAGTTATGTTGTTTAGTTCTTCAAGTGATGGTCTTACAGTAACTTGTTAATTACTTGTATTGTGTGTGTCTTGTTAATCTCCATTTTGTTAAAAAAATGATAATTAAAAAAATGTTTTTTGGTGGTTTTACTGTGGCTACTACCTCTATTAACTCTGCAAACTGTTCTGTTCAAACCTCAGGGTAGGTGTTGTCTGCTACTGTTTAAATTTACTTCAGGGGTTCTTTAAAAAATTTTTCTCACAATATTATAACTCTGGTTTTTATCCTTACTTGTTATGATTTATGGTGGCAAGTTATTCCATGGGTTAGTTATTCTTAAGAACACTTGTCGTCTATTAACACAAAAATGTATTGGTCTTAACTACAGTGGGTGCCCTCGAGTTCCTTTCTGATCATTTTTAAACTCGATACAAAACTCACTTTTAACCTCATGTTTCTCATATTACAAAAACAATTCATCAAAGACTTGGTTGCTTATATAGAATTAAACCATTTTTAACAAATGAGTCAAGGAAAAGCTACTGGTGCACAGTTTTTTTCGTAGTGTTTTGGACTACGGGCTTACAGTATACTCAGCTATGAATCATAGTTCCTTAGATAGACTGAGTGTTACTTATAATTCCATTCTGAGATTCATGGTTGGTGCACGTGCAAGAACTTATCACTGTCTCCTGTTGAAATTTTCTAACTGTCTCTCCCTTACTTACCGGATACACTTTAAAATGAGTATTTTTTTGTTTAAAATCAAAGTTCGTATTTTGCCTAAATCAATAAGTGTACTTTTTCCTGGATATCTAAATCCTTAAGGTACCAGCACTCAGTCTTTGTTCACATTTGGCCTACCCTTCTTTAAGAAAAATTTAGGCCAACGCTGCATATTGTATAGGGCCCACACTTTTTTAATTCTCTCCCTCAGGATGTGTTAAATTGTAATACATTACTGTCTTTTAAAGCCTGTTTGAAAAAGTATTTAAAACTTTCTCAGGAATGCACTTGTTGATTTAATATTGTTTTATTGTATGATGTCTGTATTGTGTTTTGTTATTGTGTTGTAGTTTTGTAATGCTTGTCATCTGTGAAAACGGGCAGTCAAGCTCATCAGACTTACAAGGATAAAAAATAAAATGAAATGAAATTCCAGAATTAGTTAACTAAACAGGTAACAGCCATGTACTGTATTGTAGCATAATAACAGATCACCCCTTATTCTTCTAGTACCTAGGGACATTAGATTTAGTTCCCTTAACCTGTTTTGATAGGGTGTTGTTTTCAAGTTATATATCATTTTAGTGTCATGTCTCTGCACTTTTTCAATCATGTCAATAGCCCCCATGGAGATAGGGCCCCAAACGGGGCTCCCATAGTTCAAGATCAGCCTTACATATGTCCTGTACAATGGCATTATCACATTCTCACTTCTGCTTTTGAAGTTTCTTTCAATAGTCCAGATTAGCTTTTTTGCTTTAGAGATCTGTGCCTCACAATGGGATGAGCTTGTCAAGTTATGATTTGCTATTACTCCCATATCCTTTTTATGTTAGTGTGCTTGTGCAGCCAACATCTTGTGGTAGTGGAGATTTGGAGGCACGGTCGCTGTTGGGCGAATGCAAGGCAGGCACCAATAGGTGCATCCCTCATTCCCCAATCAGCCTGCATGCCGGTGTCACACCACCCAGGTGAGCACATCTAAGGAAAGGTCCACTGCAATGTGAGCAAAGCTCATCACACGCAATGGACCTTCCTATGTGCTTCACCTAGCTACAAACATGGTGGCACAGTGAAGGCTTAACCAAGCAACTTTGGGGTGTCAAATCCTCAAGTTAGCTTACCTCCTGCCCTCATGTAAGCGACAGGGGAGCCCACTCCCCATCGGCATAATGTGTGTGTACCCCCCTCTTTTTTTGTACACCCCACTTTTGTTGTTTGCCAATGGGGGTGCCCAATCCCCATCAGCATCTGTCCCCCGCCTTTCCCACTTTAATGTGCCAATGGGGGAGCCCACTCCCCGTTAGCATGATGTCCCCCCCTTCTTCTGTGCTGAGGGAGTGCCCAATCCCCCTCAGCTAGTTTCCCCCACTCCCTATGTGCTGACAGGGGTGCCCAATCCCCCGCCAGCTACTGTATCCCCCAAAAATAAAACCTGTAAAAAGAAAACCATTCACAACGTTTTTTAACACCTGTAAACAGAAAACGTCCCTTGCAGTCACCCTACCCTCCCACCACCCATACCCACCCACCCACTGAGCACCCTGCCTCCCCACACACCCCTCACCCCATACTTACCTCCAGAGCTTGGTGAGATGACCTTTGGTGGACTGGGAACATGTCTGTACTCTTCAAAGCCGACTGTGAATTCAGGAAATGCCGGTAAGCTGTATAATGGAATAAATAGGGGTTTTTCAACTTTGATGCATGTCTCAGGCATTTATTGCAATTTTGGCACCAAATTTTCAACATGGGGTTTTTGGGACCCCTCCTCATGAATTCTGGCACTGTTCTGACGTTAATCAGTCCCAAAAGATGATTTTGCAGTCACTGCGTGGAATCACCTTTCGGGACCAATTGATGCAAGGACAGTGGTAGTGTTCATGAGGTGGACTCTCAAAAAGCCTATGTTGCAAATTTGGTGGAAAAAATCCAAAAAAATGGCTTTTTTACAAGTGTGCATTGTGCAGTTGCTACACATGCTCGTAACTTCATGAATTTGCAATATTTTCACGCCAGATTTTCAACATTGTCATTTTTCTACATCTCCTTGTGAACAGTACAGCTGTCATTTTTCACATCCTGGCCAAATGGTGTTTCTGCACATCCGGCGCACAATAGCGCAGTCGCTGTGGGAAATCAGTGTTTGGGGCAGATTATGAAAATGACAGTGATACTGCTCATGAGCAGAGGTCCTAAAATGCCTATGTTGAAAATTTGGTGACGATACTCCATAAAATGACTGTGTTACAAGCGCAGCATTGCGCAGTTTGCACGACGCCGTGAATACTGTGCATTTGTAATATTTTCACTCTGGATTTTCACCACTGGCATTTTTCCACACCTCTTGATGAACAGTACAGCTGTTATTTTACATATCCTGCCCAAAATGTGTTTTCGCATGTCTGGTGCAGAATAGCATGGTCGCTATGCGAAATCACTTTTTGGGACAGTTTGAGGAAATGACAGTGACATTGTACATGAGCAGAGGTGCTAAAATGCCTATGTTGAAAATTTGGTGCCAAAAGTCCATAAAATGACTGTGTTACAAGCGTGCTTTGCGCATTTCCCACGCACCCTTGTAACTTCACAAATTTGCAATATTTACATGCCACATTTTCAACACTGCCATTTTTTTACACCTCCTTATGAACAGTACAGCTTTAATTTTTCACATCCTGCCCAAAATGTGTTTCCGCACTGCACTACCACAGCCAATGCCAGTGTGACAACATTCGCATTGGCAAATGCTTGTCTTCTATT
This sequence comes from Neoceratodus forsteri, assembly GCA_016271365.2. Taxonomy (NCBI): domain Eukaryota; kingdom Metazoa; phylum Chordata; order Ceratodontiformes; family Ceratodontidae; genus Neoceratodus; species Neoceratodus forsteri. The sequence goes on from CM028131.1 coordinate 1,072,552,657, forward strand.
GATTCTCTGAGAGGGAATCCATCCAGGATGTATGTAGTCTTCTGTGGTTGGTTACCTAGGTGAATGATGCAACACTTTTCCCAATTGAAACTCATGCCCCCATGTTTTAGTCCATGTTAGGATATTATTTAAACTGTTCTGTAGCTCTATTTTGTTCTCATTTGTGTTAGCCACTCTTGCTAATGTTGTGTCATCCACATATTTGCTGATCCAGCTGGAATCATACTTCCACATATCTGCAATGAATATTTGAAACAGCAAAGGTCCCTAGACTGAGACCTGCAGCAACCCACTAGTTACCTTCCTATGGTAAGAATAATATCCTCTTATACACGCTCTCTGGGTTCAATAACTGAGCCAATTTTGCATTCACTGTACTATCCTAGTGTCAACTTTAAGATTTATTAGTTTCTCTATTATTGCCCCATGTGGCACTGTGTTAAAGCCCTTTAAAAAAAATCAAGATGTATATAATCGGCTGGTAATCCCTTATCCAAAACTTCTGATACTTTCTCATAGAAGCACAATAGATTTGTTACACAGGACCTGTTTTGGGTAAAACAATGTTGCTCTGTGTCCTGAGAACTGCATTTCTTTTAGTGTGCTACTATCATATCTTTCACCATGGATTCCAGTAACTTCCCAGGTACAGAAGTCAGACTTATGGACTTATAATTTTTACAGTTTGTCTTATTACCCTTTTTGTTAGTTAATTTAGTCTCAGGGGGTGTGGGGGTGGAGCCCCCATGTCAAGGAGTGTGGACGGCAGAGCCCCCCACAAAAAATAAAGAAATGGGAGTGTTTTCCATTTGTTCATCTGATCTGTGCTGTAATTGTTTTGGTTAGTGTTTTCACCGACTCTGTTTTTTACATGCACTGTTTTGACTGCCACATTGTTTTGCCACATTGTTTTTCCAATGGCATTATGACCCTGTGCCAGCCAATCTGATGGGATTTCATTATTTTGTAGTGATGAAGTCAATATCATTCATAATAGTTTGAATACGTAGGGTGTGAGGAGCTTTAATAATCTAGGGGCTATATTATCAGGGCCTGCTGAATGAGGGTTTTTCAATTTGTTGATTTTGCTTTTGATGTCTTCCTCTGTTATTTCTAATGTACCCTTATTGTTGGTTTCTATCTTTCCTTTATATGGTTCATTCTCAGAAAAAAATGATGCAACATATTTATTAAATATTTCAGCCAATTCCTTAGAATCATTTATTGCCTGATTAGCCACTGTAATGGAACATAGGCCACTATTTGAGTTTCTTTGAGAATTCATATATACATAGAAAGCACTCATATTGTCCTTATTTTTGTTTATTGCCAAGCTTTTTTCAAGCTTCTGTTTGATTTTCCTTTTTTTTTTTGTTTGCATTCCTTTTGTACTCGCTTATATTCTAACCAATTTTAATCTATCTGTTTTTTGAGTATTCATCATAGAGTTTCCTCTTTTTGTCAAGTAACTTTTTTAAGCTATAAGTGAGCCATCTAGGTTTGATACTCCTATGTTATATTTCTTAGTCTTTTTTATATGCATGTCACATATTTTGAATATTTCTGTTTTGGAAAGTTCCCTAATTTCTTTAGTTGTTTTATTTTCTAATAGGGTGTCCCATTGGAACTTGTTTAGGTCCTCTGTAATGAGAGTCAGATTTGCAGAGTTGTAGTTATACACTTCTCTGCATCCTTTATTTATTGGAATGCATTCCTGGAATGAGAAATGATACTTTATGATCACTGCTTCCCAGTGGTTCATCAATTTCACAGTCTGTGATGTTTACTTCATTGCTGCTTAATACGATATCTAATGTTTTTGTTCCCTGAGTGGGTAGATGTATGTGGTGTTTAAGGCCTAGTTGTTCAGTTACTTGTAAGAGGTTTTTACTCTGATGCTTAGTGGCTGACTTTGATACCCAGTTGATATTAAAATTTAGGTCTCCTAGGAACATTACTTCCCCCATCTCACATGCACTCCCAAGTTCCTTGCCTATAGCTTTTGTAATCTCATTACTTGCATTGGGTGTTCTGTAGCATATGCCCATTATGATATTTTTCACACTTTCATTTATAAGTTTTATCCATAAAGGCCCACATATTCAAAAGAGATGCGCGGCACAAAATGAAGATGCACTGCACATCTGGGAAAATGCACAGAGGCATGATATTCAAACAGCAGAGATGCGCCACACATGCAAGAATGCACGATCATGCAAATATAATGTGTGCAATGTAAAAACAGGGGGCGGGTACATGAATGTGCCATGCATGGGAATATTCAGCCAAAATGTGCAGCACATCTGCCACGCTTCCCAGAGATGTGCCGCACAAAGATAAGCTGACAAAAGGATGGCCTAAATCGGCTAGCCACCTAAAGGCAGGTTGCAGAACTGCAACAGGCACCCCTGAAATAGAGCTTGGAGGTGCACCAGGATGTGTTCCAGGCACCCACACACAGCAGGCATACCTGGATGGCAGTACCAAAAGTCAAAAGTGCTGGCACCACCCAGACAGCCACCTCCCCACACCTTGCCAGGGATATAGCCACCCACCTGCCACATGCAGGTTCCATCAGGTGCACCCCTGGCACACTGGTAGTGCTGACAGCCACAATGCAGCACATGTACCAGGGGCCATGGCCTGCACCTATGTGGCCCTCAGGGCACCACCTGGAGGGGACATGTGCCCCTGGTGATGTCTGAAGCAATGGTGTCCAGGTGGCCTGGTGGTACTGGTGGCAGCATGGCATGGTCCAGGGTCTGACTAATGGCACACATCCATGGGGTATTACATGGGTGCACACCACACACCTGTGCCAGGCCCACACCACCCAGAGCCACAGACATGACACTGATGCCTCCAATGCTGTGTGACATTGCCACAGGGGCACTGCGGTGGGTGGTGTGATGTTACAGTGGTGGACTTTGCATAACTGTGGGCAGCGCAGGGCAGGAGTGGCACACCTGTAGACTGGAGGTGGCATGTACATGCCTTATGGACACCAGACCCTTCTGGTGTTGGGTGTGTGGCTGCCACGGGCACACACTTGTCCAGTACCAGGATGGCCACCCAGATTACCAGGATAGTTCAAGGTGGGCCACACTCACTTGGGTACCCAGTCACTGTCTACACCCTGACATACCTTGCCTTTCTCATTCCTTGTCCATTATAGTGGGGTATGTGGGGCACTGTAGATGAATGTACGATGCATACAGGGCTAATGTATCACAGTCATGTGGCATACTGGTCAGAGTGTGTCTCCCTGGGCACCTCCTATTGCTCATCCAGGTGGAGTCCCGTGGCCACTGTCCAGGTGAGCACCCTGTACCCCATTCAGACTCTGTACATGGCCATAGGCAACAACACTGTATGCAGGCCACTGCAGTTCACTCACACACATATACCTTCACATCAGCCTGCTGGGCTACAGTACCTCCTGTTCACTTTTGTGGAGAGGTGGGGCTGCCCTGCAAAGCTGGATCTGCACATGCCACAGGTATGCAAATGGATTGAATACATTTCAGTAATGAGATATAAATGTAGGGACTGGCCTTGGACTGTGTAATGAGGCTATTTGCATATGCTGGCTGAATATTACAATTCTGCACGCTGCACATGTGGCCACCCACCATTAATTTCCATATGCCCCACAATGGTCTCAGGACACCTACCGCACCACGCATCTCCCACTGTGCGATCATGCATTTTCTGGATATTCAGCTGGACTTGCATGATTGCAACGTCTGAATATACAAATGTTTTGTGCTGGCACAACTGAGATGAGCGGCGCATGGACTTGCACAATGCAGCCAGCCACTTTTGAATATGGGTCCCAAAGTCTCAGTTGTACTATCAGCCTGTTTGATTTTTTCAGAGATGTTCAGTGTCATAACCATCTCTGGAATATATATTGCTACTCCTCCCATTCCTGTCACATCTCAAGACCTGATATCGTTGAATGTTTTTTCCCCATTTATCATGTTCTTCCCGCCATGTCTCAGTTATAAAAGCAATGTCTGCTTCCCCATTGGGTTTTAATAAAGTCTGCAGTTCCTCAATTTTATTATTTAAGCTTCTAGCATTGCTTAGGTAGCATCTCATTTTGTTATTTGTTTGATTGTTATTGTGTTTGCAATTTGTCCTTCTTTGTTGGTTAGCTTTGCTAGTATTTGGTGACCAACCTCCCTCAGTTCTTAGTTTAAAGTCACTGGTGGTAGTTCTTTATTTAAAAGTTGGGCCAAGGTTTGGGTGCCTATAATACTCAGATGTAACCCATCTTTGGCATATAACTGTTTTTTCTCGAAGAAAGTTCCCCGTGAGTTTATGAGATGATTTTATGTAAGGTACATCTATTTTGCAGTCTTGTATTTATTCGATAGTTTTGTTTTTTTCTATATGTCTCTTTAGTACTGGTAATATACCAGAGATCACAATCTGATGACCCTTACTTTTTGCTATATCACCAAGTTTCATTATTTCCTCCACAATACCCTTCTCGCGGTCCCTTTCAATGTTAATTATGCTGACATGTACTACCAATGTTTGCTTTTCATGGCAGTCACTCATCACTTTAGGGAGAATTGCTTTTATGTCTTTTATCTTAGCTCCTGGCAAACAGTTCACTTCTCTATGCATTTTGTCATTCTCACTTATAATACTGTCAGTTCTCTTCACTATAGAATCTCCTTTTACCTAGACATTTTAAACTCACTGCTTTCGTGCTTTTATACTTGTACTGATCTTTAGTTTGGTTTTTGACTATTGATTGTGTTGCGTTAATTATGTATTTATTATATCTAATGTTTAATGTTATGTCATTCATATAATTTTACTTGTTGTATTGCATTTTGTATGTTTTCATTTGTGAAGTGCCCAGAGCCTCAGGGAATGGGTGCTATAGAAATAAAACTTGCCTTGTCCTTGTTTTTTTTTTTCCTCATTATTCTCATCTGGGTATAGGGGCATATCTATTTTTTTAAGTGATGTCTCATTTCCCATTGCCTTCACCTTTTATGTTGGCTTCACTCTTGCGGCGTAACATGCAGTTTTAGCAGATTTGGGTGTCGGTTACTGTGGTCGAATGCAGGGGCAATTAATATCAGTGTGGTGTGCCTCATTCCTCAATAAGCCAGCATGCAGGTTCCGACACCAGGAACACACAAACTGGCCACCAGATCTAAGAAAAGTGCCACTGCAATGAGAGCTAAGCTCATCACACAGTGGCACAATAACATGCCTCCCGACGTGCCTTTCCTGGTGAAGCAATTCGAGAAACATGGTGGCACTGACTGCCGCTGCACAGAGTGCCGACTTCAGGGGTGCCCAATCCCCCTGTTGGCATGCCCTGACCCACTTTATTTGCCAACGGGGGAGCCCACACCCTGTCGGCATAATGCCCCCCTCCCATTCCAGTTCTGTGCCAAGGGGGTGCCCAATCCCCCTCGGCATCAGGCACCCCCCACAGTCTTTCTTTGCTGAAGGGGGGCCCAGTCTCCATCAGCTTCAGTCACCCTTGCTGAGTCCAATTTGCCAATGGGGGAGCCCATTCCCTGTCGGCATAATGTCCCCAACCCCCATTTGTGCTGTGTGCTGAAGGGGTGCTCAATCCCCCTCGGCATCATGCATGCCCCCCCACCCATTTCTGTTCCGATGGGGGGCCCAATCCCTGTTGGCTGTGGTCCCCCTCCCAAAATTCAGGTGGTACACTGGAAGACCACCCCAGTGTACCAAACAAACACCTGCAAAAAAGGAAAACCGACCCTCATTGTCTTTTTTTTTCCCTGTAAAAGAAGAAAACGGTTCCACACTGTCTCTCCTGCCCCCTCTTCCAAGCCGCGCCCACCCTCTCCATAACCTGCCTCCCCACACACCCTGACCCCATACTTACCTCTGGAGCCCAGCGCGACGATCTTCGGTGGACCGGGAACATGTTTGCATTCTTCAAAGCTGACCGCGAACTGAAGAAATGCCAGTAAGCTGTATAATGGCATAAATAGGGTTTTTTCAACTTTGGTGCATATCTCGGGCATTTTTGGGAATGTTGACACCAAATTTTCAACATGGGGTTATTGGGATGCCTCCTCATGAATTCAGTCACTGTCATGGTGTTATTCGGTCCAAAAGGTGATTTTGTGGTCACTGCGCGGAATCACCTTTCAGGCCTGATTAATAAAATGACAGTGTCACCGTTCATGGGGTGGCTCTCAAAAAGTCTGTGTTGCAAATTTGGTGAAAAAATCCAAGAAATGACTGTTTTATGAGCTTGGTTGCGCAGTTTCCATGCACGCTCGTAACTTCGTGAATTTGTAATATTTTCACTCCAGATTTTCAACATTGGCATTTTTCCACAACTCCTTATGAACAGTACAGCTGTCATTTTACATATCCTGGCCGAAATGTGTTTTCGTACTTCCGGCACAGAATAGCACAGTTGCTGTGTGAGATCAGTTTTAGGGACAGATTAAGAAAATGACAGTGACACTGTTCATGAGCTGAAGTCCTAAAATACATATGTTGAAAATTTGGTGATGAAAGTCCATAAAGTGACTGTGTTACAAGCATGCATTGCACAGTTTCAATGCACCCTTGTAACTTTGCAAATTTGCAATATTTTCATGCCAGATTTTCAACACTGCCATTTTTTCACACCTCCTTATGAACAGTACAGCTGTCATTTTTCACATCCTGCCCCAAATGTGTTTTCACACCTGTGGTCACTGTGGGAAATCAACTTTTGGGACAGATTAACAAAATCACAGTGCCACTGTTCATGAGGGGAGGTCCCAAAATGCCAATGTTGAAAATGTGGTTGAAGAAATCCCAAAAATAATTGGGTTACGGACGTGTGTTGCGCAGTTTCTAAGCATGCTCGTGACTTCACCAATTTCTCATATTTTCACTCCAGATTTTCAGCATTGCCATTTTTTTACTCCTCCTTTTGAACAATACAGTTGTCATTTTTCACATCCTGCCCAAAATGTGTTTTCATGCCTGTGTCGCCAAATGGCATAGTCGATGTGGAAAACCACCTTTCGGCTAACAAACTGATAGTGCCACTCTTCATAAGGTGGGGTCACAAAAAGCCCATGCTGAAAATTTGGAGTGAAAATACCAACAAACGACTATGGCATTAGGGTTTCCAACTGTAACACCCCGCCCTGTAGAGACTGACAGGCTTCAGGGGTGTGACTTGGGATCATTGGCTGTAATGCTCACACCATTCCACCCCCCAGCCAGTGATAGGCATCGAGGTGTGCCTTGGAGTGTTCAGCCCTAAAGTTCACCACATTCTCCTATACTGCATCCATCTCAGTGTATTTCTTTATGAAATGGGTTAAGTATAAGGCCCAAAGACCCCAAAACACACCACAACACTTGTCAGTGTCTACAGGGTAGGGTGAGATAAAATAGCATGAGTATTATAGCTGATGACACTAAAGCACACCCCAACACCTGTCAGTCTCTGCAGGGTGGGAGTGGGGTTGGCATAAGTTCAGTACTTCACTGCCATACCTATTCTGCATCTCTAACGCCTGCACTACCAATGCCAATACCAGTGAGACAACATTCAGCATTGACAAATGCTTGTTTAATGGGTGTCTTGCTACTGTTGTCCAGTCATCATTGTCTGTTTCAGAGGTTTCTATACTTGTTATTTCTGTTTCTAACTCATTGAGTTCACTGTCATTGTTCAGTAATTCAGCATCCCTTTTCCTTTTAACTTTGGTGCCTTGTTTATCATAGTTAGCGTATTCTCTCTCACTTGCTCTTTTAGGGTTTGAACCTGATGTAATAAATGCCCCATTTCAATACATTTAGGACAGACATATGAGGTCTCACTGTGGTCTATTATGTTGGTAGAATACATTAAACAGTTTCTGCACTTTATTAATGAGCCTTCATTGCAGAGAATACCAATGAAATCCTCTGATGGGTTATATGCTGACATGTTTTCTTGTTTTGAGTAGTATACAATGACATGTTTACAACTGTTAAGTCTAGTACTTACATACTCTGCTATTCTGGGTAGGCTATACTGCTGTTCCTTAGTTCCCTAGTCCCCTCAGGACATGCAAGACATGCGCTGACATGCTTGTCTCTGTGTGCACACCCCACTCACTTGGGGCACTTATTTAAATGGTCACAGACCCAGAAGTCACATGACCAGCTGTTCGAGGGTTTACTCTAGCCCAGAAAACAAATTTATTTATTCTAAGTGCACACACTTGCTGCGTTAGTGCTGCAGTTTTGTATTTTTATAGCCCAAACTAAAAATAAAATCATCAAAATGCATTTTGAAGTCTGTTAAACACCATGAACTACAAACTACACCTGATTCAAGTTTTCTCCTTCCTGTATGCTCCCCTTAGCTCCCGGTCACAAAATAAGTAAAAAAAAGTAGTTGCTCTGCTGTTTACAGCTTATTCACTGTCTCACAGGCTCCAACAATTAATGTTCAGTTTTGGTCTCTCTAAGAAGCCCTGCTTACTCGGGCCCTTGTTTAAATGGTCACGGACCCAGAAGTCATGTGACCACCCAAGTGAGGGTTTGCTCTAGCTGCAAAACACAAATTTATTTATTTTAAGTGCACACACTCACTTTGTTAGTGCTGCGGTTTTGTATTTTTATAGCCCAAACAAAAAATAAGTTCACAAAATGCATTTTGTAGTCTACTAAACACCACAGACTACAAACTTAACGTCCTTCCTGTATGCTGCCCTTAGCTCCCAGTCACAAAATAAATAAAACTAAAGTAAAATAAAGTAGTCACTCTGCTGTTTGCAGCTTATTCACTGTCTCACAGCCTCCAACAAGTAATGCTCAGTTTTGGTTTCTCAGAGAAGCTCTGCAGAATACTCAGCCATCCAAGCCCTGGTGGTGACCAGCAAAATGGCTCAAGAAAATGCCTAGCTAAGGTACCATTTGGAGGCCCTAGAGAACTTTAATAGGGCCTCCAGTGTGAGACTGGTCTGGATCCTGGAGTGGATTGAGGGTGAGAATGCCCTCCAATTTCTGAAGACCAGGCTACTAGGGACATTGGGCTCACCACAGAAAGTATGGCTCCCAGCTTCATTAAAACATATCAGATCTCTCCTCATTCAGCAGTTCAACAAGGGGACAAACCGATGACTGTGCTACTAATAACAGCCTTGGTAGTGGTTCGGGACATTCTGTTAGAAGTTTCCAATGCTTCCCAAAATTCCAACTTTAATGGCACCACCCTGTGCTTGTTCCCCAACTTCTCCTGTGCCACTCAATCTCAGAGAAAAAAAGTTTGATGCTATAAGAGTCCAACTGAAAGTCTGGGGATTGCATTCCCTCCTCATGCCTGAACACCTTCACATGTTTTATGCAGGGCATACATACTGTGCCAGTTTACTGATCTGGCAGAAGATGGCAAGAGGGTAGAACAGATTTGCAAAGAATTTGAATTGGCAAAATCAAGAGGGGATGACAATCTGGAAGGCACAGATGAGACCTGAATATTGGATTACAGATGAATCATATTATCTTTAACAACTTTTTCATAATCTGCCTATATTACCTTTAATTCTAAGGGCATTTTCTAATGATTACTTGGAGTGTACTGTACTATAAACTGGTGCCTCCATGGCATTTCCAATCCTCACTCTAATACAGTGTCTATCTAGTTTGTACACCATAACAGTGGAATTTTATAATATATGGTTGGGACTATTACATCCTACTTGATTAAAATGGCACCCACCTCATAGCTGTGCAGGGCCGGTTTGAGCTGCACAGACACTTAGTGTCTGCTTGAAACTTCCAATGGACTCTGAAACATTGCTAGCAGGCCTTTACAGTTGGCTAGTCTCTCCTCAAAGATTAGTTTTTTTTAATGTTTTTTTTTAATTCACTTCTGTTAATTGCCCCTGAACATTTATGAATAAAATTGGGCAAGCCAGAGCAGGTTTGAGCCTGGCTCGAGTTTAGTGCCTGGCTCAGCTCAGCTCAACCTCTATAAACAATTGAGAATCAAGGTCAAGATAAGCCAGTTTTGGTCAAAGTAAGCATTTCTGTCAGCCTGAGCAGTTAATGTAATGTCTGAAATGTTCAACTCCTCTGTAGAGAACAGTCTGCAGTAGCCAGGGCTCAGCTCGTGTTTTGGCTTGCAGAGTCAAGTCAGACTCCTGGCTTGGCTCTGACTTGGTTCTAGGTGAGAAATTCCTGGCTTTCCCACCTCTATTTATGAGTATGATTAGCACAAGGTTCTACTTACTGTAATTAGTTTTTCTCTGGCTTTGCTCTAGGTGAGAAAATCTTGGTCTGCTCACCTCTATTTATGAGTATGATTGGCATAAAGTTCTAACTAATTCATTTTTCTCCTATTTACAAAGGTAAGATTACACATCTGTTTACAGCAGTGGCGTCATGCCCATAGGGCCCGAGGGGGCATGTGCCCCCCCAATATTGTTGTGAAGGCTATTTGAAAAGAATGTGTTTCGTTTTTAATTTTTTCAATGGTCCTACATGCCAAAAAAAAAATGGTATTTTTTGACATCTTTTTTTTGGGGAGGGGTCCGAATCAAGACTGACTGTTTGAGAACAGCGGTTTTAAAAAAAAGTATCTGCTTCCACTGGGCTGGTGACTGCATTCAGGGCTGAGTGCCTGTAAAGACAGAGAGAGGGGCAGTCACATCAGACAGTTGATTGGCTGCTGGCTGGCAGTTACCACCAATCAACTGTCTCTACAACAGAGGCGTGAAGAAATAGCTTGGGACGCACAGCAAATTGTTTTTTTTCATTTTGTTGTTGTCTGACATCCATCCTTCAGTTGAGTGACTGCTCGAGTCCAGACGAGTTATCAGATAGTCAACAGGCACCAAGAGAGTGCATTCGGTCGAGTCAGATCATGGGTGTGAGTGTTCCCATCCTCTGAGACCACTAGAACAGCTGCTTGAACCTGCTTCCTAGTTTAAAAAAGGTCAGTACCACAGGGGAATGGAGGCAATTTGGTCCAGTGGTAAGAGCACTGCTGTGAACCTGTGGGAGGGTTAAGCCAGTTGGTTTTTGAAAACAAAAGCACAGCGTGTCTGATCGCTCCAAATGTTATGAGCTGCAAGTATATGCTGTTCCCTCAAAAATGCATTACAGTGGCCAAGTCCACAAAGTACTGAACCTGCAAAAATCAGCTGAAGAAACTAATCTACAAATTTTGCTTGCTTTTTAGCAATTAGCTTAGTTTTTTTTTTCTATAGTTGCCATTTTGAATAGCAGGAGTTGAATAAACTTTATTCTGAAACTCATTCTGGTCAAAATGTTCTCACATTAGCAAAGGATCCATATTATGTTACTCTGTGTGCTTTTATAACTTAATGGAGATATCCTGTTATCTCATACGAGATCCCCAACTTTTGTTTGGTAAGTTTCGTAGCCCTAATAATAATAATAACAACAATAATAATTAATTTTTATTCATGAGAAACAGACCATAACACTAGAAACAGATATACCATCTGAGTCAGGGACTTATTTACAATGATTCTAATAGATCACTTCCAGGCACGTTCTAGGAACACAGGGCAGTTAAATGACTGGCATGAAGCAAACCCAGGTCTGCTGGATGCACCAAGCTCATTCATAGCTTGTTACTCTATCCTCTAGGCTGTACTGCCTGCCAGCCCATCCTACCTTCCAGTCATCCCACTCTACCAGTCTTCCACTCAGGAGGCTAAAACTTACATATGCTTTTTGTCCGACTGATGGGCAATCCCTCATCCTTCCCTTGCTGACAGACCACACACTGCTTTGTACCCAACAACCTGAGGGACAAGATCATGGTGCCTTCTGAAACCAATTCCAGCTGGAGCACAGGCATGCAATGACCTGTGTGCAAAACAGTGGTAAAAGGGCCGAGACAGCTGGGAAGGGTGGCATCTGAAATGGGAATGCAGTGAATGGTCTCTGATCTCCTGCTGAGAGTAATACACTAGTAATCAGGGTTGCTATTCTGGCAGCAAAAATTAGACACTTTTCCTGAATGCTGTTATGTGCTTCCAGCAGACTTGTGCATTCCCATGGTTTTTGTGCATGCTGGGACTAGTTGGGACCCAGAAGCTCCTTAAGTACCACTGAATCTTTTTTGTGTACACCCTGGCAATCATGAAGTGGCCACTATAACGACTACTACTGTCACTGAGGCGATAAGCCCAACAATGATTGCTCATCCACATTTATTCTATGTATGCACTGTATGAATGTATTCTGTGTATGCACTGTATACATTTATTCTATGTATGCACTGTATGAATGTCTATGTTTCATTCGGACATGGAGCCTTTGGAAACGAGTCTATGGCTCAAAGAGTTGTAATTCCGATTTCCTAAATAAATACAATAATAAATAAACAATCATAAGAGCCCTGGTGGTGTCCTATGCTCACTTGGAAGGTGGCAACACTGGAAACCAGATTGTAGGCCTTTTGAAGTAGAAGAAAGTTCCCTACTCTGTTTCCAGTTGTGCTTCTATGAAGACCACAAACTGGGTCATTCTACATTTGGCATCTTTAGAGAAACCCCAGGCTTTCTGTCAATTAGGGGTTACATATGAACGTACAAACTTAGGAAAGAAAGACCACTGAGTACTCCTCCCTATCAATTCAGAGGGAATACCCCATCTCCCAGATTTTAAGGTCCTTATCTAGTTTAAGCTTTAATTTATTTATTTATTGGAATCTCGGATAACACCTTTCAGCAAAAAGCTCGTTTACAAAGATTCCACATCGTAATGCAATAGACAAGGTACGTAGACATTACAAAAGAGATAGGGGTACATACAGCAGGCAAGTACATTATGGTACATACAAATACAGATTCAAGCAAGTACAGTTAAAATACATCAGGTAGAAGAGATCAACTATATCGCAACAGTACTAAGAGCATACCTATGTGGTGGACAAAGCAATTTATAGTGGTAGCTGAGCTTTAGAGTAGAGTTATGGAGGGTCAGAAGTGGTGGTGACCAAAGGAGGGGGAGGATGGAATAGATGAGAGCAGGGGGAGGGTGGGGGCAGAGACAAAGTGGGTGACAGAATAAGGGGGTTGAGTAGTCAGAGGGATGGGATTGGATAGGGATCTACCCAGGGTTACTATAAGTAGGTGATAGGGCAAGGCTGGATGATGTGTGGGGAGCTTGAAGGGAGAAAGAAGCAGTGTAAACTGCTTGATGGAGCAGGAACATCTGGATATCGTGGCAGTCACAGAAACATGGTACACACAAAACCATGACTGGGATGTAAACATACCAGGATACACTATCTACAGGAGGGACAGGGAGGGTAAAAGAGGAAGAGGAGTAGCTCTTTACATAAGGGAAGGAATCAAAGCAACAGAACAAAAGGAAAAACAGGGAGGAGAAGAAGCTCTGTGGGTAAATTTGGAGACTGGCAATGGCACCACAATCCGCACAGGGGTTGTATACAGACCCCCTTCTCAGGAGGATGAAATGGACAAGGAAATGATAGAAAGAATACTTAGAATGGCAGAAAAAGGGGAGATAATGCTGATGGGTGATCTTAATATACCAGATGTTAACTGGAGTGCAGTTGCAGCAGCCACTTCGAAGAGTGGGGTTATTCTAGATGCCCTACAGGGGACATGCCTTAGACAACTAGTATTGGAGCCCACTCGAGAGGGAGCAATCTTAGACCTGGTTCTCTCAAATGGAGATGAAGAGAGGATCACAGATGTAGAAGTGGGTAGCCATCTGGGAACTAGCACCATCTAACAGTATGGTTCACAATAAACACAGCAATAGAGTCAAGCCATACAAAGACAAAAGTACTGGACTTTAGGAGGGCTGACTTTGCCAAATGGGTGAGTGCCTAAGGAATGCACTAGCAAATGGTCAGGAAGGAGGGTGGAAGAACAATGGGGAATAATAAAAACTGCCATCACAGAGGTAACAAGCCTTTGTGTGAAGCAAATAAACAAAATAAAACGATGTAAGAAACCACTGTGGTTCTCAAAGGAAGTGGCAGTGAAGGTTCAAGAGAAAAAGAAAGCATTCAGGAAGTACAAGGAATCACAGAAGAAGCAGGACAGAGAACTGTATCAGTTAGAGCAAAAGGATGCTGGGAAGGCAGTCAGAACAGCAAAGGCCAAAACCGAGGAAAAGATAGCCAACTCAGTTAAGAAGTGGGATACAATCTTTTATAGGTACATCAGGGAGCAAGGAAGACCAAGGGAGGGTTAGTGAGGCTTAATAAAGGGGAGGAGGGTGGGCAGAGGGTGACTGTGAAAAGGCAGAGATACTAAACAAATATTTTTACTCAATATTTACAAAGGAAGAGGGGGAGGTACCTAAAACAAACAGCAGAAACTCTCTGGATATAGAAGTTGATACCAGCCCATCTATAGAAGAAAGGGTTCTGAAAGAACTCTTAAAACTGAAGGTGGACAAAGCAATGGGGACTGATGGGATTCATCCCAGAATTCTAAAAGAACTAAGGGTAGAACTAGTGACACCTCTGACTACCCTCTTTAACAAATCATGGGAGGATGGGGTGGTACCCGAGGACTGGAGGAGGGCAGATGTGATTCCCCTTCACAAAAGTGGGAGCAAGGCAGAAGCAGGAAACTACAGACCTGTTAGTTTAACCTCAGTGGTAGGGAAAATGATGGAATCACTTCTGAAGGAAAGAATTGTTGAGTATCTAGAGGCCAGAGGGGTACAGGACCCAAGGCAGCATGGATTCACAGCGGGAAGTTCATGCCAGACAAATCTGATAGATTTCCTTGACTGGGTGACCAAGTAGTAGATCAGGAGGGGCTGTGGACATGGCCTACCTAGACTTTAGCAAGGCATTATCACAGTCCCACACAAAAGATAAATATACAAGTTAGCCAGCCTGGGAGTGAGTCCCAAGATGACAGCCTGGGTAAAGAATTGGCTGGAGAATAGGACACAGAGAGTAATAGTAAATGGAGTCCACTCTGAAGAAATGGGGTTACTAGTGGGTACACGTGAGGTTCAGTATTAGGACAGGTCCTCTTAAATGTCTTTATAAGCGACATTGCAGAGGGACTGGAAGGAAAAGTATGTCTCTTTGCAGATGACGCAAAGATCTGCAACAGAGTTGAAACACAAGGTGGGGTGGAAAGGATGAGAAGGGACTTGGCAAGGTTAGAGGAATGGTCAAATGTATGGCAGCTTAGGTTCAGTGCTAAGAAGTGCAAGGTAATGCACTTGGGAAACAAAAACCCAGGGGAAGAGTACACAATGGGGGGTGAGATACTAACAACAACAACAAGCATTTGTCAATGCCGAACGTTCGCTTGCAGGTATTTGCAGTGGTGTTTGGCATGTATGGTGCTTTACCCTAATGCCCTGTGCGATTGCTGGTATTTGCACAATAAATTTTCAGCGTGACCTTTTTGTTACCCCCATTGTGCGCTAAATAGGTGGAAACACGTTTTGGGCAGGATGTGAAAAATGACAGCTGTACTGCTCATAAGGAAGTGTGGTAAAATGGCAATGTTGAAAATCTGGAGTGGAAATATTGAAAATTCGCAAACCTACGAGCGTGCATAGGAACTGCGCAATGAACACTCGTAAAACAGCCATTTTAAGGAATTTTGTCACCAAATTTTCAACACAGCCATTTTAAGACCTCTGCTCATGAACAGTGTCACTGAAATTTTCTTAATGTGTCCCATACATTGAGTTCGCACACCGAATGCGCCATTGTGCGCTACATGGGCGGAAACATGTTTTGGGCAGGATGTGAAAAATGACAGCTGTACTGCTCATGAGGAGGTGTGGTAAAATGGCAATGTTGAAAATCTGGAGTGAAAATATTGAAAATTCAAAATCCTTACGAATGCAGGAACTGCGCAGTGCCACACTCGTGAAACAGTCATTTTTAGGAATTTTTTCACCAAATTTTCAACAAAGCCATTTTAAGACCTTTGCTAATGAACAGTGTCACTGTGATTTTCTTAATGCATCCCATACATTGATTTTGCACACCGACTGCGCCATTGTGCGCTACATGAGCGGAAACATGTTTTGGGCAGGATGTGAAAAATGACAGCTGTACTGCTCATGAGGAGGTGTGGTAAAATGCCAATGTTGAAAATCTGGAGTAGAAATATTGAAAATTGTGAACCTCACGAGCGCGTGGAACTTGTGCAACGACTCGTAAACAGTCATTTTAGGAATTTTTTCACCAAATTTTCAACATTGCCATTTTAAGACCTCTACTAATGAACAGTGTCACTGTGATTTTCTTAATGCATCCCATACATTGATTTTGACACCGACTGCGCCTATTGTGTGCTACATGAGCGGAAACACATTTTGGGCAGGATGTGAAAAATGACAGCTGTACTGCTCATAAGGAGGTGTGGTAAAATGCCAATGTTGAAAATCTAGATGAAAATATTGAAAATTCGCAACTTACGAACTGCGTAGGAACTGCAATGCATGCTCGATAAAACAGTCAGTTTTGGATTTTTGCCAAATTTTCAACATGGGGTTTTGGTTGTCCTTCTCATGAATGATGTCACTGTCATGGCACTATTCAGGCTGAAGGGTGATTTCACGCAGTGACTGCAAATCACCCTTCGGGCCCGAATAACGCCATGACAGTAACATCATTCATGAGAAGGGGTCCCAAAACCCCATGTTGGAAAATTTGGTGCAAAATTCCCAAAAATGCCTGAGATATGCAATAAAGTTGAAACCCCCCTATCTAGCCCATTATACAGCTTACTGGCATTTCCTCAGTTCGCGGTCGGCTTTGAAGAGTGCAGATGTGTTCCCGGTCCACCGAAGATCATCGCGCCGAGTCCGGAGGTAAGTATGGGGTGAGGGGTGGGGAGGCTGGGTTCATAGTGGGTGGGCGCGGTTGTGGGAGGGGACTGGGAGATTCACGAGGGACCGCTTTTTCTTTACAGGTTGTTTAAAAAACTGACTATTGGGACGCTTGCCACGCTGGGTGGGCTCCAGCATGGCAGAAGATGGCTGGGGGCCGAGGAGCCAACGGGGATTGGGCACCCGCTGGCAAACTCACGCGGGAGGGGCGAGGAGCCGACGGGGGATTGGGCAGCCCGTCGGCAACAATATTTTGGCGCTGGGGTGGCTCCCAGCATGGCACCAAAGCTTTGGGGGATGGCGGATGCGTGTGGGGAGAGCATGACGCGAGGGGGGCGGTGATGCAGTACTGGCATGACAGGGGTGGTTGCTGGAAGCCGACCATCGCTGTCATACAGAGTCCCCGCACCATTGGCAGGACCGCCACGCCTGCTCAAGGGAGCACTGGGTTGTAAGGTAGAGGCACACCTCCAAAGTGTGCTACTTCCAAAATGTTCCTTGCACATGCTTCGCGCGAACGAAATGGAAAGGGACCTGGGGGTAGCTCATCAGATGACCCAAAGGTGGGCAAGCAATGTGAGAGGGCAGCAAGGAGGGCTGGGGGATACTGGGATGTGTAGGGAGAGGCATCACCAGTAGAAAACAGGAAGTTATTATCCCTCTGTACAGACAGTTAATGAGACCCCATCTGGAGTACTGCGTGCAGTTCTGGAGACCCAATCTCCGCAAAGACATTGACAGGATGGCAGCTGTCCAGAGGAGGGCAACTAAAATGGTGCAGGGTCTGCACCGGAAGACATATGAAGAGAGACTTAAGGAGATAAATATGTATAGCCTCGAGGAAAGGAGGGAGAGGGAGGACATGATAGAAACTTTCAAGTACCTCAAGGGAATTAACAAAGTCCAAGAGGGTAGCATCTTTCAAAAAAGGTGTGCAAGAACAAGGGGCACAATTTGAAGATTGAAGGGGGCAGCTCAGAGGTAACTTAAGGAAGTATTTTTTCACAGAGAGGGTTGTGGATGCATGGAACCGCCTTCCAGAGGAGGTTGTGAAGTCAAAAACAGTAGTGGAATTCAAGCATGCATGGGACAGTCATAAGGCAATTCTAGGGGGTGGGGGTAGGAAGAAGTAGGCTGCTGGTTAACTAGGATCTGCAGCTTATCCATTAAGTAGGGAAATGGGCAGACTGGGTGGGCCAAGCGGTCCTTATCTGCCGTCAAAATCTATGTTTCTATGTTTCTATGTAAACCAATGACCTAGCTGGGAAGGAGGTGGAGGCAGTGCAAAGTAGGTTCAGGTTGTTAGGGAAGATCTGCAGGGAGGAAACAAGTTTGCTGGTCTTCTCAGAGGTGATACCAGCAACAAGGGCCAGCACAGCCAGGAAGAGAAGAATAGAGAGTTTAATTGCTGGCTTAGGAAATGGTGCAGGGAGAAGGGGTTCATCTGTATTGGGAACTGGAGGGAAACCTGGTCAAACAATGCTCTCTTTTCACAGGGTAGGCTACATCTCAGTACAGAGGAATTGAGGGTACTCCAGGACAAATTGAGGGGATAGATAACTACTACACTTAAGCGAGCAATAATACCCGACAGGGTGTGTGGTATTGGGCAATACTGGACTGTCCAGGGGTGTAATGGTGGAGGGCCTTATAGCCCCTGGAAGGTCCTGTATTGCCTATACCATCCACCCTTGAGGGTATTATTGCACTTAGAAAATGGGCTATAGGTGAAATTTTTGTAAACCATAAAAAAATACATAAAACGTTGATAAAAAAAAAACACTTAAAATTAACTTTTGTGGTAAAGTAGTCCCTGTATTGGAACAGTCACCATTGAAGGGCACTACTGTGTTTTTTGTGAAGTTTCTTTCCTGTTGTTATCTTCTCCAGCTGAAGCCTGCTTGCTGCTTTGTCTGTCCCCCCATATTCACACTTAATTTTATGAGCACTGAGTTGGAATGGGGGAAAGCAGCCTGCTGTATTTTATTCATTCAGGTAGTTTTGTTTTCCTCATCATTTTCAGTTGAAGCACAAGTCTGTGGCAAAAGTTTCAAAGTGCTCTGTGTGTTGAGATTGGGTGGTACTCTGCAACTCAGGACAGTTATATTGGTTAAAAAAAGAGTAGTCTCTTGTTTCAGCAGTTTTATTTTGGGGTTTCTTTATAGACACGGAGCACCATGTGGACGAATGGGAGAATAGCGTGAGCCACACTAGCATACCTCTTCGGGGAACCACAGCTTTTATCTTCGCTGTGTTTTCTATGGACTAATGGTTTCAAGAAACAAGGCAATATTTTGTGAATGATGCATTATGTTTTAAAGTAAGAGAACCGCAGTGGAGTTGTGGGCTGAGTTTGCGGGCAGGCGGGACGCAAGTACAAGTCCCTCGCTAACAGAGTGAGAAATGACAAGTGGCGCCATCGCTCGGACACTGGACATTACTGTGGAGCTGTAAGCCACTGTGTAGGTACAGAGCGGCTGCATTAATTGTGATATTACTGAAACAAATCAGAACTGTTCTTTATGTGTGTGTTTGCAGTTATATTGGGCATTGGGCTGCTCGCTGAGTCATGGGGGGCACAGCTGTTCGTTACTGGAGACCTGGGTTTGAATCCCACCGCCGCCTAGGTGCATACTGTGTGATCCTGATCAAGTCACTTAACTTCCTTGTGCTCCCAGGTCACATCTAGAGACAAGCTTCGACTTAGTGTGCTACTGCTGGTTAAACAATGTTCCCTTCCCTACTTGAGGGGAAATAATGCTGGTTTTCACTTTGGATTTTTTTTTTTACTTTTTTTATTCAGTTGATCAGTAACGTTACAAGTATGTGCAGGGTACAAATATATAGCATATCCGTTTTGAATTTGTGGTGGTGGTGGTGGTGACCTAGTCACTCGCTAAGTGATGTGAAAGAATGGTGGTAGTTTGAAATTATGTGCCCAGTGCTGCAACCAATGAGAAAACAGCTGTGGCACAAGGATACTTGGCTTGGCATAAGGCAGGTTTGGTTTGGGACTTTTTATTTGGTGGGCATCTATTGAAAGTTAATGTTCCCCTATGGAATGGGTACCAACCAATCAGATGCCACCAAGTAAAAAGCCCATTTTCTAATTTAAACTACTGGGGGGGGCAGTGGGTCTCTAATCCCAAAGACTCCAGAAGGACAAGGTCAACAGACCCCCCCACACACACACACTGGTGGAAGAGGTCTGGAGGAAGGAGATGGAGAGGGTGAGGAAAAGTTAGCAAAGGGTGGAGGGATAAGGAACAGTTAACAAGGAGAGATGGGGGCACACAAAGGGGACAAATGTGAAAAAAGGAGGAGAGGAAAGGAAAGTGGGGTCAGATTCTAGGTGGGGGGTGGTGTCTCTGAATGCGCAGAGTCTGGAAACAAGATGGATGACCTGCAGGTGCTATTAGCAGATGGGATGGTAGGCATAGTGGCAGTAACCGAGACTTGGGCCACACCACACCATGGCTGGGACCTCATGACCCCTTGATATAAGCTATACAGGAGTGACAGGGCAGGCAGGAAGCTGGGAGGGGTGGCAGTTTACATCAGGGAGGGAATAACTTGCATAAGGGAGGAATCAGAGGAGGGGAAGGTGGAGGCATTGTGGGCTCAGTTACAGTCCAACAGACAGAGAAAGGTGAGGATAGGGGTGGTTTACAGACCATCCAGCCAGGATGAAGAGGAGAGGGACAGGGAATTCAGCTCGCAAATACTGGAGGCTGCAGGAAAAGGAGAGGTAGTAATAGTGGAGGACTTAAATCTGCCCAAGGTAGACTGGAGCATACCATTATAACATGTGGCAGGAGTCAGGTGATCCTGGAAGGGTTGCAGATTAGGTTCCTGACTCAGGGCATCACAGAACCAACCAGGGAAGAGGCAATTCTTTATCTGGTGCTAATGGATGGGGAGCATGTACAGGACCTAACACTCACAGTCAGAGATCCCCTGGCTGGGAGTGACCATTGCACAGTGTGGTTCCAGGTGGATTTCAGCAGGGAAAGCATCCTGACTAAGACCAAAATCTTGGACTTTAGGAGGTCAGACTCCAGAAAAATGGGTGGTGTGCTAAGGAGGCACCTGGTGGGCATCAGAGCAGATATGGGGGTGGACCAAAGGTGGTCCATCATTAAGGAACGAATAATGGTTGTCACAGAGGAGCGTGTTAGGCTCAGTGAGAGAACATGAGGACCAAACCACCCTGCTGGTTCAGTTTTGGGGTTGCCCAGGTAGTAATGGAAAAGAGGTTAGCCTATATGAAATACAGGGAGACTGAGGGAGGTGGATTGGGAGAATTACCTAAGGTTGGCTAGTGCGACAAGTAAGAAAATCCAGCAGGCTAAGGCTCAGAAGGAACTATGGAGAGCTGAAGGAATTAAGAAGGGGGAGAAGGCCTTTTTTGCTATATAAGTGAGAAAAGGGACAAGAAGCAGGAGATTGTTAGGCTTAAGAAAAGAGAGAGGTGGGTGGAGGAGAATTGGGGAGAAGCAGAGATACTAAATGAATACTTCTGTTCCAGAGAGAAGAGGAGCAGGTGGGAGGGGAGCACAGATGTAGTGATAGAGGAGGATAGATGAGGGAGGGGCTGCTGGCATTGCAGGTATACAAATCACCAGGTCCAGACAGAGTACATCCAAGGGTTCTCAGGGAAATGGAGAGGAACCTGCATGGACACTGGCAGTGCTGTTCACTGGTGCAGTGCAGCCAGACATGCTACTGCAGGACTGAAGGATGGCATATGTGGTGTTTGTCCCTCCAGAAGAGCAGCCCCAAGGATGACCCAAGAAATTACAGACTGGTCAATTTGACTCCAGTTGTATGCGTTATCAATAATACCAGACGGGGTGGGTGGTATTTTGCTATACAGGACTTCCCAGGGGCATAATGAGGTAACATTGCAGGTAGAATGAACAAAGGACAAAAACAATTGATAATTTTTCTAACCTATATCAGTATTATGGCACTTAGCTTATTGGGGAACAGCTTTCTGGTCTGCTAAAAGTCACCAAAATGCACCATTTGACTTCAGTTTTTCAAATTTTTCCAGGGGGGACATGCCCCCGGACCACCCTAGAGAGGTTGAGATTTTGTGCCCTTCCACAATTTCTGACTGCATGATGCCCCTGGTTTACAGTGTCTTGATATCTAAAAGTAATAGTTTTAGGTTATTTATTTTAAATTGTTTCACTGTTGGGAGGATGGTCTAGGGGGAAGCTGCTTTCTGTGTTTGGAATAATAACATGAATTTCATCTGAAAGCATACCCCAGCATGAAGACAGGATCCTGTTTGGATATATATATATAAACCTTGAAGGCTCTGTCACTCTTGCAAGGTACAGCTTTATGGACTATACTATATGATCTCAGTATTAACTGTTTGGTACACCCTCATATTCGCAAGCCAGATTGTTTAGGCTGCTGTACTCCTTATACATTTAATGTCTCATATATGATATTTTCCCCTTCCCCTTCTCCTTCTTTCCCCTAGTCAACCTCCCTGTTCCCCCTTAATCCCTTCCTTCCACTAGTATTTGAATTGTTTAATTAGTTTAAAAGCACTGTTTATCTGTTCTTATTATAATGCCAACACCCTATGTGTTGGCGATATTGGAGTTCTATTCTCTGTATCATATCTGCCTTGAATATAACTGTATCTGTATGTTATTCTCTATTACCATACACTTGTACCTCCTACCCCCAGGTCATACTGGGAAACGAGCAACTTGTTCAGTGTGCCTTCCTGGTGAAACATTTCAATAAATAAATAAACATTGATGCCTGACATGGGTTGTGTAACTATGTGTTTTATTTGAAATGCAATAACATGTACATTTAAAAAAAAATGGCAGATTCCCTCAAGAGCTTACTTCTTCACATGTGCCATTCCTGAACATTACAGGATGGTGTCACACATGGTAATCCATGCTCTACTGCATTGTGCATCACCATACCTACATCTCAGTATGGATATTTGGACCAGTGGCCAAACAGCTGGTAGCTCCTATCTGCGCATTACAGCACATTGGGCATAAGCACCTGGGGTACTATTTGATTCTGGTCGGGGGAAATATTGTACTAAACTCAACTGTGGTGGTAGCAACTCTCCAGATATTCACCAGCATGCTACACTGACAATGAAGAGTGTAACTGGATCACACATAGGTCAGAAAATGCTAGAATTGCTCCTGATTGAGATTGATGAGTGGGGGCACCCCCATTCCTTGAAAGCAGTTTTCATTGCAAGCCATAACGACTTGAATGTAGTGAAATACATTACGAACATATGAAACTGCCAGCAGATAGAGGCCATTCAGTCTATCTAGCCTGCTTGAGTGTGCAGAACTTCAGTCCATTAGACTGCAGCTGCTCCCCCTATATGCCCTCCTCCCCATCTTTCACCCCCTCCCAGTTTGAACCTTCCCCTTGAATCTGTCCCACCCCCCCTTGAAGTTCCCAACACTCTACAGTGATACAACTTCCTCTGGCAGAGCGTTCTACCCTTCCACCACCACCCTTTCTATAAAATAGTGCCTCCTCAGTTCCCTCTTGAAACTGTCCCCTTCCAGCTTCATAGAGTGTCCCCTGGTTTCCCTTCCACGCTTCAGATTGAATATACACCTGGTGTCTGCTCTGTTTCAACCCTTCAGGTACTTGAAGGTCTCAATCATATCCCCTCTCTCTCTTCTTTACTCCAGGGTATACATATTGAGCACTCTCAGTGTCTCCTCATATGGTCTGTCCCCCAACCCCAGGATAATTTTTGTTGCCCTGTGCTGTACCCCCTCCAGTAGTTTGATGTCCCTTTTCAAGTAGGAACATCAGAATTGCATGCAATACTCTAGATGCGATCTCACCATAGACCTCTACAGGGGCAAGATGATCTCCCTACTCCTAGAAGTAATCCCCCTTGCTATGCACCCTAGCATCCTGTTTGCCTTCGCTGATGCCTTCCTGCACTGAGCAGAGTGGTTCATCTCCCTGGTTACCAGCACTCCCAGATCCTTCTCCTTCTTGGATTTTGTTAATGGGATACCCTTCAGCCAGTAATTGTGTCCTGGGTCCTTGCCTCCTAAATGCATCACTTTGCACTTCTTGGCATTGAACCCAAGCTGCCAAATGTGAGACCATTCTTCCAGTTTTGCCAAATCCTCCTGAAGTACTTTTGCTCCCTCCCCCATCTACATCGGCACAAATATTTGTGTCATCTGTGAAGATACTGATCTCGCTCTCTTAATCCCTACTGCAATGTCAGCTATGAAAATATTAAACAGAACCGATCCCAGCATCAAGCCCTATTGTACACCACTTATTACTGCCCTGGGTTCAGATGTCTCACCCCCATTACTACCTTCTGCTGTCTACCCTGCAGCCAGTTCTCGACCCATCTGACCAGTTTCTTCCCCGCTCCCAAACTCTTCAACTTGCAGGTCAGCCTACCGTGTGCCACCGAGTCAAAGGCCTTGCTGAAATCCAAGTAGAGGACATCCACTGCATGTTCCCTATCCAGTGCCCTCATAACCCAGTCATAAAAATCAACCAAGTTCGTCTGGCAGGATCTGCCTGAGACAAACCCATGCTGCCTGCTGTCCTGAAGGTTGTTATCCTCAAGATATTGCACTAGCCTTTCCTTAAGGATTGTCTCTATCAGTTTTCCCACAATTGCACTAAGGCTCACAAGTCTGTAGTTCCCCAGTTCGTCCTTGGGACCACTCTTATGGAGAGGTACCACATGCGCTTCCCTCCAGTCCCTGGGCATGCACCCTGAGTTCAGAGAGATATTGAATAGGTCCACCAATGGCCCTGGCAGGACCTCTGCCAACCCTCTCAGCACCCTGGGGTGGACTCAGTCTGGGCCAGGTACCTTGTTCACCTTCAGGGACTTAAGGCCCTCTCTTGCCCTTTCCACTGTAATTTCTACATCTGTGGTTGCTTCTCCCCCACCCTCTCCCACTTCACCCTTCCTCTTAGGTATGGACCCATCCCTCTCCTTGGTGAAGACTGAACAGAAGTATTCATTAAGTACTTCTGCCTGCTCAGCTCCCTTTTCTACCCACCCACTTCCCCTCCTGATCCTAACAATTTGATCCTTGCTCTACCTCTTCTCTCTGATATATCTGAAGAAATTCTTTTCTCCTCCTTTGATCCACAACACTAACCTCCATTCCCTAGTCACCTTTGCTGCCTTTACCACTCTGTTCACTTCTCTAGATTTCTTCACATATTCTTCTTTGTTTTCTGCCCTGTTGGATTATGTGTATGTCCAAAATGCATTCCTCTTTTCCCTCACCTTCTCCACTACCTCTCTACTCATCCAACTAGGTTTCTTGGTCCTCGCTTTCTTTCTCTGGCTCTTGACACAAGTTTTAGTGGGTTCAGCCAGTCCTGTCTTGATGATTGCCTATTTTTGTTCCATGTCCATTCTGGGTGGATGCTTACCATATGACTTTCCAGTATGTTTCCCATCCTGCCAAAGTTAGTGATGAGGGGTTTCTTAGGATGTCTTTCCTGTCACACTGCCTTAATCTCATTGTACAGGAGTTTCTAGTGAATCCTGATATCAAGTCCATGTTGTTGCCTGTGGCTCTCACATCTGTGCCCACTTTGTCAAATTCTGGAAAGGGCCATCCATGACCATCTCAGGCACCAGCAGATCCAGAACAAACTGCCTCAGCAATGCATGAAGCTGGAAGTTGTCACCAGATGGAACAGATGGAACTTGACACTACCTAATTGCTTGCTTGCACAAGCAGCACAAAGCCATCTCTGAATATTGGCTTCAGAACAAAGCCATGACAGTGCCAGAGTGTGAATGTCTCTGACAACAGCTCAGTGGTGACTAAGGGATGGCCTGATCATGATTGTGAGACCATTCAAACATGTACAGTGGAAGTTGTACAAACGTTGATTGGTGCTGAAGAGATATTGAGGTATGCTGAGGCAATCAAGTTACAATCTGCATGGGCTGTAATGTGATGCTGCCTCAGCATATGCCAGCATTACCTCAGTACTGATCAACATTTGTCAACATTTGTACAACTACCACTTTAACACAGGCAGTGAGTGGGGACACTGCCTGTATCAGTCAGGTCATCTGACTTCTGTGAGTGCTGAGGCAGACCCTCTTGAATGTATAGCAGGTGCTGTAGGCAGGTGGTGATATGGGAAGCTGTGCCTTATTGGAACACATGCTCCATGTCTTAGACTTCAATACCTATAGTTCCAACATTCTGAAGTGTGCAGATTTGGGGATTGCCAGTATGCTGGAGCCACAATATAAATGGGACCTGTCATCAATAATGTAACATGGGCACTATCTTCTAATAAGATGGGTACATGGGACTCACATTTTAAAGTCACAGTTACGTAAGGCACAACATGAAAGAGAACAGGGAATGGGTGTTGCTTCCATATCACGTAGTAAATGGGTTGATAAAACATGCAAAGTAAAAAAAATAAATAAATAGCCACAAGTCAATTTTGGGATGTTTTGTGCCATGTGGGAATTGAAGACATGGAGGGAAAGGGGGAGGAGGTGGCTGATGAGGCAGCAGGACTGCAGGCAGTGTAATACATTCTGGATGCATATTTGATGGACACCAGACACGTTATCATTACAGAACAGCATTTACTGTACTGAAGTAATAAGGTCACTGATCAGCCAGCACTGACTTCCACAGCTATGAAATACCTGAGCTATCCACTCTCGAGTGTCAGTGTGGAAAGGGTATTTAGATCAGCAGGGACCATTGTGTGAGGAAAGGCATACAGATCTGTCCCCTAGAAATGCTGGGATGCTAACATTTATTAAAATGAATGTGGGGCACATTCCACACCACCTAATCGCATCAGCATTCCTACATCATGACTGTGATGGTTGTGGTGAAGATGAACCTGAAGAGCATGATATTACCAGAATTGGAAAATTGGCTTCTACTGAGTTAGATGAAGTATGGATGGGGAAAGAATTCCCATATGGGGATAACACCAGTCTGGAAGACTGTGAAGGTTGCTTCCTTGATGAGGATGACTGAAGCATAAAAAAATGTGTTCTTTCTATCAGTTCCTCCACAAAAGTTGAATAATTTCCTTTATGGTTCAGTTTGTTTTATATTTTTCCCCACGTTGTGTTGCTGTTCCATATATCCATTTGATTACTTGCCTCCACTCTCTCCTATGTGATGCCTGCAGACAAACTAGAAAATTAGTGTACATTATATCATTAAAAAACAAGTTTGTCAACAATAACATTGGTCACCACCACTTTCAGACTGAAAAACCCAGACTCTTAAGTCAAGGTAAATGCCATTGCTA
Organism: Neoceratodus forsteri; assembly: GCA_016271365.2. Classification (NCBI taxonomy): domain Eukaryota; kingdom Metazoa; phylum Chordata; order Ceratodontiformes; family Ceratodontidae; genus Neoceratodus; species Neoceratodus forsteri. The sequence continues at coordinate 1,072,579,816 of CM028131.1, forward strand.
GCCACGCAGACCATGCATCCTCCAACAATCAAGATAATGACTCCTCCTCTGCTCTGCTTGTTTGTCTTCCACATCTACAACCAATATGGACTACTGCTACCTCCACCACATGTATCCAGATAGAAAACCCAGACTTTAGGCCACCATCAATGCCATTGCCACCCATGCAGATCATGCATCCTCAAGTAATCAAGGCACCACATACTCCTCCTCTGGCATGCATCTGTCCTCCAAATTCATCAACAACACAGGCCACCACTGCCTCCACCGCATGCATCCAGACTGAGAAACCCAGACTCATAAGCCAGCATAAATCCTATTGCCAGGCAGACCTGCAGACAGACAGACAGCCAGTTAGCCAGGCAGTCCTCAAGCCAAGCCTCAAGCCAGCCAGTCCATCAATTCAGCAAAACCTGAGATTCATCAAGGCCCAACTTTGTCTGCTGTGATGGTAAGTTTCTCTCACTATTGTTCTCAGTCCTTATCCTCACTGTTGGTAGTGAGTCCATCGTCACACATAAGGGGCTTCCACTTTGCATGCAAGACATTAAAATGTGTTTCTTTCTTTCCTTTTTCCTTACTCTCACTGCAGGTTTGAACATTTACAAGGATGACTGGCAAGCCAGCGGTAATGCAACAAAGAAGTACAGCTCCACCCCATCCAAGCCCAGCTGACAACAGCAACAAAAATTGTCAATACAAAAGGTGTATGAATTCACAAAATTTATTGAAAAAATAACATGGTGAATTGTGGTCAAGCTCCTTATGGAGGCGTAGGCAGAAGGACAGATAGAAACTCAGACTGGTTTCGGTAAGGCATCATCAGGGAGTATGATTAGCAGTCTTGCTATGCCAGTAATTGAACTCATCAATTTAAAGTGACAGTGCATGTTTAAACAATCCATTAGATACTTGTGTCATACTTGTATAGACTCAATCGTGATACATGTGAGTAAAATATGAGTAATATAGACTCAGTCATTAAGCATGTGGGTAAAAAAATGTGTAAACATACTACTAACATGCAATAAGTGAAATTCAAAAATATCAGCATTCAGGACAGAGTAGCTAGTAGGATCATTGTGCTAGTAGCCCCTGCAATATCAACTGTCACATGGCCTTGTGCATATAAATAAACTCATAAGAAGTAAATCACTTCAATGTACTCATAATATTGCATTTTCACCTGAAGTCAGTAAAAGTCTATGTAACTGGAACAAAATAACTTCAAAATGGGGAGGGGGTGTAGGGAAGGGAAAACAGGTGCATGGAATAATTACAGAAACACAGTGACAGTATTTCAAAGTGTGTAATAAACAAAGGGGAATATTAGGAACTCCCTAAGGCAATACCATAACTTAAAAAATGCACCACCAAAACCTGCATAAAGAGGGAGAGGAATGGAAATTTTTTATGTATTTATTTATTGAATTGTTTCACCAGGAAAGATATAGTGAGCAACTTAATGGTCGTCTCATGGTATGTCCTGGGGGAAAGGGTAGTGGGATGTACAGTAGTAGCAATGACAAATCGTACAGCAATACAGAGATGCGATTAAATGCAGCAACAAAGAGGTACAATAAAATATAATACAATACATACATTCAAGAATGGTCAAGGAATATGGAACATAGTAAAAAGTACATCAATGTGAGAGGCATCCATTTACAATACATGAGGAGCATAGATGATGCAGGTATACAATACATAATACATACAAAAATTAAGAACAATGCTGAGACACGGGCCTAGGTGGAGCGCAACAGTAGTATGTGGGTGGTACACTGCAGCAGTTGCAGTAGCCTGGGTGTAAACATCAGTGAGCATGTCTCGAGGTTAAGCACTAGACCATGAGGGGTAGGTTAAGTGCATGAGGTAAGTGGGCAGGAGAGAAGATGAGAAAGGAGTTAGGTAAGGAGGAGGTCAGAAGCAGGTGCAGGAAGAAGTGAGATAGTTGTGTAGTGCAGAGGAAAGAGAAAAAAGGGAGGAGGAGAAGCGGATTTGAAGAGGCAGAGAATTCCACAGTTTAGGCAGGTGATACAAGAAGGCTTTCTGGCCAGAGGATGTGGTTCTGCCAGGGATAGAAAGGGTGTGAGTGTCAGAATGGGATCTCAGGGAATAGAGGGAGGGGGAAGGGGTACCAAGAGAGGAGGAGATGTATGAGGGGAGTGAACCAAGCCAGAATTTAGAGATGAACTTAGCACCGTGTAAAGCTCGCCGATTGTGGAGGGGAAGGAAGTTGAGGGAGTGGTAAAGTTCTCAATGATGGGTTAGGAGGGGGGCGTCAAGAGCGAAATGACAGAAGGTGTTGTAGAGAGAGTCCAGTCTGGAAAAGTGGGACTGTGGGGCAGCACCATAGACTATGTCGCAGTAGTCGAAAATGGGCAAGATCATCTTCTGTACCAGCTCACGCCTTTTGGCAAGAGGGATGCAGCTGCGGTTTCTGTAGAGGGCACCGAGCTTAGGCCTTAATTTTTTCAGAACGGCATCTATATGTACAGAGAAGTCGAGGTATCTATCCAGCCAAATGCTGAGATACCTGAATGAGGAGACGTCCTCAAAAGCAGTCCCATCAAGTGTGTGAAAGGAGGGGAGGTTGATTAGCCGAGGAAGTCTCTGCCTTGTGCCGAAGGACATGGAGACTGTCTTCTTGGCATTTAGAAATAGTTGGTGTGAGTTAACCAAAGTTGGACCTTGGTGAAGTCAGACTGAAGCCTGGCAGTGACATCAGGGACTGATTTACCAGAGGTGAACAGCACTGTATCATTGGCGTACATGTGGATGCTGGATGATGAGCAAACCTGAGGGAACTCATTTAAAAAGATGGAGAACAGGATGGGGCCTAGCACTGAACCCTGGGGAACTCCAGTGGTAATAGGTGGGGGTGAGATAACATGAGATGAGAAATGAAAAGTCTGTAGACTAAAGAAGGGGGAGTTAACCAGCACCATCCTCCTAACGTAATTATAAGTCAGAGCTATTACATACAAAATTACTTCATATCATTATACAAAACGATATATAGAGAATAATGCATATGTGGCGGGTGATATGCAGTTTTTTTACACACCCAATGTGTGTGATAATAGAGAAACCTTGAGAGCGAAGCTTAAGAAGTTTCTGTGTTATGACATACCGAGGGTGTATAAAAAAACTGAATATCACCTCCCCACATTGTTTTATTTTAATAATAACTGGTGCAAACTGGTGCAAAAAGAATGTAAAACAAGAATAGTATCACAATCATATTTAACTTTAATTCAACAGGTTGATTTTTAAAATATTTGTAAAATTACAGAACATGGAGAGGAGAGAACATCCTTATATTTAAATCTGAGCAACACAAGTACATCTTCACTATTAATAACACTGGTACCTTATGGTCATGGGTTAAAGTCAGGTAAAGAGGATGGTTCAAGTAAATATAGATCTCAGCAATGAAGTAAAAAAAAAATAAAAAAAAAACATTTTATTTGGTATGTTAAACACATTTGCCAAAGTCCTTCAGCTTCATTGTCTGTTGATTCGTCATCTTGATGGGTCGGGTCATTCCAGTCACAGTGACACTGAGGTGAAAGTTCGGGCAGCCTGTGGAAATAGTGAGGGCTAGTGGGGAAAGTAGGTTTTTTACTGGAGAGATTTTTAGCTGGTAAATGGTGCATTTCTGATTAAAAGACAACTTGCTGTGGACATCTTGGCTGTCTTCTCTGTGAGCAAGGAAACTTTTTAATATACGGAGATCACTTACTGCTTTTCAAATGGTATTCTGGTTCTCTTGCTCCACTATGAATTTCTCCCTGTCACTGCTGCAGGTGACCATGAAAGGTTCTCCATTATGTTACTTTCTGTTTTCCTTTTTTATGGTTAATGTCTACTTTTGATATTAGTTTACGTTTTGTCACTCAGCTCCATACATTTCTTTTGAACTGGGGGTTATGCTATACATGAGCATCTGCTGTTGGAGAACCATCTCATGCTGCCTCAGATTGTTTAATTGGTCTGGCCGGCTGCAGACAACCCGGTGCAAGACTGTGAAAGTCACATCACCCCGCAGGTTGATATGATTTTTTTGTATCAACCTGTGTGTTGATACGACTTTTTACAGTACTCGAAAAAGGGTTGATAATGTTGGGGGGGGGTCACCAGTTATTATATCAAAATACGTTCCTTAAAGAGGACCTTTCCCCTAAATTTTCATACTCCCATTTTTCTATGCGATTGAGATGCAGTGGTGACACTGATAAAGATGTGCCCATTCAAATGTAAAGATTCGATATGTAAATGTGTTTACTTTATCCCATTTTCCAGCTCCATGTGGTTTCTCTTCATTGCCTGACTGCCCGACTGCTGCAGTCGGAGACCACTCATTCTACGTCATTATAGGTCTCCCTCTGTGACTGCACAGACTGCCATGCGTACTGCAGTGGATATGCAAGCTACTGTGAGTGCGAGTTCTGTGAAGCTGCACATTATTTTCCTGCTTTTATGTATTAAACATTGTGCTCCTCAATATATTTTGTCACTCACATTGCATGTTTAGTGTCTTTATTTACCTCTTAAAAGTGGCAGCATGCATCATGAGGGTGAAAAATCACTACGGGGTTCCCAGCTCACTTTCCTACCACACATGTGCCCGTTTTATTCAGTACTTAGCAGCGCAATCTATGACATTTATGGGTCGGGTGTATGGGGGCTGTGAAGGTGCTGGGATTGAAGACACAGGCACTAATTCAAGCTGAACAAATTGGACCTCACCTGTCCAAATATTTATTTACATAACAGCAAATAAAATAAAGAATAAGCAAACTTAAGACGTCAAAACAAAATTCCAAAGGTCAGAGTAGGTTTCCAAATGCAGCTCTAGAATAGGCTAGAGAGATGTTGATCTAGTCACAGACCAGCTCAAGATGGACTTTAATCAATAGCTGAGCTCTTTTTAGCTAGAGGATGGGTCATCTGATCTGTAACCCTTCCCTTGAACTCAGATGTGAAAGAACATTTCTTTTAATAACACTTTATTTGATTCCACCATAGTCTATACTTATTTCTAAACCCTAAAATGACACAATTATTCCACAATTTAATTTTATATTATTACCCATTAATCCAGCACATTCTGGCTCCTCCCACATCAAGACATACCATAAATATGTTCAAACTGAGGCCGGATGGCTCTTAGAATGGTATGCCTGGTGTGGAGAAGAGGAAGAAGCTGAGACCCAACAGTACAGGCAGTTAAAGTAAGCAGCCAAATAGAAAAAAAAATAATGCAAGCAAGAATAATCTTTTATTTTTATTAATGACTATTTATTTTAAGTTCTAACAACTTGTTTATTGATGGGGGGTGTCTAGCTATCCAGAACAATATTGAGTGCTTTATTTTAAAGTGCACATTACATTTTATGCCTAACTACTAATTTGGGGCTGCCAGAAATTGCATAAACAAAAACAAGTAACAGTTTTATGGTTATTTTGCACCATGTAACATTCTGGTCTACTCGCTTTGGGGTAAACAGTGTTTGGCAATGCAGTGCCGCATTGCGACACGCCAGCAGTTGTAGGGGGAAGAACTGCTGAATTACGTGCTCCAGAGCTTATTCCTTGCATTGCTGCAACAACTGGGAGGTAAGTGAAGGACACAGACCGAGGAGCTCATACAAAGGAGTCCCTTTTGGACTGAAAAAGAGCCTTGGCCATGTCCTGGCATTGCTAAGTTAAATTGCATTCATTTCATCCCTCTCGCACGTTCGCGAGGTCACCAGCCGAAACGGATGCGGAGCAGAGCAGCCGCTCATAAGGGAAGAGAATACTTCTATCAAAAACGTTACCAAAAGCATTTGTTTTGGGCTAAACAGGACTCTTCTTATTTTACTATGATGACTCGAGATACTAATCATACAGGGAAACGTATGAGAGGGTAGTTTATGTTTCCGGAGCCAGGCAAGAGGAAATAAAACTTATTATGAAACATTCACCCTCGGGAAGCGCGGAATGTAGGTGGCCAGTCTACATCCACACAAAGAGGGGTGAATCTTGAAGGAGGGGGTAGAATGAACACATAAGTAAAAGTAAATGTGCTGTTGCGCAACAGACTTGCAGGGGGGGAATGTACCAGCTCCAGAAACAAAACGGGAGGTTATTCCCTGTTACATACCTCCCCTGCTTTGTACAAAATTATTCTTTGAATGTTTTTGTACCTCTCTTTATTCTAAGGAATGGAAGATGAATCAGATCTCTCTTTTACTGAGAGATGGAGCTTTAGCCCCTCCCACTCCCAAAGCTCCACCTCGGGGTCCCTGTTTATAAACATTGATTATACAAAATCAACACAGGTTGATTATCTTTATATCAAAATACTATTACCCCGAGGTCTGATTAATTCTTCATTCTGGTCTAGGTATTCCTGCACCGAATCGGGACAAGTAATCAGCATTTTTATGAGCTGATCTGGCCTTATGTTTCACTGTAAAGTTATAAGGCTGTAAGATGAGGTACCACCTCATAATGCGTGGATTCTTGTCTTTCATAGCCATTAACCAACAAAGGGGCTTATGATCTGTAATTAATTCAAATTGTGCCCCCCATAAATAAAATTTTAATGTTTCGATAGCCCAGCGAACGGCCAGACATTCCTTTTCAATGGTGGCATACTTCGTTTCTCGTACATGTAATTTCCTACTTATATATAGGACAGGGTGCTCCTGTCCATCTATTACTTGTGACAATACAGCCCCTATACCTGTAGCACAGACATCAGTCTGTACTATGAAAGGCTGGGAGAAGTTAGGACTTATTAATACTGGAGCAGAACAGAGTAATGCTTTGATAGAACAGAAAGCTGTTTCACATTCAGGAGTCCATTTCACTTTGGTAGGGTTTCTCTTTTTAGTAAGATCTGTCAGACGGCTGGCTAGGGAGGCAAAATTAGGTATACACCGCCTATAATAACTGGCCAGTCCAAGGAAGGATCTTACTTGTTTCTTTGTCCCTGGTCTCGGATTCATGGCTACCGCATCGATTTTACCTATTTCAGGCTTAATACATCCATTCCCTATTACAAACCCTAGGTACTTAGTTTCTTGCATGGCAAAGGCGCATTTTTCTGGGTTGATAGTAAGTCCTGCACTTTTCAGGGCTTGAAGTACTGCTTTTATGTTATGTTTATGATCCTCCCATGTGGGACTATAGATAACGACATCATCTAAGTATGCAGCACTATATTCCATATGGGGTTGTAGTACTTTATTCATTAGTCTCTGGAAGGTGGCAGGGGCACCTTGTAGCCGGAAAGGCATCGTGGTAAAGTGAAAAAGACCTTTGGGGTACTGAATGCAGTTTTTTCTTTTGAAACCTCATCTAATGGTATTTGCCAGTATCCCTTAGATAAATCCAGTGTTGTCAAGTAATGGACTTTGCAAGGCGATCGACTATATCGTCAATACGTGGCATGGGATAACTATCAAATTTCGAGATGGCATTAAGTTTGCGAAAATCTAAACAAAGACGGATTCCTCCTTCCTTTTTGTTTACTATTACCATTGGAAAAGACCAATCACTGTTAGATGGTTCTATGACTTTTTAGTCTAACCATCTTATCTAGTTCTTTAATTACTTCCCCTCTTAATTTTTCAGGGAGCCAATAGGGTTTCACTCGTATAGGATTTGGGTGTTTGACCTCAATATGATGATGTATCAGGTCGGTCTTCTCTGGTGTATTGGTAAACATTTCTTGATAAGCCTGTAAAATCTGCTCAAGTTCCTGATATTGTGTATTGATTAATGCCGGATTTCTATGGATATCTAGTAAAGAACTTTTTCCGTCTAGCCTTCTATATGCCATCTCAGTTCGCTTTCTGTCGGCTCAGGGCATACATAATAGACAGGAGTGGTTCTTTCCTGCCACTGTTTCAGCAGGTTGACATGATAGACCTTCCTTTTAACTTTTTTATCAGGTAGTTCTATCTCATATGTTACCGGTCCACACTGTTTGTTAACTGTGTATGGTCCCTGCCACTTCATATTTAACTTATTGTCTGAAGAGGGCAAGAGCAGTAGCACCTGATCTCCCATCTGAAATGATTTCTGTCCTACCCCTCTGTCATATAAGATTTTCTGTTTTGTTTGTTGCTGAAGCTCTTTTTTATGGGCTAATTCAACATATCTTACCAGTTTTTGTCTGAGTTTATTGACAAAATCAAGTGTTGTTGTGGGACCCACCTCCTGCCCTTCCTCCCATTATTCTTTCACTATGTCAGGAGGGCCCCTGGGATTCCTGCCATATAATAATTCAAAAGGGGAATATCCAGTTGATGCCTGTTGAACCTCCCTATATGCAGACATCAAAAATGGTAAATATTGATCCCAATCTCTTCCTTCCTCTTGGGCATATTTCTTTAACATTTGCTTTAAGGTTTGGTTTAACCATTCCACAAGGCCATCTGTCTGAGGGTGGTAGGGTGTAGTGTGGATGGCGTGAACATTAAGAGCCTGATATAAACGTTTTAATACCTCTGAGCAAAAGTTAGTGCCTCTGTCTGTCAAAATTTCTTTGGGTATGCCCAATTGACTGAATATTTTAATGAGTTCTTCTGCTATCTTGTTAGCGGTTATAGTTCACAGGGGAATAGCTTCAGGATATTTAGTATGATAGTCACATAATACTAAAATGAAGTGATTTCCCTTTTTAGTTTTTTGTAGGGGTCCTACTATATCCATCGCTACACGTTCGAACAGATGTTTTATAATAGGTAGGGGTTGCAATGGGACTGTATCCTTTTTCCCTATTTTGGCTACCAACTGGCATTCAGGACAGGTCAAACAATATTGTTCTACCTCTTTATGTATCCCAGGCCAAAAGAACCGATATAGGATTCTAGCCAAGGTACAATCCCTCCCTAGGTGCCCAGCAAGAGGACTATCGTGGGTTAGCTGTAGGATTTGAGCTCTATACTCCTTGGGTACCAACAATTGGTCTACCTGCTCTCCTGTTCTAGGGTGTGTACAAATTCAATATAATAAATTGTGTTTCAACCTGTAACAGGGCTTATCCCTTACTTCTTCCTGGGATACCTGTGAAAACAAAGGTGTTAATGACTCATCCTTTTTTTGTTTCCCTTCAAAATCACATTTCCTACTCATGGCTTCCACATCAGTCTCCTTAATGTCCATGTCAGAGACATGTGTCTTAGTCCATTGTACTTTATCCCATCGCCGCTCCCTTCTTGATTTCCTGGTCTTACCAGGAACACCAAATATATCTTCGTCAAAAGGGGGCAAGGGGCTCTTTTCACTTTCTTTATGTTGTGCCCTTGTGGTAACTGCAGCAAGGTGGGTTTTAAAATCAGGATGGTCTTGTCCCACCAATACTGGAACTGATAACAGGGGTACTATCCCTACGTCCATCTCTCTTTTGGAATGGGAGGTTTGTAATTCTATGGATGTTGTTGGGTAGTAATGTATGTCCCCGTGTATACAAATAACCCCTCTCTTAACAGGGTTCCTGGGTTTACCCTCCACCAGTTCTGCTCGGACCATTGTCTGTTTGCTTCCTGAGTCAATAAGTCCCATAACTGTCTGAGATCCAATCTGTATGGGGATAGTATACTGTCCTAGGTTTGCCAAGGCCAGATGTACATTTCTGGTATGATTTTTTGGGCAGAAACGAGCGATGTGGCCTCTTTTGTGACAGTCTCTGCATATAATATCAGGAAGGGACAGTCTAATTGGTTTAATTCCACTCCGCTCTGTCAATTTGTCTGGCTGAGGGTCCAATGTTACTAACTGGGGCAACAGGAGAGGGAGAAGAAGAAGAAGGAGGTCTTACTGTGGTAGTCACAGTAGTTTGAGTCTTTTTTCTGTAAGGTTGGGCCATCAGATAGTCCTCAGCTAATGAAATGGCTTTCTCTGAGGTTTCCGGACTATGTTCCTTCACCCATAATTGGATGTCTTGGGGCAAAACACGAATATATTGTTCCATTACGATGGCTCCCATGATTTGTTTTACAGTCTTTGCCCCAGGCTGTAACCATTTATGACATAAATCATTCAATCTTACATATATTTCTCTGGGATGATCCATAGGCTGGAACCAAAGGGTACGAAATCGCTGTTGATATGTCTCAGCACTAATATCATATCTTCTCAGAATTTCTTTTTTCACAGCATCATAATTCCCCACCTGTTGGCTGTCCATGTTCCCATAGGCCAACTGAGCTCTTCCAGTGAAGTAGGGGGCCAGGCACAGAATCCACTGTTCCCTTGGCCATCCACAGGCCCCAGCTATCCGCTCGAAGGTTGTTAGGTAGGTTTTGATATCATCTTGCTCACCCAGTTTTGTGAGTTTGATGTCTTTTGGGGTTTCAGTAGGAGCTGGAGGACTTCGAGGGATACTAATAGTTTGAATGGTCCTTAAGGTCTCCTGCCATCTCCTCTCATTCCGTTCCTGTTCCTTCTCCCTCTCCTTCTCCCTCTCCCTCTCCTTATCCAATGCTAATTGTTTAAGGCAGAGCCATCTCAACAGTTCATGTAAATGTTCTGGTGGCTCATCCTCAATTGGAGCACCAGCAGTTGGGGCACCAGCTGTTGCCTCCTGGAGGTCTTCGGCCTCCTCCCATAGTACTTGTTCAGTTTTAAGTCTTTCCTTTCTCTGTTCAGGTAATCCAAACAATAATGCTCCCCCAACTTATCCGGCATAGTCCTGGTTAATACACCCTTGGGTCTAGGGGGTCCGAGGTGAACATATACTCGAATAATTTCAAGAAAAGGGGGGCTAATTCCTTACAAAAGGTTTTGTAGAAATTGGAAGGAAAACCATTAGGGCCTGGTGACTTGTCCAGTGTCAACCCATTAATTGCATCCTCTACCTCCCCCAAGGTGATTGGAGAAGACAGAATTGAACAATGATGGGCCTGCAGGGAAGGGAGGTTATTCCAGAATGTATTCCATCCACAGTTTAATGTATTATTTAGTGATACAGCCCCCCCTCCCCCTGCATATCGTTGGCCCCTGGCCCTGGTTTCTTGTTCCCCCCTTCTGGCGGATCGCCAGCCTCATATAACAAAAATTGTTGTGTCTAATTCCCCCACCCACCTGCCTATCACCCCTCCATATACAAAATAATTTCATTTTCATTTTATTTCATTGTTTATTCACAAAATACCTTTGAGTTGAGGATTCCTTTTCAAAGGTTCCACCTCAGAACAGATACAACATGAAGAACAGTACAGAGTTGTACAGCAAGAGGAGACAAGCAACAGTGATGGTACAAGAAGTACAGTAAAAGGCTAACATTTGGATCCTAGTAGATTCAATGTATTAGTTTCAAGAACCATTACACATATAATCTCCACTAAGTAGCTAATTCTGGGAGATTAGGTGGAGGGGGTCAAAACAGCCAGAGGCCTTAGTCAGATGAGAAAGGGAGCTGGGCTGGGCTAGGTTCCATGGCAATCACAGGGATTGGAGGACTGTAGATGATTCCTGAGGTAGGCTTTATAGGTGCCGATGCTATTCATGTTTGTGAGGGTGCTAGGTAGGTTATTTATCCAGGTAGGGGCTCGGAAACCAAAGGACCTTTGGAATAGGGAGATGCGGCAGCCGGGAACCATGAGGAGTTGCCTGTTTGTGCTACAGGTGTGCTGGTATGTTGGGCCAGTTGGATAAGTGGTGAGAGATCGGGGGGGGCAAGACCAAGGGTAATCTTTTTGGTGATGAGGCAAGTGTGAAACCTGATTCTGTTATCGAGGTTGAGCCAGTTAGTGGCATTATAAAGGAAGCATGTGTGAGTTAACTGATCACAGCCCAGGATGAGGTGACAGGCTTTGTTGAGGGAGAGCCAAAGCCTTGTCAGGGCCGATGAGTTGGCAGTGCTATAGATCAGGATGCCATAGACGAGAAGGGAGAGGACCAAAGAGGAGACTGCTAGGTGAAGGGCATCTGGAGTAAGACAATGTTTAAACTGGTAGAGGAGGCCAAGCCAGATATTGAGGGCAGTAAACAGTTGATGGATGTGTTGGTGGAAGTTAAGGGCCAAGTTGCGTGTGATGCCCAGGTATTTAAAGGAGTCCACTTGTTCCAGTGAGGTCTGGTTGGTGGTTAGGACTTGGGGGCAGTGGGCTTTCTTGGAGTTAAGGGGGTATGAGAAGAACATAACCTTAGTCTTCTTATAGTTTAGGATGAGGCGCTGTGAAGTGAACCATTTTTCTGCATCCCTGAAGGAGGATTGGAGGGAGAGGTGGAGCTGGGTAGGGTCAGGATTGGAGGAGTAAAGGACAGCATCATTTGCATAGAGTAGGAGATTGCCTGAGCAGAACTGAGGGAGGGCATTTAGCAAGAGACTAAATAGTAAGGGTCCGAGAATGGACTCCTGTGGGACACCAGAGAGTACTGGCAGTCTGCTAGATCAGGTTGCGCCAATTTTGACCTGCTGAAAATGGTCCGCCAAATAGTCCGAGAACCAACAGAGAGCATCTTGCGAGAGATCAGGTTTATACCGGGTAGTTACTAGGAGGGAGTGATTGACGGTGTCAAACGCCTTGGTGAGGTCAATGAAGATAGCACCAGAGATATGACCTCTGTCTAGGGCAGTGTGGAGGTGAGTGGTGAACTCGAGTAGCATGGTACTCATACTGTGACCTTTGCGGAAGCCATCTTGCTGCTTGCAAAGTATTTTGTGTTTGTTGAGGTGGTCCGTGAGTTGATCCGAGACAATGCGCTCAATTGCCTTAGATAGGGGAGGGAGAATAGAGATGGGTCAATAGTTGCTGGTGGATGTACGGTCTCCACCTTTAAATATAGGAGTAATGGAGGCAGATTTCCAGTGCATGGGAAATTTCCCAAGGCTTAAAGAATGGTTGATAATGTGTGTGAGGGGGATAAGCACCTCATGAAAAGTGAGCCACAGAAGTCTCAGGTCTAAGGAGTCACTGCTGTACTGGGAGTGGCTTATGGCTTTTTTGAGGTGAGGCTCTGCAGACCTGGGGGAGATGTAGAGTAAGTGAAATGGAGGGTGAGCTGGGGGGGTGGGATTGCAGACCGGGGGTGGATCATAGAAGTTGCGAGGGAGGACATGGCTGAGGTTGGTGAAGGCGTGGTTAAAGGCTGAGGCTATCCAAGTGGGATCGGAGGTCAGGGCCCCATCAAACAGGATTTGCGTGGGGGCAGGGTTGGTGGCTTTGCCGTAGTTGTCCTTTATGTTATTCCAAAATTTGCACCCAGAACCCCAGGTGGAGGTTAGGGTGGATTTTTAGTACTCGGCCTTGGCTTTGCGCAAAGACCATGTGCAATTGTTCCAGGCCTCTCTGTATTTCTGTCTGTCAGCTAGCCGACCAGTCTAATAATATCCTCAATCCTCATTTCCTGGTGTCTAGTGGTCCCCCCACCTATTGATTGCTGGCCCCATAGAAAAAAACATTTTGGTGTCCAGTCCCCCTCCTCAGCTATCAATCAGCCCTCCATATAAAAAAATAAAATATTATTTTCTCATTCCCTGATGTCTAGTGGACCCCACCCCCACCTAGCAGGTAGTCCATCACACTTCCCCATCCCAGCCCTAAGCAGGTGATCAGCACAGCTCTCTCTCTCCTCCACAGCTGGCCACCCACTTGGCTGAATGAATGAGAGCATGAGCTCATTCATTGCAGCTCGATCATCTTACAGCATAGTTTTCAGGAAGGGAGGGAGGAGGGGCTGTTCCGGTCACCAGTGGGGCGGGCGGATGGGGAATGGTGTTGTGGACTCTGGGGTCCACAACCCAATTCCTGCCCATCCCATCACCCCCATGGGTGACTGGAACGGCCCCCCCTTCTATACCCCCTGAAAACTGTGTTGTAAGATGACCAGGAGCTGCAATGAAGGAGTGCATGCTTGTACAAGCACATGCTCATTCATTCAGCTCAGTGAGCTGCCAGACATGGAGGAGAGAGGAGGGCTGTGTTGATCACCCACTCGGGGTTGAGAATGGATGGGGGAGTGGGGAGGTGATGGACTACCTGCCAGGGTGGGGGGGGTCCACTAGATACCACAGAATGAGAAAATAATATTTTATTTTTTTATTGAAGGGGCGACTGGCGGCAGGTTGGGGGGACTGGACACCAAAATGTTTTTTTCTATAGGGCCAATGATTAACAGGTAGGGGGGCCACTAGATTCCAGGGAATGAGGCTATTTTTATATATGGGGCCAGCGATCAGTGGGTGGGGGACCACTAGACACCAAGGAATGAGGATTGAAGATATTATTATTTTGTATATGGAGAGGTGATCAGTGAGTGAGTGGGGGGACTGGACAAAACAATTTTTGTTATAGGGGGCTGGCAATCAGTGGGGGGAGCACAAGAAACCAGGGGTCAGCAATTGGTGGGGGGGTTAATGAATTAAACTGTGGGGAAAATGCCTCAGAATTGAACACTGACACTGATCAGTTCTGCAAATTTTCTCCCACAGTTTAATACATTAACCCACATTTCTCACATTTATTCCAAAGTTTTTAGGTGGAATTTCCACGAAAGTTGGCAAAATGATTTCTGAACTTTTGTGGAAGTGAAAGCCCGACTTTTGACGAAATTCCACTGACAGAATTCTTTTTTCGCACACCCCTACTTCACAGGTCTCCTGTTCTGCTCCCTTCTCCTTCAGTGAGCATGACTTCTTCTACCACCTCCTCTGTCTGGGGTACATTTGTACCATTTCTTGGCATGGCCATCACCAATGTGACATTAAGTATTCTTTCCAAAAATTATTTTTACTTTAAATTTTTATGTTTCCTATCACAGGTGCAACAAATAGGGAGTGTACTAGAGTCTAAATAATTTCTATCTTGTATTCACAGATCTCTTTCCATATTGGCATGAATGCCTTCTCAACTAGCAAGCAGGCCATTGCCATCCCCCCCACCCAGGTCTTTGATGTGGTCAATGTTGCAGACTGATGCTCAGACCTCCTCCTCCAGCTTCTTCACCACTGTGTGTGGTCTTATTAAAGTGAACCCATCCCCTGTATCCAGTGCGAATATCAGTCATCAGTCTGATGCTGCTGCCTGATTCTACATCACCTCACAGCTGAAAAATAGTTGAAACAAGTAAAATGCAGGAGAAGAAAACAGCTAGAGAGTGACATTCTAATAACATATAAGAATTTAACAAAAAGATGAAAAAACAAAATAAATACTTACCTTCCTTGGTAGGAAACACTGTTAAATTAAATAACTAGATACAGGCTGGACCCATGTAGCAACAGAAAAAGGAGAAACGGGAACAAAAGATTGTTAGAAAGACACTATTTCCACTCCTCCTCTGCCCACAACCCAAAAGTAAAAAAAAAAATAAAGGCTTACCTTTGCTGGTAGGACACACAGCGATACTCAAAGATCATCATCCAGATTTGCGCCCCCAAACAGGTGTTATCATTTAATGAGAAAGTATCCAGAATTTCTGGTCACTACCATTCATTAGGACAGGCACTGTGGTCAGAGACTATTGTATACACTGCCAACAGTGAAAAATTGACAGCGACCGTTACTACAGTGACAACAGCGCCAGGTCGCTGTAGTGATGGTGCTGGACCCTGGCACTGTATTCTGGGGATCCTGCATCCCCTTTTCAATCAGCTCTGACTCACAGTTGATTATATTTAGTGGTGGGAGTGCGGGGCCACAGCCCCCTTCATGTGGGGTTCGGGCCAAAGCCCCCCGAAGAAAAACATGCTTCTCTGTGAGAAACTGTATGCTGACCGCAAATGCGGTTGACATGATGGTTTTGTGTATGCCCGTTCAACAAAATTTTGACAACAACCGGTCCTGGATCCAGAGACTAGCAAAGTGTACAAGCAGCATATTAATTCAGGAACCCATCATATTTTGCTTCCTTGAGTGAAAGTTCCCAGATGGGAGAATTAGTTACATTGAGAATTTCTGGGCACTAGCGATCATCTACTAAAAATCATTACAAAAACTGTGTTGGCGGCACTGACACACAGTGTGGCACCATGTAGCAGCATGCAGCAGCCTAACTTATTTTTTCCTGTCATGCAGGAAAAATTCTTGGGGGACAGATTTTCTGTATATTGTGCTTTTTGTACCATTTCCTCTAATGTGCATTACAGGAAGTGTGATAGCAGGCAGTGGAACTGATACACCAAGTGGTACCATTTAGCAGCATGCAGCAGCATGACATATTTATTCTGGTAGTTGAAAAGAATTCTGGGAGCACCTAATTTATGTATATTGGGGCCAATTCTAGAAATGTTGCGCATGGCGCAAAGTGACTTGCGCCATTGAGAATGGCGCAAGAAGCACTTTGCATCATGAGTTGCAACATTTTGGATTCTACAAAGCAGCCTGTGACATGTTGCAGGCTGATTGCACCAAACTGGAGTTACACTATCAGTTGCGCCAAAAGCCCCCTGTGACATGGCACAAGAGGGTATATGGCAGCAGCTGTGCCCTGTTCTGTAAAGGCAGCTGCAAAGTTCCTGATTTTGGTATTCTACAACAACCCCAAGGAGGACATCCATCAAAGTTCATTTACACCAGCTATATGCTGGTGTAAGTGTACTTTGTGTCCACCGGGGGTTGCGCCAATGTGCTGCCAGCTCATCCCTCAGCACATGCAGTCTCCCCAGACCTGAACCCCCAAGATAGCTAGAAACAGCACCCCCCAGCACCGATTCCCCATAATATTTATAAAATCCCCATCTCAGCCCAAATCCCCATAATATTTATAAAATCCCTCTCAGCCCTGATCCCCATAATATTTATAATATCCCTCACCTTAGCCCTGAGCCCTGATCAGGATCCCCGCACTCCGCAGGAGTAGTATGGCAGCAGTACAAGTAGAAATAAAAAACACACCCCATAGTTTCTGTTATCCCTGGTAGTCTAGTGGCTCCCCACCCGGCAGTGCCAGATCACCTCACTCCCCCCACCCATACCCAGCCAGCAACTGGCACAGCCCACCTCTCACCACCATGGCCAACCACCAACTGGGCTCCACTATGAGCACATACTGTAAACAGTACATGCTCAGTGAATGACAGCAGCTGTTATTCACTTAGCCAGAGGCTGCTCTCTCAGCATAAGGAACAGTTGGAACACTTACCCATAATTCCTGGCTTCTGTATGTAAATTGGCATTTATACTGCTGTACCACTACTGAAACAGTGGTCAATAATAGAAAGCTCCCAGCTGGAAGCAACAGCTCAGACACAAAGTGCAACCCTAGGAGGCATATGCCAATTGTGGTCCAGCCCCTAGCCTTACCATCTGCTGAGCTTCATTGATCAGCCTCTACCTCTAGTTGTCCATATAGTCCTTTCATCCATAACAGCTCAGGACAACAGCACCCCCTACCCCGCCCCCGCTGATCAGATACGTACTCCAGCGAAATAGCAGGCATGCCTTTTCTTTTGTCTGAAGATTGCCTCTAGGCAATCTACTTCTCTCGGCAGGAACTGAAACAGAGAAATAAAGGCCACTATGAACCTCTTGAATTGCAATAACTGTGGCACACTTTTTACCAAGGACTTCATTTATAGAGTGGGGCACTATCCGACATGCTCCACAATCAGAGACCTCCAATCACAGCTTCATGCAGCATGGGCTGAGATAAAATACCTCCATGACATACTAAATTGGCCGCCACTGGGCAACAGAGTAAAACCTTTAGTTTCAAGGTGCACTATACCAGTAACCCTACCCCAAAGGACAAACAGGCCAGGGGGCTGGCAACAAGTCAGGTCTTGTACAACTGGCACAAATTCCTCAACACAGGAAGGTACCAAACCTATTCAAACTTCAAATAGGTACACTGCACTATCTACTATGACAAATAGCATAACAAGCGTCAAAAATTCTGTGAACCCAGAGCGGTGCATGGAGGTACAGCACACAACTAAACCCACTAAAACAGACAAAATGAAACCAGTACTAATAATCAGTGACTCAATGATTAGGAGTGTAAAGACTCACCTCCAGCAGGACCATGCTTCAACTATGGTAAGGTGCCTCCCCAGAACATCGGCATGGAGGGACACCAGTCACATAGAGAAAATCATTTGAGGTGTTGATCGAGACACACATGTCATTCTCCACACAGGTATGAATGACCTATCCAGTAAGTCAGTAGAGGAAACTAAACAAAACCTCACCAGTCTGGGTGACAAACTTGCTTCCTATTCATCCACTATCACCATCTCTGAAATGCTGCCAGTCTGGAAAAAAGGAGACAGAGCAGGCAGAAGATCAGGGAAGGGGGCATCTCCAAGCTAAACACCTTGCTAAAGGACTGGTGCCAGGAAAAAGGCCACCACTTTATTGGAAATGGCAGGACTTCTGGGAATGGGAGTTCTTTAAATTCAATGCCCTACACCTATCACAGGAGGGATCCTGAGTGCTAGGCCAAAAATTCAACATTCAAATCAGTCAAACTAGTGGATGGGGGGGGTGGCACAGGCACCTATAGCACAGAAAGGGTTGTCAAATGCCTCTCCTCCATCACCAACTAGAAACATAGAAACATAGAATTTGACAGCAGATAAGGACCGCTTGGCCCACCCAGTCTGCCCATTTCCCTACCTACTGGATAAGCTGCAGATCCTAGTTAACCAGCAGCCTACTTCTTCTTACCCCCACCCCCCAGAATTGCCTTATGACTGTCCCATGCATGCTTGAATTCCACCACTGATTTTGACTCCACAACCTCCTCCGCAAGGCCATTCCATGCATCCACAACCCTCTCTGTGAAAAAATACTTCCTTAAATTATCTCTGAGCTGCCCCCCTCTATCTTCAAATTGTGCCCTCTTGTTCTTGCACACCTCTTTTTTTGAAAGATGCTACCCTCTTGGACTTTGTTGATTCCCTTGAGGTACTTGAAAGTTTCTATCATGTCCCCCTCTCCCTCCTTTCCTCGAGGCTATACATATTAAGCTCCTTAAGTCTCTCTTCATATGTCTTCCGGTGCAGACCCTGCACCATTTTAGTTGCCCTCCTCTGGACAGCTTCCATCCTGTCAATGTCTTTCGGAGATTGGGTCTCCAGAACTGCACACAGTACTCCAGATGAGGTCTCACCAGCTGTCTGTACAGAGGATAATAACTTCCTGTTTTCTACTGGTGATGCCTCTCCCTATGCATCCTAGTATCCCCCAACAGTCCTTGCTGCCCTCTCACATTCTTGCCCACCTTTAGGTCATCTGATATGACCACCCCAGGTCCCTTTCCATTTTTGTTGTTAGTATCTCACCCCATTGTGTACTCTTCCCTGGTTTTATTTCCCAGGTGCATTACCTTGCACTTCTTAGCATTGAATCTAAGCTGCCATACATTTGACCATTCCTCTAACCTTGCCAAGTCCTTCTCATCCTTTCCAGCCCACCCTGTGCATCAACTCTGTTGCAGATCTTAGTGTCATCTGCAAAGAGACATACTTTCCTTCAGTCCTTCCTCAATGTCGCTTATAAAGACATTGAAGAGGACCAGTCCTAATACTGAACCCTCGGTACCCACTAGTAACCCTCCTTTCTTCTGAGTGGACTCCATTTACTATTACTCTCTGTGTCCTATTCTCCAGCCAATTCTTTACCCAGGCTGTCATCTTGGGACCCACTCCCAGGCTGGCTAACTTGTATATTAATCTTTTGTGTGGGACTGTGTCAAATGCCTTGCTAAAGTCTAGGTAGGCCATGTCCACAGCCCCTCCCTGATCTACTAGTTCAGCACAAGGATGCGCCAATCATACTCGGACCAAACATTGCACCAAATGTACTCAGACCAAGCATTTCAACAAAATTTCACAACCAAAACATATTAAAAATGCAAATGACCAAAACAGAAGGGGATGGAAGGCAATGTGCATCAATGCTCGTAGTCTGCCAGACAAAATCCCTGATCTCACAGCCGTAATGGCAGATGTACAATTAGACTAGGTCGCTGTTACGGAAACATGGTTCACTGGGAACCATTGCTGGGATGTCCCCATCCTAGGGTATGTGTTATTCTGGAACGATCATGAGGGAAAGAAAGGAGGGGGGTGGCATTATATGTCAGAGATGACATATGTGCAACAGAAATCCAGGGAAAACACAGTAAAGCAGAGGTACTTTGGATTACACTAGGAGCGGGGAACAAAGCCCCTATCTGGGTAGAAGTCATATACAGACCCCCAACCCAGAAGGCTGACACAGACAAGAAGCTCTTGGAAGACATCTCAATGATGGAGGACAGTTGTTGCTGGTGGGGGACTTCAGTCTACTGGATGTGGACTGGTCCTCATACACAGCATCCTTGGACCAGAGCAAAGAGTTCCTTTTTGCACTAAGGGGAACAGGTTTGCATCAACTGGTGAACTCACCCACCAGAGACAAAACAATATTGTATCTCGTCCTGACAAACAGTACAATGATCCCAGAAGCAAAGATGGAAGCCAATCTAGGGACCAGTGATCACAGTTCAATCTGGTTTACTGTCAACAATATGGAGGAAAACAGTCGCACCAAAATCAAGGTACTAGATTTCAGAAAAGCCAGCTTCCCCAAAATGAGATTGCATCCATGATAGAAGGAGAAATCATAGGAGATGTACAGGACTGCTGGAATACTCTGAAGGCTGCTCTGCATACAGTAACAACTGTATACACTAAGCAGATCAGCAAGTCCAAAAAGAAGGAAACGGTCTCTCTGGTTCTCTCATGAAGTAGCATCCAAAATCAAAGAGAAAAAAAGGCTTTTACACAATTCAAGCAAACAAAACACAAGGCAGATATGGAAGAATACAAGAACAAATCAAAGGAGGCAGGGAAAGCTGTTGGAAGGACAAAAGCACAGACAGATGAGAAAATAGCACAGAGTGTTAAGGAGGGAGACAGAACCTTCTATAGATACATAAGAGAAAAAAGAATAACTAAGGGAGGAATAGTCTTTCTAGCAACCAAGGAAGGTAAGATGGCAGAGTGTGACGAGGACAAGGCAGAAGTGCTAAATGAGTTCTTTTGCTCCATCTTCACCATAGAAGACAGTGGCAAAGATCCCACACTGAGCAGGACAAAGGGAAATACTCAGGGAGCAGATACTAGCCCCTTCACAAGGGAGAGGGTCCTAAAAGAGCTTATTAAACTGAAAGTGGAAATAGCCATGGGACCGGATGGCATACACCCTAGAAAACTGAAGGAGCTCCTAGAGGAACTGGCTGAACTGCTGGCTGAGCTCTTCAACAAGTAACTAGACAGTGGGAAAATACCTCAGGACTGGAAACAGGCAACTGTTGTGCCTTAAACAAGAGTGGAAACAAGTAAGAAGCAGGAAATTACTGCCCTTTCAGTTTGATCTCAGTTGTGGGGAAAATGATGGAGTCACTACTAAAAGAGAGGATAGTGGTGTATCTAACAGATACTGGAAAATGGACCCAAATTAACATGCTTCACAGCCGAACACTCTTGTCAAACCAACTTGATTGACTTCTTCGACTGGGTCACCAGAACATTGGATCAGAGAAGGGCGGTGGACATTGTATACCTAGATTTCAGCAAGGCCTTTGACACAGTCCCTCATAGAAGGTTAACCAACAAGCTGGAACATATGGGAGTTGGACAGAAGATGGTCAGCTAAATCAGTAACTGATTGAATGATAGGACCCAGGGAGTGCTAGTCAATGGATCATTGTCAAGGGATGGTAGGGTGTCCAGTGGCGTCCCACAGGAATTGGTACTGGGACCGATCCTATTTAATATATTTATAGCAGACATACTGAATGGACTAAAAGGGAAGGTCTGCCTGTTCGCAGATGATACAAAACTCTGCAACACAGTGCGACACAAGGGAAGGAGCAGACAACATGGAAGCTGACCTTAGAAGGCTAGAGGATTGGTCTAGGAACTGGCAATAACAATTTAATGCCAAAAAGTGTAAGGTAATGCACTTGGAAAAGAGGAACCCTGGAAGAAAGTACACACTGGGAGGACATCAACATGAGGAGACACAAACAGAGCAAGATCTCGACATAATCATCACTGACAAATTAAAGGTAGGAAAACAATGTGAGTAAGCAGCACAGAAAGTGAGTGGCATCTTTGGATGTATAAGTAGAGGTATTTCTAGTAGAAAGAGGGAGGTTATCATGCCCCTCTACAGGTCCTTGGTGAGGCAACACGTGGAGTGCTGCGTTCACTTCTGGAGACCTCACCTCAAGAAGAACATCAACCATTTGGAAACAGTGCAGAGAAGGGCTACTAAGATAGTTCATGGACTGCATAACAGGTCATATGAAGCAAGACTCAGGGAGCTGAATATATACTCTCTTGAGCATAGAAGAAACAGAGGGGACATGGCTGAAACATTTAAGTACGTGAGGGGATTTAATGCAGCTCAGACAGGCAATCTATTTCAACAAAAAAAAGCAGCATGCATGAGAGGGCATGATATGAGACTGGTAGGAGGAAGGTTCAAAAGCAACCTCAGGAAGTACTTCTTCGCAAAGAGAGTGATAGACATGTGGAACAGCCTGACCCAGGAGGTGGTAGCATGAAAGACAATCAGGGAGTTCAAACTCGCATGGGACAGACATAAAGGACAAGTTAGGATGAAGGCTGCATTGGGGGGTAGTTTATAGGGCAGACTAGATGGACCACACAGTCCCCATCTGCCAACACTTTTCTTATGTTCTTATGTACAGAGCTCAGTCGGCAGTTGGCCGCCATGGTGAGAGGTGGGTTGTGCCAGTCACTGACTGGGTACAGGTTGGGGGAGCATGGTAGACTGGCAATGCCAGGTGGGGGGCCACTAGACTATAAGGGTTAATGGGAACTGCAGGAACATTATTTAGTAGTGTCATGGTCAGAGGAGACATTGGAGCACAGGATCAGGGATCGGAACATGGGAGGGTGGGTTTGGATAGCCCTGCTGGGCTTTCAGACATATTACTTGGGGGGGTGCTTGTGCTGACATTGCAGCAGGCTTGCAGCAACCTGTACAGATACCCCCTCCATTTGGCGTATTGTTTAGGTTGGCGCAAGTTGTAGAACTTAGCCTCGGGGACCCTGCCCGATAGAAAATTGGCTGCAGGGTCCTTGATGCAATGGCTTTTGGTGCAAGTTGCCTTTGCCACGACTTGCACCAGCCCTTCTAGAATTGGGCCTATTGTGTTTTTTTGCACCATTTACCCCTAAGTGCACTACAGGAAATGTTGCAGTGGGACTCACACACAGCGTAGCACCATGTAGCAGCATGCAGCTGCCTGTCATATTTATTCTGGTAGTTAAGAAAAATTCTGGGAGCACAGCTCATATATTTATGTATTGTTCTTTTTCCATCATGTCACCTAAACTACATTGCAAGAACTGTGGTGATGGGACTGACGCACAGTGTAGCACCATGTAGCAGCATGCAGCAGCCGGACATTTTTTTTTTCTGGTAGCTGAGAAAAGTTCTGGGAGCACATCATTTATGTATGTTGTGCTTTTCTCACAATTTCCCCCCACAGTTCATTACAGGAAATATGGTGGGGGACTGACACACATTGCAGTACCTTGAACCAGCCTGCTGCAGCATGATGTATTTATTCTGGTCACTGAGAAAAATTCTAGGAGCACAGAATGTATGCATACTATACTTTTTGCAGTTCCCCCTAAAGTGAAATACAAGAAATGTGGTGAAGGGACTGACACACAGTGGAGCACCTTGTAGCATCATACAGCAGCATGACATATTTATTCTGGTAGTTGAGAACAATTCTGGGAGCACAGAATATATGTATGTTGTGCTTTTCTCACAATTTTCCTTAAAGTGCATTACAAGAAATGTGGAGGGGGGACTGACATACAGCACAAAATCTTGTAGCATCATGCAGCAGTCTGACATATTTATTCTGGTAGTTGAGAAAAATTCTGTGAGCACAGAATTTATGTATGTTATGCTTTTCTCACAATTTCCCCATAAGTGTGTTACAAGAAATATAAATATATCGGGGACACTGACACATAGTACAGTACCATCTTGCAGTAGCAGCAGTAGTAGATTAACACCTTTTAATCATTTCTTGTTCAGAAGAAAATTTCAAGATGTGTGAAATTTATATATTGGGCTCAAGCATTTGTGTCAACTAAAGTCTTTTACAAATACTGTCTGAGACTGAGACTTGAGTAGCACAAAAGTAGCTACCTCCATTTAATAATTTCATAATTTCTCACTGGGGAAAAATGGCATTGACTATGGGCAGTGAGGAAAGGGGTTGTATGGAGGGAAGGAATCAGTCAGATAGGGTGACTGGGGGGCATGGTCATCCTTGGGGTCCATGGTGAAAAAGTCCCAAATGAGGGATGACCTGGGGTATTTACTTGAACAGGGCACTGAGGAGGCAGAAGATGGGGAACTGGGATGTGGCTTCTGAAGGGGAACAGCCAGTGGTGGTGGTGGTACCACTTGGGGTACAGGGGGTTGGGTCTGCTGCTACAAAGTTGGGGGCTGCTGCTGTTGAGTTTGGGGGACTGTGGACTGCTGCTGCACTGGGAGCTGCTGTGGTGTTGTGTGAGAGCTGTTAGATAACCCTTGTTGATGCCCCTACTCTCTGCATCAAGAATGGGCATAACTGGTGCAGGTGTATGCTTCCACCATGAGTCTGACCATGACCATGCCTAAATTCTATCAAAAATATAATCAAAAGGGTGAGACACAGAGAGAGAGAGAGAGAGAGAGAGAGAGAGAGAGAGACAGAAAAGAAAAAAATAGAAAAAATGGGGACAATTGGAAAACAGAACTCTATAACTAAAGGTGTAACTAAAACAAATATAGGCAAAATATAGAAGAAACAAAAATGAAATGATGCCTAAGAAAATAAAGAATAAAATAAGAATGAAAAAAGAATTTAAAAAGCTGTTAACGTATTGTTATTTGTTGATTTATTCAGCAATCTGCTTCTGAGAAAACTTGTCAGGCTCCTATCTTCTCTATTGACTAACACTACAAAACCAAAAGTGACACAGACTGACTGTATAGAGATGTACAGTGTGACCTGCTGAAGCTCTACCATGTGATCATGTGGCACTGTTGTTTACCATTGGCCTCACTCAGCTTGACGAAATGCACCCTAAGGGTGAAGTTACAGGTGAAGTTAATAAAGACAAATTTCCTAGGAAATGATGAAAATTTGCAAATTGATCTGCAAAGCTTGTAACTTCACCTGCAATTTGCCTTTGAATTAAAACTTTGCAACATTGAATGGTCACATGAGCACTGATCCAAGTGACTGCCTAAATCCTCTGCTCTCTGCCTGCCCTGACAGAATCTCCCGCTATTTGTAACTTAAGTGCAGCGGGTGACAGTGCAACTCAATGTGTGGTGAGGGGCAAGTGATGCTGGTGGGTTCAAGGGGGTTTGACTCTCCAGGATCTCCAGTCAAACAGAAAAAAGTCTTTCTTACATCTCCTCCAGCACTACAGCAACCAGCCACACAAATGGAACCCCCACCCACACACACAAACTTTCCACACTTCCCTTCCAAAAGAAACAGTGGCCTTGGGCAGCCTCCTTGAGCAGGTGGCTCTTAGTGTGGAATCAATTCGGCACATGGTTACTAACACACATGCTATGTTAAAGGCTGTGACTGGCTGAATTATAGCTATGGAACAATGGATCGAGGTGGTGACCAAAATCCCAATGTGCACAGGATCAAGCATCTTCAGTGGCAAAATATCTCACAAACAAACTTGAAGACATCAAGGGAAGGGGCAGCTGAAAAAAAACTGTGAATTACTGGTCTCCAAGAGAGGTAGGAAGGCAAAGACCCCAAGCAATACTTGAGGAAAAATCTTCCAGTGTGGCTTGGCCTCGATCCTGCAGTATATGATTTTGAACTAGATCAAGTTTACAGGATCCAGAGAGTGAAGGTGCCAGCCAATAGTGCCATACTGCGTCCACTCATATTTAAACTCCTGAGGTTTCAGGATAAGGAAATGATACTGAGAACTCACTGTGAACTAAAGGAGATTGTGGTGGGAAGTGCAAAAATCTCTTTCTATCCAGACTATCCTAGGGGTGTACTGGAGGGGTGCTAAGCTTTTGATAAAGTGAAGACAGGCTTCCACAATGAGGGAATTCCTTATGGCCTACACTACCCATTTGTCTTGGTGATCACCTTCCAGGGAAAAGCCCTTCAATTCTATTCACTAGGTGAAGCTGATGCTTACTTCCAAACTGCCATGGGGCCCTCCAGATATCTGAGGTCAGCTGCCTGCAGCACAGAGCCTGCAGCTGATTCCATGGACTCCTCCTCACAGGACCCAGGCACTTCAGATGTGGTCTAACTATAACTATGTTTACTATTTGGGATAGGGGTTTGGGACCAGGTAGAAGCCCACAACATGCTTAACTGTTGCCGTAGCCCTATCTGAATTATCAGGTCAATCCAGGATTGTCATCCCTTTGCATCAATATGGGTCAGTGTTCTGGAACACTTGGTTATTCAACTTGTGACTGACTAAGTGCTTATATTTGGCATCAATTCACTACATTGCAACTCTGTGGCACTCCAAGGTCTCCCTGTGTGATTTATGGCCTGCTACCCATTGGCCCCCCTGCTCCAACCTTCAAATAATTAACATTGGGACTGCTTTCCATGACACCAAAGCCAGAAACAAATGGATGCTGATATCTGCTAGAGACAACAGAATCAGGGCAGCTAAGAACTTCACAAACTATTAAGATGCCCCAGGCTGTTCTGCTTATGTAGACAAGATTGGACTTTTGTTTCACTTTAACTGTGATTGTGTGTGTAACATGTTGCCTGTATTGGATCTCCCATTTATGCACAGCTCCTCATGAGGGAAGACCCTGATATTTGTTTAGGCTGCAGTAAGGGGCCCCATAGTATCTAACCACACCTACCACATGAAGTTCCTGCATGGCGGGATGTGCCCTATTGGCAAAATATTACTTAGAGACCTTCCACTTTTATCAGAGCCAGCAGACTTGGGCTTCACAATGCCAGATAGAGCCTGGAGTGATAATCTCTAGAGATGGCAATCACCTGACTTGGCTGGTACCCTTGGTCTTGGAAGGCAATTTAACACCCTGACTCCCCTCCCCCATCTACTGTACATCTCCTGTGCCCTTTCTATTATGTCACAGGTGAACTGGGAGGGGATTCAGGGGTTGGCAGGAGTTCCCTAGAGAACATCTGTGCTTCTGTGTGAGTAAAGGCTTAATAGCCATCCTAACTATCAGCTAGTGATAGTTGTTGGTTGCCTCCACCAATTGGAGTAACTCTTTAGTACAGTATTCTTTATTTACATATATTAGTTCTTTTTCCAGAGTTTTGTTCTAGCAGTGTTTGTGCTTTAGGGGGACAGCTATTGCTTTAAAATACTTGCAATTGTTGCATTGTGAAGATAATTATATATATTTCAACTTTGCAGTTTGGTGGTGAGTACGGAGGTTCTGGTGGAGTCTGTGGTGGAGGGTGGTGGGGCAGTGGCTGGTGGGTGTGGCAAACCAGAACATCCTAACTTTTTAACAGAGTATACTGGGCTTACACTTCCCTAAAATTTCAGAATTTGATTCCTTAAAAATAATTTCTTGGCTATCCAGAGGGTTGAATCGCCCTCTTAAGAGAAGGAAAATACTGTTACAACTGAACATTATGCAGTGCATATACTTCTAAGCAGAGAGTTGTGTCTATCCTATGTAGGAAGGGATTACAAATAGGAATTCATAGTGAAGTGAAAGATACAGAGGGGCATATGATTCTCATTGAAGGCATATATCAGGGGGAGTAGACTGTCATCGGTAACATGTATGCCCCAAATATTCCTCATACTGACTTTTTCCATCAGGTGCTGAGAGAACACCCTCTTAACCCTGCTGGGATTCTAACTGGAGGTAATATCATCTTAGCTCTACCCCACCTTGCTAGAGAGAATTGGACCAGATCATTAGCAGGAGGCACTAGTGGCTGAACAAGTGGGCCTGGCATATCAGAATGTGGACCTTCGAGACATTTGGTGTGCCCCACACCCCACTGAAATCGACTTTTCCTGTTATTCAGCAGTCTATGACTCATATAGCAGGATCAATGTCATTTATGTTTCACAAGAACTCATTCCTAAAGCTTGGGGTGTGTCTATGGGCAACATCCTGGTGTCAGACCATAATCCTGTGATCTTGGCACTTTCTGTAGTAGGTTAGTGGGCCCGAGAAATAAATGGCGGTTTAATGCATCTTTGCTCCAGGACACAGTGTGTTTAAAGAAGAGCTGTGGGCAAGTATTTTAGAGTACTTTTCCCTCAATGATACTGCTAATGTCTCGGTGGGTACCCAGTGGGAAGACAAGAAAGATGTGATAAGGGTGAAGGCTATTGCACACTCATGTCAGCTGCTCAAGTAGCAAGATCAAGTTACCCATCAAAGGAAAAAAAAAGAACTCACATCAGGCCTTCCAGATCCATTCCTAATTGTGCAAATCCTCCAACCATGCCTTACTGAGGCCCAGGCTGCACTGGAGGAATCTTTATGCCACAAAATGGAATATGCATTGTTCTGTTTGAACCAACAATCATCGTCGGCAGCGATCCCTCAATTCGAGGATAATCTCTACCATGGTTCACGGATGGGTCCTTAGGTGGTTCAGTAATCCAGTCCTAGAGCCACAGATTCGTCCACAGAAATTGCAGATGTTTCCATGTGGGAGAGCTGCTCGCTGGCTGGGGTTTCTTTCCCTTTCTTTCCTACGCTCTCTCTTTTCAGCTGCGAGGGCAAGGCATTTCTCTTCGAAGCAGGCTCTCGCTTGATGGAGGTTCTGATGACATTGAGATCAGTTGGTGGCCAGCTCCTCCCAGCTTGTGATGTCCATATCTGTTTTCTTGAGATATGCCTTCAGTTTGTCTTTGTAGCGTTTCCTTTGACCACCACGAGATCTCTGGCCGTGACTGAGCTGGGAGTATAAAATTTGTTTGGGGAGTTGAGAGTCGTGCATCCATACACAGCGTCCAGTCCAGCAGAATTGATGTCTGAGGATCATTGCCTCAATGCTGGTGACATTGGCCTCAGCGAGAAGACTGACGTTAGTGCAGTGGTCTTCCCACTTGATGTGAAGGATTTTCCAGAGACATCATTGATGGTACCTCTCCAGGCTCTTTAGATGATGTTGGTAAGTCACCCAAGTTTCACATCCATAAAGAAGGGTAGGGATGATAACCAAACTGTATACCTGGATCTTGGTGTCCTTTCATATGTCACAGTCAGTGAAGACATGCAGAAGCAGTTTCCCAAATGAGGTACTAGCACAATGGATCCTGTGTTGAATCTCATCGTTGATGTTCACTGTTAGGGAGAGGTGGCTACCGAGGTAAGGGAAGTGCTCGACTGTCTCCAGGGTCCATCCCTCAATGGTGAATTGTGGAGGGTCATTTACTAGGCCTTGAGCAGGCTGATAGAGCACCTTGGTCTTCTTGATGTTAAGTGAGAGTCCCAGACTTCAGTAAGCTTCTGCAAAGAGATCCTGTGCAGACTGGAGGTCGCTCCTGGTGTGTGAAAGGATGGCACAGTCATCAGCATACTGGAGGTCAATGACGGATGCCTTACAAACTTTGGTCTATGAATGGAGACGTCCAAGATTAAAGAGCCCTCTGTCCATTATGTATTCGATGTCAATTCTAGTGGGAAGGCGGCCTTTGGTGAGGACTAGGATGACTGCTAGGAAGACAGAGAACAAGGTTGGAGTGATGAAACACCCTTGCTTGACCCCAGTTTGAATGATGAACAGATCTGCCTTTGAACCATTATGGAGAACACTGGCAGTCATCTGGTCATGCAGGAGCCTCAGGACCTTGATAATTTTGTAGGCCAGCCAAATCTGGCCAGCACCTTCCACAAAGCTTCATGACTGATGGAGTCAAAGGCCTTTGTCAGGTCAATGAAAGCCATGTACAGGTCCTGATGATGTTACCGACACTTTTCTTGGATCTGCCTGACAGTGAAGATCATGTCGGTTGTCCCGCGAGATGGTCTGAATCCACAATGAGATTCCAGCAGGACTTCTTCGGCGATGAGAAGGAGACGGTTCAGAAGAATACGGGTGAGGATTTTCCCTGTGGTGGAGAGTAAAGCAATGCCTCGATACTTTCCACACACTGACTTGTCTCCCTTCTTGAAGATGGTAAAAATGTTGGCATTCCTCAAGTCCTCTGGAATCTCCTCATTGTTCCAAATTTGGAGAATGAGTTTGCAGAGCTTTAGTACCAGTTCCTCGCCCCCAGCCTTGTAGACTTCAGCCGGTATGCCATCTGATCCTGCAGCTTTGTTGTTTTTGGCCAGCTTGATGGCATGTCTTACTTCTTTGATGGTAGGAGGGTTGGCGAGAGATTCTCTTTTAGGGTGTTGAGGGACAGAATTGATAGTGGCATCTGTCACAGAGGACCCATGGTTCAGAAGTGTCTCAAAATGCTCCTTCCATCTAGCTTAAATGCCTTCATTTCCCTTTTGGAGCATCAAGCCATTCTGAGATCAGAGGGGAGTGGGACCATGGGAGCTTGGACCATAAATGGCCCTCGTAGCCTGGAAGAAGCTCTGCATGTCATATTTGTCAATATAGAGCTGGATCTCCTTGGCCTTGTCTTGCCACCATTTGTTTTTGATGTCTCGGATCTTCCTTTGAGCTTCTGCCTTGAGCTGCTGGTATGACTCTTTCTTTTGCTGGCATGAGATGTCATCTTGTCATGTGCAGTGAGCACTTCCTTTCTGGTTGAGCAGGTCTTGAATTTCAGTATCATTTTCATCAAACCAGTCCTGGTGATGCTGGGTGACATAGCCAATAGATTCAACACATGCCGAGTGAATGGCGGTTTTGAACTCCTTCCAGTATCTCTCAATGTCATCATCAGCTGCGGGCATGGCAGAGAGCCTTGCTTGGAGATGTTGCTGGAAGTCCTCTTGAACCACTGGGTCTTGAAGGGACTTGGTTTTTAATTTCCTTTGCATTGATTTTGGCTGCCTTCGATGTTTATGAGTGAGCCAGATGTTCATGACAGATCTGACAAGACATTAGTCTGTCCAGCAGTCATGACTCCTCGCATGGCCCTCATGATGTAGACATCCATTCGATCACGGGTTCTGACAATGACGTAGTCAAGGAGGTGCCAGTGCTTGGATTGAGGGTGTCTCCAAGTAGTCTTATACTTGTCACTCTGTCTGAAGATGGTGTTCGTGATGACCAGGCCATGCTCCGCACATTTGTTTAGGAGTAGGATGCCATTGGAGTTTATCTTTCCTACCCCCTCCTTCCCGATGATACCATTCCAAAGATCAGAATCACGCCCGACTCTGGCATTGAAGTCACCAAGGAGAATGATCTTGTCTTCCTTAGGGGTGTTGGTCAGGACTCTGTCAAGGTTGGAATAGAACTGTTCCTTGACATCCTCGTCAGCATTAAGTGTCAGGGCGTATGCACTGATGACAGTGGCATGCTCATTGTTGCTGAGCTTAAGATGAAGGGTCATGAGGTGTTTGTTGATGCCAATTGGGAGCTCTGTAAGCTGGTTGATGATCTTGTTCTTGATGTCAAGGCTGACACCGTGAATGCGTCTGTCTTCAGCAGGCTTACCTTTCCAGAAGAAGGTGAAACCTCCACCCATCTTCTCTCAACTGGCCTTCATCTGGTCATCTTGTCTCGCTTAGGGCAGCAATATTGATGTTACATCTTGCAAGTTCCCTGGTGATAATAGCAGTTCTTCTTTCTGGCTGTTCACTATGCTGGCTGTCCATCAGAGTACCAACGTTCCATGTCACAAAAATCATTGTCTGTTTCTTGTTTCGACTGCAGAGAGAGAGTGACCTTGCTGGACACGGCTATCCAGCCAGAAGAAGGTGAGACAGCCTAGGTTTAGGGCACCTTTTCTAGCCCCTTCCCCATCCAGGGTGAGTAGAGGGGATCCTAAAGAGGACTGCTCAGTCACAGTAGCAGCTGCAGAATTGCACCCCTGTCCCAGTCCAGATGCCAGACCACCATCAAGCTACCACCGCCTATGTGCAGAGTCATGGCTAGAGACTGCCAGATTCACTGATCCTGTCCCCGTCACCACTAGTCTGTCACTGCAGGTCTTGGAAGGTTGGTTGCGGGGATGTTGTTTCCCATGGTAGAAGCCTGCACGTGACTTCTTTTAGTGTGGGGAAGCTGGTCCACCTACAGCAACCACACAAACTTGACAAGCAAGAGATCTAGTGCCCAGTGGCAAGGAGAGTCCAAGACGACTAGAGAGCCCCATCTTGTTGCAGCCTTAATCCGCCTTCACAGCCGTTGAGATCCTAACATCTTCTTCCACCTGATCCACCGTTGAGGACTTTGGAGGTTGGACCGTACTTAGTCTGGGACCTCGTCTCAGGCCTGTTCACCGCGGGTGACCCTGCCAGGAGTACGAGACTCCAGACGACATAGCCCTGAGGGTCATTGGAACATACAAGCCTCTCCACCATGACAAGGTCCTGGTCCAAGGAGAGGTGAACCAACAATACTGGGAAGCTGGAGAGCAACCTAATAAGCTGTTGGTGGATACATTAAAGGCCTAAGAAGTGGAGAAGTATATTTCTCTGATTAAAACTGGGGAAAATGTTACAGTAACTTCCCCAGAATTCATCAACCAAGAATTCCACACTTTCTATTGGTCCCTATACTCTTCAGAGCTGTCCTCAGCAGAAGCACAAATTTCTGCCTTCAGTCATGGTCAATTCCTTCCTCAAGTCCCCCTTTCCAGAATTCCTAATTAATCAAACTAATTTCACCTCAAGAAGTCCAAGATGCAATACTCAGTATGGCCTTAGGCAAATCCCTTGGTCTAGATGGATTCACACTGACTTCTATGGGGTCTTCATGGGAATCTTGACCCCACAATTGTTTGCAGTCTTTAATGAGGCTTGAGAAAAGGAAAAAGACAGCATCTTTTGCTCTCAGTATAGTCTGTTTCTTTGATCAATGTAGACACCAAGATTTTTTGTGAACATCCTGGCAGGGAGACTGCAGGAGATCATGGGGACCTCATTTACCCAGACCAGGTGAGCTTTGTCCCTGGATGAGTCAGCGTGGATGATACCAGCCATATCCTAGATCTACTATGGGAGTCCTGAACATGTTCAGAGCCCAATGCCACCCTGACCCTGTACACTGAAAAGGAATCTGATAGGTGGAGTGGGCATACCTCTATGATGACTTTGCCAGATTTGGATATAATTTAAAATGTATTGCCCTAGTAAATCTTCTGCATACCAATGCATCAGTGGCAGTCCTTACCAACTCATTTATTTCAGTAATTTCCCCAGCCTTCCCCTTAGGAAGGAGCACAAGAAAAGAAAGACAGCACCCTTTTTATTCTTTCTTGCAGTTGAACCCCTTGCCCTTAAAATTTGGGCATCTACAGTACATCATTTCTTAGCCTAACTGTACAGGGGACCCCCCATAAAGTGGCTCATTTTGCAGACAATATTACTCTATTTCTTTCCGACATTCAATCTTCTCTGAAAACCTTCCATAGCATCATTTAGCAGTACTCCTCTTTGTCAGGTTACAAACTCTCAATGCACCAAGCAGCTCTTATTGGAATACCCCTACCAAAGGGCACCCAAAAGAGTAGTTTGTCTGAGCATTCACCTTTGGCCTACCATAGCAGCCATCATTGTAACAAACACTTGAGTCATGATAGATGCCATAGACTTTGACATAAGGCAGTGGGATTCCCTTCTCCTCTCTAGTTGGGGGTGGATTAATGGTCTCAGAATGATCACTCTCCCAAAACTTCATTGCATTTTGTCCAACTTGCCCTTATAGATCCCCTCTGGTTTCTTTCAGTCTCTGGCCTCTAAGATATCTGCCTTCATATGAGCAGGAAAGGTACCAAAGATAAAGCTGTCTTCTCTCCAGTTGTACTGGATTAGAGGTGGCTTTGGCCTCCCAAATCTTCAGAAGATGCATGACTATGTTGTACTCTGGCAGGCTGTAACTTGTTACAAGCGGAACCTGTCCTCACCCCCCCCAATGGATTTTGATGGAACAAAAGCAGGGTGGGTTCCCTACCTCAGGATCCTTACTATTCATTGAGTGAGACAACAAGGCCCTTGTGTCTCCCTGCACTAAACATATGTGGTAGGTGTGGGGGAAGTATGGGAAACAGTTAGGCTGGAATGCTACAACATGCAGAAATAGTCCTATATGGGACAACCCCAGGTTACAACTGAGGGAAAACCACGTCATTGGACTATCTGGCAGGAAAAGGTCTTAAGTGTATAGGAGGACCTATACCACCCCACAGAACTAGTACTTCCCTCATTTGCTCAGTTGCAGTCTAAGTTTGACATCCACTGAACACAATTCTGGAGGTACCTGCAGCTCCAGGACCTCCTTAGGGTGAAAGTGTCCACTATCAATCTTGCCTCCCTCATCTATACTTGATTGATGGGTGGATATACTGACCACATGAAACCACCTACTGGGGAAGATTAAAACTTTTGTAGAAAGGGAAATACCATAAAATGTTCAGATTGGCCCTAGAGACAAATGGGCAAAGAAACTGGACTTGCCAATACCAGAGGAACTTTGGGACAAAGTCTGGACGCAGGCTTATGTTTCCTATAGGGAATTGCAAGCCAAAACACTACAGTATAACATTTTGCACAGGGGATACAGGATGCCACAATGGCTATGCAGGGCAGGCATCACTCCTATGGGTGAGTGCTTGAGGTGTGCCTCCCCCCAAGCCTCACTTTACCATATCCTTTGATATTGTCCAATGCTGGGAAGCTGTGTGGACACTGCGTAGGGAACTGGTTCAGATACAACTTTGGGACCCCTACCTAGCATTGTTGAGACTGCTTCCTAAAGGATGCACTCTATCATCCCCTCAGATACACTGGGTTCTTCTTACAGGGTTTTATTTCCCTGCATCCTACCAGTTTGAATACTGATAGTTTGCAAAGTAAGATAAAAATCAGGGAGTATATTG
The DNA here is from genome assembly GCA_016271365.2 of Neoceratodus forsteri. Taxonomy (NCBI): domain Eukaryota; kingdom Metazoa; phylum Chordata; order Ceratodontiformes; family Ceratodontidae; genus Neoceratodus; species Neoceratodus forsteri. Next base: position 1,072,614,773 of record CM028131.1, read on the forward strand.
GTGATCTCATGAAGAAATCAAATATTAAGGAAGTAAAAACTGACCTCCTTAATACAATAATGGGCTTAAAATAATTGGATAATTACATTGTGATTGGTTGACCATCCATGGCACTCCAGACATTACCTCATGGGTTTTAGCCCATCTGATATGCTAGGTGATGCACAAGACTCTAGGATCAAATTTCTTATATATCCAGGTCCCAGAAACCCCTGCTCTCCAGTTCAAATCGTGCATCTGATCTGAATGCGCCCCTGAGCGTGTGGTGGATTTTCTGGCCTGGGTGCAGTCGCACTTGAATGGAGGGAGAGGGTGACCTGTAAGGGGCCAAGCGGTCAGGCCATGTGGCCGGGGAAGGGGGAGGAGCGCCACGCTGTGCTGAGGAGCATACCTGAGGTCGTGAGGATGTTCCCCATGTGGTAGCGATGTTGGAGGCCTGAACTCCGTCTTTTTGTTTGCCCCCTGTGTTTTTCTGGTGATCGCACCACATATTGTGGTGGTAGCTGCCCAGATGCTTGCGAATCGACGAGCGATGGAGGGAGAAGGGAGGCCATAGGCCTGTTGTGTCCAGCATGCACTGAACCATGAGGAGCATGTGCAGAGAGGCCGTGGGAACAACCAGTCATGCAGGGGGGAAGGCAAATGATCGGAAAAGCTCCCAAAAACATGGCGCAGCAAAAACGCTCACTTCCCCAGTAGGCTTCCAGGAAGCCAGTGGAGCGCTGCCTAGCGCATTTAACTAGAAGCAGACTAAGCATCAGACAAACATGAGAAAGGTAACAAGCATGGTAAAAGAGGCCTTCTGAGCAAGCTGTTTTGCAGAGGGACCTGAACCTTAAGCCACAGAACAACATAAAAACTTGTCTTTTTTAAAATAAAACTAGCACTGTATTCCACTCATCTAAGAAAACAACAGTCATTTTAAGGCTAGGAAAGGAACACAATTATAGCAAAAACACAGTAATCTTGAGCCTTAGATAGGAAAGGGATGCAGTAGTGTAAGTTTTCCTTGCCCAAGAGAGCTAAATCTTTTTTCCTTGATCTCAGGATTAACTAAAATAGTAAAAGGCACTATATCAAACAAATCCCTTGCTGAGAAAACTGTACTCCCATTTGGGGAATAATATAATTTTAAAAACAACTGCATATATGGTAGGATGCATCTTCTTGAATCAAGGTGAGCAAATCAGCTGAATATAAAGAGGCCTACCTTTGTAAAATAGGACAGCAGGGATCCTGGTGTGCTTGCAGCCTGATCAGATGCACGATTTGAACTGGAGAGCAGAGGTTTCTGGGACCTGGATATACAAGAAATTTGATCCTAGAGTCATGTACATCGCCTAGCCTATCAGGTGGGCTAAAACCCATGAGGTATTGTCTGGAGTGCCATGGATGTCAACCAACACAATCACCTTTACTAGGTGAGTAAACACCCAATACAGTACTTCTTCTTGAAGTTGGAAGCAAGCTACTTTGAAACAATTGGGAGCTGTGTGGGAGACACTATATTGAACTAGCAAACTGCAAAAAATCTCACTCTAGCTCAAATCTGAGGGAGTACCTTACTTTACTTTAACTCTTACACGTGGTCTTTCTTTCTTTCTTTCTTTCTTTCTTTCTTTCTTTCTTTCTTTCTTTCTTTCTTTCCCAAGAAGGGAGTTTGCAAAACTGCTTATCTTGTGAGTAACTTCAAAATGACTGAAATACTGCATAATTGTTTTTTCCTTGTGGTTAACTAGATTGTCTACTAGTATTTGTGACAGTTTGCATCAAACTGTTTTTAAACAATTTACTGGTGGCTGACGAGTTGTCATTGTAAACCCTGTATTTTGTGTATTTGAACCCAGACAGTGCTTCAGGTGGTGGAAACTGGTTTCCCCGATTGCTTTCAGAGCACAGCACACCAAGTTGTATTGGGTCAGGGAGGCTTACATCACAGGTACTGGGCTCAACTGCTTGATTTTTCTCTGATTGTAATTGTTTGTTTTTTTGCTGGGTATTTTCTCTGTTAAATTGTGCAACTGTGCAACCCAGCCTGTCTACAGGTTCGTAGAGCCTTTTCGCAATCCCAGTGTGAGGAGCTTGCTCGGTTCTTTGCAGATAAGGTGGAGGACATCAGGGTGGAGACCTGTCGCTTTCCCTCCACGTTCCTGGAATCTCTTCAAAAGGCCAGAAATCGAAGATGTTATGAGGATTGTCCAGGGTATGCGCACTACATGCTGTAGTTTAGATCCGGGCCCTACAGCCCTGATTATGGGCTGTGGGGAGATTATCATCCCGGTTCTAGTGAGGATAGTCTGGTGCTCCTTAGACTCTGGCGAATATCCCTGCTTCCTGAAGGAGGCAGTGGTGACACCAGTCTTGAAGAAGGCTTCTTTGGACCCCGACTCCCTCGCAAACTACAGACCTTTCTCAAACCTTCCCTTTTTTGGGAAGGTAATTGAGAAAGTAGTGGCTTCCCAGTTAGACAACCATTTGACCATCCATAGCATCTACGATCCTCTTCAATCCAGTTTTAGAAAGAGGCATAGCACTGAGACTGCGTTGGTTCGGGTGATCAATGATCTCTTGATGGCGAGAGACCAGAAAAAATGGTCCATTTTGGTCCTGTTGGATCTGTCATCAGCATTTGACACTGTAGACCATGGGGTACTGCTTGAGCACTTGAGAATCATCTGTGGGCTTTCAGGTTTGGTCCACAGATGGTTTACGTCTTTCCTCACTGGTAGAACTCAGATAGTGGTGTCGGGGGTGTTTTCCTCTGACCCTATCTCTCTGTCTTGTGGGGTGCCTCAGAGCTCAGTGCTGTCCCCCATGTTGTTTGTGGTGTACATGCTTCCCCTCGGAGACATTGTAAGACGGTATGGGATGGAGTTTCATTGTTATGCCGATGATACCCAGCTCTACCTGTCTTTTGCACCTGATCAGAATGGAGCACTCTCAGTGTTTAATAACTGCCTCGATGAAATCCAAGGAAGGATGAGGTCCAGCTGGCTGAAGCTGAATTCTGGAAAGACGGAGGTGATGGTCGTGGATCCTTGTTGCCGGATAGGGGGGTGGGGGACAAACCATCCCTCAGGTTTATTCCTGGGGGATGTTGAGCTCCCTACCTCTGAACAGGTGCATGACCTAGGGGTAATTCTTGATGACTGGTTGACACTGCGTGCACAAGTGTCGGCTGTCATTAAGTTATCCTTTTATCATCTTAGGAATATCACTAGGATCAAGCACCTTGTCCTGTCCGGAGACCTATCTACTCTGATCCATGCCTTTGTGATCTCGTGCTTGGACTACTGCAATTCTCTTTACTTTGGGCTTCCAGGAGTTGATATCCACTGCTTGCAGCTGGTGCAGAACTCCGCAGCCTGGTTGTTAACTGGGACGCCTCGTTCCTCCCATATTACACCGGTGCTGCGGGGCCTGCACTGGCTGCTGGTTCAGTGGCAGATCTCCTTTAAAGTCGGTTTGCTGACTTATAAAGCCCTGCACAGTTTGGACCCCAACTACCTGAAAGAGCTTCTGGTCTCTTACATCCCGGAGCGACTGCTCCACTCAGCCAAGGAGGGGTTGCTAGAGATTTCGAGGGTAGGTTTGAAATCTTCCGGTGCTCAGGCCTTCATGTTCATGGCACTGACCCTCTGGAATTCTCTACCCCATTGGATTAGAAAGTGCACGATGGTGGGGGGGCTTTAAACAAGCATTGAAATCCTTTTTGTGGAGGAAAGTGTTTGGGGATGATGCTGAACTGATCTGATTTTAGTATTTTTTTATGATGTTGATATTATTTATTTTACAGATTTTATTATGATGTGTTATTTGGATGTATTTTATATATTGTTCTATGCCTTGATTTTTTGAAAGGCACATTAAAAATAAAGATTATTATTATTATTAAATTGTTGTGCAGGTTGTCTTGCTGAAAGGAAGGTCAACCCTCATCATAGTGATGGGTCAGAACTTGTAGCTGATTGTTTCTGGAGGGTATGGCTTGGGCCCATCCCATCCCTGTGCCCCTGAACCCCCCCGGATGTCATTTCCTTTATATCAGCGGTTCTGACATCATTTCCCCAAGAGGGCAAGGGTCATATCCTTACCAGCACACTGCATTGAGAGTGAAAGCATGCACACACAAACACACACACTAAAAAAAACTTAAACAAACAGGAAAGAAAACAAACATGTAGGGAGTAATGCAATGCTCTGGCTGTGGGGCAGCAGTCTTCTGGGAGACTTTCTGGAGGCTGCAATGCTGCCCTATTTGTAGGCAACTGTCTGCTCTGAGGGAGGAGGTTACTTGTCTCTAGGACAAACTGGACAGCAGTAGGGGAACAACCTCCACCCAGGGAACACTAGGGCTGCCACCACTGCCTCAGAGGTTGCCAAGAAAGAGGAATGATTGGACCATGGTGGGCTCAGGGAGGGTGAGGGTAATGGAACAGAGGTGCATCCCTCCAGTTGTACCTCTCCACAATCCATACACCATTCTGGTGGAGCATAGTTCCCCTAAGGAGGCATCTGCAGTGGAGACCGAAGAGGTTGCTGGGAACCACCACAAGGGAGAACAACAGGAAGGTGACACCACAGGGGAAGGAAGAAGCTCCTGGTGGGGGACTCAGTTATTAGTGAAGTAGCACTGGGGAGGCAGGGGAAAGCGAAGTAAGTGCCTGTCCAGCATCATGGCTTGGAGGAACAGGAAGTAAATCCTCAGAATTATGAGAGCAGCTGCATGGGAGAGGGAACTGATCTTCATTGTCCTCCTAGGGAAAATGACTCAGCTGAGCATGGGATCAGAGCAGTGCAGGAGGAGTTTGTGGAGTTGGGAAGGGGCCTTAGATAAGTAGCATACACAGTATCCTTCTCAGAGGTGCTGCCTGTCTATGACATGGGTGAGGTGAGGGTACTCCACACCATGCAATTCAATGAATGGTTGAAAAATTGGTGTGGAGTACAGGGTTTTGGCTTCACTGGGGACTGGGGTTCCACCTGGAGGGATACCCGCTTATACTGGCATGATGGTCTGCATCTGTCCAGGAGGGGAACCAGTCTCCTGGGTGATAAGTTTAATGATTCATTGGCAAGCTTTTAAACTAGCCAAGGGGGAGGCACTGATAAGAAGAAGGGAATTCCTAGCATCTCCCCACAAAACAGGATAGTTAGCGAAATAAACACCAAGGGAGAAAGGTCAATAGGGAGCAGGACAGGAGTAAATGGAGAAGGCAAAATCAGAAAGTACAGGGATGAGGCTGAAAAAAGGTAAAGCCATCAAAAAATGGAGAGTAATGAGTACCAATGCCCGTAGTCTGGGCAACAAGCTTCCTGAACTGGTGGCCTTGATTGAAGAGAGATGCCTGGATATTGTGGCAGTCACAGGAACATGGTACACACAGAACCATGACTAGGATGTAAACATACCGGGGTACACAATCTACAGAAGGAACAGGGAGGATAAAAGAGGAGGAGGAGGAGGAGTACCTCTCTACATAAGGGAAGGGATCAAAGCAACAGAACTAAAGGGTAAACGGGAAGGAGAGGAGGCACTGTGGGTCAACTTGGAGACAGGCAATGGCACCACAATCAGCATGGGGGTTGTATACAGACCCTGTTCTCAGGGGGAGGAAATGGACAAGGAAATGATAGAAGGCATCCTTAGAATGGCAGAAAAAGGGGAGATATTGTTGATGGGGGACCTGAATATGCCAGATGTTAACTGGAGCACATTTGCTGCAGTCACATTCAAGAGTGCGGTCATTCTAGATGCCCTGCAGGGAGCATGCCTCAGCCAGCTAGTACTGGAACCCACTCAGTAGGGAGCAATCTTAGACCTAGTACTCTCAAATGGGGATGGAGAGAGGATCAAAGATTTAGAAGTCGGTAGCCATCTGGGAACTAGCGACCATCGAACAGTATGGTTCATGATAAACACAGCAGTAGAGTTAAGCCATACAAAGGTAAAGGTACTGGACTTTAAGAGGGCTGACTTTGCCAAAATGGGTGAGTGCCTAAGGAATGCAATAGCAAATGGGCAGGAAGGAGGGGTGGAAGAACAATATGGAAAAATCAAAACTGCCATCACAGAGGCAACAAGCCTTTGTGTGAAGCAAATAAACAAAACAAAATGAAGTAGAAGACCACTATGGTTCTCAAAGGAGGTGGCAGGAAAAGTTAGGGAGAAAAAGATAGCATTCAGGAAGTACAAGGAATCACAGAAGGAGTAGGGCAGATAACTGTATCAGTTAAAGCAGAAGGAAGTAGGGAAGGCAGTCAGAAAAGTGAAGGCCAAAACCAAGGAAAAGATAGCCAACTCAGTAAAGAAGGGGGATAAAACCTTTTATAAGTACATCAGGGAGTGAAATAAGACCAAGGGAGGGATAGCGAGGCTTATTAAAGGGAAGGGGAGGTGGGCAAAGGGATAATGTGAAAAGAGAGAAATACTGAATGAATATTTTGGGCAGTATTCACAAAAGAAGAAGAGGTGGAGGTACATAAACCAAACAATAGAAGCACTCTGGATGGGGGGGCAATACCAGTCCATTCACAGAAGAAAAGGTCCTGAAAGAACTCTTAAAACTCAAGGTGGACAAAGCAATGGGGCCTGATGGGATTCGCCCCAGAATTCTAACAAAACTAAGGAGAAAACTAGTGACTCCACTGACTACCCTTTTTAACAAATCATGGGAGAATAGTGTGGTACCTGAGGACTGGAGGAGGGTGGGTGTGATTCCTCTCCACAAAAGCAGGAGCAAGGCAGAGGCAGGAAACTACAAACCTGTTAGTTTGACCTTAGTGGTAAGAAAAATGATGGAATCACTTCTGAAAGAAAGAATTGTTGACTACCTAGAGGCCAGCGGGACACAGGACCCAAGGCAGCATGGATTCACAGCAGGAAGGTCATGTCAGATGAATCTAGTAGATTTCTTTGACAGGGTAACCAAAGTAGTAGACCAGGGAGGGGCTGCGGATATGGCCTACCTAGACTTTAGCAAGGCATTTGACACAGTCCCACACAAAAAATTAATAAACAAGTTAGCCAGCCTGGGAGTGTGTCCCACGGTGGTAGCCTGGGTAACAAGCTGGCTGGACAACAGGACCCAGAGGGTAATAGTAAAGAGAGTACACTCTGAAGAAAGGGGGGCTACTAGTGGGGTACCACAGGGTTCAGTACTGGGACCGGTCCTCTTTAATGTCTTTATAGGAGACATTGCAGAGGGGCTGGAAGAAAAAGTCTGCCTCTTTGCAGATGTCATAAAGATCTGCAACAGGGTTGATTCACATGGGGGGGTGCAAAGGATGGGAAGGAACTTGGCAAGATTGGAGGAATGGTCAGAAATATGACAGCTTAGATTCAATGCAGAAAAGTGCAAAATAATGCACCTGGGAAACAAAAACCCAGGGGAAGAGTACACAATGGTGGGGAGGTACTAACAACAACACAAATAGAAAGGGACCTGGAGGTAGTCATATCAGATGACCTTAAGGTAGGTAAACAATGTGAGAAGGCAGTAAGGAGGGCTGGGGGATACTAGGCTGTATAGGGAGAGGCATCACCAGTAGAAAACAGGAAGCTGTTATCCCTCTGTACAGACAGTTGGTGAGACCCCATCTGGAGTACTGCATGCAGTTCTGGAGACCCCATCTCCACAAGGACATAGACAGGATGGAGGCAGTCCAGATAAGGGCAACTAAATGGTGCAGGGTCTGCAACAGAAGTATTATGAAGAGAGACTAAGATTGCTTAATATGTATACCCTTGAGGAATGGAGGGAGAGGGGGGACATGATAGAAACTTTCAAGTACATCAAGGAAATCAACAAAGTCTAAGACAGGAACATCTTTCAGAAAAAGAGATGTACAAGAACAAGGGCGCACAATTTGAAGATGGGGGGACGGCTCAGGGGCAACATGAGGAAGTATTTTTTCATGGAGAGGGTGGCGGACACAAGGAATCACTTTCCTGAGGAAGTTGGGTGGTCAAAAACAGTGGGAGAATTCAAGAATAAATGGGACAGACATAAGGCAATTGTAGTGAGAGGTAGGAGGAAGTAGGCTGTTGGTTAACTAGGATCTACAGCTTATCCAATAGGTAGGGAAATGGGCAAACTAAGTGGGCCAAGCAGTCCTCATCTGCCATCCAATTCTATGTTTCTATGTTTCTGTGTTAAAAGAGAAATCCAAAGCATCACCTTTAGATTCCATTGATGGCAATAATATCCCAGCTGACTTAAGCTATGATAAGAATGGAAAGATTTTTCTTAAATCATTAACATACTTCCCTTCTTACTTAAGTGAAAATATAATTATGGTAATGATTAAACAATACACAGTGAGCTCAATGCTCATGGAACAACTGGCAATTATAAGAAGTTACATTGAAGCACTAAGAGAAGATATTGCCATTAGCGGAGCTTGACTGGGAGACGCTGTTTGGATTCTAAATGCCATTCACCCCTCCCCCCGAAAGACCCATCATCTACAGAACAATCCAACTTGGAAATTAGATCCAACATGGCCAGTCCAGACTGCTCCTCTATTTTATTTTCTACTAAGGAGGAAATAGTCACACAAGTTGGGAAAAAGAAGTGAAGAATTAAAAAAGTGATGAAGAAAGCTCAGTCAGATCAACAAAAGGAGATTAAAAGTTTGATTAAAGAAAGCAAAAATACAAGCAAGGGATCAAATAATAGTATTATAAACAATCAAAACTTGGTGATGGATGGAAATAAAGACAAGTCTGCTGTGATGACAATAATAGAAAAGAAGTCAGACCATGAGGACTACAATAACAGGTCTCCACATAGAACAGAGGTTGCTGAAAGATCAGGGAAAGTTGTTACCATTGTTGGGCCTGGTAATGTGAAACACGTGTCTTTGTTTGAGTAGCCTTTTATTAGATGATATAGCTGGAAAAGAGTCGATAATAAGACTCCATCACTTTTAAAGGAGAAGATTGTGAACCTATACAGGACAGACTTAGGGTTGATTATAGAAGATGATAATATTAGGTAGGTCATCGGGCATAGTAAAATGCAAGAAATTCCCTACATTGATTTTATGGACATTTAGGGTGTCATATCAAGAGTAACAAACTTTGTGTGGATCAATGGCTATTGCCATGAAAGGCTTAATTTAAAGACTGAATTCATGAATTGTAATAAAGTGGCCTCTTTGGCAGATACTAAAAGTAGAGTGTTTAACTCAACCATGCTCAATCTGTTTGTTTTTTTCTAAATGATATGAAGAAAATTATTTTAAACTTTTACAGGTAATATGTAACTTCCTAAACATTGTCCTTCAGATTAATTTGGGAAGAAATTGGGTCCTAAATGTTTGTAGGAGGGACAAATTGTTTGGTAATGGTCATATTGATATAGTTTTTAAAAATCAGGTGATTGCAAATAGAGTATTGAAAACAAATGGCAACTCTGGACAACATGGGCCTGTATTCAGTAGATGATACCCCCGGGCCCATAATAAAACTTCACAGATGGAACGTGATAGAAGTACAGTAGCATTTGACAGTGAAAGAGTGAAAACTAATAACTTCGCATATCAAATACCTATTAATAAATGATTTCAAATACTTGCTGGATATAACAACTGACTGGTCTTAATGACTGAACAGAATCTCTTTGCTTACGCAATACTTCTGCCCAAGACACTCTCTTGAATGTGAAACTTATTATTATCCCATGGAATATTGCTGGCTTGGTTCCTAAAATCATGGATCTGAATGGGTTACTTTAAACACAAAATTTCCCATAATATGTTTACAGGAGACCTGGCATAATCCTCAACATTCTTATGATTTAAATGGCTATCAACTCTACCATAGGCCAGGTAAAAGGGAGATGTCATTTAGTAGAAGGGAGGGCAGCCTGATGGTATTTATCAAAGTTGTAATTTTTCATTGTATAGAACAAATTAGTGAAGTGGACCATTATTTAGCTTTTAGGATTAAGAAAAATGAGTTATCAATATTTTTTTTAAATATTTATATCCCTCCAAGCAGATCAAAATTGTATTTAGATAATACAGCATGTGGGAAAGTTTAACAACTGAAATTACTGAGGTCCAGATACATTTCATGGATGCTAATCTACTACTCCTAGGAGATTTAAATGTTAGATTAGGATCTTTGGATGGCCTCCGGAATGAAATAATACTAAACTGGATATTTCCAGCTGCTAGTAAGTTTGCTAGATGGCTACTGATGCCAAGGTTAAACATAATGGACAACATTCAATTGAATTAATGAAAAAATAATAATCTAAACCCCTTGAATGGCACAATCATAGAAGATTTGAATGGCTCCCCAACTTATGTCTCATACCATGATTCATCACTCTTAGACCTAGCAATTTGGAATGGTCCACTGGATTTCTGGTCAGAGATTTTAATTCTGCCTAAGTGTGAAAGTGATCACTTTCCACTTGTTTTAAACCGTAATACCCTTTAAAAATACTTTCTCAGTGTAAATCCTATTCTGCATTCACCAAGGGTAGAAATAAGATATTCCAAATGTCCTAGATGGATGGAGGACATTGAGATAGCTGTCTGTAAACCCCCATCACCCTTGGTTACAAGAATCCCATTTAGATCTAGTGGCAGGCAGGGAAAGGCAGCTTGTGAGACACCAGTTAAATGGGTTTCACACTGTCTTACTCTTTCCTCAGTCTCAGCTGAGCTGGAGGGATGACATCATATAGAATTCTCACAGCAGCATAAGCCACATTGGAATGCTGAAGCAAGGGGTTAGCTTAGAACATTGGGGATTTTGTAGTCAGTCTTGAGGAGTAGTCTGCAGGGGAGGGTTAAAAGTAAGGAGGTGTGCTGCAGGTAGCAGCCCCTCAGAGATTAGCTCTGCTATAGAGCTATCCAGAGGTAGAGGGTGTGTGTTCTCACCCTAGACAGAAACACAGAAGAAACATAACATAGTGGTAGAGACAGCTCCCTGGCTTGTTCCAGTGCCCCATCGCTGGAGGGATGGAGGGAAGAGACCAGCGATCTCAGGGGTAATCCCCTGGTCCTGCTGAAGGAGGGAAAGCTGCCTGATGATTTGTAGAGCAAGTACTGAGGTACCAAGATGTGTATTTTCATTGCCAGAAGCCCTGTGGCACCTACAAATCAGTTGGTGAGTCTGCTTTGCTATAGAGCCCATGTGTTCACCGAGACAGTGTGTAACAAATCTGCTACTGTGGGGTCAGAAAAGGACAGCCAAGTACAGTACTTAAAGTTTGTGTATGACTTAAAATGCATCTAAACAGGGGGGGTCTACAGGGATGGACATAGCCACTTAAAGAACATTACAAGTCAGGGCACCAGTTCACCAAGAGTAGAGTGTTAAATGTGATATATGTTTCGAGATAGCATTCTACAACCAGAGAGGTTCACAAGAAAGGTGTTGATTCCAAATGAATAATTTGAGGATGTTTTCTCTTATGGAGCTAGGAAGTGCTCCTGGGTGGTAAAGGGAGCCACCAGATAAATATCCACGCCATATGGAGAAATGTCTCAGTGCTGGCCGAGGTGCCATGCCAGGGAATCCAAGAGAAGAGTACTAGTTTGGGTGAGAGCCCAGTGTCTTCAGAACCTGAGGGTTACAGTGTTGTGAAGAAGATGTGTTCTAATCTCCATTAATCTGCATTGCCAGGGAGTGTAGCCCCGTGAGGGTCCATCTATGCTTTATTATTCTGTTGTTGTGAATAAAAGCCACACTCTAGAATCCTACTCCTGGTTTGGACATTCCAGTTATTGCTTCCTGTGTCCGGATTACTTGGGTGCCCCTGTGCAGAAGTTTCAAACCGAGCCAAAATGCTGAGCAACAGTTTTCTCCCCGAACCCAGGCAGCCAGGTAGTGGGTTACAAAATGGAGGCACCACACCACGCTAATAAAAACAAAAATTAACATCAGCCCAAGCCCTGGTTGGTTACATGTCAATAGTAAGATTAATAATTTGTTACTCAGTTTATCTTTAATATTAGTGGTGGACAGACCTATTAAGGAAATAGTATCAAGTTTGTATGGGTTCTTTGATGAAATAACATGTCTCCTTTTTATGGAAATGACATATAGATTCAAAGATCAGAAGAATAGGAGCTTATTTGACCTGTAGTGTAAGAATAAGAAAAAAAGACTAATGGTCTACGTTAGAGGTGCTAGAAAGTTAAAAGATAAGAAAAACTGTTAAGCACTTAAATTTTAAAGAAAACAATATAAGATCTATTTGGAAAGTAAAATACTTAGAATATTATAGGGCCCAGTGGTCTTGTATGCTAACAGCCATTTCTGAAAGAATATCAGCAGTCCTTCTGGACCCTAGTAGCCAAGGGGCACAATGAATACAAGGCTGAAACTGATGTTTATATTTCTAAAAAAACCTAGGTGCACCATTTCTTAGAGATTTTTTGTGACTCCGCATTTAATAATGATCTTACTTCTAAGTTCTCAAATTTTTCAGTTTTAGCACTTAAGCAACTAACAGATAGGAGTTGTTTTCAGCAATTCAGGTGATGAGATTAAACAAGGCTCCAGGACTGGATAAAATCCCTGCCGATGTATATGTTTGTATGGTAGGTCTTTGGTCAAATAACTTGACAATCTTCTTCAATAAATGTATTCAGGATAATTTCATCCCTAGATCTTGGAGAGGATCAATGGCACTTTCAATTTTTTTAAAAGGTATTAGATATGATTTAAAAATATACTGACCAATTAGACTGATAGATATATTAGCAAAACTTTTTTCCAGGGTTCTTTTAGAGAGACTAAAACTGCAGCTCCTAAGGCTGGGTGATATTTCTCCTCTTCAAGCTGGCTTCAGAGAAGGCCATTCTACCTTAGACAATTATTACATCCTTCAGCATCTCTTAGAAAAATATGTGAAGTTAAGAGGACATAATGTTTATACTGCTTTCATCAATTTTAGAGCAACTTTCAACTCATTTTAACAGAAATACACTATGGGACATCAAGACAGAGTGGGGAATAACCCCTTTTCTGATAAATATGATTAGAAGCTTGTATACTGACACTCAAGAGTTGGAGCAATGGATGAAAGTTCTGACATATTCCCCACTAAGAGGGGTTTTAATCCAAGGATGGAAATGAGAAAGGAAAATGTGGGTGCACCAGGATTTGAACTCCAAACCTCTGGTATGCCGTTCCAGCACTCTAACCATTAAACTACAGGCCCACTGGTCAAAGCATCTGAAGAACTTCCTATTTCACAGTCACACATTCCTTTCTCTAGTGTTGCTGAATTCTGCAACCAGAAACCAATTTAGAAATACCACTACTTCTCAGTGCAGTTTAACCCCTGCAAGATATATAGTTATTTTAAACCAAGGATGGAAATGAGAAAGGAAAATGTGGACACACCAGGATTTGAACTCCAGACCTCTGGTATGCTGTTCCAGTGCTCTGACCATTAAGCTGCAGGCCCACTGGTCAAAGCATCTGAAGAACTTCCTATTTCACAGTCACACATTCCTTTCTCTAGTGTTGCTGAATTCTGCAACCAGAAACCACTAATAGGGGTGTCAGGCAGGGTTGTATCCTTGCCCCTACACTCTTTCAATTTATATTAATAAGCTCCTACTAGCTTTTGAGACTCCTGATTCTGACTCCCCAAAAATAGGTCCTATATCATGCCCAGCATTGGCTCACATGGACGATCTGGTACTTTTTTCACTATCATGTAGTGGACTACAATAAAAACATGACATATTAAATGAACACTCAAAAATACTAGATTTAAAGGTTAATATATCAAAGAGTAAAATAGTGACATTTGGAGGATATAGAAGAAAATATCATCGGAAGCCTGATACTACACCAATTGGTGTAGTTAAAACATATTGTTACTTAGGTTTGATGTTTTCATAGACCCTTTCATAGAAAGGTCACTATGAGCACTCTTTGGCAAAGGCCAAATCCTCTATGGTCAGTTTAAAAAGATTTAATTGTTTATTCTGGGGCCATACAATCAAGCTGCTGATTAGGCAAATCCAAGCAAAATACAATACTCAAATGTTTTTATGGCACTGAGGTTTGGGCTGTCTCCTGTAGATAACGTGGAAAAGCCGGTTATGCAAGTCTTACATGCAGCTTTGGGTTTTAACAAATCTACGCCATGCTGCTTGTTGAGGGCTGAATTGGGATTAAACAGCCTACAAACCATAGTCAACAGTAAATTAAGTAACTATTGGATTACATTAAACAGACCTCTAGAAGAAAGGTTATAAAAATATGCTTACAAGAGAAAACCTCTGGAATGATCTTGGATGTAAGCCCTCACTTTGGCAGGTGCATGTAGCTAAACTTTTGTCTACGTATGATATGGAGATCCTTCCAAGACATGTTAGTAAAAATATTACTTTAGGTTATAAATATAAAGCCTACATTTGCAAGAAAATCTCTGATGTCCATAAGGTCAGAGACCTGTATGCCATTTCACAATCAATGGGGCCTATGCATGAAAGGGCAGGAATTACGCCACAAACCTGGACAGGCACAGGGTGCATGGTATGCACTACTGCAAGCACTCATGGGGCACCCATCCATGCCCGGCCCTCCCAGCATGCAGAACTGTGCAGGGCAGCCATGGGAGGAGTAGTAGATCCAGGTGGGCATCCAACTAGAAGCCCATCCTGGGTCCCAAAGTGGATCCCCAACATGTACAGGCGCAGGTCCAGGTGTATGAATAGCAAGCACAGGCACCTAGACCCATGCGCCCATGCCCAGCTCACCAGAGAACCCCTTCCCAAGCCCCAGTGGCTCTGCAGCCTCATGCCACATTGGTGAACCGTCACCCATCCTACAGCCACCAGAACCCAGAGAGTGGTTCAATACCCCTGCCCCAACACTTGACATCCCATTCCCCTGTAGTGATAAGCATCCACCAGGCACAACTGTGGATGCAGAGTGTCTACGTGTTACTGATCCGTGGCACGTAGCCTCTCCACACATTCATGCATAGGCCCCAAAGTTTGCCAGTTGGTATAGAGGCAATGATTTAGACATACTTGCAGGTATTATCTCGATATCTTTGAAGATCCTCTCAGTAGATAGATATTTGCAAAATATAAATTAGGGATGTTTGAATCCAATGTTCTGGCTGCCAGATTTGGTAAATCTTTTAATCCATTAGATAAATTATGTAGCTGTAATAATTCCTCTAAGGAAGATCTGATGCATAATCATAATTCTTTGTTGCCCATGGTATAATAAAGCAAGGAAATTTTGAATCACCCCATTTCTAGAGTCTCTGCAAAACACTGATGAAAATACATTTTTATGAATCCTATTCACTATTGAATATGAAATTGCAATTACAAGAGTAGCTCAATATTTGGTAACTATACAAAAAATAAAGAAAAAGATGATCTCAAAACAGAGGAAGTGCTCCTTGAAATAAGTTATTGTATGTATTCTATATTTTATTTATTTTCCACTATTCTGTACTGGTTCATGATACAATTGTATCCGTTATCCTGAATTTTAACATTACGCTGTACATTTGTATTGATCACTTTTCTAAGATTTAACAATAAAGATATACCTACATACTCCTCAGATACAGGGGGCAAATCATCTTCTAGGAGTGGCTAAGTGAATCCTGCAGTGACACTGGAGGGACCCAGAACTGCCAACTCCTCAGGAATGGAAAAACCTAATTGCCTTCACATCTAGCTATCAGAAAGTAGCTCATGTTGCCATGGGCAATTTGGAGTAGTACATACAAATTTGGGGGCCATACTTGGATGTGTACCTTTGTAAGGTTGGTACTCTCCTGCCTGCCAGGTGAACTGAGTCTAACTTTAAGACGATAAGACATTACTCTCACCATTACCTCTCAGGAGACTTCTTCCTCTGTATGGGAGATACAGTACTCTTTTGGGCCTGCGGTCTCCTCCCACCCACACACACACACACTAGATGTATCTGGAGCATGGTTCCTGGGCTCATTATGCGAGTATAATATGAGGTAATTTACAGATCTGCCCCCCCACGGCTCCTACCAGACCCCCCACCTGAAGGTCTTCTCCAAAGTATGAGCTATTTAGAAAGAGTTGGTGCAGCCCCTATTAGAAGCCTTTCCCATTCCCATGTTATTTACAGGCAGTTGAACCTACAGGTATAGTTTCCCAATCTGATGGCTACTAGCATAGAAACCAATGGAATCTTGGGTGAGACAGGGTAGGGTGTATTTTGGGTATAGAATACTGAATATCCTCTTTGCCTCACACTTCAGCATTAGACTAGCCAGCTCTCTGATTATGTTCCTGTGTATTGGGCAAGTGACCAAAGTGCCCAGGGTTCTGGGAGTACAAGGAATGTTTTCTGTAATAAGTGACTGTATGTGGTAATCCTTTCGTATGGTTTGTACTTCTTCTAAAGCTAACACATGCCAGTATCTCTGTTATCACTTCTGATGGATTAATTCATATTAGGTACCAAGTTTCTTATGCTTTGACTGTCTGTATTGTCAAGTACACTGTCCTAGTTGCTTTCTTAACTATAACAAGTTTCCCTGCACTCTGTGTGTTTTGTTAAAAATGAAATTTAATAACTAATTTGTGCAGCAAAAAAACACTTCACAACATCTCCAGCAGCATGGACAGTTGGTTATGGGAAGTCGTGGAATAAAAGAGTTTATTGTAGTTAGCAGGTCTCATGGCAGCCATAGCAGTCATTGGCTGTATTCCTAGGTACTGGCATTGCTTCTGACATAACACTCCAACCACCATCGGCCAGAGACAGGCATACTGTATGCCCCACCAGAACAGCCCCTAAATTTGTTTCGACAAAATACACTATAGTGTTCAAGTCATTTCATTCTTGAACTAAACTATAATCTACTCACCCATGTTCTGAACGAATCACACAACCCATTGGGGACATAGTGGCCCTTTATCTTTAGTCATTCTCCATGGTAGAAGACACATGCTTTAGAAGACTCTTCTTGAATGCATTGATGCCCACATATAATAATCTCTCATACTTTATCTTTCTAAGCATGCTCTTCCCATTTTGTACTAGGCAGTGTATATGGAGATGACGACACTTCTGAAGGAGGCAGATGGGGGTTATGTGCATTTCACTATCAGTATCTGAACAGTAGTGCAAATCCAAGCTTCCTAATTCTTACTACCCATTAGTTTCTGTCCAAATTAAGCCTTGCCACCACTTATGTCCTGCCTCCAACACCACAAGCCACGTCAGGAGTTATATTGAAGCAGACAGCTTTGCAGAGGCACAGCAATAGAAGAAGTGTGTTATTTATTGTGTCTTTCTAATGAAGGTGGAGGACAGTATGCAAAACTTTCTGCGATTCGTCTAATCCTGTTAGACATCTGGATATACCTTCATGATCTGGAGGAAGAATCTTAATGATGAATAGTGTCAGTAGCATGCTTAAGATGAGTTTGCCACTGTCCCTGGTAGGGAGTCATATTCCCTGATGAAATGATAAGTTTGGTTACCAAACAATGGCAACCTCTCTCAACATATGTCCTTTGAAGAGAAATGAATAATGTCCAATTAACATTTTCATTATTTACTTTGGCTCATGCTCCAGTCTGTACTGTTAAACATACAAGGCAAAATAACAAACTGTAAAGGTTAGTACAACCAGACTACTTGAAGAGCACTCTCTATACAATTGGGGGAATTTAATGAATGTTTTAATACTTAAGAAGTAACATTTTGGTTGAATTGTTGTTGTACTTTGCCACAAGGTCTTGCTACCTAAACTGTAACAGCAATTAGCCTGAAACTTTACTTTCTATTCACTGGAGGATTTGGTCCTCGTTTATACTGTTAATCTTTTTATTAGCATGTTCCATCTTATACAACATATAGGAATTTGAGTCAGGGATGTACTGTACACTAAGAGCTAATCAGCATACATATACATGAATATATATTGAGCAATGCTGTACACAAACATGTGTCTGTGCTACTATGCACTATTTAAAGGGGATAGCTTGAGCAATGAAACATGCAGAAAAACACATTAATAAAGTAACAGGTTAACAACAGTGGTATCTTGAATCAGCATAATCCAAACAGTGCAGATAAATGTGAGACAGAGCACTGCAGTGAGTATCAGGGTGCCATAACTAAAATGAGATATGTGAGAGGTGGGCATTGCCCCAGCTTCAGCCTATATCTATTTTCTCTGAGTTATATATTTAAGGTACAGTGACCAGCAGTCCTGATATTTTTTTACAGCATCAGTGGCTAACTGAAATAGTCTAACCAGTGTAGCCACTTGGGACAGATCTGAAGCCAGCACTTGGGAGCAGGGCACCTCTGGGGTACACTACTTACATAGCAATGGTCCCTTGGCCAGCATACTTAGCATGGCAAGCCGTCTATTGCCTTTTGGTGAAATGTGCAGTGCCTGTGGCATACTGCCCACTAACCAAAGGGTGGGGGTGGAGAGAGGTAACTAGCATTGCAGTACTTCTGAGCCTTAGCTGCAGGCTTTGTCCTACAGAGGCTGGAAGAGTGAGCAAGACCAAAGAACATGGAGTAGGTACCTGCTTGGGTTCCCACATATTCAGAAGCAATCTGAAGGTAGGAGATTTAGTTTGTGTTGTACAGTGGGGGTTCTATACCATGAATGTAGGATTTTACCCTGTTGTGTGCATCCTTGAAAGTTTGGTGGCAGAAGGCCCAGAATGTCCACCAATCATGAATTGTCAGAGTAATGTTAAAAATTGTTTCCCACTTTTCTTTAAAGTGTAGGGATTGACTAGGGATATGTTTCACAAATGACATTATAGATTCTTCCAGCCATCCATTTTTTTTAGAGGTGCGTAACAATGTTCTTGTCTCTGTACCATGTGCCATCTAGATGGCCCGGGTCGTTCCTGAAAATGGCCCTTTGGATCAGAGTACTTACCCGCTCAACAAATACATAAATAAAAAACATTGAGTTATGGTAGAGGAGAAATCAGGAGGTATACATGTAGCTTTAAGGGTGTATAGTACTGTACTGCAGACCTGAAGAAACCTCAAGAAATCCATCTTTGGAATAACCCATTTATCTTGTAGAGCTTGAAAGGTATCTACAGCTTGCTTATTGTCCCCCATCCTCAGTATATCCTTGAGATAAGTAATTCCCTTTGCACAGCAGGAGGGCAAAAAGATGGGATTGTTATCCACTTGCACAGTAGTGGTGCCCCAAAGTGGAAAATAGAGAAGTCATGTGCTTAGGGTTAGCTCCCAACCATTTATACATTTTGAACCAATGTGTAAGTAATGGTGCAATTGTTGGGTGAGATCTCAGTTGCTTGGGAATAGAGGAGAAAATAAGGGATGCGAATGATTGCTCCTGTAGCTGGTTGATTTCCATGTTCGCCCATTGGGTGTTTCCAGGTCTCATGCAAAAAACCATTGCAAAGTTTGTGTAGATCAGAATGCCCATAGGTAGCCTGTAAACCAGGGTAGATTACATCTTTCTTCTGACCAGTGTGCCTGTATCTTATTGAGTCTTACCATGGCCAGGCACAATCCCATATAATCCACCCTATAATTTTGTCTAGCAGGGTTAGTTAACCGCTTTTGCCAGTGAGTAAGGGGTAGGTGTGATAGCACATAGAAAATGTGTGGGGCTGTCGCCATCTTCAGTGCAGAGACTTTCCTTGCAAGTGTGACCTGTAAGGTTTTTCACCTGTCATTCTCTGTCTTAATCTCAACTAATAGAAGGGAGAGGGAACTGGTAAATTGAAATGTTAAATGTGAAGGGAAGTTATGCACTGCAATAGGAAAAGTATGCATTAAAATATTTTATAAACTAGACTGGATAAAATAAGCCAAAAGCAGAAACAATTCTGGTTAAAAACAGTCACCTGACTATTGATTATTACTGTATCTGCAGTAGTAATTGCATAGTTTGTTACCAGTCTGAGCTATTCTACCCAGAAACAGCCTTAGTACAGCAAATAAAATCAATCCCCCAGTAGACTCCTTTAAACAGCTTTCAGCAGCCATGTTGTTTCTCAGCAGTACAATCAAGTTTAACATTTTCAGTGTAATAGGGCTCCCATAGCTTGAGTCCCTCAGATGAACATAGAATCTCCCCTGCAAAGCACCCTATGCTATTTGTGTCCCCAAAAGTGTTGGTATCACTGTTCATTTGGAGAGCCACCTGCTGCACCTGATTTGCATCATCGACTCATTGAGGTTGCTAGGAATCACAGCGGACATAACTCACATCATTGGCTCCTTCACTGTAAGACAAGCTATGTTTTTATGAGAGAGTCAGTAGGTCCCTACATCTTGGTAGCCCAGTTGATGTGTTTTTTCTGGATTTTAAAAAGGCCTTGACAAGGTTAGCCTTGATATATTGGTTAAGAAAATTGAGAGTTTAAAACTAGACTCACTGATAGTCAGGTGGGTATCTGACTGGTTGACAGATAGAACACAAGTGGTAAAAATAGCAAATACCTACTCTGACTCTATTACAGTGACTAGTGGCATCCCCCAGGAATCAATCTTGTGCCCCATTCTCTTTGTAATCTTTATATTAGATCTACAAGATGGAATTAGGGGCGACATTAGTAAATTTGCTGACGACAGAAAATTGTGCAATGAAGTCAATTCATCAGTTAATATTAATGCATTAAAAAAAGATATTACTACCTCGGAAAACTGGGCCACCTTAAACAATGTGGCATTTAGTGAAAACAAATGTGTTGTGATGCATTTTAGTCCCAGGAATCCATATGAGAAATATTATATCAATAATAAAGAATTGAGACATGTTACAACTGAGAAAGACCTTGGAATAATGATAAATGAACAACTAATCCCCAGGGAACACTGTCAGCATATAGCTCTCAGGACCAACTGTATTCTTAGTTCCATCAAAAGACCCTTCATCTGTAGGCAAGAGCCTTTTATACTACCAGTGTATAATGCTTATATCAGGCCCCATTTGGATTATGGAGTTTCCTTTTGGGCCCCATTCTTTTCCAAAGACAAAAACTTTTGGACAATGTCCGAAGAAAAACTACCAAACTCATTCGTAGACTAAAACACCTACCATACAAAGAAAGATGCAGAAAACTAAAACTGTATGATCTTGAAACTAGACGACAGAGGGGAGATCTCCTGTTACTGTTTAAAATCCTACAGGATAAAGAACTTATGGAGGATTGTAATATCAAATTTGCAAATAAACCTACCACACTGAGATGCAATAACAAACAGCTATTTGTATAAAGGGCATTAAGAAATAAAAGAAAATATTACTATACAACAAGGGCAATAAAATTATGGAATAAACTACCACAAAAATAACTGATTTGACCAAGTTAGAACACTTCAAAAATGATCTAGACGTATACTATATGGGTATCCAAATGTATTGACCCACATAGTGTGGGGACTTAGACTCGATGGGTCAAATAGGCCTTCTTCTACCTTATAAAAACTGTGTAAACTGTGTAAACAGTCTGCTCCCTGTTGAATTCCGTTGGCTATATCATAGTGCAGCACAAAAATCTCAGTGGCAGTAATCTTTAAAGTGCAGCAAAAAGGTAAAAAAGCAAAACCAGAAAATACAAAACCTGTGTGTCTGTGTGCCGAGTTGGGAGCACAGCACAGGAGCATGGAATATGATTCGCAAAGGTAGACAGAGGTAATAGGGGCTGAAAAACACCTTGGGAGGGGGGCAGTAATGCAGTCCAGAAGAGCTGTGAAACACTGCATCTGCAGTTTGCTCGTTGCCCAGTTTGCACTTTCAGTTTCATAAGAGAAAAAAGTGCTCCCAGTTTGCATTTTCAATTCCAGAGGTGCTTGATATCACCACATATTCTAATTGCCATAACTACTGTATCTAATGTTTGTTTATTAAAAAGAAGTTAACAGTTCACTTTGTGTCATGAATTTTCAGCTACAGTTTTACAATACAACAGTTTAAGTTGCCATACAGTTTATTGTTTGGGGCTACTATACTATCTGGCAGGATACCAATAGATTTTTCCAGTTTTATAGCTGTTATAACCATTTCTTTTATAAAATAACCAATTTTATAAATGCAATGACCCACTCCAAGGCTTGGGTGTATGGGGCATTAATGCACTTTCATGGGGGTTGGAGGGTGCTTGGCTTTTGGCTTTGTGCCTCACAATGCACCTGGGGTGTGTATTAATGCCCTATACACCCATGCTCTGTTGTGAGTTGTAGCTTACATGGATTTCTCTGGCTCATTAAAATATTTTCTCCCAAGCTGGTTTTCTATTTTTCTAAGAACACTAAGGAACTTACAGTACTGCTCATCTTTTCCACATTATGCTACATAGCACTGTATTTTAAAATGTGGCGCAATAGCTAGAACATGTAGTATGCCACATTGTTTATGTAAAGAATAATAACAATAGTGTGCATCATACGTTTACTGATTAAGAATGAGGACTGAATTTTCAGCTACTCGGAGACTTGTGGCAAAATTCTGCCACATCCCTGATGCTCACGTTGATAGGTTAGATCACCTAAATGTTGATATTGGCATCGTGCACATCTGCCATGAATTGCAGTGAAATGGGTGCCTTATAATGAAGAATGCATCTGTATTTCACGCCATGCATCATATTTAAATGTAAAGTGGTGTCAGGTGCCATAAATGCAGGAAACATCTGAAAATTACATTCAATCATTGTGCCACATTTTTCCTGCCACAGACACACACCATCATTGTGTCTTGCTCCTGAGGCAAGACCATTAAAAATCCAGCACTGTTTGTCTGAATTTAATTGTGATAGTTTATATGTCCAAAAATAGATCCAACATTATGTAGAACATTATTACCCTTATGGATCAAGGGTAAATTTAATTGAAACTGTGCAGAGACACATTGTATAGCATGCATAGCACATGAGAGGTATGCTGAGGAACTGGGATTGACCTTAACAAAACAAAAGCTCTGAGGCTGCCCCAATGGCATGTTCAGGCAACTTGGGAGTGGGCTTGAGTCATTATGTCAGG
Source organism: Neoceratodus forsteri (assembly GCA_016271365.2). Lineage (NCBI taxonomy): Eukaryota > Metazoa > Chordata > Ceratodontiformes > Ceratodontidae > Neoceratodus > Neoceratodus forsteri. The sequence goes on from CM028131.1 coordinate 1,072,637,769, forward strand.
AGGCAGGCTGAACTGCAGAAGCTGCTACTCAGCAGTGTACTGCTGTTGGGAGGGAAGGCATTAGGTACCTGGTGCCACAGCAACTCCTGTGGTGGGCAAGGGGAGATTGCCTTTTCCCCAGGAGTCACCGAATGCATCCGAGGCTATCAAGAGGCTCCACCCATGCCAGGGAGGGGAGAGGGCCATGATAAAAAATAGGATAAATCGCTCGCCCATCTGTATGAACAATGACATCCCTCAGTCCTCTGAATCCTAGTGGCTGACACTGGATCCTATCACTTGGTCGAGTTTTTCAGAAAAGAAGAAGGCCCTCCCCTTGGAGCCCCCTACCCACAGAGAGAAAGCCATGGGACTCACTGGGAATGGCCAGACCCAAGGGACAAAGTAGTGCTAAGCCTGAAAATGGTATTTCCCTGAGACCAGGGAATATCCCCGAAAAGGTGAGTGTGACCGAGGAAGAAAAAGCTGTATGAAAAAACAAAACAAAATGAATGCTCCATTTCCCAGAGTCCAGGCTTAATAAAAGATTCTTACAGAAAATAACCAAACGCTACAGCTAACAGCTTTATAAAAGTCATCATTATGTTTGCTTGCACGCATGTGCAAGAAACATAGTGCCATCATCTGAGTTTTCAGAGGTGTGGCAGCCCTCTTCCAATTCAGTCAGTGTGTTTGCAGGTGCAGCCGCAGTTCTCTAATGGCTGCTGGAGCTGTCTACGACAGCAGTCAAAAATGTAGTGGAGTACAGTTGAAAGGGGGAGCTATGCTTTAGTGAGCAGTGATAAGATATCACCTGCTCATGCACGCTCCCCCTACACACACACACACACACACACACACACACACGCACGCATACTGCGTGCTCGCCCCCCCACGCACACACTGTACAGCCGAGGGGGTGTCCAATCCCATCGGCCGCTGGCGCCCTCAAACAGATTCCACATGCCACGCTGGGTGCCCACCCCAGCATGGCTACACATTGTATAGCCAACAGGGGTGCCCAATCCCCGGTCGGCTCCACTGTCCCCCAGAGAGTACAGGGTGCCACGCTGGGAGCCCACCCCAGCATGGCAACAGATGCTATAGCCGATGGGGTGCCCAATCCCCATCGGCTCCACACCCCCAAACAGCCATCCTTGTGCCACGCTGAGAGCCCACCCCAGTGTGGCAAACATCCTGGTTCGCCGTCCTTAAAAAAACCCTGAAACACAAAAAAACGGTCCTCGCTGTCTTCTGCCCCACCTGCGCCCACTCACTGCACACCCTACCTCCCCACACCCCCTCACCCCATACTTACCTCCAACTCCGCGCTGACGTATCTTCGTGGATCGGGAACATCGCCTGCACTAGTCAAAGCCGACACGAACTGAGGAAATGCTGGTAAGCTGTATATTGGGATAGATAGGGTTTTTTCAACTTTGTTGCATATCTCAGGCATTTTTTGGAATTTGTGCACCAAATTTTCAACATGGGGTTTTTGGGACCCCTTCTTATGAATGCTCTCACTGTCATGGCGTTAATCGGGCCCAAAGGGTGATTTCGCAGTCACTGCACAAAATCACCTTTCAGGACCAAGTAATGAAACAACACTACCACTGTTCATATGGTGGGCTCTCAAAAAGCCTATGTTGAAAATTTGGTGGAAAAATTCCTAAAAATGACTGTTTTACGAGCTTGCGTTGCACAGTTCCTACGCACGCTCATAAGTTCGTGAATTTTCAATATTTTCACTCCAGATTTTCAACATTGCCATTTTATTACACTTCCTTATGAGCAGTACATCTGTCATTTTTCACATCATGCCCAAAATGTGTTTCCGCCCATGTAGCGCACAATGGCGCAGTCTGTGTGCGAAATGAATGTATGGGACACATTAAGAAAATCACAGTGACACTGTTCATGAGCAGAGGTCTTAAAATGGCTATGTTGAAAATTTGGTGAAAAAATTCCTAAAAATGACTGTTTTACGAGTGTGCGTTGTGCAGTTCCTACGCACGCTCGTAAGTTTGTGAATTTTCAATATTTTCACTCCAGATTTTCAACCTTGCCATTTTATTACACTTCCTTATGAACAGTACAGCTGCCATTTTTCACATGTTGCCCAAAATGTGTTTCCACACATGTAGCACACAATGGTGCAGTCAGTGTGCGAAAGCAATGTTTGGGACAGATTAAGAAAATCACAGTTACACTATTCTTGAGCAGAGGTCTTAAAATGGCTATGTTGAAAATTTGGTGACAAAAGTCCATAAAATGACTGTGTTACGAGTGAGCATTTTGCAGTTTCCACGCACCCTTGTAAGTTCATGACTTTGTAATATTTTCAGTCCAGATTTTCACCAGTGGCATTTTTCCACACTTCCTTATGAACAGTACAGCTGTCATTTTTCACAACATGGCCGAAATGTGTTTTCACACTTTCAGCGCAGAGCTGCGTGGTCGCTGTAAGAAATCATTGTTCGGGACAGATAAAGAAAATCATAGTGACACTGTTCATGATCGGAGGTCCCAAAATGCCTGTGTTGACAATCTGCTGTAAAAAATTCCCCAAACTAATTCTAAGGGTGTGTGTTGCACAGTTTCTATGCATTTCATTGACTTCACCAGTTTTTCATATTTTACTGCAGATTTTAACATTGCCATTTTTTACACTTCCCCATGAACAGTACAGCTGTCATTTTTCGCGTCCTGTTTGGAATGTGCTTTTGCACCTGTGGTGCTAAATGCCATAGTCGCTGTGCATAAGCAGCTCTCGGCTAACAAACTGATATTGCCACTGTTCATGAGGTGGGGGTCACAAAAAAACCATGTTGAAAATTTGGAGTGAAAATACCAACGAATGTCTGAGGTGCTAGGGTTTCCAACCATAACGCCCCACCCTGTAGAGAATGACAGGCATCAGGGGTGTGACTTGGGATTCTTGCCTGTAATGCTCATACCATTCCACATCCTGCAGCCAGTGAGAGGCATTGAGGTATGCCTTGGACTCTTCAGCCCCAAAGTTCACCCCATACTCCTATACCACACCCACTTCACCGTATTTTCTGATGGAATGGGTGCGCATAAGGGCCAAAGACCCCGAGGCACACCGTGACACTTGTCAATGTCTGCAGGGTAGGGTGTAGTGAAATGGTGTGGCCATTATGCCTGATGACCCAAAGGCACACCCCAATGCCTGTCACTCTCTGTAGGGTGGTGGTGGGGTTGGCTTCAGTTCAATACTTCACTGCCATTCCTATTATGCAGCTCTGTAACTTCTGCACTACCAATGCCAATGCCAGCAAGCAAACATTCGGCATTGACAAATGCTTGTTTTTTCTGGCAATGTACTGAGAGCTAAAGTGGGTAGCAGGCTTTGCCAGCTGGCTAAGCTGATGATACACAGATGTGATGATAAGATATCAAGTCCTGCAACTACTGTATAGTCAGTAGCAGAGATTGTGATTTTACAAGGCATATAGGATTTTTACCTGATATCACCTAAGAGAGCAAATGGGACATGCTGACTAAATAATATATTAACTGAGTCATGCAATGGTGGGAGTTTGAACTTTATATTCACTGCACACATTACTGGAAAATCCATCCTGATTCAGAAAATACTGTTTTATATAACTGAGTATGAGTCAGATGACCTACTTCATTAAGAGCACTTACTCAGATGCTCTGTCTGTAGTGAATGTTTTGTGAAGACAGCACTTCTGCATCATGCAATTATGTATATGTATTAAGTAAAGCATGTGTTCCTTTCAAAGAACATATTCTTAAATTCCTTAGTCATCATAAAAAAAAATCAGCTAGCATTTATGTAAAACAATGGCATTCTATAATAAAACCCATGGAATACTTTGCAAGAAAAGCCTGTATCAAATATCAAACAAATATTAAATCCATCACTGATTTGCTATGTCTGTGTTTTTTTCTTCCATAACACTAGTCTAGCTATTGCGTAGGATACTGCTATGGAGGTAGGGCAGTAGGAGACCTTGAGGTTCAGCATGATTGCTTATCACTGTTGCAGTGGAAATAGCCTGCAATGAGAAACCCTTTAACTGGGTGAGCATGTGTCTCTGAGTCCTTCCCTCAGTGCTTGGACTGAGGTTGGGTAGCTGGGGGAGAGCAAGGGTGTGGGAAAGGGGAAAGGCTAGAACAGGAGCTTAGGGAAGCCCAGGGGCTGGGGCATATTGAGTGGAGGGGAGGAGCAAGAGGGGTATATACAGGACAACATGCTGAAGCCGAGTCTTTCTTATTTCTTCCCTCTGGATGAAATTCTTCTTCAGGCAGCAGCAGCAGCACCAGTACATAGCAACTTAAACAGAGCAGTGAGTCAGTAAACTGTATTCTATGTTTTAGGCCTTTCTGGGGAAGAAGAAGATAGAAGAGCAGTTGAACAGAGAGCCAGCATCAGCAATGCTGCATGTGTGGATGGGAAGTAGACAGCAGGGTTCAAGAGATGTCCACGTGGCAGCAACAGCCAGCAGCTGGTCAGCAAACCAAGTGTTAACAGCAGTGCATCTCCAGTGAACCTAGGAGTGGGGCATACAGAAGAGTCAAGCAGTTAGTGTTTTTCAGCTACTGTAACAGTAAAATGTGTGAATAATAAGAAAGGCACACACTGCAGGGCCTACCATAAGATGGGGTGATCAGTAGGAGCAGAGAAATAGTTCGATATTGGAAGCGGTGGACGGTGCTCATTGCAGGAATCGCAGACCAAAGAGCAGGCTGGTCTTCTTGCAGGGTTGGCAGTAGCACAGTGGCAGTCGGTGGCAGTCACATACTGTAGTAGCAGCAGTCAAGTGGAAGCCAGAGGTGCTGATGTGTACCATGCACACTCCATTGCAGACCCCCAGTAGAGTGGGAGGGCCATGTTTTCGAGGATCCTCCAAAAATAACAGGGTGAGTTGTCAGCTCTCACAAAATGTTAGTGGAGTGTATATTTATTAAAAAAAATGTGTGAGTCCAGCTGAGAAGTTGTTGGCAGATGCCTTTGCATTAATTTGAAAAAAAAAAAACAGCAAAGGGATTTACTGGATAGTTGAAGAGGGTAGCACAAGAGAAAATAACTGCTGTAGCATGAATAACAGGGTAGAGTGCAAGCCATGCTCAGAGGAGGCAAATGGTCAGGGAGACTCATGCAAGAAATCATTAGGAAGGCTGAAAAGATGGTAAGAAAGAGGAAATTTCACTTGTGGTTTCGGTAACAGGCAAATAAGTTAGAGCACAGAGACTTGAAGGGAGTAATTGCCTGATGTATGTTTTAAGTGCAGCATGATGCACATGCAGATGGGGCTCACTGACTTTAGGATGGGGATGTGAGTGGCAAGAGTGATCCATGCATGCACAGCAGAGGGGCTGCCATCTTGAGCATGGCAGTTGCTGTGTGGTGTCTGGCACATGGGCACTAGAATGGCCAACATTTTAAACACAATGGCTATCTTTAGCTGATGGCTTATGCATACACTATGTAGCCACCATTTTGGGCATGGCGGCAGCTTTGTACAGTGCCAGAAGAGGAACAGAAGCCTAATCAAGCCATGGCCACATTAAAAAAAAATTCTGGCTGGAATACGAAATAGAGAAATGAAAAGGAGACATCTGGCAAGAGGGGTAAACAATGTAGCAGCTGCCCAATACACGATGTAGAGTATCAGCTGGTCATAGTGGCTAATCCATAAGACAGTGTAACAAAATAAAAAAAGAATAGTTTTGTAGAAGGATGCAGGGAAATAATATAAGAAGAATAAAGAGGAAACTGGGGGAGCATTAGTAAGAAACTGGGCTACTGCAGCAGGGCTCTCACACAGACGGCCTGGAATCCCAAATGGGTCAGGATGGGGGGGGGGTGCGGAAAAGGGTTATATAAATTGTCTGCAAAAAAACTGTGTTAATGCACTAGTTAGAGTTCAACGTAAAGTCACATAAGTATGGCAATGTGGTGCCATGGTTTACAACCCTAACTCCCCAGCTCCCCAGCAGCAAAAGGACACCATACAAACAACCACAGACAGCCATTACCAGGTAAGACAAACAACATACCACTGTTTCCAGATGACACAAATGCAGTAGCACTGATATGCTACCTTTGTGGATTTGTATCTGAGGCATGCATACCACAAGACACATACACTCACATCTGGCTGCAGATAGAAATCCACAATACTCAAATCACAACACTGTTGCTGTGTGCAGTAGCACAGGCCCCTGCAACCACATGTACAGATATAAGACACACAAATTACAGAGTTCTTTTGTCTGAAGAGGTGCAGTCCCCAATGGGGCCAGTGCTTCTATAGCCTCAGGTACTAATGCACACTCTAAGACATACACACATTTGCTGGGCCTGCGCTTCTGCAAGCACAGGTGTAAGACATACACACCAACCTCTGACTGCAGAAACACTGGTGCCACAAAATCCAAGATACCAAAATTGCAGCAGTTCTTCTACCTGCAGAACTGCATCCCCCTGAGGGTTCTGTGCCTCTTCAGCCACAGGTGTAAGGCATACATACTGATTTCTGGTGGTTACACAGACAACAGTACTGTTGCAATATGTGTATTATGGTTTACCAGCAGATCTAGTAATTTTTCAAGGGAATAGCAGTTTTCAATTACACAGCTGTACATAGAAAACCATCCACTAACAGATCATGCTATCTAGCAAGGTACCTCTTTTGGCATTCATCAGTACTTCTGGCCACAGAGGTGCAAGCCCCAAGGGGGCCTTCTGTCTGTAGAAGTGCAGACCCTCATGGGGCCTGTGCTTCTGCAGCCACACATACTCATGCATGCTGCATAACATACACACAGTTGTGGCTGCATAAGCACAGACCCCTGTGAGGCATGTGCTTATGTAGCTGCAGTTACAAATCTATGAAGGTAGCAGATCAGTTCTACTTAATTTGTGTTATCCAGATGCAGTTGTGTGTAGTTTATCTTACATGATGATTGCTGTCTGTGGTTGCTTGTGTGGTCTAGCCCTTTTGCTGCCTGGGGGTGGGGGTCAAGAGTTAGGTTGGAAACCCTAATGGCACAGTTCTCTACTTTTGTGATGTAAGGTTGAACCCTAACTGGTGCATTAACACAGTTTTTTGAAAATAATTTATTTTCTTTTTGAGATACTGGAATTGTATCCTCATTCACGCAGGCCCATTCAGAACCAGCATGAATATATGCAGACTCACAGGGCCCTCTGGGCCTTGCACCAGGGCAAGAATCTGTCTACTGGTCTGCACTTCCATGTGGCAATGGATGTCAAGGATTTGTGGAGCTGTTTGGCAGGGTGCAGAAATGCAGGGCCTTCTGAGTCCTGCATTTCCATGTGACAACAGATAAAGGTATGCAAGGCAAACAGTCCACCTGTCTACCAACATGCAGGACCCTCTGGCAGCCATGGGTACAGAGGTGCAGGGTTCTATGCCAAAAGAAGATTTCTTTTCACTGTATAGTACTTGAGCCCATGCAGGTAACCCTACACCTTCAAAAAGACCAGTTTTGCTGACATTCCAGAGCTGGGGTATTAACTTCAAATGGAATGATGATGCTCAGTGCCACTGTTGTCCACCAGTAATCAGTTTTTATTGTATGGTTTCACTTAGTGCAGAGTCATACCATACACTGGCCCAAAAGACACTGTGAGTCAGGTCGCCATGGCACTTCACCACATAAGGGCTTCATCAGGGGGCGGATACCTGAACATTGCCCTGCCCTTTTATGCCACAGGTTGATGACATCATTCTTAGCAATTACATCATGTGATATATCCAGTTCATTCAAAAGCAAAATTTAGCAACATTTTAAACATATTCAAATAATACATAAAATAAAACCTATTTCTTTTTTGAAAATGAATTTATTTTCAATACACTGTTGTAGTATTGTGGCATTTCATGTATCAATTTTAAATGACAGCAAACCTTTTGATTTTTATTTTTAATTTTTTTCTTATTTTATGTAAACTAGAAATTCAAAAGCAAAAAAATGTGAAAAAGGATAAAGAAAACAGAAAGACAGCAATGACAATATTCCTTACTTCTCTGAAATTTATGTATTTCTATATTACATTTTTTATAAATTTCCAAATTACAAAAAAGGAAAAATATTCCAACCTGCCGGCATAGCGGTTGGATTTCCACTTGTGACATCGGTGACCTGGGTTTGGGAATGGACCCAGGTCATTGGAGGTCCAGATGGGGGGGGAAGAAGGACGGAGCATCCCACGGATGGCTCTCATTCTCCAGGGGGAGGGTGGGGAAGTGTCTGGTGCACTGAGGACTCCTGGCGGAGGCCAGGAGATACTCGTGCCATCAGCGCTCGTCTCATGAGAGGCAGGGCAAATGCTGGCATCATTGCACATCCCTGCCTCCAAGAATACATGACAAAGGAATGGGTGGGTGGAGACCACTGTCTAAGTGAAGCCCTCCTTGGGGCTTTGATTATCCATCATTGCTGCATCCCCCAACCAGTCACTAGTTCCACGGCGCGGACTGGGGACTGTTGCCATGGCCCCACCCTCCTGGGGGTAAGCCAGGGGTAACTGGGAGATTAAGAAGCAATCGATGACAATGGAAGTCCCAGGGGCCATTACAAGGGCTGAAGATTGACAATGGCCCTGCCAAGGTAAAAAAAAAAGACAGTCTTGGATTTGGGAGCCTGAACCACAAAAAAGCCATTCCTCAACAGCATGAGTATGTGGAAAACAGGAATTCCTGCACTCTCCATGTACCTCCTTGCTGTAAAGAGAAGAAAGGAAAAGATTTATTATTAATTTTATGTTCAGAAGATCAGATGGTAAACAATTATTCTATAAGTACTCCTATGGAGAGGGCTGCTTGTCTAAGTCATTCACTCACTGAGGTCCTTGACCATAGGAAGAACATGCAAAGGGGAAGAGAAAAACTGATAAATAAGGGGGGAGGGCAGGTTTTATTTTGTACCAAGAATTATCAATGGAAGATTCCAAAAGTAGGTAGTAAAAATGTTTTAATAACGACTCAAAACAATTTATTATGATTATTAGTATTATTGTTAAATATGGCTAGGAGTGGAGGGGAAGGAGGGTGAAGTAACTATATCAGTTACATCTGCTGCAAACATAATCATTTCAAGTCACAAATAAGGTTTGAATTCTCAGTCTTGGTTCAAACCTTCTGGCATCAGGGCATTCAAAATATAAATCTGAAAACTTTCTCTTTGTGCCAGTCTGTTAACCCGATCCCCTCCCTTTTTACCTATTTTGACTTGCTCTAAGCCTGTAAATCCCAATTATTCTTTAAGTACTCCTACAGAGAGGTTTATTTGTCAAAGTCATTCACAAAGTGCAGTCATTGACCATAGGAAGAGTGTGCAAGGGGGGAGCACTAGCAAAGCCCCCATATGAGCCATAACCACTGCCTTCATTTCTATATACGCTCATTCATGTCCAGGTCAGAGTAATCAAAGTTGGACACCTCCAACACCCGTCAGATTTGTGGACATTCTGTTTCTGAGGACAGAACCAAAATATTATGAGCACAAGTCAGGCAGAGACAGTGGGAACAAGGCAATATAATAGGCCCCCAGTAAAAAGAACCACAGACTGGGCATTTTAATTATTCATCCATGTCTTCTATAGGGAGATTTTTTTTTAAATAAAAATGTTTAGTCAACTCTCTTCTGGAACTCTGCAATTATATTGCCTTTGCAGGCAAAATGCAATTGCAGACAGAGGCCCAGACATTCAAAAGGGTTGCGCCATGCTCAATAGGGTTGCTCCAGCGCAAGTCTGAAAATGCGCCATTCTGCGATATTCAGCGGGAGGCAGATGCGTCCCCCAAATCACACTGAGCAAGAGCGCAATGATAATGAATGTATGTGCAACTGAAGGGGGAGGAACCATGCATAAATTTTATTTATTTAGTTTTTGTTTACCGGGTAAGTATACTAGACAAGTTTTATGCCTATTTTCAGGAACGACCTGGGAGAGTACAAAAGGGTACAACAGGTACATTGATACAGTAATCGGTTCAGACGAATACATTCAGGTACAAAAACAGGAGAAAAGACAATTTTACAGTTTTTACATTTTCGTGGAGGGTGCAGTGGCGCAGTGCGAAATTCAACAACATGAGCCATGCGCAATAGGGGAGCAAGCGGAAGTTGCTAAGATGAAGGAAATGAGCCAAAATAAAAAGGAACAAGGGAGAGGCGCAAGAACGCTACAGGGAAGGCACATGAGGCTGAACTCTAGCAACTCAAACTGGGCAGGAGGGACACACAGGGCAGGCCAGGGAAAAGGGACCCTGAACAGAGAGGCACAGGGAAGGTGTGGGGAGCCACAGCCAGTGCAGAAGGGGGAAATGCCACACAGCAGTGAGGCCACCACAGGAAGGTGTTCCCAGTGCAAGGGAAGTAGCAGCCAGGACAGCGGGGGAACACAGAAACAGCTGCCGGGGGGTGAACACAATGCCAGGACATGGTCAGTGCCACCATACAGATGGAGGCAGCAATGAGGGGTGAGAAGGCGGCAGTAGGGGTGCAGCCATGGAAGGGCCCATCAGCGATATGCCCACAACAGGCAGTACAGAGCCCACACCAGCTTCAAGCTGTACAGTGATACTGAGATCGTGGGCTGGTGCCACCTGAATTGGGCAATTCTGAGGCGGCTCTGTGAGCTGTGCAGTGATGTGATGCAGGCACCCACACGACGGTGACAGCTTGCATGTGCTTGCTCACAATGGGTACCTTCCAGAGACCAACAGGGGACACCAGAGGCATAACCCAGTCGGCCACGTCATGCCACCTCACCCAATTCCTCAATGCACTGCTGCCACGTGCTGTGGAGTACATCCATTTCCCCAGCACACCGGCAGAATGCACAGCAAACATACAGGAGTTCCACAGGGTAGCACATATGCCTGGCATGCTAGGGGCAATAGACTGCACCCATCCGCACATCACCTGGCCCCAAGGGGGCCACATATATTAATCAGAAGGGCTATGCTAGCATCAACTGCCAGGTGGTGTGTGATGCCAGGGGGCAAATAATCAATGTCTGTGCCATGCACCCTGGGGAAGAACACAATGCCTTCATCTGGCACCAGTCGGCATTGTGCCACAGATTCGAGAATGGGGAAGTCCCCACTGACCACTTAGTGGGTGAGTATGCAAACCACATGGACAAACAGAGCTTGGGAGGGGCATGGTCAGAGGTGACATGGGTAGTGGCCTACATGGCCCGGGGCAGGGCGATGCTGATCACCAAACTAACCTCCACCCTCTACACACAGGTGGCAGTGGATACCCACTCCGTCCCTGGCTGCTCACACCATACCGGCGGCCCGTAACCCCATCACAGCAACACTACAATGAGGCACATGCCACCACACGCAATGTCATTGAGTGGGTGTTCGGGATGTTGAAGGCATGATTCCATTGCCTGGACACCTCCGGTGGTGCCCTACAGTATAGCCCCTCAAAGGCTTGCGGGCTATTCCTGGCCTGTTGCATCCTGCACAACATGGCCAACGAATGTGGGATAGCCATACAGGTCGAAGAGGGGGACAGCGATGGGGACGATGAGGACACTGGTGACAATGGTGATGGGCAGCCCCCCTTTGGGCGACGGGACCCCCGACTGCTCTGGCTGGCACAGCTGCACCGGGACACCATCATGGAGGAGCACTTCAGCAAACCCAGGTAAGTCATGGGGCCATGTGCAACCACCAGTGGCAAAGGCACAACCCACAAACACGCATGGACACACCAGGGGTGCATGCCATCAAGGGAAGAGGCCAGGCATGGAACCGCACACACCGCCAGGGATGGTCGAGGTCTAACATGGCACGCAGTCAGACACACACACACAACTCACCAGACATGCACAAAGGGTAGGAGGCACGCTGATCCAGACCGCCACCCCTAGCCACACACATGTCCACAGACCACCACACCCACTGCCTGTCATAGTGCATGTGTCAGACGCTGGGCACCATTGCACAGTGGCATACAGTGCAATGCAGGCATCATGATGCACACACAACTGAGGACAGCAGCTGGGAGGGTGTTCAGATGGACTGTGTGTGTGCATGCAGGGCCGGGTACCCACCCATGCATTGCCCGCTGAATGACACAATGCACACAGGACAGCATCAGACAGTAGCCGCGCTGGGAGACAGGTCAGTCATGCGCCACAGTGCCACGGCCACCACGGATGTGTGGGTGGCCCCACCGAGACCCGCTAGCAGTGACAGGCTGACCACTGGCCTCATGGGTTGGCGCCGACAGTCCCCGAGGGGTTCCACCGCATGAACACGACCGTGCTCGCACAGGGGTCTATAGCACACCAAACACGCCCGCGCCCAGGCATGCCCAGGATGCCCACAGCTGAACCCGTGTTGACAAGGATGGTGTTGCATGACACCGAATGGGGTGGACATTTTACTGCATGGTGTTCATGGCTATGGGCAACAACTGTGTGCCCATTGAGGCCATGACAGCAGTGAATGCCTGCGTCTGCCTGTCAATGGCAGCAGTCACATCCTCCAGCAACCGGGCCATCCCTGCCAGAAGCAGAGCGGTGTCTCTGCTGCGACGCCCCTGTGCCTGGCACAGAGCCGCACTCAGTGCATCCACCGCTGTCACAAGCTGCATCTGCTGATTGACTGATGCTTGCAGTATGCGGATGTGCTCATCCAAGAGGTTATCTGCCTGATCGGTATGCTATCCCTCAGGGTGTTCGCAGCCCTGATGCTCATCACCCCTTGAGGGTGGGTGCTGCACACCAGGACCAGACCTGGGCATGTCCACAGGTGGTGCACTGATGCCACCCCCTGACACTGTACCCCCATGGCCATTGGCCGACTGCTGATGCTGCCTCTCTGGCTGCCACTCCCCAGGGTTCAATGGTGCCACCGCAGTGGCTGCAACAGTCCCACTGTCCTGTACACACACCAGTGCTGCCCCACTGGTGCTGAAAGGCACAGGCTGGGACTGTGATGACATGCAGGCCTCCACTGTGGCACAACCCACAGCCATGGCCACGATGTCACCTGCTGTGTGGCCATCCTGTGGCACACACGTGTCACTGCCCATGACGTTAGCTCCAACATCATTGGTGATGGATCCGGCACCAGCCCGAGTCTCAGCATGCTGGCATCCATGGATGCTGGCATGTTGGGACATGGGCAGGACCTCCTTCACACCTGCTCCACCAACATCAGTTTGGACGTCCAGGCGGGCCCACTGTCGCCCTGACCCACGTATTCCTGTGGAGGTGGATGGGCTCTCCTCCATCTCCATGTGACTGGCCTCAGTGGAGAAGCCCACCACCGCTGACCCATGCAGATGCTCAGGAGCTGTAAGGAAAAAAAAGTAGCATTACTGCATGTGATCTACCCTGTCTGCCCCACCAACAGACAGACCACAACCTACCATGCAGTGACGAGCTACCACCCGTCTGGAATCCACCACCCGGAACACCCTCAATGGCACAACGCTACATGCTGCCAGCAACCTGCTCCTCCTGTGGGATCAGGCGTAGCACCTCTGGCTGTCTCCCACCTGTCGCAGACCATGCTGCCCTGATGGCAGCCACCTTCTCTTAATCCTCCACCTGTCTGTGCCCATCTTCTTTTTGTACTCCTGCACGGAGCGCTGGTGGCTGCCATGCAGGTTTACAGCATGCACCACCTCCTCCCATGCAGCAACATGGGCCTGTGGTGTTCCCTGGCATCCGCTGAGAAGCGGCTTCTGGTATAGGTAGGCCTCAAACAGGGCATCTGTCTCTGCCTTAGTGAAATTCGGTCTCCTCTTCCTCCCACGACTCTGTTCCTCTTCCTCCACCACACGCTCAGTCATGATTCATCCTGTGAGAATTACAGGTGTTACCTGTGACTGTGCAGTTCCATGCATGTCCCAAACACCACAATCCACACTCCCAAACAGCATGCAACTCACCGCAATAGACTGCAGTAACTGACTATGGCCAGTGCAGCACAATGTCGCACTTTTATAGCGCAACCCATGCAAATGAGGCAAGGCGCATCTTTAAGTGGATGCAAATGCAGTGACTGCACCATTGAATGGCTGATTAGCTGATTTGCATATGCCGGCTGAATATGACGCTGTTGCGCTTTGCGCAATTGTGTTGAACGTGCTGAGCCAAGGGCGCAGTTCTGTGACATGCGCAGTACACACCTAACTGCGCATGCCGGGGTTGATGATGCAGGCACCTGCTGTGCTGCTGATGTGCTGTGTGTGGGAGGCAATGCAGGGCATGGCCACCATTGTGCCAGTGGCACTACAATGCTGTTCACCTATATGGCACTGTGGCACTGGGGCTTTGTAGGTGCACTGGGGCAACAGCACAATAGGCCACCACAGGAGGTAGCACACATGCACCCAATCACGCTACATGCATTGGGTTCCAATTGCACTGTGGCTGTCCATGTGCCAGAGACCCTTGACCCTGTGCCCAACCTTTGCCCCCAGGTACCATGCGTCAGGCATGGGTGCACCACTATCGCACTGTTCGGTGACAGCGTGATAGGGAATGGCAGTGCTGTACCACGCAGCATCTGCACATGGCAGGACTGTGCTGCAGAGCGCCATTTTGATTGAACTGAGCAGCAGAGATGGTGCAGAGGTGTGCTGTGCAGTGGAGCCAGATCGAGCTGGCAAACCTTGTGGCCATAGTAGAGCCACATGTTGGGGCTTTGTTTGGGGAGGCACCCCTGAACAGGGCCAGGAGTGAGGTATGGCAGGAGGTGGCTGACACCTGGAGGAGGCCACCGGTATGGGGTGGACAGCAGAGCAGTGCATCCACTGTTATGGGGATCTGAGGCACAGGGACCCGGACCTGCTTTCCCGCCTGTGGGCACGTGCTCAGAGGGGCACGGTGTCATGGCCAGGTAGGTGCAACATCCATACACTTTTATCATCCATACGGGTATCACAGTTGCATGTGTCCTGCACATGGGGGGGCCCATCCGGTGTTGGCCGTGGTGGTGGTATCGGGTGTGTGGGGGTGGGTCTGGCTATGTGGGATTGCACACACATGGCGGAAGGGGGACATTGCTACCGGATTGTACTGATGTTCCTCTCTCCATGTTTGCACCTTAGGGCCAGAAGAACGGAGGCGCAACCGTGAGGGGAGGTGACGCATGTTGGAGGAGAGGGACAGGAGGGATGAAGGTGGTCCGCGGTGTATGGACCAGCCTACTGATGGTGACTGCTTTACATCCATGATTACTATTGAATGCTGTATAACTGGGCGGGCAATTGGGCATGGCCACCATCCAGTAATACCACTGCCATGCATGCAACTTGTTACAGTCAGTACTGTCCAGTGGCATTGCATGTCTGGGAGTGTGTCAATGGTGGTCCATGCTTGCACCAGGCACATGGCTGTGGCACTGCCTTCACACCGCATAGCCAAGTCACTGTACGGCCATGGTGGTGCTGTGCAGAACATGGGCGGTGGGTGTGTGCAGTGGTCCACATGGCTGTGGCTGCCTGGGTGGGCAGGTCTTGTGGAAACGGTCACTCTGGGTGGTTGCACACCATCACAGGGGCGTGTCACTTGGCTGTATGCCATGCACAATGGGTGGGCTGCAGGGGGATGGACAGTCACACCTATTGACCTGCTCCCTCGTCCTAGGTGGCCGGACTCTCCGGCAGATACAGCAGGACATCCAGGAGCTGCTGTGGGTCAGGAGGGAGACTTTGGAGCTCCTGAGGCACATCCACCGCCATGGGGCGAGGAGGAGGAGGCGGAGATCACATCAGCGCCAGGAGGAAGAGGACCGGGGTGACCAGTGACATCCCCATGCCCCAAATACCACCTTCCCCCCTTTGACCTACCCTCACACCCCTTCTTCCCTCTCCCATATGTTCACCCCTGCCCCTTACCTGCCCCCACCTGTTATGTGGCCCTTCCCCCACTATTGTATATAGTTTTGTATATAGGTTTACTGTACATAGTTTTAATATATACATTTTGTTATAACAACTGTGGTGGTCTCTGATTTGCAGCGGACTACAGGTGCTCAGCTGCAGTGGTGTGCATGGCGTCAGGGGTGGTGCACGCATTGGTGTGTGTGTGTGTGTGCAGATGTGACCCACCTATGGTGTGGACAGGGGGATCAGTCACTGTCTGTGGTTTGCGTGTTGTACTCTGTGCACTGCATGCCTGTGTGGAGTGGTCCATGGGGACTGCACTGTGTGCATGGCACCCCTGTCAGACCTTCCATGGCCAGTGCAGCTGACACCCTTGCATGTCTGTGATATGCACTGTCTGCTGGCATGTCAGTGGTGACTGTCCATGCTGGATAACAACTGTACCCGGCACAATGCCAGGTTGACTGCCATCACCAGTATGGTGCACGTCTGCCTCCGGTGGCACTGTGGCCTCCGCTGTTGTTGTCCACCATCTATGCTGTTGCTTGTGTCTGTTGCAGGGGATGTGCTCCAGTGTCTGTCACTTGTACTCCGGCAGCATGCTGGTGGCATACAGCTTCATGGTGCCTGCGCAGGGTGGCTGGCACACCTGTGCAATGTAGGGGTGCTGGCCGTGTGTACACGTCAGCTGTGGCCACACGCCAGTGGCTTGGTGGACACCGCTACTGTGTCCCTGTGTTGGTGTGCCCTTGGGTATGGGTGGGTATTTGCCCATGCACTGTGTTGCATCCTGTGTGGTGCATGCCTCCATGCTACACTGTGCGTGTCTGTGCTGGCTGTTGTGGCCAGTGCTGGGATGGGATGTGTCCTTGGGAGGGTGTGCAGGGTGCTGTATCACTGGAGGTGGGGTCCAGGGCATGCCTGTCACATGTGGGGCACCTCATGTGCTGACGCATGGTCTGTCTCTCAGCTGTACCTTGGGGGGACATGCAGGGCAGCACTGTGTATGCATCTATTGCATCACTGTCTGCTGCCACCCGCTGCAGGGTGCCCATGGTGGGGCTGCCTTGCATGGCTCCATGGTGCACAGGGTTGCATTGTCACAGTGGGGGTGGTGGCATGCATGGGGTGTCCTGTACTGTTGGGTGCTACTCCTGGGCAGGGTGTATGGGGATCATGGTGCAGGGTGTGCTCTGCATTGGTGGGATGGTGTGCTCTGGGGTGGTCAGCCCTCCTTGTGTGCCAGTCATAGCTTGCAAGGGGGTGTGTTGGGGCACCATGGCCCGGCTGTGGGTTGGTTGCTGGTATCCATGGGCTGGTGGTTATTCCAGCTCTCCCCCAGTTGTGCAGTGCATGGCATGTGGGGAACGATGTCTGTTCTGTTGTGTGTTCCTCTGCCCATCTGTGGCATGGGTGGTGGGCCCCTGCATCCCTGGTTGTGCTGTTGCATTGCTGCCCTGCTGCTGGGGGTGTCCCTGGTTGCGCTATGGCACATCTGGACTGCTCAGCTGAACATTCCTTGTTGCACTATGGCGCATCAGATATGCTCAGCTTCACCTTCCTATGAACTGCACTATGGCACAGGTGGTGCGATATTCAGTCATTGGCCATAGGTGCATCTTGGCCTGCGCAGTTTTTGAATATCGCAGTGGACTTGCGCTTGCTCCTGCTGTTGCGCACTTTTTGGGCACAGTTTGAATATCTGGGCCACTGTATTTATTGGGAAAGGGGTCGGTTAACCAAGGAGGAGGGGGAACAAAGAAGAGGTACTAGATCTCTAAATAAACTAATCAATATTATTAAATGTTACTCCATATTTTATTTTATTCATTTCTGTGCTTCTTATTCAAGCCTCTATAAGCACTGGCAGTAAATACAAACCTTGCAGTGTAAAGATGAAAGAAAATTAGACATCCCAGCCAAGCATAACAGAACTGACATACTCAGAAGTGTAATATTTTTAACTAAACTGCTGAAATTGCAGTCTCCGGAGAGAGTCCATTCTTTGTTAAGCAGCACATAAAGTAATTGCTATATAAATGCTAGGAAGCATCCTGTTATAAAGTGGAAGAAGGGATTCATAATAAACCTATAGTTCAGAATTCCATATGACAATGTTAGGACCGATTGAAAGCCCCAGACAACAGGCATACATGGCAGACTGGTAGAAAGTGTCATAGTATGAGGGAAAATTTGTTGCCGTCTCCTGTCTCACTGGAGGTGAACTTGGGCATGTCGAGGGTAATAAGATTTCTTGAAACTACATAGCCACAAGATTGGGAGGTGCACTATTAGCTCAGTCCCAGGACCCCACATGATGAGACACATCATCAAGGTGGTCCAGTTTAGCAAACTCATCTGTTGTGGTAGTGGTGTGGACAAATTAGGCTGGTTAAAAATACAGTATGTAGGAAAGGGAAGAGTCAGGGAAGTAGCACAGCACAGATGCACATGATATGGTGAGGTCTGACCAGAGGTCCCAAAAACTGATGCTGAATTTGATTAGAATGATTTTTGAAAATATGCGATCAGATCTGTAATATGGACTCAGTAAATGTAGAATGCCATTTGCATTAGAATGTGTGCGTGGGTGTGTGTGTGTATGTGCTGGTGGTGTTTGAGGAGTGTCCCATTGGCAATCATTGTGTGGGCTGTGGGTCAGACCCTAAGCCCTGTGAGTTGATTCACACTTCAGTCTCCCACCCTCACCCTCTACTAGAGATGTTACAAAATTAAATTTAACCTGTGAAATTGCTGTGAAATCAGCAATTTCGCCACTCAAAACATTTCATGAAATTATGCCATTCTGCAAAATTTTTTGTCAGGTGCAAAGTTGTGAAATTCCACCCACAGAACTTGGAATTTCATTACAAAATGCTCAGTCTCACCCTAAACAGCCAAATTTTCCCCACTCGGTGAAATTTTGCATTTTGAGGGTGAAATTTCACGTTCCATGGGTGAAATTTTCCATTTTGCACTCACAAAATATTTTGCCAAATGCACAAATTTCATGAAATATTTTTCGTAATGAAAGTTCGTAATTTCGCATATCTCAATCCACCACTAAGTTGAAAATAGGGC
Organism: Neoceratodus forsteri; assembly: GCA_016271365.2. Classification (NCBI taxonomy): domain Eukaryota; kingdom Metazoa; phylum Chordata; order Ceratodontiformes; family Ceratodontidae; genus Neoceratodus; species Neoceratodus forsteri. Next base: position 1,072,656,723 of record CM028131.1, read on the forward strand.
AGACTAGATGGACCAGGTGGTCCTTTTCTGCCAACAACTACTATGTAACCACCCCATCTCTGAAGTTGAACCATTCAATATATTGATGGTTTGGAAAAAAATAAGGGTCAGCACCCTCTCTGCTTTTCATTCATCCCAAGGTTATAATTTGCTTCCTTTCACATGTTAGATTAACACTCTCCTGTACATTCCCTCCTCTTATGACCTCTCCATAACTCTGTAGCTATAACAGTTGATTACTCACCATACCCCCATTCAAGCATCTATGCTGTAGAATCTGCATTTCCATATATTTATCCACAGATGCTGGATCCATATCATAACAGTCAACATTCTCACCTAATATTCTGCTACTTGCTCACACTTTTCACATCAGTTCATGCTCTTGATCTCTTCAACTCTCTGTCTCCTACCATTAGTCTTTTTCTAACCAACAGTAATTTTAATACATGATGTAGCAGCATATCACTTGCAGTAGGAAAAAAACACTAATGATGCAGTAGAATATACACTACCTTAGTTTAAAAAATGATCTAAATCCTCATCTTCATGCCTTTTCTATAATATATATCATAGTGGCACAGTAGCACCACTATAGTTAGGGTTCAGCAAGGCTTTCTATTTTAAACCCCAAATTTTGCACTTTAATAACTTTGCAACCATTCAACAGATTTGCATGATGTTTTGCATGCATGGTCTTGTGGTGCATATCTCTTGACGTGCCAACTTTTGTTTTGGTTGGATATGTGGATTTTGAGATGTGGTTAGTAAAATTACATAAAAAAATAAAAATTTTTCTGCAGTGTCTTTCTCATTGACAAATTTGAATTTTGGTCTGAAATTTTTAGGGTAGAAAGGGCTTGGCCTACAGATGTGCCTGTTTCTTCTTAGGTGAAAACATAGTCATCTGTTCAAAAGTTATTAAATATTACAATTTCCATTTCAGTCAGTGGGCAGTACTGTCTTTTGGATAGCTTCCTGGAATGAGAAAAGAACGTGGTCCTCATGAAAAAGGGTCCTTTTTCCATTTTGGGAGCCAGTCCTTTTTTGTGAGGAAAAATTCCTTTTTCATTTGCCTTCATCTTGTTTTCCATTTTTTTAAACAAAATCAAATCTGAAAAGCCACAAAAATGACATTCTGCCAAGACACCAACACAGGTATATTGCTCATTGGGACTCCGTTAGGTGGATTTTGCACTTATCTGGTGGAAAAATTACCCTGGAATGTGATTTTATTTTACATTTTAAATCCTTTTACATGATTCACTAAAGTTTTTTTCATGCGTCTTCTTTTCATTCAAACAAAAAAGAATCTGTTGATACGAAAAATGATTTTTGGCTTAGTTTTTTTAATTCTTTTTTCAAGACAAGGGATCCTTTTTCGTTTGATATTTTCATTCAAATGAAAAGGGATCACTTGTTATGGAAAAGGATTTTGTACTTAGTGTTTTTGTTGATTCTTTTTTTGTGACAAGGGATCCTTTTTTGTTTCATATTTTTGTTCAAATAAAAATTTACCTTTCTCACTGAAATAGATTTCTGACTTAGTTTTTTCCCCAGTTCTTTTTTCATTTGAAGGTATCCATTTTTGTGTGTGTTTTTTTTCATTTCATACAGACAAGGATTCCTTCAAATGACAAAAGTGTTCCCCAAGCCTTCCCCATAATTCTGTGAATTTTTCCTGGTGTCAAGTTGCACCCTCCCCTACCCTCCCATCACAGTGACACTAATTTGTAAAGTTTTCAGCTGTGTCCAGTGACACCTTCCATCCTCCAATTGACCCCCATATTTTTTTAATATTTTATATTTTTCCCTGATGTCTAATGGAACTCCCACCCTCCGATCATTGCCCCCATAACCATTTATTATCTGCTCTTGTGCAGTGGTACCCCCACCCTCCGATCACTACCCCAATAATTATTTATTATTTCCCTGGTGTCTAGTGGCAGCCCCCATCCTTCTATCACCACCTCTATGATACTTGTATTTTGTCTGGTGTCCAGTGGCACCCCCCCACCCTCCAATCTGTGATCCTCTGTTGCTGTACCTGTAATAATGAAAATTTTTCTTCAATGCCTTTTAAAAAAACTATAAAAAAAGGCTTGCACCAATCTGATCCCGTACCCCAACCTCCAACTGATCACCCACCACCTCACACCCCCCCACACACCCTTCGCACACACTCACTCACCTGAAGCGGTCCCAGTATGAAGATCCACTCTCCCATTGAAGGCATGTCTTGTTCTGGAAACACTGACTGCTATGTGAGAAGCTAAGGTGAGTGCAGTTCAATGTATTTCAAAAGGGATTTCAAGTTTGATGCATAACATTGTCATTTTTGCATATTTTGTCCCCAAATTCTCAACATGGATTTTCTGATTCCCCACCTCGTGAACAATGTCAGTGGAATTATGGAAGTCAGCCCAAAAGGTAATTTATAGGTTGCTTGGTGAAATCACCTTTTGGTCATTATTTGAACATTTTTATCACACTTGTTCATGAGGTGGGGTCATAGTAAGGGTATGTTGAACGTTTGGTCTAAAAATATGCAAAAATGGCAAAGTTATGCACATACATTGAAATTTTACTATGCTTGCTCATAATTTTGTCAATTTTAAATATTGTTGCCCCAAATTTTCAACACAGCCATTCTTTCACAGCACTTCATAAATATGACAGCTGTCATTCTTCATATCCTGCCAAAGCTGTCATTTTACACCTGTGGTGTGGAGTGACACTGCGGTTGCTCGGGGTCACATTTTGTTGGGGATTTTGGAATGTTCAGTACTGCATACATAAGGTGGAATAAGCAGGCTATGCTGACAACTTGGTTGTTGTTTTCTTACAAATTGAAGTGCAGGACCCTCCCGGCCCTGCACTTCCACAGCAACATACATATATGCATTTATGGAAGGATAGGAGTGCAGGGCCCAGAGAGTCCTGCACTCCCACAGGCAAATAAGGATACCATTACACTATATAAAAAATTATGGATTGATGGACCCTGCCCTTCCATGGGAAAATAACGAAACAGTATGATTATACTATCTGAAAAAAGTAGGAAATTCATTGCAAAAAAATGTTGTTAATGCTCTTGTTAGGGTTAAAGTGAAAAAACATAGGGAAATGTGACTTTAGGTTTCCAACCCTAACACCCCACCCCCACCATACAGGCAGCAAGCCAGGTGTGAGGGTGTGCCCTGGGATTCTTAAGCCTAACACTCACCCCATTGTCATACTCTGCATGCATCTCAACTTCTTTACTGATTGAATGGGGTGAGCATTAGGCTTGAGAACCCCAAAGCACACCCCATGCCTAGTTTGCTGCCTGCAGGTTGGGGGTGAAGTGTTAGGGTTGGAAACCCTAATGCCACCCATTTCAATTCAATTCAATTCAAAGTTTATCTTACCAGGATAAAACCATTGACACAACTCATTTGTGAGGAGGTCCTTATTTATTTCCTTACAAGCAAGGCTCAGCTATGCACCTGGAAATATTAAAAAAAGACCAGTCTCTGATCCAGCTTATTGATGTTTATCTCTAATAGGGGTGGGGAGTGGATGGAAAAGGGGGAGGAGCATGCAGAAACACTGAATGAATGCTTTTGCTCAGTGTTCACGGAAGAAAGGGCAGACCGCTACCAGTATGGGCTGGGAGGGTGGGGACATGGGGAGAGGAGGTGACAGATGGAAGAATTGAGGCAAGTAGGGTCCTAGAGGGACTGAGGGCACTGAAGGTAGACAAGGCACCAGGGTCAGATGGTATCCTCCCCAGGATGCTGAGGGATATGGCGGAGGTGTTGGCGGAGCTGCTGGTGGATCTGTACAGCACCTCACTGGAGTTGGGATGTGTGCCACTGGACTGGAGGATGGCACATGTAGTACCATTACACAAGAGTGGGCCAAGGGATGAACTGGGTAATTATCGTCCGGTAAATCTCACCTCCATAGTGTGCATACTCATAGAAACAATACTAAAGGAAAGACTGGTCTAGTATCTGGAGCACAACGACCTCCAGGATGTGAGGTTGCATGGGTTTGTTTCAGGGAAGTCTTGTCAAACCAACCACATACAATATTATGACTGGGTGACAGGTGAGCTGGATAAGGATCATGCGGTGTATGTTCTTTACTTGGACTTCAGCAAGGCCTTCAATTTGGTGCCTCATGGGCAGCTTGGGGAGAAGCTATCTTGTATAGAGGTAGGGGCAAAAATGATGAACTGGATTACAAGCTGGCTGAGTGGCAGCTTGCAATGGGTGGTGGTGAGAGGGGAGCTCTCAACTCCAAGGCCAGTGATGAGTGGGTGCCACAGGGCTCTGTGTTGGGGCTAGTATTGTTTGGGCTCTTCATATCAGACATTGCACATGGGGTGGTGAGCAAGGTAAGTCTGTTCACTGACAACACCAAAATCGGAGCAGTGGTGGATGGAGAGGAGGGATGGAAGCAGCTGCAGGGGGACCTACACAAGCTAGAGGAGTGGTCAGAGAGGTGGCAGCTTGGGTTCAATGCAAAGAAGTGTGAGGTTATGCAATTTGAGGAGAAGTATCCAAGGAGAGGATACTGGCTGGGAGGGGGGTTAAGCTGTGGATCACTGAGGGGAGGAGGAGAAGGACCTAGGGGTAATGATAACAGGGACCATGAACAACACTGCCCAGTGCAGAAGAGTGGCTGCAAGAGTGAACAAAATGCTGGAATGCATAGTGAGGGGGATTTCTTTCAGGCGAAGAGAGGTGATCTTGCCCCTGTACAGGTCACTGGTAAGGCCGCACTTAGAGTATTATGTGCAGTTTTGGAGGCCATACCTAAAGCATGATATCAGGCTACTGGAGGGGGTGCAGAGGAGGGCAACAAAGATAATATGTAGAATGGAGGGGAGAGACTATGACAGCAGGCTGGGAGATCTGAATATGTACACCCTGGAAGATAGACGGGACAGGGGAGACACGATAGAGACATTCAAGTATCTGAGTGGAATCAATAAGGATGGGGCAGATGGGGTCTTTAAGTTAAGGATGGGGAGGGTCACAAGGGGGCATGGGCTAAGAATGGGGGAGAAGGTTTAGGAAGGAAATGAGGAGACACTATTTCACAGAAAGGGTGGTAGCAAAATGGAATGCCCTACCAGAATGGGTGGTATCATGTAAATCTGTGAACAGCTTCAAAAGGGTATGGGACAGGGAACAGGGGAGAGTGAGGGTGGGGAAGGTGGGGGTGTCAGTGGGATGACAAATGGGAGGGGTGGGGCAGCTGCAAACTAGGGGTGTTGGCTGCACACTCAAGCAGACTCAGCTAGACCAGGTGGTCTGTTTCTGCTGGCACATTTGTATGTTCATATGTTTGTAATTTAAGTACATAAGAGACCTGAGAGCAGTCACTGTCACAATAAATAAAATAAAGAGCAATAATCCTCCTGCCACGCCAAAGACCTGAATTTGGAAATGAGCTCATGTCACTGGGGTTGGCCAAGGAAGGAGAAGACTGAGCAACTGGAGGACAGCTCTCCTTTCTTGATGTGGGGAGTTATGCCATCTCAGCCCTTGGCTGCCCTCTGCTGGAGGCCTCAGAGGCAATACCAGTGACTGAACATCATGAAATGAGGGTCCATGATTCCATGTCATGCGCAATCCTCCATGCACACATGCTTACATGCTGCCACGGTGTGGAGCTCTGGGATAACATGGAAAAGAAGAGGATTCAGGCTCTATGAAGTCCCACCCACTCAAACTGACCTGTGCCACTACGTGGGCCACCAATCCACACTAGATAATAAGATACAGGTGGGGGATGATGGCCCACCCCTTCCAGGACCTGCCATGGGGGTCAAGTCATGTGGGGCAATGAATTAGTTGAATAGTGGGGCAGGCAGTGGGCAGTTGAGGGTGGGTGGAGGGGACCGAGTAGCCTTATCCAATTCCCTACAAAGCAATATGAAAAAATAAGAAAAGAATAATTATCCTCTCTTTTTTCAGTCCTCTGATCTCAGCCTAAAAGGATCCAAAGAGAGATTAGGGAGATTTAATTATGTTTTGGAGTCACTCTCAGTTTCTTCAGCTCATATACTATAATGCCTGAAGAGCAATTGGATTGGTGGGGATGGCAGCTCAGCACGTGCAATATCATGTTCCTGTCAGTACTTTTGTATAACAAATCATTTACTATAGTGCTGTCTTCTTGCTTTTTTATACATAGATTCAAGAAGTTGATCTGATTCAGATCTGCCTGCACTGAGAATTTAAGATTTTGATCCGCAGAGTGCAAATAGTCCAAAAACTGATTAAGCACTCCTATTGAACCCTGCCACACCATCAGGACATCATCGATATGATGTCTCCAGAGGTCAATCCTATGAAAAAAGGAGGGTTGTTAGCTTGGTTGTAAATGACCTTTTTTCCCACTGTCCCAAATAAAGGTTAGCATAATTAGGGACAAATGTGACCACCATGGTTGTACCCTTTATTTGGTGATAGTATTTCCCCAGAAAACAGAAGATGTTACATTTTAATACAAACTCAGGCAGTTTTATGAGTGATACTTTTTGTTCTTCTCCCAGACTGGTGGCATTGTCTAACCATCTATGCAGTGCCTGCAGTCCACCCTCATGTTAGTGTATAAGGATGCAATGTCCATGGAAACCAGAAGTCAGTCCTGTTCCATCTGAAAGTCCTCCAGCAGACCCCAAACCTCGGTGGTATCCCATAGAAAAGATGGAAAATTCCTTATAATATCTCGAATATGTGAATCCACATATTGAGAAAAAGGTTCCATAAGAGAACTGATACCTGCCACAATATGTCTGCCGGGAGGGCTTTCCAGATTTTTATGGACCTTGGACAAGACATATATGGTGGCACGCACTGGGTGGGCTACTTGCAGAAATTCGAGGGTACTATGGGAAATAATGCCATCATTGTAAGCAGTGGCACCACAGAGACAATTCCCTTTTTGAATTCCAAGGCAGGATCTCAGTCCAATGGTGGGTAAAGGGTAGCACTGTGCAGTTGTTTCTGTACTTCAGCTATATCATCTGAAGAGCTGAGCAAAACAATTGCTCCTCCTTTATCACTCGTTTTCAGTTATAGCCGTACTTCTTTCAAGTTCATCCAATATGGTACGTTCATCATTACTGATGTTACAGTATGCACCTCAAATAGTGCATTAATGTCATTGAGGCATGCGCTCTCAAAAATCTGTACCGCTGTGCTTGGGGGAGGGTTGAAAGTAGATTGGAGTTTAAAATGTGCAGCTCAGTTTCTTCATTTCTATACTGTGTGGTGCTGTTACTGTCAGGTTCCTGGGTGGTACCAGTTGGTAAACACATTTTTTGCTTATTAAAAAATGCTTTAATACTAAGCTGCTGTGTAAGTTTCTTAATGTCCAAGAAGGTATCAAATTTGCTGGTCTGACAAGTAGGTATGAAGCTAAGACCTTTATTCAAGATCGCAGTTTGGTTAGCAGAGAGTATGACATCAGATAGGTTCATTATATTTATTTCCCTTTGGCTTTTGATTTCAGTCCCCCATTCTGGATATGTGACCTTGGTGTTGTTGTTGTTGCTTGTTTTTTTGTGATTGCAGCAAGTACCTCAATGTCGTCTCCTGCCCCCCTTCTTGTTCTGGTCCATATTCAAATCTTACTAGTCTCTCCAATCTCTGTGGAGGCAAAATAAGCATATTCAGTAGCCTTCTGTTAAATGGAAAGGCCACACAATTGTAACAAAAAGTCTGCCACCAGGGTCTCCCAATTAAGCTGCTGCTACTGTGTATGTAAAAGAAAAAAAGTAAGGGAATGTAATACTGAACGCATATTAACATCTGTTTTTTTAACACAGTGAGGCCCCAAAGTGCATATTCAAATAGAGGCAGTTACCACATAAGGGGAAGGTTTTCTGTGTTTGTGTATTTCAGCTCAGCATATAGATTCTAAGATGCCTGGAAAAGGGAAAGCAGTGGTGAAAACATGGACAGCAGAGTTTGAAGAACAGCTGGTGGTTCTACTTTGGGCAACAGGCAAGGTATGGTATGATGCCGCCTTTTTGAACCTAGAGGGAGAGGGGCCATTAGCAGTTACATGTCTGACTCAGCTAACTTCCCTGGGCAGCCAGCAGGGTAGTGATCAGTGCCCCAACAGCTGCTTGCCCAAACACTGGGCAAGAAGAGTGCCCCAGCACCCCCACAACCAGCAGCCACTAAGCCAGTGACTAAGAAGCCGAATCTAGTGAAGAAGCAACGATGGCCGCCAACAGGGCCAGCTATCCCAGATCAAGGTAGGCCCAATTTCAAGGAATGGAGCCCTGATCAGAGGAGGGTGTTGTTGCTTAGGACTTTGAAGAGAACAATCCAATGGGGGAGCCAGTGTCAAAGAGGCCCACATGTGGAAATGGGGTTGGGAGTGCTCCTGGTTGGCCCAGCGGGCCAGTGCCTTTCAGGACAGGCTCCGGGGATCAGGAGGGAACTCAACACACTGCAGTCCTGCTGCTGGTTCCCCCTCCTTCCAGTTATGCCTTTTCAGGGCTCAGAGCCAGCTCTTAACGAGTTAGTGTACTGCCTAAAATGAATATTAGTTTTTAAAAGCAGTCAACCATTACCTTTTATATCTGAGATTTTGTTTTTTTCCCTTTCATTAATTAGAAAGTTGTTTACCTGATGTTAGTAGGTGAGCTGTGTTAACAGTACTCTGCCTGGCAGCTGACATATCTATCTCTATTCCCCCACTACTTTATCAGCATTGTGACCTCACTGACTGTGACATCACTGCTGCTTTGAAACAGCCACTCAGTAGCTGGCAGGTTAGTCACCTGTGATGTCACAGTGAGCAAAATCACAATCCTGATGATGTAATGGGTGGGATAAAGAAATATATGTCAGCTGCCAGGCTGAGAGCTGTTTAACACATCCAGCACAATGTTATCACATAGAAGACTCTCTAATGAGCAAAAGTTGAAAAACAAATATTTCGGAATTAAAAAGCAGTGCAAAATCGACCAGCTCAGCTCTTCTGGACTACGGATGGGCTGTGCAATCCAGACTGTCTTCAGAACTGGAGGGCTTTGTCACAGGAGAAATGTGAGGAGTTCACTCAATTTTTCATGGATAAGGTGGCCACCATCAGGTCTGAGATCTGCACAGCTCACTTGAATGGGTTGAATGGAGATCAGTGCGAGATTGCAAGCACCCGGTTTGCCTGGTCAGGTTTTGTCCAGCTGGCAACTGAGGATGTCATGCAGATAGTCCAGGGTTGTGACCAACTTACTGCAGTTTGGATCCTTGTACATTGTGGGGTGTGTGGAGGTAATTGGACTGGTCCTTGCTGGTATAGTCAGGTGTTCTTTAGAAACTGGGGTGTTCCTAGAAACTCTGAAAGAGGCAATTGTCCATCACCTCCTAAAAAAACATCTCTCGACCCTGACTGTCTAGCAAACTACAGGCCTGTCTTAAAACCTTCCCTTTGTGGGTAATGTTTTGAGAAGGCAGTTGTGCTGCAGCTGGACGAGCATCTGACCACCCATGATATCTACAATCCTCTCCAGTCTGGCTTCAGGAAGAGGCATATTACTGAGACCACGTTGGTTCAGGCACTTAATGATTTCCTGGTAGCGAGGGACTGGAGGAATCATTCGATCTTGATCCTTTTAGATCTCTTGGCAGCGTTTGACACATGGACCATGGGGTGTTGCTGGAATGTCTGTGGCTGTTCTGTGGGCTGGCTGGTACAGTCCTCATATGGTTCCATTCTTTTCTCAGGGGCAGGAGGCAGAGTAGAATCAGGAGTATTTACCATGTCTACTCTTTCCCTGCCTGGTTGGATGCAGCAGGGCTCTGTGCTGTCCCCCATGTTGTTCACGGTGTATATGCTGCCATTGGGAGACATTATTAGGTGGTATGGGTTAAGTTTTCACTACTATGCAGATGATATTCAATGGTACATGCCCTTTGTGCCCAAGCATAATAATGCAGTCTCAGTTTTTAATAACTGCCTCTCTGAGATTCAGGATTGGATGAGTGCTAACTAGCTTAAGCTGAATTTGGATAAGACTGAGGTGTTGGTTGTAGACCCAGGTCATTGGGTAGAGAGGGAAGCAGTTGGACAGCCTTCTGAGTTCTGGCTGCAAGGCAGCCAGCTTGTAACCTCTGACTGGTTGCAGAATCTAGGCGTTATACTTGATAGCAAGCTCACACTTAATTTTCAGGTGTCGGACATTGTCAAGACTCCTTTTTATCATTTAAGAAATATTGCCTGGATAAAACACCTGGTCCAACCAGATGATCTTTTGATGCTGGTCCACACCTTTGTAATCTCGTGCCTTGATTACTGCAATGCCCTATACCCCGACTACCGGGGGTGGACCTTCGCCGCCTCCAGTTGGTGCAGAATGCAGCTACCAGGTTGTTGACTGGTGTCTCTAGATCTAGCCATGTCACACCTGTGCTCCGTGGCCTGCACTGGCTGCCGGTGTGATGGAGGATCACCTTCAAAGTCATATTACTGATCTATAAAGCCCTACACTGACAGGGTCCATGTTACCTGCAAGATCTCCTACAGCCCTACATCCCCCTTCATCCTCTCTGCTCCATCAACGAGGGATTGCTAGAGATTTCCAGGGTCCATTTGACAACTGTAGGTGCTAGGTTGCTTGCTTTTGTAGCACCAACCCTGTGGAATTCTTTACCTCGTCAGATTAGAGAGTGCCCATCTGTGGAGGCCTTTAAATCTGCATTAAAAACGTATTTATTTGAATTTGCATTTCCTGATGTCTGATTTCTTTAAGGATATGTAGTGTATTCATAGTCCGCTGTTTTACAATTGTGTGTATGTATGTTTTTATTAAATCAATTTTGTTAATTATTACATTTTATAAGATGTACAACACTATGATCTATTGGAAAAGCATTTTAAAAATAACGGTTTGATTGATTTATTGATTGAGTGGTTCTATACAGTTCTCCTTTTAATTGTTGATGGTGGGCTCTAGTTACTCATCCTAGATTTGTCTTTTTTGCATAAAACAGCAGATTCCCAGATTATTTCATTTCTGAACACCTTATACACATAACATAGATCCCCTCTGGTTCTCCTATAGGTCAAGGAATGCAAGCCCAATTCTTCCAATCTGTCTGGGTATGTTTTATTTTTCACAGATGCATATGGCTGGCCCAAGGCTGGGCTAATGTCTGGCCAAACCAGTACATCAGCTATACCATTATTTAATCCAGATAAAATGAAAAAGTGTCATGCCAAGGGTAGTGGGTAACACCTGGAAGTTATAGCATGGTTTTCTAAGGTCAATGGGTTTGAAGACAACACATGGGTATTTTGGGTATATGAGATGTTGAAAGGGTGGCCACGCAAAATACAAAAGAAGGTTGATGGCCGGAGCCAATTAGCCATGACCTGTTGAAATATGTTTGGGGGATAATTGGGGTGGGTGTGATTATCCCCTTCAGAGATACTGCTGTTTTGAACTGCCATTTTGTTGACTTTCTGTGGGGCATTTTGATTGTCTGAGTTGATTCAACCAAACAAGTCAACCAAGCAGAGGTGATCCTGGCATATAAGGCTGTGGCCCTGATGTGTGAGGGGGTCAGTGCTATTTTGATGTTGGTTAATTGTCTTTTTTATATATATATAGCTTTTTCTCCCATGGGGGGCTGGTAGGCAAGGCTTTGGCTCTCTCTCTGAGGGCTCCAGTACATCCTAATCAGAGCATCATGTAACCTGCTAGTGTCCCCCATTTTCTGTTTTCTCCCATTTCCCTGCTGCTGGTGTGCACACATCAGCATATGCACATGGAGGCCTGCACACACACTGCAGAAGTCTCACAACACCTTACCTTCCTTGGCACCTTCAGTCCCTCACTACCCACAGGCCTCCACCGGGGGGCAGTCATTCAGCTAGAATGCCAAGCCTCCCTCCCAAGAAGAGGAGAGCAGTCTTCCAAATGCTCAATCATCTCCATCCCCAGCCAATCCCCAGTAACCTGCATTCATCACCAAACATGGGTTGCCGGCATGGCAGGAGGTGAGGCACACATGCCTCAGCCCTCAAAGCCACTGGACTAGCCCCAGTTTTTTGTCTTTTAATATGATAAGCTGGCTTTTGTTTCAGACACACTATTCCATGGAACAGTCTCCCACACTCTGTATGTAATGCTTTCTCTGGCACTGCCCTTTGAGTGCATCTTGTTAACCTCTCCAAATCAATATGCTGCTGTGTCTAATGCTGTTTTTCTATGAAATGTTCTGTCTTTGAGATGCAACATTGAAACAATCCCATCTGCCTGTTCTATGGTTGTTCATTTTGATATTAAAGATCCTATGGCACTTCTCAAAGTAAGATGAGGAATTTCTCAAGTATCCAAACCAAATTTCCCTAATTCAGTGACCCACCAAAAGCCTAACCTACCACTGCATATCCCCACCTCTCCAGTTAGAGCCCTGGGCACAAGGCTGAAAACAGGAAATTATTTCCTGTTCCTTCTTCCACAGTCAATAAAAATAAATAAATACTTCTGGGCTCGATTCTCCAAGGTTGCCAGGACTTTTACAAGCCCTGCATCAAACCCTGCCCTGAACACGTTGTCGTATGGGGCACCCGGTTCTAGTAGGTCACATGCCTTTGAGACAGTTTACCCTTTTTTCAGTGGCTTGTGCCAAATATATGGTGCAAACCCCATTAAAAGGTTGGAAAAGAGCTGTCCTGGTGGTACTGAGGGTTGAGGTTCTGAATGCCACACCTTGCTCTACGCCAGTGACCTGGGTTTGGGAATGACCTCGGGTTACTGGGGTGCCAGCACTGGAGGGGGAGGGTGGAAGCAGGATCGAGCATCGGCTCTCCTCTCCCAGGTAAGGGGTGGGGTCACTTACCCCATGTCCTGTCATCACTGAATGGAGGTTTGGTGCTGGTGCAGGCGGTCAAAGGTGTGACTGGCAGAGAGGGGTGTCCCGTACAGCATGCTCACGTATGCCTCCACAAGCACATGCTACATCATGGATGCAGGGGGAGCTGGGAGAAAAGACATAAAAATCTTAGAAACTACAATGCAAAAGCTAGTCTAACTCACTGCATGTGGCGCACGGTGGTCTCAGGGATTAAGAATCCTAATTGCTGCCCCAGGAATTCCACAAGCCCCATATGCTGTGCATTCAGCACACCCGGAGATTGCAGCATTCAAAACCATCTGAGAATTGAACCCTTTTGGTACTGTAAGATTTGTTCTAGTTGGCCATCAATGTAATAGCATTTTATACATTTACATATATTTTGTTTACAGTTTTGTGCCAGTGGTGTTGCACTACTGTGATGTTTTATTGTGTTTCAGTACATTTATTTTTGTTTGTTGTATTTAATATAGCTTCCCTTGGACCTTTCTCCATAAGTTGCATCTGGACACAGGCTATTTGCCAGTTCAATATGTCAATCCTGATGAACAAATTTATTTTAAACAAATATGGAATAAACATAAAAGAGTTATTTTAAAAATGTCTATACAGATGTAATCCCTCCTAAGTTTGGGGTTACTGCTCTAGCCAGGTTGTTGAGGTGAATCCTAACTTTCTATAATCCTGTGTGTATAAACATTTTACAACCTATCCCTGAGCACCACTGTGTGTCATATTAAGTGTGGTCATTTGACATTCATGATGGAATGGACATGTACTGTATATAAATACAAACTTTTTAAACTTGGGGATGGAATACGAAGACCTTTTTCAGCATCATACAAGCACAAACAAATGCATTATTGCAGAGCTGGGTGGCTCTTTCTACCTACTGCATGGTATTACCATCAGTGCATGCTAGTCTCTTGGCAATATCCAAGTTTTGTTTAAATTTTGTTTTATCTCCACATTCTGCATCCTTTATGTTTCTTAGGGTTAGGTTTAAAAAAATATTATTTACAGGCTCAGCTATGTCCTGTTACACACATAGCTAATAAGTATACATGTGCACCTTTGGCTTTTTATTGTGGGTCTAAAAGATGAGCACTTCCCATCACTGGCTCCAAGGGATGACACACCCCACTGGTAGACCCCAAGGAACAACACACCCATTTAGTAGTCCCCCAAGGAGTGGCACATCCAAGACAGTCACATGTCTGCACCACAGTATGAACATGCAAGGAATAACTGCAGTAGAACCACAGTGACAAATAGGTAATTTAGTCTTTTATGTTGCTTAGTTTCAAATACAATTACAATGATAATTCCAGATCTATCTCTATTCTCTCCCCCATCCACTGTGCTTCATAAAATAGTCTCTTGACTAACTTGTCACTTACCTTAAACAATACAGTTTCTAGTGTGAACAGCAGCATGACTTCAAGGAGCTTCACAGCACCAGCTCAGTGCTATTGGAATATATTAAAAATGTTCATGAAGTCATTGACAATGGTGGCCAAGTCAGAGCTATATATACTGAACTTACTAAAGCTTTCAGCCTGGTCAACCATAAGTTCCTACTTAATAAACTTCTTGGCCTGGGTTTGTCACAGAACACAGTTGGCTGGCTCCACAGATTTCTCATCAATCATTCCTAGCAAGTGAAGATCGATAAATCTTCATCCAACAGTAGAGGAATATCTAGCGGTGTCCCCCAGGGCTCCATCTTGGTCCCACTCCTTTGTCCTCTTCATAAATCAACTGCATGATGCTTCTCAGACAGCCAAAGTACTCCTTTGTGCTGATGATGCTGTTATCTATTCCAAAACTCCTGACCTTGACAGCCTTACCTCTGCTCCCCAAAGTAACTTTAGGTCACTTGAATGCTGGTTCTCTAACAACAAACTGGTCCTCAATTCCAAAAAAAAACAAAGATTATGCTCTTCTCTAGCCTCCCACAGATGAGGAAAGTTCCACCCTTTGTCATCTGAAATGGTCGAGGTTACAAACCTTGAACAGGTGGAAACCTTAAAATACCTTGGAGTTACTCTGGATGACACCTTATTTTTTGCAACCCATGTCAACAATCTGGTGGCCATAGTTAACAGAACACTGGGTGCCTTACACCACAACAGGAACAGTCTTACTTGGGATGCTATATGCCTTATTGTGGTCAGTTCCATTCTGTCACTTATAGATTATAGTCTCGGTGTTAATGCTGCTGCCTGTGACATGGTGCTAGACAGAGTAAAGCTGACCTATAATAAGGCATGCCACTTTGTATTTGGTGAAGATAACCACACTTATAATTGTACCCTTTACACACTCAGTAACTGGCTACCTTTACCCAGCAGAATAAAGCTCCAGACCTGTTTGCTAGCCAAACAGGTATTCTTGGGTCTAACACCCCCTGTTTTAACAAATTCCCTTCTGCACCATCTCTAACCAATACAGCATCAGGAACATGGCCAGGAATGCCCTTTAGCCTCCCTTCTGGTGTACTCAGCTGGAAAAGCAGTCATTTGCTGTCAGCTTGACTAACCAGTTAAATTAATGGCCTGATACACTGCTGAATCTCCCCAATTTTAATCAGTTTAGGAAATCTATGTGGTCTGCCTTTGCAACCCAATGAAATTGTAACCATTAGACAGTTTTATTCAGTTTGTCACTGTACATAACCTGTGACTTTTTACACAACTATCTATATTGATTTTACCAAGACTGTATGTAATTGTTATGCCTTATATGCTTTGAGCCCAATTTGACTGCATTTCCACTAGAACTGCTTATTGTACTTGTAATGTTTTTTTGTAACTCTGCATTTGATGTGGAGCCTTTGTAAATGAGCACTTGTGCTCAAAGATAATCTCTAAAGTTTTCAACCAATAACTAGAAAATAAATAAATATTCACATTTTTAAAGGTTGTAAGGTACATTGAAATTCCTTTAAAATTGATGAGTTACAGCCTGCCTCAACAGCCCAATAGTAGAGCATTGTGCTACTGTAAAGGCATCCTGGGTTTAGGAGTGAACCGTGGTCTCAGATGTTCAGGTGCCCAAGGGTTTCAGATGTTGCCCATAACAACAGTGCCTCACCTGGTATAGCACACTCACAGCAACCATTGTGACAGGCCAAAGAGGTTATCGAACATGTGCACCCCTGCTTCTGCCACAGTGTCACCATGAAATTAAAGAAGGCCATAATGCCAGCAGGGTGGAGAAAGGAAAAGGGGGGGGTTACCTTCAGTTGCAATGGAGATGGCCTCCAGTACTCACAGGATTCATTCCACATGGCTACAGCTGATATGGTCAGTATCGGCTCTTGAAAGTTGCCAGTGGGGCCTTATGTGCAGCAGACACTGAGTTTGGGGAGTGATGAAAAAGTCAGATGTGAAGAAGAATATTTAAACTAGTAAATGGGGACGGGGTGCAGCACCCGATATGTTGAATGGGAAGAACACAGCTCCCCCCTCAGCTGGTGGTCAAACAGGAGCTCAGCATGTTTGTAGTTCATTTGCATCACCAGGTAAGGCAAAAGATCTGGCTTCCCATACAATGCACAGGGAAAATGCCAGACCTCGCCAACAACTAGCACACCAAAATCTGGCCAATGGAAAAGCATGTACACAAATGCTAACAGTCTGGGAAACAAGATCCCAGACCCGCAGGCAATAATGACAGAGGCTAAACTGGACACAGTAGACATTAGCAAGACATGGTTTACCAGTAACCACACTTGGGAGACTTCAGTACCTGTCTATGTACTATTCAGAAGAGACTGAGGTGCAAAAGGGGGGGGTGGAGTGGCCCTTTATGCCAATGAAAATATCAAAGCTACAGAAATTTAGAATACACATAAGGAGCCAGAAGAACTGTGAGTCACCCTGAAAACAGGAAATGGGACAGCAGCAGCCATACGAACTAGGGTTGTATACAGGCCTACAGACCAGGGGGAGGACATAGACACATTACTGTTAGAAGATATACAAAACATGACAGCTAAAGGGGAGATTCTGATAATGGGACACTTCAACATGCCAGATAGAGATTGGTCAATACCAACAGGAATATAGGCCAAAACTAGACACATAGTGGATTCCCTGCAGGGGGATGGCCTCAAACAACTGGTACAACAACCCACAAGAGACAGGGCTATCCTAGATCTAGCACTGACTAACAGGGAAAGGATCACAGATCTCTGGGTAGAAGGTCACCTGGGGGCCAGTGCCCATTACGTGGTATGGTTCAGTTTGGCCACTAGAACTCAATCATCCCATTCCAAGGCAAATATATGGGACTTTAGAGGAGCTGACTTTGATAAGATGGCCAACAGAGTTAAGCTAGCCCTGGCAAAAAGAAATACAGGTGAGGGGGTATAGGCAAAGTGGGCAAGCATTAAGGATGCAATGCTTAAAGCAACATCCAATTGTGTTAGTGATAAAAGGAAGTGCAAAAGAAGAAGGAAACCACTTTGGTTCTCAAAAACAGTAGCAGAAAAGATCTGAGCCAAAAGGCTGGACTTCAGGAAATATAAGGGAACGCAGCGGGATGAAGATAGGGAGGCATACTAAATTTCCCTAAGGGAAGCAGGGAAGGCCGAAAGGCAGGCAAAGGCCCAAACCAAGGAAACACTAGCATGAATAGTAAAAGAAGGGGACAAGATTTTCTATAGATACATTAGGGAAAGGAGAAGGTCCAGAGGGGGGTATTGCTTAGATCACAGGTGAGGGAGGTGTGCACTAGTCCCTTCATAAAAGAAAGGGTCCTATAAGAGCTCACTAAGCTCAGACCAGACAAGGCAATGGGACCTGATTTCATACTTCCCAGAGTACTAAAGGAGCTAAGGGTGGAACTAGCAGAGCCATTATCAGAACTGTTTAGTGAGTATCTGAGCACAATAGAGGTCCCAGAAGACTAGAGAAGGGCTCATCTGATCCCGCTCCACAAGAGTGGTAGCAGGGAGGAGGCAGGGAACTACAGACCAGTCAGTCTTACCTCAGTAGTGGGCAAGATTATGAAGGTACTCCTTAAGGAAAAGATAGTGCAACATCTGGAATCCATAGGAGCACAGGATCCAAAACAACATGGGTTTACAAAAGGAAAGTCCTGTCAAACTAATCTCATAGATTTCTTTGACTGGGTAACCAGAGTGGTGGTCCAAGGGGGAGCAGTTGATGTCGCCTACCTTGACTTCAGCAAAGCTTTCAATACTGTTCCACATAGAAGATTGATTAATAAGCTGGGTTGGCTTGGGGTGGGTCAGAAGTTGGTCAACTGGGTGGCAGACTGGTTGACGGGCAGAAAACAGTTAGTGGTGGTAAATGGTATAGTCAGAAGAGATGCAAGTCACAAGTAGGGTACCTCAGGGATCAGTCCTGGGGCCATTCCTCTTCAATATCTGCATCAGTGACATTGCAGATGGACTGGAGGGTAAGGTTTGTCTGTTTGCAGATGACACCAAGATCTGCAACCAAGTAGATGATCCAGATGGGGTGGGCAGAATGAGAAGAGATCTGGATAAACTGGCAAAATGGTCAGAAGAGTGGCAACTGGGGTTTAATGGAAAGAAGTGCAAGATCATGCACATTGGGAAGAGAAACCCTGAAGCCACCTATAGGCTGGGAGGGGAGTTGCTGGTAGTCACAGGGGAAGAAAGAGACTTGGGCATCATCATCACAGGTGAACTGAAATCATCCAAGCAGACTACTAAAGCAGTAGGTAAGGCTAGGGGGATGTTGGGGTTTATTAGTAGGGGTATCACAAGTCGCAAGAGGGAGGTACTGTAATAATCCCTCTATACGAGACACTGGTTAGGCTCCATCTGGAGTACTGTGTGCAGTACTGGAGGCCACACCTTCACATGGACATTAACCAGATTGAGGCAGTCCAGAGAAGGGCAAATAAAATGGTGCAGGGGCTGCATCAGAAAACATATGAGGACAGATTAACAGAGCTCAATATGTATACCCTAGAGAAAAAAGAGAGAGAGGTGATATGATCGAAACATGCAAACACCTTAAGGGCATTAACAAGGTGAAAGAGTCTAGCATGTTTCAATATAAGAAAAATAGCAGGACATGAGGACACAGCATGAGATTAGAGGGAGGCCAAATAAGGGGTAATGTGAGGAAGTTCTTTTTCACAAAAAGGGTGGTGGATGTATGGAACGGCCTACCTCAGGAAGTGGTGGATATGAATACAGTGCAGGGCTTCAAACAGGCATGGGATAGGCATAAGGGAGCAATACAGATGAGTATGAATAGATAGACCATTGACAGAGCAAAGGCCGATGGCACATTCATAAGGTAGAGAAAGAAATGGGCAGAATGGATGGGCCTTGCAGTCCTTTTCTGCAGTCAACTTCTATGTTTCTATGTTTCTATGAACTGGTAGCACCAAAAATAGTAGACTGAAAATGTTATTGGCTTTTAAATGTATCCAGTTGTCAGTGTTGGGTAAGTTACTTTTTCTATTACTTTCTATTATGTTTGAAAACTTGTTCCAGGAAGCTCTGTGCAGTCACTAGCAAGGATGAAGAAGAACTAGAAAAAGTAATACACCTTACAATTATAGTTTCTTATTTCTTTTACTACAAAAATAATAATTAATTATAACAGATTACATTTTTTGAAAGTAATAGGTTAGTTACTAGTTACCTTCAAATAAATGTAATCAGTTACAGTTATGTATTTCTTTTGTATAAAAAAAATATGTGAGTGTTACTGTAAGGTGTATTACATCTTCCAGTACTTCTCCATCTTTGCTAGTGACTGCACAGAGCTTTCTGTAACAAGTTTTCAAAAGTAATAGAAAAAGTAACTTACCCAACACTGCCAGTTGTTACTTTTTATTTCTGATCTAGTTTTCTTTTTTCAGTTGTAAACCTATAGGTTTTCTACCAGATAGCATTACGGGTTATACAAAATATAACACTCTCCCAGAAAGCTAACAAATCCAGTGATATTCTTCTTCATATCTCGTTAACACTGCAACCTCACAAATGACTACGAAAACCACACCACCCAGAAATAAAAACACAACAAGGAAAATATGTAGCTATCAAGTCACCATTTTACTATCGTACAAAATAATAAACAAAACTATGTGAAGTACAGCACAACAGAACACAAATGGAACATCACTATGAAATACATAGCCAGCTAATGGATACAACTCGAAAATGTATGAATATTTACATTTGAAAAACAAATACTTCACTCATGGAAAACATGTCATCCAAATTACACTTGCAACTTAAAATTATATGTAACTCTCAAGTCCAAAAAACTACAAAAATCCCCAGGAGACACACACTCAATCTGCAGTGTCCATCAAGGAAACATTACCAGAAACAGCCAGACTGGAACCACCAAACAGGAACACTACAATCTGCTACTTACATTGCCTGCTTAACCAACACCCTACTCTATCCACTACTCCACAATGACCAGCCGTCCTGCAGATGAGTCAATTACAAAGCCAATATCAGCACAGCGCACACAACTAAAACAAACATGCCATTTGTTTATTTTAAACATGGGGGCTTTGCCCCCACCCCTCCCCACATGGGGTGCAAAGCCCCCTGCACCCTCCTACATAAATATATATAAAATATATTTATTATTTATTTATTAAATTTTGGTAACGGTAGTTTACTGGGCCCTGAAGGTCCTTTTTTCAGGGCAACTGGGGATAATATGGAATATTACATGGATTGTATACAGCAAAGGTACATTGCATGATACACATCAAAACATAACATGGGGTAATATATAATAGCATTTCAGCAGGTTACATATCCTGGGTAGGCTATATAGGTCAGTGTAGCCATTGTGGGTATTCCCATAGGAGGGAATGGGGAGGGGGGGGGCGAGGGGGGGATGGCCCTTATGCGTAATGAGTTGTGATGAATTAGGCTTACGCTTAGGAGCCCCTTTCTTTAGCAATTGCACCTGGAGGTGACCATCATATGAGCCTTCAGCCTTGTGCAGAAGGAGATGGTAGAGGTAGCTTCCTGGACGTCTGGGGGTAAGGAGTTCCATAGGATGGGGGCAGTGATGGTGAACGACTTGCCACCTGCCTTGGTTCTAACCCTGGGCACTGCGAGGAGGGTTCAGTCCTTAGTTCGGAGGAGCCCAGGGTTACTCTTTTGGAAAATGAGCCCAGTGAGGATGGGAGGAGGGGAGAGAAGGGGCTGAGTAGTTTATAGGCATGGTAGAGTAGGGGGTACTGGAGCCGGGCATCCCAGGAGGGCCAATTTAGTTGGGATAAAGTGTCACAGTGGTGGGTCCTGGCACCGGATTGGATGGTGAAGCGAGCCACCTTGTGATAGAGAACTTGTAGTCTGTTCATCTCAAGTCTGGCTGCTCCCTGGACCACCAGGGCTGAATAGATGATGGTAGGAAGCAGGACGCTAGTAGCAATGGAGGCCCCTGGCCGCTGGTATCAGCTGGTCTTTCAACCTGTACAGGGTCCCGAGTTTAGTGTGAATATTTTTGGTTACCTGGTCAACTTGTTACTTGAGGGTGAAGCCCTGGTCTAGGGTGAGGCCAAGGTATTTTATAGATCAACTACCTCAAGCCCTTTGCCTGACATGGTCGTCAGTAGGAGGTGTTGGCTTCTGTCCCGACCGAGCGTTCTTGGTCCAAAGAGCATGGCCTTGGTCTTGTTAGGATTTATGATTATTCTGTTGGTGACAAGCCATTGCTCTAGGGATCTCAGGTTATCCTGTAACCCAGAGCTGAGATCTCCCAGATTAGAGGAGGGGCGGTAGATGACTGCATCATCCGCGTACTGTACCACTGAGCTACCCCCACAGTGTTTACTGAGATCAATGGTGAAGAGAGAGAAGGGGGCCAAGGATAGACCCTTGGGGCACCCCCTCAGTTAATGGGAGAGGCTCCGACAGGGAGTCTTTCCATTTAACCCTCTGTGACCTCCCGGTGAGGTAGCTGTTGAACCATGACAGGGAGTGGCTGTCTAGCCCAACATGGCTCAGTTTGGAAAGCAGTAAGTTGTGGTTGATGAGGTTGAATGCCTTGGATAGATCTATAAAGACTGCCCCAGTGGGGGCCTCCTTGTCCAGTTCTCTGAGAACATCTGTGGAAAACTTGATAAGCGTGGTTTCAGTCCCATGATTGGTTCTGAATCCTTGCTGGAACGGAGCTAGTAATTGATGGAGCACTAGGTAGTCATGGAGTTGTCCATATATCAATCTCTCTTGAATCTTACCAAGGCTACAGAGAAGGGAGATTGGCCTGTAGTTGTTGGTAGACTCCCTCAAAACTCCCTTGTGGACAGGGACTACACGAGCCATTTTCCATGGTTCAGGGATGGCACCTTCGGTAAGAGATTGATTGAGGAGCCAGGTTAGGGGTCTGGCGAGTGCTAGGGCCCCTTCCTTTAGTATTCAGGGGGATGCCATCTGGTTCCACAGTTCCTGATATTTTGAAGGCCTTAAATAAAGGGAGGACTTAGTTAGGTTTTACTAGCTTGATGTGGAAGGTTGGGCGGTCCAGTCTGTGGGGAAGGGGGTCGATCGAGACTGGGAGGTGGGGTGGCAGTCCCGCTTTGATCTGGTCCAGGTTTGTGAACTGGTGGTTGAGAGCCATAGCGATGCTAGTGTCATCGTTTGTTAGTTGACCATTAACCTCAATGGGGCAGTGAATGGTCTTGCCGCTCCCCTTTATTAGCCTATTTATATGTGCTCAAAAGAGTCTAGGGTTGCCTAGGTTCTTTTTCTGTAGATGTGTGACATACTCTCATTTGGCCACTTTAATGGCCGATTTACACCTATTTCTAAGCGACTTATAGAAGATTAGGTCAACCGATAGGGAGGAGAGCTTGTATTTATATATATATATATATATATATATATATATATATATACATTATATAGTGAATACATTGTCTATAGTGAATGATAAAGAAATAGCTTTCTTTTCTCATCACCTTTTCAGCTGGAATCGGGTAACGATTATCGTCGGCCCCAACTGTCACCCCACACATGTGGAAAGAAGCTGATGAATAGGAGAATGGGGTGACAGTTAGGACCTATGACCCCAATGTGCATCCCGATTCCAGTTGGCGGGGTGGGCAAGAGGGGTGCAAAGGGGGTTTCAACCCTAACATCGAATTTCCTCACTTTTGTTGCTGTGGAACAACCCTAACTGATGCATTAAATGGATTTTTTTGCCTCTAATTTTAATTCTTTTTGAGAATGATAATGAGAAATAGTGAATGTAATGTGGCGTCGCGGGCCCCGCGCTTCTGCCATGTAATGCAGCGGCGGGACCACGCTCCTGCCACGTGATGTCTTGTCATATGGTAACATTGTGCCCGCATGCCCGCAAATGCAAATCATAATGTGCATGGTGATGCAAAGCAAAACAGAAAGAGAAACAGTACTGTAAACAGAAATGTTAAAAATAACGCAAACGCAACCGCAAATGAAAATGCAAAGGGTAACACACATGGTGGCGTAAACGTGAAAGGTAAGTGAAACGGGTACGGAACCACAAGCAGAAATGGTAATGGTAACAGTAATGTGAGTGCAGAGGCTGGTTTTCTCCAAAAGCTGTATGGAGAAAGACAGTGAGTAGAAAGAATGTATGCAAAATAATGACTCTCGGAACACAAAAATGAGGACTTGGAATAGTAAATTGCTTATATCTCAGTAACCGTACGACATAGAAAAAAAATGTAAAAGTCATATGTATTATCACTTTCCTGGCTAGTTTTGTACCTAACTCCTGCTAGGGGCTAAGAATTTTTTTGCCAAAAAGTCCGTATCTCGCACCGTTTTCGAGATACAGGCCCTGAAAGGCGCGGTGAATGCAGTAATGTTATCCTATGGGAAAAAAACAGAAGTTCGGACTGCCATAACTTTGCCTCACTGTAATATTTTTTCACCAAACCACTGAAAAGCACATTTGTGGGATGTTGGCTGTGTTCCCTGCAAATTTCAGCCAAAAAGACCTAACTGTTATTTTGCAGCAGGGCGCCAAACGATTGCTGCAATGCGTCGTACGCCATAATGTTATCCTATGGGAAAAAGCATCAACTTTGGAGTACCGTAACTTTGCCGCCATGTAATATTTTTTTGAGCAAAACATGGAAAGGCACATCTGTGAAATGTCGGCTGCATTTTCTCCAAATTTTAGCCCAAAACTCCAAACCGTTCTTTTGCAGTGGGCTGCCAAAGAATTACTGTTATTTTGGGCATAGTGTCGCAAAGTAGTGTCGTGATTTGCGAAAGCTTTCGCAAAAATTTGTGACACTTTCGTGAGTGCGACACTACTTTGTGAAAGTACTTTTCCAAAAATCTGAAAAACATATTTCTGGGGTGTTTTACCCCAAAATAAAGACATGGCTAGCATCCTCAGGCCCCGACTAGGTGAATACAAAAAGAATTAGGTTGCTAGAGGGTCTCAATTTTAAATGCCAAGCATTTTTCTGATCACTAACTGAAAACAAAATGGCTGATTTGCAACAGTAAAAGGGCCATTTGCAACAGTAAAAAGTGCATTTGCGAAAGTGTTGAACTTTTTGTTAACTTTTCCCATTGACTTATAATGGGAACTTGTTTTCTGAATAACTTTTGAACCGTTAAATATTTTTTCACGAAATCTTCAAAAGGCACATCGGGGACCCTGGCTGCATGTTCCCTGAAGATTTCGGACAGGTCGCGCAAACCATGTGACTTGTAGGCGCGACCGTAGAATTCCTAAAAAAGTGTAAACGCACGTGCAGATCACGCTTAATAACTCCGCAGTCATATATCCGACCGGTATGAAACTTGGCAGATCCCAAGGCATATGGGTCTTGATTCTGTATCCCAAATTTCAGGTAAATCCATTGAACAGTTACAAAGTCATTAAGGTGCACAATTTTGGGTTTAACATGTAAATGGCTCCTCAACCCTAACTATGGTAGCACTACCGTGCTACCATAATATATATATATATATATATATATATATATATATATATATATATACATCCTTCAAAATGTATAATTCACCACACCACTGTGAACAGTGTGGAAACATCCTTCACATGGACATGTACCTGGACAATATAAAAACCCCAACAGGCAGAGCAAGTAAATCACCACCATCACAAATAAACTTTGAGGTTGCGACTACACAGAATCCCAAAACTGTCACAGATGGCTTCAACAAGGCCTTTACAGACCTTAGTGGGGTCCTTCCTCCAGACTGTCTCTGACCTGTGCCTATCTCCGCCATTAGTTGTACCGACATCCCTCCAACACTCACAGCACCTCCATTCTACCTGAAGGTAATCTCTACAACTGAGGCAAAAAAATACTTGGAAAAAGTTATCGGGAACACTAGATCTAGTGGGGACTCTCTTGACCTAAAGATTTTGGCTGTCACCCTGGATGTGTTATTTTCCTCTCTAACCTGGATCCTAAATCTCTCACTAACCAGTGGCATTTTCCTTCAATGCTGGAAAGCTGTGGTGGCTACACCAGCCTTTAAAAGCAGGAACAGAACCTGCCTGGCCAACTACAGGTCAATCTCAATTCTGCCCCCCTTCTTGAAGGCACTAGAGAAGATAGTATACGATCAGTTAGGTACTTACCTTGATAAGTACAACCTTCAATGCCAGGAATAGCATGGCTTTTGGAAAGCACATAGTACTTCAATGGCATTGGTTCAGTTTACCAGTCAAATCCATGAAACACTTGACCGAGGGCTGTTGGTGGTGGCCACTTTCATCGACCTCACCAAGGCCTTCGACATGGTCAACCACGACTTGCTTCTCATACAGTTCTCTAACATTGGTATGTCCTGTGTCTCTCTAGGCTGGTTCCAGACTTACCTCTCTAACAGGACCCAGAAGGTCAAGATTCTTGACATTCTATCCGACCATCGGCATGTCAACACAGGGGTGCCCCAAGGTTCCATTTTAGGCCCCCTGCTGTTCAGCCTGTTTCTAAATGAACTCCCCAAAGTCTGCCAGAATTAGATCCTTCTATATGCAGATGATGCTGTTCTCAGCACATGTCACATTACTCTGGAAGAGCTTGAAAAAGGCATGCAAGATTACTTTACTGCTGTGGAAAAATGGTTCCTTCAGTCTAAGCTCTTGCTCAACTACTCTGAGACTAAAACAATGTTGTTTGCCTCCCATCAAAACCGCCAAAAGTCACATCACCTCAATATGTACAATAACAAGTTTGATTCACTTGAAATGGTCACCACCTTTAAGTACCTTGGTGTCTGCCTTGACAGCTCTCTTTCCTACAGCCAGCACATAGACCATGTTGCTAAGGCAGCTAGTGCCAGACTAGGTCAGCTCTACTGGCATAGGGAGTGCCCCACTGAAAGTGCCATCAAGTTTGCGGTTAATAGCTCCATGCTCTCTATCATAGATTATGGACTGGTAGTCTATGGAGCCAGTACCGATACATCACTTAGGTGAATCAAGATTGTCTTAAACAAAGCCCGCAGACTAGTCCTGGGTGTGGACTATTTAGCTTATACTTATGAACTATACTCAAGCACTGGTTGGTTAAATTTGAATAGCAGAATTCAGTACCAAGTCTGTCTATTAACTAAAAAATCCACCCTAGGTCTTGCTCCTCCTGGAGTGAGGCAACTGCTAAGAAACTCCACTTCCTCCAGACTAACTAGGGGGTTGAGTAAAGCTGCCTTCATTATCCCATTCTGCCAGACCTCACTAGGGCAATGGTCCTTCAAATACAGGGCTCCCTGCTGGCTAAATTCCCTTAACTCTGACCTGATTGAGGAAACAAAACTATGCCCATTTAAGGACAAGCTCTTGCAGTACCTGGCCTCTCTTAGTAACTGTGACTGTGTCACCCGTGCCTAATCCTACTGTTATTGATAGCTTATCTGTCCTGCATAGCATCCATTTGCCCCCCCCACTTCCTCCCCTGCCTGGTGTGACCCCACTGAGTACTTACCCCCATGTCCCCTCTTTATCCCCCACCTTCCTGCTTTCTCTTCACAAATATTAATCCCCAATATTCACCTCCCCAGTTTCCCTCACCTACCCCCACTTTAAAACCCTTCTTTATCCTCCTTCCCCACATTACCCAGCCCAGCTTATCACCTACTTACATAACCCTGGGTAGATTCCTATCCAATCCCACCCTTCTGACTACTCAACCCCCTTATTCTGTCACCTTCTTTGTCTCTGCCCCCACTGTCCCCCTGCTCTCATCTATTCTGTCCTCCCCCTCCTTTGGTCACCACCACTTCTGACCCTCCATAACTCTACCTGCATACTCTAAAACTCAGCTACCACTATAAATTGCTTGTCCACCTTAGGTATGCTCTTAGTACTGTTGCAATAAAGTTGATCTCTCCTGCCTGATGTATTTTAACTGTACTTGCTTGAATCTATATCTGTATGTAACATAATGTACTTGCCTGCTGTATATACCCCTATCCATTTTGTAATGTCTATGTACTTTGTCTATTGCCTTACAACGTGGAACCTTTGTAAACAAGCTTTTAGCTCAAAGGTGTTATCTGAGATTCCAATAAATAAATAAATGTACTGTAGAAAACAAGCAGCTGAAATGACACTATGTTTCACTCTGTGTTTTTCATTCATTCAATTTCACTCGCTCTTTTGATGGAACAGTGTAACTAATGGTGACTGTGGTTTCAGTGGACAGTGGTTGCTAGGCCCATAACCAAGAAGCAAGGGCATGCCACTTCCGACCTACCACTATATCTGGTGAGCGGAGACTTAGATTGCACCTGTTATACAGCTGGGGTGTCTGGCCAAGGTGTTGGTCACTGTACGTTTGAATGTTTGGGGTTGACAGCCTCTGATTTCAGCAAAGGAACATCAGGAAAATGTGTGCAAGACCTCTGACCCCCCCCATACATGAAGGACTAAGGTGTAGGCCACTGCAGACAACTTCTGCAGCCAGAGGGCAGAGGTGTATTGTGCTGCAGACATCTTCTGCAGTTGGAGGGCCAAGCAGTGCACTCCAGTAGCTTTGAAACCACTTTACTGCTACATAGAAACATAGAAACATAGAACTGCCCATTTCCTTTTCTGCCTTATGAATGTGCTATACAGCAAGTGTAATTAATTGTAACTATGGGTTCAGTGGATATTGGTTGCTATGGCCATAACCAGGAAGCAAGGGCACACCACTTTCGACCTACCACTCTATCTGGTGAACCTCAGTGAGCAGAGGCTTAGATTGCCCCTGTTATACAGCTGGGGTGTCTGGCCAAGATGTTGGGCACCGTACATATGAGTGTTTTGGGGTGACAATCTCTGATTTCAGCAAAGGGACATCAGGAAAACCTATGAGAGACCTCTGACCCTCCATACACGAGGGACAAAGGTGTATGCCACTGCAGACAACTTCTGCAGTTGGAGGGCCCATTAGCACACTCTATTAGATTTGAAACTGCCTTTTTAAAGGTTGTTTTACTGCTTCAGCAAGTGTAATTAACAGTGATTGTGGGTTCAGTGGATAGTGGTTGCAGGGGCCATAACCAGGAAGCAAGGGAGCACCACTTCCAACCTACTATTATATCTGGTGATCCACCACAAATGGAGGCTTAGATTGCACCTGTTATACAGCTGGGGTGTCTGGCTGAGGTGTTTGGCACTGTACATTTGAGTGCTTTGGGGTGTCAACCTCCGACTTCAGCAAAGGAACATCAGGAAAACCTATGAGAGACCTCTAACCTCCATATGCAAAGGACAAAAATATATGCAGCTGCAAACAATGTCTGCAGTCAGAGGGCCCATTAACGCATTCAAGTAGCTTCGAAACAGCCTTTGTTTATCCTCATTTTTTTGACATCATTGGGGAGCTAGCAGGCATGCATCTGGTTCCTCCCTGGGGGGGTTGCATCTGACCCTGGTTGGCATCCCCATCACTGGGAGCACCAACAGGCCATCATGGAGCCTGCCAGCTCAGTTTTCTCCCACACATACCATGGCTATGAGTACACATGTGGAGGCATGCCCATGCAGCAGTTCCGCAGTGCCCTCTCTATTCATGCCACCCACCTGTCTGCACTACCCTCAGGCCTCCACTTGAGGGCAGTTGTACTACAGGGGTGACAAGATCCCTCCCTGGGAGAGGAGAGCTGTCCTGTGGCTGCTCAACCCTGCACCCTCCCCCACCAGATGGCCACCGATGACCCAGGCTCACCCCCGATCCCGGGTCACAGGTATAGCATGAGGTGTGGCACCCAGCACCTCAACCCTCAATGCCTGCATTGAAACTATCTTTTTAAAGGTGGTACACTACTGCTGCAAGTGTAATTAATGGTAACTATGGATTCAGTGGATATTGGTTGCTAGGGCTGTAACCAGGAAGCAAGTGAGCACCACTTCGGACCTACCGCTATATCTGGTGAGTCTCAGTGAGCTGAGGCTTAGATTGCACCTGTTATACAGCTGGGGTGCATGTCCGAGGTGTTGGGCATTGTATGTTTGAGTGTTTTGGAGTAAAATCCAGAGTCACCACTTAATGCATTGCGCCTAACTGGTTCACACGTAGGGGTTGCCAGGGTGCTTTTTATCCCTGCGCTACACTGTGTGGACATTGCTGTGGTCCCTGTTGTTGTCCGATATATGAGATGTTTCACACCTCCAACCACTGTACACTGTAATGCAGCATGTACAGCTGTGTACTATCAGCACTGTTGCCTGCCTGCACGACATTACACACCACTACTACAGGGGAGTCTGTGCCCTTGCAAGGGGGCCCTGTTCCTACATGACATCTGTGGGGACCAGTGCACTGTGGACTATCCTAACCCACTGGCATACTATGCAGGTGCACTACTTGGATGCCACCAGTGTTGTGTGTTATTGGATGTGCTCTGATGCCAACATCACACATAGCATGGTAGTGGGCAACAGCCACGGTGGCTGCTGTCCAATGCACCATATCCAGGCCACCAGGGCCTGCTAGGGGTCAGACATCTGCTTGCCTTCATCTCCTTCATGAGACTCCTGTGGCACCAGGGTCACATGGGGGCCCTGCCCAGAAAAGCTGTCTGTTCCCACCATGGGTGTCAGGTTTGCACTGTCACATTGGCAGTGCTAGTGAATGAGGCGGGTGGACAGGCTTAGACCATAAGGTTACACAGTGCAGTTCTCACCTGAACACTTTTTCTCACCCCTACAGATCAAGCATCAATACCAAGGACTGGGACTGAGGAAGCACAGCTCAGGATGGAGACAGGACACTCCCTAGGCTGTGATGGGGCCCCTTCTGGATCTGCAAATGGTGGCACACACAAAAATCTACATTATTGTTAGTTTTTCTGTATCCACACTGTGGGTTCTGCATGCATCCATGTTGCATTGCCGCACCATAATCGTGCCACATGCTCCCATAGTGTGCTGTGTCACCATCCATGGCTCACAGGGCAGTGCTCCCAGCATGAGGGGATAACCCATGCCAACAATGCACATGCTGCTACAGGTCACCTGTCTGCATGCCCAGTCCTGCTGCCATGTCTTGTGACAGCAGCGATGGTGATCCCACGAGGTGTTAGCAGTCATGACCATAAATGTCCAGTAGGCACCTTGACCAGTCAAGGCAAGGGACTGAGTAACCAGGCACTCCAGATGTTCCCAGTGCCCACTGCAGCCATAACCTATTTGGGGCATCATGACACCAGTTTACCCTGTGGGGTATGTTCCATCCCCCCCACATGGCCAGGGACAGGGTGTGGCACCAAGCATCCCTCATGGGCTGGCATGCAGCATGCGCACCACCCGATGTCACACACAGGCCATGGTAACAGTGCACACCTGATCTGGGGTGTGTTCCACATGCACTGCCTCATAATCCCAGTCCCCCTCATGTGTGTGTGTGTGTCTGTATACGCATGCATTCGCATGTGCTCGCATGCATGTGTGCATAGTTGTCTCCAGACTGCTGATGTATGTTTCTGTGGTGCTCCCACGGCATCATGAACAACACAGTCTTATGGTCACACACAGTAGCATGCTCACACTAAGCATGTGTTACCGGGTCTGCCGACTCTCCTGGTTGCAGTACTATTGCATGGTGTGCCACTGCACAAGTACATGGGGTCTATATTGTGGGCAACATGGTACACTCTGTTGGCACACCACTGGATTGAGGGAAAGTGGGGCTTTATGGTCATGTTAATTTTTGTCATGGGCATTGAAATACACCACCCCAGAGCACAGCATTCTTGGGATAGGTACCTCCAGTGTGTCCAATATCTGATGGCCATACAAGTATCTGACATGGGGCCATGCTCCGTGTGAGCCATGGGGTTCTGCCATCAGGCCCAGCCCCCATCTCACATGGGGAACCTAGCCATTCCAGGTGACAGACCAAGGGGCCTGCCACCCTTGTTCTAGGGCCAGGCAACCAGCAGGTGTGCCAGCCTGCATGGGCATTGCCAGTGTGGTGAGCGTGTGCCCGTGAGCCTGTGCTGCCTGTTGAACCCAGTATCCCCAGCAGAGAAGAATGCCTGCACCATGCCCTGTATGCTAAGATTGCGCAAGTGCTGGACAAACCACCACTGGCTCCTCCCATGCCACTGGCAGGTATGCTACAGGCTACACACCCCTTGGCTCATGGCCCTCTCAGGTGCTGTGGCAGCCACACATTTCAAACTGTAAAAACCCCCAATGTGTAATGGTGTATCTCAAACTGGCCAACATGAATAACATGTAGGATGTTTCATCAGATCACAGGGATATAGGCTGAAGACACTGTGTAACTGTGTTGTTCACAAGGTTTCCTGTTTATTGGGTAACACATGTACTTTCATTGTGTGGATTTCTCATTCATACGTCCATTGTAAACTATGGCACAGTACCCAGTTAATGTGCAACAGAGAACTTTTCTAGAGTGACATGAGGACCTGTTCCTCATTCTGTGGGACAGATGACAAGTATGGTTGCAGCCCAGGGGGTCGCACCGACTGTATCACGGTTTAGTCCACTAAGTTGGCAGTGCTGCAGCATGTTTTCACTGCCCTGTCACAGACCACTCCCCTACAGCGATGTGCACCATGCTCCTCCACAACTTGCTGCTGTCCGCTCCCCGCCTTGTCAGTTGCTGCTGTGTATGCCCTGTGTGCACCTGTGTCACCTCCCACAGCACATCATGGTGCCCCTAGCTGGCCTGCCCAGCTTTAGCTGGCCTGCCCAGCTCACCATAGGTGACTTGCACATTACAGACCCTCTTCACAGTCACAAGCTCTCCTTGCAGCTTGCCAGACAGCTGTTCTGCAGCTACCTTATGGCAGCCAATGAGTGGGTGCCATTGCATCTGTCTCTCCCACGTGTGTCTGCACCATCCCTCTGCTCTGGTGCAGACATGACTGACCTAGGCAGAAATGCTGCTACTTGATGATATCTGTACTTGTGTGGCCCAGCATCACATATTTGCCCTGGCCATTACATGTCTGCCAAAGCTGCAATGTTATAGGGTGAGCGAGGAGGCTTTGGCCAGGCCTGACCATGCCACCTGGCCCCAAACTCTGTGGGGTCCCAGCATGTTGCAGTGCTCAGCATATGCCACTCATTGTGGCCCTGTACACATACACAGTTGCCTATTCTGCCCTTGACTGCAGCGTGTGCCAGTCGCACATGTCCAACTATCCAGGTAGCATGCGGTGTCTCCACATAATGGAATGGCTGTGCCACCTGTGTTCCACTGCTCCATGCTTGGGGCAGTTCTTGAGAAGGGGGCATAGCTATGTTTGCTGGCAAAACATACATGATCCACCATGTCTGCATGCTTCACCTATGACATATTCCATCTCCTCATAGGTGACCGATGCACAGTGGCCAAGGTCTGCCAACCAAAGGTTTGTGAAAGGAAGGATGATCTGCTTTGGTGGATCATCTGGAAGCAGTACCTTTTGTTGAGGAGGCTCAAAGGCCTGGAAGAGACTGCAGGACAGACTCGGGACATCCTCTGGGAGACTGTGAGGAATACATGCCCCCAGCTTCCATCTGTACTCTAGACTGTCCCCCATATCCTGTTTCAACACCCCGCATCCACCTTCCCATGTCCTCCCCTGTTCTTTGGCCTGTTGTCACCTCCTGTTTCTACATTCACTTGCACACATGCGCAAGGAACATCTTGCAACAGTATGACTTTTGGAGATGTGTGACCCTCCTGCCCAATGCAGTGCTCAGTGTAGCAGGTGTGACCCTATGGGACCAATACATGCCAAACTGTGTATGACAGCAGTTCAGCTGTGTTGGTCTTCACTTCTAAGAAAAGGTCTACTGCAGTCAGTGAAGGTAGTGTAAAAGCAATTAGCATACAACGTCAGCTGAACTGCTGTCTTGCACAGCTCATCATTGAATCCTTCCCACTTCCTCCCTCTGCTAATGTCCTCCCCCTCCCTCCTTGCGGTTCTCCTCGGCCCCCACCTTGTGTGCTGAGGGGGGTGCCCAATCCCCCTTGGCTCATGTGCCCCCAGCACACTGTGTGGCCGATGGGGGTGCTCATGCCCCCCCACACTGTATGGCAGGTGGGGGTGCCCAATCTTCACCGGCTCTAGTACTCCCCCAACAAACACATGGAAGCCCACCCCAGCATACCAACAGCATCCTTTTTCTTTTTTTCAATTCCTGAGAAACAAGAAAACAGTTCCACGGTGAGTCCCTCTCCCACCCTATGTGCTCCCACCTCCCCACATCCCCCTCACCTAGGTGGCATGTTGGGAGCCCACTTCAGTGTACCAAAAGCATCCTTTTTTATTTAAAATTCCTGTAAAACAAGAAAATGGTCCCTCAGTGAGTCCTTGGACCCCCCAACCAATCTGCACCCACCCTCTGTGTACCCACCTCTGCCCTCACCCCACATTTATCTCCAGAGCCCGTCGCGATGATCTTCGGTAGACCAGGAACACAGCTGCACTCTTCAAAGCCAACTCATGAACTGAAGAAATGCCAGTAAGCTGTATAATGGCAAAAATAGGGTTTTTCCAATTTAGGTGCACATCGTGGCCATTTTTTGGACTTTTGGTACCAAATTTTCAACGTGGGGTTCTTGACACCCCTTCTCATGACTTCCATCACTGTCATGATGTTATTCAGTCCCAAAAGGTGTTTTTGCTGTCACCATGTGGAATCATGTTTTGGGACTGATTAACAAAACAACAGTATTGGTGTTCATGAGGTGGGCTGTGAAAAAGCCTATGTTGCAAATTTGGTGAAAAAATTCAAAAAAATGACTGTTTTACGAGTGTGCGTTGTGTAATTTCCACGCACACTCATAAGTTCATGAATTTGTAATATTTGCACTCCAGATTTTCAACATTGCCATTTTCACTCATCTCCTTATGACCAGTACAGCTGTCATTTTTCACATCCTGCGCGAAATGTGTTTTCGCACTTCCAGCGTACAATAGCGCGGCCTTTGTGGGAAATCATGTTCAGTACAGAGTAAAAAAATCACAGTGACACTGTTCACGAGCAGACATCCTAAAATGCCTATGTTGAAAATTCAGTGCAAAAATTCAAAAAAATGATTGCTTTATGAGTGTGCATTGAGCATTTTCCAACCGCACTCATAACTTTGTGAATTTGTCATATTTTCGCTCCAGATTTTCAACATTTGCATTTTCCCACACCTCCTTATGAACAGTACATCTGTCATTTTTCACATCCTGGCTGAAATGTGTTTTCACATTTCTAGCACAGAATAGCGCGGTCGCTCTGGGAAATCAGTGTTTGGTACACAGTAAGAAAATAATAGTGACAATGTTCATGACCAGAGGTGACAAAATGCCTATGTTGAAAATTTGGTGAAATAATTCCACTGCATGACTGTGTTACAAGCGCGGGTTGCACAGTTTCTACACAGGCTTGTACCCTTGAGCACTCCCAGGGTGTTAGGGTTCCTAAGACAGACACTTAAGAAGTGAAAAGTTGATTCGATGCAAGAGAAGTTGCAGAGAGGTACTCTGTTGGGATATGGATGCTTAAGGGACATGGATACAACTGGGGAGGCGGGCCTGCATAAATGCCAAACACCAATGCAAATACCTGCAAGCAAACGGTTGGCATTGACAAATGCTTGTTTTTTTGTATTGTTCATTCTATTGTGTTATTGTTGTTGTTGTGTATTTGATGTTTCAGTTGATCAAACTATGTATTCATTCTGATGATCCTATGTCCTGTGTGTGTTCTTTTCATGTATTAGCATTGTACAATGGTTTTCTGAGGTTCCCCCCACCCACCAACAACCACCCCCAGGGTAAATCCTTCCATGTCCTCTACTGAGGGCTCTACCCTGGTGGTCTAGCAGTTGTCTGTGGTGGAAGTCCAACATGTATCCCTGCATCCTCCCTCCCTCCCTTGAATGCTGGGCTGCTGTGCCAGACTGCACTGCCCACATGCTATATTCAGCCCTGAGCAATGTCTGTGCTATGCTCTGGCCTGTGCCTTGCACACCTGCCTTAGCACCATATATTCAATGGCTTTAGTCCTGGTGCTATTTCTTTGAATATTGTATGCCATGGGCCTTATGCAAGTGCTGTCTACCCCACAGTGCAATCTTTGTGCATGTACAAACCTTTTAATATCTGGCCACAGATGTTTTAGTATTACAATTTAAAGTAACCCTAAGTGAAAGATGAGGTGGCTCAATACACTCCATTACCTCTAGTCAAGTATTTTATCCAACAGATTAATGTTTTTGAGACTAAATCTATCAGATGCTCCAATAGGATAATAATATGTATGGGTACCATCTTCACCTCATTTGCTTCTACCATTTATTAGAATTAAATCTAATTTGTTTACTATATCATTAAGTATACTTTGTTTTCTTTTAAGTCTTTTAATTTTCTGGATATGACACCTGTTTTACATTTTATGACAGTGTCCATTGAGGAATTTATTGGATCTGATGCTTGATCTGGTAGTCTGGTATTCAGATCCCCAGCTAGAAAGAAATCATAGTTTGGATATCCCTCCTGAAGATTTTTTAGTTCAACTTCAAATGTTGTTCTATTATCAGAAAAATGACATCATGAATTTTGCGGTGGTATATGAATTTACAAAAATAATTTGAAGGTTTTCGCCAATAATGCATTATCTGTAATAGCTTCTATTCTGAGTTTTAATACCTTTCTGAAGCTTTATTGCTGTTAATAAACCCATCTGTCCTCTATCCATTTTAATAGTTTCCTTGGCTGTTGTAAAATAAGTGTCACAACCATGAAATCATGGACTCTGATAGCCATCATGTCTCCTGTAGCATTATATCAGATTTGTAAGATAGACTATCTATGTTCCATGACATGACCTTTCAACAATGATGACAAAGAATTTCTGTGTAGTTTACTGATTCTTTGGAGAGTACTGATGCTACTATCTTTTTTCTGCTTCCTTAGGAATGATTAGAATAACCTTTGTTTGCAGTCAGTACTACAGTATTTGTTCTGTATCTGTTCTGTTAATTTTTTAAATAAAAGAACCGTTTTCATCTACACCATAATTTTACTGGAGATAACCCTACAGCATTCTGTTAACCATACATTGGTTTTCCATTACATTTGATCTAAGACCTAAAAGTCCTTCCTTTATAACTCACAGGGTCTCCAAAATAATTACAGTAAGATTGAATAGACTTTCTGTGTAGTTTACTGATTCTTTGGAGAGTACTGATGCTACTATCTTTTTTCTGCTTCCTTGGGAAGGATTAGAATAACCTTTGGGGAGAGGGTTTTTGTTTTTACCATTTCCCTGTGAGTCCATTCCTAGGAAGGGTTCCCAGCTCAACTTTGGAGATGAAGACTCTCGCCTCTGGAATTGCAAAAATAGATTCATCCAGTGGAACATGATTAGAGTAAATTGTACAGGTATTGTTAATGGTGGTGAGTGATTTGGCCCTCTTGTGTTCAAAGTCCTCAATGACGTTCTTAAGACTACCAGTTGTTGAACCTTCATCATGAATGACTTTTGCAAGGTTCTGTTTTTTGACTTCCTGATAATTTTTTATGGGGGAAGATTTTAATGCATTTCCTCTTTTGTTCTAGCTCTACTTTGTACATACAGGTAAATCACATGACCCCATACTTTGATTCATATCTATTTGTATATCCCCTGCCAGTGGGGGGCCAAAACAGTTTTACTGGGTTCTCCTTGGATGGACTTAATCTAATCTCAACATTATCATGGACATTTACAATCACTGAAGCTGAATTTGAGTAGTTCCTCTTGCAGGTGTAGAGGATGTTTTTTCCTGTGAAGAAATCAATCTTCAACTGAGCTGTATCCATTTTCTTAACTGCTAGTTTCCTCCCATTCTTAGAGTTTTCTGACCATTTACCACTAATTCATTTCGATTCTCACTAATTACCACCCCTTCAGATAATAATCATCTAGTTCCCTTTAAAAACATTGTATCTAATTCTTTGGAAACATCGAAACATAGAAGTTGACGGCAGATAAAGACGACA
This sequence comes from Neoceratodus forsteri, assembly GCA_016271365.2. NCBI lineage: Eukaryota > Metazoa > Chordata > Ceratodontiformes > Ceratodontidae > Neoceratodus > Neoceratodus forsteri. The sequence continues at coordinate 1,072,694,055 of CM028131.1, forward strand.
AGGCCCATCCAGTCTGCCCATTTATTTTTCTACCTTATGAATGTGCCATTGGCCTTTGCTCTGTCAAAGGCCTATCTATTCATGCTCATCTGTATTGCTCCCTTATGCCTATCTCATGCCTGTTTGAAGCTGTGCACTGTATTCATATCCACCACTTCCTGAGGTAGGCCGTTCCATGCATCCACCACCCTTTCTGTGAAAAGAACTTCCTCACATTACCCCTTAATTGGTCTCCCTCTAATCTCCTGCTGTGTCCACTTGTCCTGCTATTTTTCTTATATTGAAATGTGTTAGACTCATTCACCTTGTTAATGCCTTTAAGGTGTTTGAATGTTTCAATCATATCACCTTTCCCCCTCCTTTGCTCTAGGGTATACAAATTGAGCTCAGTTAATCTGTCCTCATATGTTTTCTGATGCACTCCCTGCACCATTTTGGTTGCCCTTCTCTGGACTGCCTCAATTTTGTTAATGTCCTTGAGAAGGTGTGGCCTCCAGTACTGCATGCAGTACTCCAGATGGGGCCTAACCAGTGTCATGTAAAGAGGGATTATTACCCCCTGTTCTGACTTGTGATACCCCTGCTAATACACCCCAACATCCCTCTAGCCTTACCTACTGCTTTAGTGGTCTGCTTGGATGATTTCAGGTCATTGGTGATGATGACACCCAAGTCTCTTTCTTCCCTTGTGACTGCCAGTTACTCCCCTCCCAGCCTATAAGTGGCTTCAGGGTTTCTCGTCCCTATGTGCATAATCTTGCACTTCTTTGCTTTAACCCCAGTTGCCACTCTTCCAAACATTTTACTAGTTCATCCAGATCTCTTCTGACTGTATACCGTTTACCACTACTCTCTGTTTTCTGCCCGCTGACCAGTTTGCCACCCAGTTGACCAACGTCTGACCCACCCAGAGCCTACCCAGCTTATTAATCAATCTTCTATGAGGAACAGTACCGAAAACTTTGCTGAAGTCAAGGTAGGTGACATCAACTGCTCCCCCCTTGGTCCACCACTCTGGTTACCTAGTCAAAGAAATCTATGAGATTAGTTTGACAGGACCTTCCTTTTGTAGGCCTATGCTGTCTTAGATCCCTTATATTTCCTGAAGGCCAGCCTTTTGGCTCTGACCTTTTCTGCTACTGTGTTTGAGAACCAAAGTGGTTTCCTTCTTCTTTTGCACTTCCTTTTCTCACTAACACAATGGGATGTTGCTTCAAGTATTGCATCCTTAATGCTTGCCCACTTTGCCTGTACCCCCTCACCTGTATTTCTTCTTGCCAGGGCTAGCTTAACTGTTAGCCATCTTATCAAAGTCAGCTCCTCTGAAGTCCCATATTTTGCCTAGGAATGGGATGATTTTGTTCTAGTGGCCAAATTGAACCATACCATGTGATGGTCACTGGCACCAAGGTGACCTTCTACCTGGAGATCTGTGATCCTTTCCCTATTAGTCAGTACTAGATCTGGGACAGCCCTGTCTCTTGTCGGTTGTTGTACCAGTTGTTTGAGGCCTTCCCCCTGCACGTAATCCACCATGTGTCTTGTTCTGGCAGATGTCCCTGCCGGTATTGACCAATCTGTATCTGGCATGTTGAAGTCTAGCATTATCAGAAGCTCCCCTTTAGCTTTCATGTTTTGTATTTCTTCTAACAGTAACGTGTCTATATCTGCCCCTTGGTCTGGAGGCCTGTACACAACCCCAGTTCGTATGGCTGTCCCATTTCCTGTTTCCAGGGTGACCCACAGTTCTTCTGGCTCCTTATGTGTATTCTGAATTTCTGTAGCTTTGATATTTTCATTGACATAAAGACCACTCCCCCATTTTGACCTCAGTCTCTTCTGAACAGTACATAGCCAGGTACTGAAGTCTCCCAAAGTGTGGTTACTGGTAAGCCGTGTCTCGCTAATGGTTACTATGTCCAGTTTAGCCTCTGTCGTTGTTGCCTGCAGGTCTGGGATCTTGTTTCCCAGACTGTGAGCATTTGTGTATATGATTTTCCATTGGCCAGATTTCGGTGTGTTAGTTGTTGGGTGAGATCCGGCATTTCCCCTGTGCATCGTATGGGGAGCTGGACCTTTTCCTTTACCTGGTGATGCAAATGAAGTACAAACATGCTGAACTCCTCCTTGAGCACTAGCTGAGGGGGGAGGGATGTTCTTCCCATTCGACATATGGGGTGCTGCACCCCTCTCTCCATTTGCTAGTTTAAATATTCTGCAAAGACATCAAACTTCTGCCCCAGTGCACTGACTCTCTCCTTAGTCAGATGCAGTCCATCAGATTTAAAGAACTTTTGCTCCCAAAATTGTTGTCAGTTCCCTACAAATGTGTTTCCTTTTTCCTGGCACCAATCATTGAGCCACATGTTTAGCTCCCCTATCTCCTCTTCTTTGACCTCTCATCCATCTGTCCCCCTCTCCCAGACTGGCAGGATCTCAGAGAAGGAGATGTGTCGGACGAAATGGATGATAGTTTGTCACCCAGCCTGGTCAGCCTGGAAGTCAGGAATACTTCTGCTAATTTTGAATTTCTTGTTCATATAATAAAATTGGTCAGGTCAGATTTGGAAATTAAAATTTAAGTGTATACACAAAAATTCTACAGTGTACAATCTAAAATCATAAAATATATATATCCAGAAATTATAAATCAGCTATATTATATGTTATTTGTCATCAAATGATGTCTAGTAAATAAGAAAAAAACAAGACTGGTCTATTTGAAATTTAAACTACTGTATAACAGCTTATATTTACTGTCTTTTTATTTTCACTGTATTCACTGGTTTCAAATTAGCGTGAAAATAAAAAGACTGTGAATATTAGGGGGAGCACTATACAATAGCAGCACTAGTGTTCCATCAGTGAAAATAAGATGGAGTGTATAAGTCTGGTGTGCCTGGAGCGCTAAATGTAAGGGAAGTGAATTTTAGGTGTTATACAGTATATTATATAGTTGGCACAATTTGATAAGTCTCTAACATTAATCCAAAGTCACAACGTCAAGTGACTCACATTGGATTCGTACTTCCTTTCTGGGTTTCTTCTTTTGTATCTTTTTTTTTCTTATCAGTTCATTTCTTTATCTCTTGGTCTCTTTTTAATCTTTCCCATCTTTTGGCATCTTTCTTCCTTCCTTAGATCAGTTGCCTTTATCTGTTGGACAATAAACTGCCTTGGTTTTATTCTAGGCACAAACTGCTGGACAACAAAGATGCATGGCTACACTGGAGGAATGAATCAAACCAGATTAAATAAAGATTTTCCTGTCTAAATAAATACTTTTTAATTGGGTTTTAATTAGCTTTCAATCAATTTTTAGTCAGCTTTGGGTTGGCTTTCAAATACAGTAGATAATTCTACTAAAACTGGTTCTTTAGCATCATTAAATCAGTTTTGTAATGGTTTTAAAATGTGCTATCAAATAGCAAATCAGTTTATAAATTAAAATGTTAAATTACCAGCTTTAAATATCTGACCTCAAGAAACAGGGTCTAAAGTTTCATTAATTTCAGATAATATATCAGGTACGAATTTATGAGATAACGTCGAAAGCCTAAAAGCGATTGGTGTTATCACGAAGCCAGAGTGCTGAAAATCAATTTTGGCACTCTGACTCCCCTGAGTACAGCACAAGGGCACCAGGTATATACATTGTACATTTCAATGTTAGAGGGCTGTGCCCCAGCAGCCCCCTACTTAAGGATTCTGAATTCCAGGGTGATGCATGTTGGGGGGGGTGCAAATCCGCCAAAAAAAATAATTTTAGGCTGTGTGCAACAAAAGGCACCCACATCCTAACTTGAACCCAGAACCACACACACTCTAGTCTAACCCACCACACCAAGGGAGCAGCTTGCAGCTCACCACAGCACTACCCCTCACAATCCCTCCCTCCGTCCCACCCTATGCACAACATGTTTGCTCACCCTGTGCACGATACATGTAGTGACATCCTGTCACTATAGTTGCACACACCCCCATCCGGTCACCCTTCCTCCCTCCTCACCATGGTCAAAAGCACAGTGATAGAGTCGCCGTTTTGGTAGGTGCCCAATTTTGGTCGCTAAATTCACGGGCTACCATCAGGTACTATCACATACTATCACCTTGTACAATGGGTTTGGTATGACTACATGAATGATGATCTCTTGACAATTTACCACCCAACTCCATGTTCCCTTAAACTGAGTTCCCATTGGGTATCATTTGCCGACAAAATCAATTGCCCGACCAGCAGTAGCGCCGAGAAACTGATATTCTTTTTATTCAGAACATCATTCATTGAAACCTCAGCAGCATTTGAATTCTGTGCATTTGCTATTTCTGTAGCATACAGTACATTAACTTTAATTTGATAGGGCAGTAAGTTCTGAAGCTGGAAACAAATGTGCATTGTATTGCACGGTGGAAACTCAAAACTGCAGCTAGCGTATTAGTCCTTAAAACCTTAGACTTCAGAGCAACAGTAGACTTCTGTGCATTTGCTAATTCTGTAGCATACATTTACAGCTGTTGCACAGGAACAGTAGTCTGATAATTGGCTAGGCAATACATTCTGAAGCTGGAAACAAATGCTTAAAAACAGCTTACCTTTACTGTTGCATTACAATACTTTCTTTTTAAAGTAACTTGCCCTTTGAATGTAATGCATTTTCTGATGAAAATGAGCAGTCAAAGTAATCTTTTTCATGCCCTTTGAATGTAATGCTTTTCATACCACAGCGTTGTGTCTACTGAAAGTATGCATTTTCGGATGGAAAGGAGAAGTGAGAGTAATCTTTGTCATGGCCTTTGAATGTAATGCTTTTCATACCGCAGCTTGGTCCTGTCCTGTCTGAAAGTATGCTGTTGAAGGACAGAGATGTTGTTTGGAGGGCATACTGTAGCTCTAGGTTGTTTGTCAGGCAAGTGTTGTTATGGGATAGAATTTGTCGGCATACCAACCTGGTTGGGAAATCAATGTCGGGAAGTTGGTTGTCGGCAAGTTACATGTTGGGCAGCAGTATGGATCCCCGTACAAGACTGACAGAAAATAAAGAATATCTGTAAGCTTGGACTGGGAAGTTTTAAATTTAAAAATGTTGGTATTATATTTAAATATCCCAGAAATTATAGTTGTAATTGTGTTTATGTCTGTGATTTTTAATTGAAGTAAGATATCAGGCTACAGTACTTTTCCTTCAACTCTGCCAAGGGTTTCAGAAGTTTTTCAGGCTCATTGGCTCATGCACAACATCTAATGCTGAATATCCATGGCCTACTGCTTGTACTGAGACACTATAGGATGGTTAAAAAAGTATTGGCATGCCGACACTGTAGTCAGGATTACATTTGCTATTTCTAGGGTGTCATTTTAAAAGTCTCTAGTTGGTGATGTACTCCCTTTCTCTAAGCACCCGAGTAACCTTCAAAGACCAACATCAGAGCACCAGAATCAAATACCATCCAGCTACACTTGGAGATGTCTTCTCAGCCAGTCTTGCTGCTAGGGTGTAATGCTGTGCACCGTGCTGAGATTTTAGACTCAAAAACCTCTTATTTATTTAGTTTTTGTTTACCGGGCAGGTGCGCTAGCCAAACAGGTGACTATTTTCAGGCACGACCCAGGAGGTACAGTAACAATACAGAGTTCATTTACATAATACAGGGAAGCAGTAACAGTACAGAGAACAGTTTTCAGTAAAAGGCAATAAAGGAGTACAGCTTCAGTGACAATCAACCGGTCAAGAGAAAAACAGCAGATTTACAGTGTACAGGTAGCATTTAGTGAGCTGCCAAAGGTATACAGGGCAGATCCAAAGGACAGGTGGGTCAGGGAAGGGGGAGAGAATGGGGAGGGGAACTGGGTGAGCAGGTAAAAGGGGGAGGCGGGAAGGCAACCTTGCGGCTAAGTGGTTAAGGTGGCAGCAGGGATAAAGGAGGCAGGACGGGGGTGTCTGGGTGTGGGGTGGTGAATGGATGGTGGTGGTACATGGTCAAGGTAGGGGGAGAGAGTAGGTCAGGCAGAGCTGGAGGCAGGGGAGACACCACCTGCAGTGGGGCTATAGAGGGGTAAAAGGCGGCGTGAAAACAGGGCAGGAAAGGACATGTTAGGCATCGGTGGCCAGAGGAGGAGCGAAGTGGGGGAACATTTGGATGGGGCAGGGGGCTTACGGTATACGTCTGGGGAAGGGGGATATGGTGGCATAAGCGGTAGAAGGCTACGGGAAAAGACCGAGTCCATGGAACCGTGCGGCAGCTAGAGAAAGCTGCAGGGAAGGGGATCAGAGGTGAAGATGGCCACGGGGTGGCTTTAGTGGCAGAACCACTCAAGAGGAGCCCGGGTTCATGGAACTGAAGTCGGCAGGGGAGAGTTAGGATGGCGGGGTTCGGGTTGAGGTACGGCGGGGGAGCAGCATCAGCGGCTGGAAGGTGCGGCAAGTACCTGGGTGAGCTTGGAGAAGTTCCTTCTGCTTTTGCGCCTTTAGCAGCACGGGTGCCAGTGGAGTGGTCAGTCTCCTGGTTCCTCTCCGGGCAAGTATGCAGGCGGCCCCTGTCCACAGGAACTCCTGGAGGAGCGCGGCTTTTTTTCTTCGTGGACCGCCAGGCAAGCGGTGATCCCTGAGGCTTCTTGGGGTGCTGTGAAGGGTCCTTGGGTCCGGGCAGGAGTAGGTCTGAAGCCCCAGTGGGCTTTTTGGAGTTCCTTACGGCTTATGCACCTTTAGTGGAGGTTAAGAGCAAACGGGTCTAACTGGGGGTATAGAAGCAAAAAGTCAGTGTTGGGTGGATATGACGGGAATGGCGGCAGGGGGCTGAGGGATGAGACCGTGTCAGTCAATGACATGTGATCAAGATGTAATCATTATATAGGCAGACCCAGCTTGGTCAACTTTTCCATATATGGAGAACGCCAGCAAAATTAGAAAAAGCATGTGGAGTCACAGATAACAAAAATTACTCAATACTATTTGCAATTCAAAGCAAATTAAAGCAACACATACACCAGATAAAGTATGCAGATCCAATATTAAAAGTTTTCCCCATATTATCCTAAAATAATCTAATATAGCTAAAAGTGCAAGTTTATAGCTCACTATCTAGATCTTTTTACTTTTTGTATTATGTATATTTTGACTGAGATTAGTGCTGGGGTTTACTTGATTTGTTTGACTTGTTCATATTTACATATAATGATTTTGACTAAATATTGACATATTTGGCAAGTAACAATGTAACCAGTAAGAACCTGAAATACCCACTTTACTTCAAACTTTTATTTTATGTTTGTATGTAATTCAAAATGTCCCCCGGTTTGTCCTTTATATTCATGTATGTCTTTTAGTTCGTGCTATTTCCAGTTTTGAATTTTGCACATCAGGCACTGCAGTCAGAATTGAAGAAATGCATTTCATAACTTATAAATGATTATGATTTAAGCTAAGTTTGATTAAGTTCAACCTCTGACACCCCCCAGTGTGTGTGTGTTGGGGGAAAAAAGTAAAATACCACAAAACATCTAGTCTTTAGATGCAATATAAACACTGGGACTTTGATCCCAATACAAAGATAACACAAACACACAGTAATCCTGTTGAGTATGTGTTAAAATATAAAAGAGAATAAAACAGTAAGCCTGATAATACTGATTAAATAGCTACTCAAGGACAACCGTGCCCCAAGAGCTCTGCCTGATTCTGAACTCGACTGTAACAGAGTCTGCAAGCCACTAACATCATCTTAGCCTAGTGCTGGGCTTCAGTAAATGATTTATGACATCTTCTCATAAGGAAAGAGTCAAACTGATTGAAAATATATGGAGAATAATTCATGAAGGAGAGTGCATTATGAGAATTTAATACACATCTGAGATGTGTGTGATGTTTCATAAACCTTGAGAGTGAAGCTTGGTGGATTTATCCAGCATCACACATCAAGGGTGTGTAATAAGTTGAAGTTCCCCTCCAACCTATACATTAGTTTTATAATTTCTGATGAGCAATTTTTTCCAACCAGAAACTATTAAAACTTAACTATGGTAATCTGTGAAAGCAACATTCAAGCAGGAATCATGGAAAAACATTAAAAACTTAATAGGAGTATGCAGTTTTGTTTATTTGTTTATTTTGTTTATTCAAATCTTGGATTACAATTACCTTTGAGCCGAGGCTCTTTTACAAAGGTTTCACATCAGGGTGTACAGTGTTGAGTTACAATAATAGTACAAAGCAATCATTAACAAAGTAGGTTTTGACATGAAAAATACAAGGTTTACAAGTGATTAAACACAAAGATGGTACACAGAGGCCAGGAGAGGCATGGGGAAGGGTAACATTGAGATCTGGAGGGACACAAAGGTGGGGTGGGGGTGGGAGTGGGGGAGGTGGATAGGGGGTATAAACGGCAGCCAGGGCAGCTTTGTCAAGAGGAGGATAGGGTAACAGCATAAGTTGGGCAGAGGAGGTGTAAGTGCTAGGAGGTAGGGTAAATGGGGAGTCAGTTCAAGGAGGGATTGGTTAATAGCAGTCACAGGAGTTAGAGGCCAGAGGTTTGAAAGAAATTTATGGAAGTAGCTTTGCAGAAACCTTTGTCAACTTTCTTAAGTTGAGAATCATGCTGAATTAATAAACTGAGTGAACAACAGTTCTTGCTTCCGAAAAAGCTGATTCTTTAAAAGTCAGAGTGTGACATCAGGACGTGCCCTGATTGTGACACAATGAGGAGAATATTTAGATTCAGTAATACAATTCTCAAAAGAAAACAGTTACAATTGAAGAAAACCAGTACAGCCTGTGTCAAAGAGGATTTTCTAATGCAGCTTGCGTCTGTGCCAGACACAGCTGCATCCAAGCCCGCTTGCACCAGGATTGTGTCCAACAACCCGGGGCACAAGGTTACAAGTGGGCTGGCACCATGATGGGGCTGTCACATCCTCTTTTGTGGGATTTTGGAAGTCTCCCCCATGGATGCAGGAGGGGCAACCAGTTAGGCCAACCAAGAGGTGGTCTAACTGGCTTGTGCCACTGGGGTGAGGTGGGACAGGAGCCTGTAGGGGTGCATCGGGGCAGGACATGTCATAGTGGGGGCATGGATGGGAGTGTAAACCCACCCCTAACATGTGGCATTATGGCACCAGCATGAAACCAGAATACCACACAATAGGCACCCCTGTGCCCAGAATGTAGGGCACTATAGCCAGCATTCCCCCTTCCTAGTGGTTTCCACATACATTGGTGGACTAGTGGTCCCCCACCCTGATCCCCAATTACCTCCAAGTTGAATGACAATTGCCCCTCATACCCAATTTCCTGGCAAACAAAAATGTTCATGGTTATATTCCAGGGTGGTCTAGTGGCCCCACACCCTCCCCACTCCAAGAGGCAGTGGTCACCCATCCTGATCACCCTCATCCCTAACATGCATCCGCATGTTCTGCAGCTGGCACAGTCCTCCTCACACCACCATGGCCAGCCACACAATGCAATATGACAGACCACGTAAGTGTACAGTACACTCACGTGGTCTGTGAGATCTCATTGTGCAGCTGGCCATGGTGGTATGAGGAGGGTTGTGCCAGCCATGGATCATGCAGATGCGTGTTGGGAACAGGGAAGGGTGGTGGATGGGTGACTACTCCTTCAGGGTGGGGGAGGTAACTACCAGACCACTAGGTACTGTGGTTGTATGTGTGTGCAGGCACGTTATGTTTGGGTGGGGCAGAGAATGGACTGGGATGTTTTTCTTTTTTGTGGCAAGCACACATTGATGCTCCTTGTGGGTTGGGGTGGATGGGAATGATACCACCAATGAAATGTGGTACTGTTTTGTCTACTGGGGGTTACACACAGCTGCTCTGACAGTGCTGGAACAATGCCCTGTGATGCAACATGAGCTTGTGCCACAGCCTTGTGGCGGTCATCCTTCTGTGCCCGGGTTCCTGGCATGCTGCTCTTCCTGGCACCTGGGGTGTCTTCTTGCACACTTGTCTGTGGATGTATCAGCTGACTTGTGCCAGGACCCCTAATAGCACCCATCTTTTAGCTGCAGGCTGACATTTCAGGCTATTCCAGAAGGTTTGGTGCAAGTCACCAACCTTCTGGAATAGCAGGTTTTGCAGTTGCTGCACCTGCGGCAGATGCAGACCACTTTTCTGCCACAAGTTGCGTCCAACATCGGAGGCTTCAAAAATTGAGCCCATAGTGTCTAAGTCAGAGCATGACTATCATAATAACCTGCTGGTTAATATAGCAAATAATAACTGGTTGAGCCCATAGAAAAAATTGTCACCAGTTATTATGTATGGAATAATATATTGGATGGTGTACATTAAGAGAATTTAATACACATCTGAGGTGTGTGATGTTACATAAACCCTGAGGGCAAAGCTTGAGGGTTTATTAAGCAGCACACACCAAGGGTGTGTACTAAATTAGAGTAATTACACCATCCTATTTTTATTTTATATAATCACTGACCATGGATTTTTTCTCCTCCTCCTCCGCCCCAGATGCCTTTCACAACACCTGCCTTTAAAGACCTTCAGTCCCCCCACACACATGCACACACAGATCTTTCATAACACCTGCCCTTGAGGAAAGTGGAGAAATATTTTTTTCTTTAAAACAGAACAAACTTGCTTTTGCCATGGGTTGCCATCAGGCAGTGAGGGAACAGAGCAGAAGGAGCAGTTATATGAATAAAATAACTGGCTTCCCCTTTTTCCCATAGGGAAACCATGACATAATTTGCTGTTATAAAGGAGTGTTTATAATGGCAAACGTTCACGGTTCCCCTCGCTGTGCTGCATGCACACCCAGCAGTGCAACTGCTTCCATGTCGCCTGAAACAGCACCGCCAGAAGAACTTAGTGGTAAGTTGTTTTCTTGTGTTATTTTTTTCCCTCTATAGAGTAGCAACTGGGTAGAAGCTTTGGAATCCTGACAGAAAAAAAAAAAAAACATTTTTAAAACACGGTGATTCAAATCTGGGCAACAACTGAAACTAAGCCGAACTGTGGCCACCCTGAAGGTGTTTAATTTATATAATTGTTGAGACAAAAAAGGGAAACCCAGCAATTATATAAAATAAAACATGGGTCTGGGTGTGTGTAAACTCGAATTTACACACACCCTTGGGGTCAGATGCTACGCATAAACCCCTCGGGTGTGTGTAAATCCTCGTTACACACCCAGAGCCATACTCTATTCTCTATGTTGCAGAATGACGATTTCGGGTTGCAAAAGTACAAGCAAATAACATTTAAATTTATCTTTTGATTTTTTTTTTTAATATAGAACTCATGAAACTATTGAAAACAGTAGTTTTAAAAGTCCATTTTTTCTCTGTTTTTTATTTCTAAGGGAATTGGCGTCCTGAGGTACTGAAGAGTCATGTGGGAAGTGATGGGTAGGGGTAATTGGGAGGTTTACTTAGTAAGAAACTACTTTTTTATGGTGTCAGCAAACTAGGATCATGAATGTGAAGCACACTGTTAAACACAAAAGTTCACAAACTTTTATTATTTTGTGCTAAGCTGATTATTGTCTTTCGCTTAGGTATGCAGGTGGAAGAGCTCAAGCAGCATGAACAGACAAAAGTGAAAACAGCTGTGCTTCTACAAGAAAGTGTCTCACCCTTAGTATAAACAAAAGTCTGATTGCATGTTTGCTGCAATAACCAGCTGATTATTATAGCAATTAATAACTGGCCACCCGGATAGAAAAAATTGATGGGCAGTTAGTATAAATGTTTAATTTATAGATATGATGCTCTTGGAGTCACATGATGCCGTGTTTCATTTAGCAGCGTTTCCTGAACTCTCCCTCCCTCCCTCTCTATTCTAATATCTTATTTTTTCTTAAAAATACTGGATCATACTTCTTACAGAGTGACTTGGTATCTCTTTTTATCTGTTTGGAAGAGAGACTGGAGCCTTACTTCTTCAAATTATGGATGAACAGATGAAATCAGTCCTGCCATGCCACATGCCTCCAGCAACTCCCGAGTGCAATAAGGCCACTAAACACACTAAGGCACAGCCTGCTCCCTCGAATCTCAATGTCTCTCCTGCTCCAACCCTCATGGAAGAACAATTCATGCAAGAATTTGTACTTCACAAAGAGGCATTAGCCAAGCTCACTGATGAGATTATTGCCGTCCATTCCTCCATTGATTCCTTGAGCCATTCGGTCAGAGGCAATGAGGACCATACGAGCTCATTAGGAGATTGACAAGCTAAGATGGATTCGGCTGTCATTTCTTTGCAGCAGAAAGCCACCCTATTAGAGACCCAGTTAGAAGACCTAGAGGGGAGAAACTGATGGAACAACTTTGTGGTACTGGGTCTCCTGGAACATGCTGATGGACTGAATGCTATCCTTTTTGCACAAAAGCTCTGCCAGAAACTCACAGGTCCCACCCTCAATGGTCCAGCTTATATAGTGGAGCAAGCCCACAGCTCATTAAGCCCCATATCAGATACTGGTGCTCCACCCGTCCATTCATTTTTAAGTTTTTAAATTACATCAATCGCCAACACCTTCTAGCCAAAGTGCAGGATCTTAAGGAGGTACTATGGGATGGCACCCAGATCCATTTTGTGCAGGATTTACCACCTTCAGTGAGAGAAAAGAGGGCTGCATTTCATCCTTTCATCGTTAAGCTTATTGCAGCGGGTATCCGGTTTAGAGTGTTGTACCCTGCTAAATTTCAAGTGCAACACCAAGTGGCTTGGAGGAGTTTTGAATCTGATGATCTAGCTGGCCATGAACTGAAAACATTATTTCCGGATCTGTTCCAGCCCTGAATTGTGCTGCCTCACCTGCCTCACCTGGGTCTGTTAGCCTAGCTTTTGACTGCTGTCTGTCTTAGATGCTTCAGTGGGGTCTTTACTGGTGCCATTATTTCAGTTTCTGAGTGCAGCATCTCTAGCTCTGACCTATGTCTCTTACTCCTAAAGGACTTTTAGCGCAGAAACTCTACACTAGCTATGGCTGCACTGATGATCTTCAATCATAACTGCACTTGTGGATCCCTACTAGTGCAGGCTGATTCGGTTTGTTTTTCACATCAGTTGGATTTGACTCTTCAGATGGCACTCTGCTTGTTGGTATGTTTGGACCCTGCTTATTTCTGTTCTGGGCTATATATTTTTTTCATTGGGGACATTATGGAGACTTTGTTTTGTGCAATATACTTAGTGCTTTCACTAGAGAAGTGAAGTACCTGTTTTAGATGCCTCGTTACGTCTTTATTTCCTTTGGAGTGGGTTCATCTTCACTATGAGACTGCCGCACCTAGAATGGCTTTTGATTTGACATGGTCTGCCCTGCAGCTGAACTACAAGCCTGAATATGCATTTTTGTTTTTATTCTTTTGTTTATGGTGCATGACCAGCTTGGTTCTCTAGATGGACATGTCTCCTGTTTTTTTAGACTTAGAATGACTGTTTTTTTATAATCATTAGTTTGCATGAGGCAACCAGGATTCTGAGTTTGCCTCTATGTTCTGGAACTGCTGCTTGTTTGGCTTATTATTCAGATTTTTACCTAGTTGTAATAATCATTTATTATGTTCATCATTTTCTTATGTTTTTCTTTCCTGTTTGACATTTCTCCATTGCATTTTATACCAGACTTTAGTGCTATTGCTTGTTAACTTTTTAATTTTTTGAGTGCTTCACTTTATTCTTTAGCCTAGCGTTGTATTTGTGGTAATAGTTAATACAGTTATCACCTTTCTGGACTGTCATGATGTATATGGCTCTAGTTTTTGCTGTGAATGGGGAGGGAGGGAAGAGGTAGGAAGGTGGACTGTGGGCAGGTTATAGTACTTATGATAGGCCAGGATGTTTTTGGAGTGTGGTCTCCAGGACCGGGGTTGGGTAGGTTTCCTTGGGGGAGGTTGTCTAAGTATGTTGATACTGTTCTTTATGGGACTGGGAAAAGTTCTTGTTTATTATTTCTTAAGGGGGGATTAGGGTGGGTCCAGAGAACTATGTGCTAAGGGGCTTCCTTTTAAATTGCTTGGCAGAGTGTTTCCTCTTTTTTTCTCATTTTGTTTCCTAATATATGAGTACGTATTTTAGGTTTGTATCATGGAATATTAAGGGAGCTCCAGACAGGCGGAAAAGAACTATTGTTTTGAAACACTTAAAACAACTTCAACCGAGAGTAGTCTTCCTTCAGGAGACTCGCATGCCTAGGGAGGATATTTTGTATTTCTGTAGAGAGTGGGTAGGACAAGCTTATGGAGCAGACTGCAGTAGTAAGAAAGGGGGGTTGCTATTTTAATAGAAAGCTAGACTCCTTTTTGTTTAATACATGAGTCCTGGGACCCACATGGGTGCTTTATGTTATTGCATGGGCATTTTGGATCTGACAGAGATGGTATTAGGTACTATATATGGTCCCAACACTGATTCTCCTCTATTCTTCTCTGAGTTACTCTCCCTTTTGGTGCCTTACACTAGTTTACCTATTTTCTTGGGGGCAGATTGAAATTTGTTTTTCCAATCAGATTTGGATCATTCAGGCTCAGGTAGGAAAGGTCTCTCTCTTTCTGAAGCAATGGTGGCTACGGGAACTGGTGGACATCCTTAGCTTGGTAGATCCCTGGTTCACATTGTTCCCAACCACCCATCAATATACATTTTATTCAATCCCCCCACACTACTCATTCTCTCATTGATTTTTTTCTGGTTAGCAAGGATAGTTTAGCTGAAAGCTTGGATTGCTCTATCCAGCCTATGGTCATTTCAGACCATTCCTCCAGTGACGATGGACCACTCTGTCCGGGGACAGGAAGACCATGACAAGACTTGGCACCTTAATTCCCATCTCCTTAAGAATTCAGACTCCCTGGCAGTGGATCCATGACACCACAGTGACAACTCTTTTCTGGTGTGATACTACAGTGAGGGATTTATGTCAGCCAAAAGTTGCAGCTGGCATAAATCCATTGGAAAACTGTCTGTTTTTTACAGGGGGCTTCACTCCCTGAACCCCCCACATGTGGGGGCTGCCCCCTACACCCCCCGTAACTTAGGATTGTCAACTCTGAGTCAGAGTTGATTCAGGGAGGGTGGCAAAACTTGGAGAAGGCAGTGCTGGGGTCCCACAGGTGCATTACAGTGGCAACAGCGACTTGCCAATGTAATGTACTTCGTTTTCAAAATATTGCTGTTCCTGGCAGCTATTAGGACTTATTTTAGTAACTTTTCCAGGAAAATGAGGAGTCAATTAAAACACTGGATGTGCTCTGGGCCATAGTTAATTGTTCAGTGAGAGGAGAGTACATTAGATTAGCCACTACTGAGAAAAAAGCCTGAACCCCAGAAGCTAGAGGATCTCCTCTCTCAGATTCGCACATTTTAACACTCCCATTTCTCACATACTGATACTGCCTCCTGGTCCCACTTGAATGCCCTTAGGGCACGGTATTATGTGCTCCTGGCAGACAAGGCAGATTGCGTTGCTTGGAATTGGGGGAAAGGGCTGGGAAATTCTTGGTTCTCCAACTGAGGCAGTTGGATTCCTTAAAGGTGATTCATAGCCTTCAACCCACACCTGGAGGTGCCATCCATTACCCATCCATGAGATATCATGGATGCTTACTATAGTGCTCTCTACAGTCAAGAACCTCCCTCTCTGTCTTTGATGGAGAAAATTGAAGGTTACCTGGAACCACTCCCCCTTGCCAGATTATCAAGGGATTCTCAAGTGATTTTAAAAGCCCCATAACCTTGTCTGAAGTCCGTCAGGTTATTGAGCACCTCCCCAGGAGCGGCCCCAAGACTGGACGGTTTTCTCAATGCATTTTACACTTCCTGTATTGATATTTTGGCCCCCTTCCTTGCCTGTCTCTTCAATTTCTTGCTCTCCTCAGGCCTTACCAAGTCATCCCTTATTCAAGCCTGGATTTCTCTTATTCTGAAGCTGGGGAAGAATGAACTGCTTCCAAATAGTTATCAATCTATATCCCTCCTTAATTCCAATCTCAAAATATTATCTAAGGTCCTGGCCAACTGGCTGCTTCAAGTTTGGGGTGGTCTAATCTCCCCAGAACAGGTGGGCTTCATGGTGGGCCAACATTCCTGTGACCATGTGTGAAAGCTGCTTTATCTTATTTCTGCAATTGGGGAGAGCAGAACACCAGCGGTCCTGGTCTCTCTAGATGCAGAAAAGGCTTTTGACAAGATTCCTTGGCCCTTCTTTTTGCAACCCTCCACAAACTCAGATTTCCCTCTACCTTTTGTTAGTGAGTCAAAATTTTGTACTGCAACCCGACTGCTAGGATCAGATGTAATGTGGTTACTTCTGCGGCTGTGGCACTTCAATGTGGCACCAGACAGGGGTGTCCACTTTCCTCCTTTTTATTTAATTTTATCTGGAACCTCTTTGTGCAAGATTCAACACAACCTGGATAACCGGGGTATATTAGTGGGAGATACAAGTTGTCCGCCTATGCTGAAGACCTCCTCCTTCATGTGGAGGCACCCCTAACTTCGCTCCCTGCTGCCCTAAAGGAAATGGAACACTTCTCTGTTATAGCTGGCTATAAACTTAATCTGGAAAAAAAACAGGTTTTACCCCTGAAAGCTTATGCACCCTGGACCCAGATTCAGGAGATGGGCCTTTGCTGGGAACCTAAGGCTATTACATATCTATGGATCAGTGTTTCCCATTTGCTCTCTGATCTTCTAAAGAAGAACTTATCTCCCCTTCTTCAGATGATCAAAGAAGATCTGCAGAGATGGATGACCCTTCCTCTCTCTCTCTTTTTTGGGGTAGGGTAAATATAATCAAAATTAATATTTTGCCATGGATTCTGTATCTATTAGGTGTGCTAGGCCTGTTTCTCATTAAGATTTGGTTTTCTTGCCTTCAGAGCCTTATTACGGACTTTTTGTGGAAAAAGGCAGCTGCCAGGAGGGCATACCTTAAACTGACACAGGCCAAGGAGAGAAGGGGCTTAAGATTACTCAATTTATTTGTTATAATACTGTGCTCTGCACAGTAACAAACTATTCAAGTGGGGTCACTCCCAGGTATTCCCTCTGGAATCAGATTGCAATTCCCTCTGGCTTTCCTTAGAAACTCATATTTGTACAAAATACCATCTGTAACTTGGTAGTTTGCTATATCTTAAGCCCACCTCCCTGCCTTCACAGCTACAAAGGACCCCTTTCATATGGTCACTCAAAGCACTCAACCAACTTTGTACCTGTTTGCAGGTTAACTGGAATAAAGACCTGTCTTAACCTACACTGGATAATCCTAATGTTTGCATAGCCAACCACCCCATCCCAGTCAACTTTTGTCCCCAACTCTGGCAGGCTTCTCTAAAAACTCTGGTAAAGGATAGTAACATTTACTGTCCCACGATCGTACAACAGTGTTTTTCTATCCCGGTATATCATCCTTTCAAACATATCCAACTCGCCAGAGCCCTTAGTAGCTTCTTGGGTCCAAGCCCTTGGACTTCTCACACTTGATCCCTGACCAAGATCCAAGACCTGCAGGCAACAATGACAGAGGCTAAACTGGACATAGTAGCCATTAGCAAGATATGATTCACCAGTAACCACACTTGGGAGACTTCAGTACCTGGCTATGTACTGTTCAGAAGAGACCAAGGTGCAAAAAGGGTGGGGGGGTAGCCCTTTATGTCAATGAAAATATCAAAGTTGCAGAAATTCAGAATACACATAAAGAGCCAGAAGAACTGTGGGTCACCCTGGACACAGGAAATGGGACAGCCATACAAACAGGGGTTGTCTACAGGCCTTCAGACCACAGAGAGGACATAGACACATTACTGTTAGAAGATATACAAAATATGACAGCTAAAGGGGAGGTTCTGATAATGGGAGACTTCAACATGCCAGATACAGACTGGTCAATACCAGCAGGAACATCCACCATAACTAGACACACAGTGAATTCCCTGCTGGGGAAGGGCCTCAAACAACTGGTACAACAACCCACAAGAGACAGGGCTGTCCTAGAGCTAGTAATGACTAATGAGGAAAGGATCACAGAACTCCAGGTAGAAGGTCACCTGGGGGCTGGTGATCATCACATAGTATGGTTCAATTTGGCCACTAGAACTAAATCATCCCATTCTAATGCAAAAAATATGGGACTTCAGAGGAGCTGACTTTGATAAGATGGCCAACAGAGTTAAGCTAGCCCTGGCAAGAAGAAATACAGGTGAGGGGGTACAGGCAAAGTGGGCAAGCATTAAGGATGCAATACTTGAAGCAATATCCCATTGCATTAGGGAGAAAAGCAAGAGCAAAAGAAGGAGGAAACCACTTTGGTTCTCTAAAACAGTAGCAGAAAAGGTCAGAGCCAAATGACTGGCCTTCAGGAAATATAAGGGAATGCAGCGGGATGAAGATAGGGAGGCATAAAAAACTTCCCTAAGGGAAGCAGGAAAGGCAGTAAGACAGACAAAGGCCCAAAACTGAGAAAACACTAGCATGAACAGTAAAAAAAGGGGAGAAGACTTTATAGATAAATTAGTGAAAGAAGAACATCCAGAGGGGTATTGCTAAGATGAAAGGGGATAAGGGGGAGTGTGTGGAGGAGGACCAAGGAAAAGCATCTATCCTAAATAGATACTTCTGCTCAGTATTTACTGAGGAGAAGGTAGGTCAGGGCCCACAGCTTAGTACCATGGATACAGGGGGGAGGGAAGTGTGCACAAGTCCCTTCACAAAAGAAAGGGTCCTACAAGAGCTCGCTAGGCTCAGGGTGGACAAGGCAATGGGACCAGATGACATACATTCCAGGGTACTAAAGGAGCGAATGGTGGAACTAGCAGAGCCATTATCAGAACGGTTTAGTGAGTCTTTGAGCAAAAGAGAGGTTCCAGAAGACTGGAGAAGGACTCATGTGATCCTGCTTCACAAGAGTGGTAGCAGGGAGGAGGCAGGGAACTACAGACCAGTCAGTCTTACCTCAGTAGTGGGCAAGATTATGGAGGCACTCCTTAAGGAAAGGATAGTGCAACACCTGGAATTCATAGGAGCACAGGATCCAAGACAGCATGGGTTTACAACAGGAAGGTCCTGTCAAACTAATCTCATTGATTTCTTTGACTGGATAACCAGAGTGGTGGACCAAGGGGGTGCAGTTGATGTCACCTACCTTGACTTTAGCAAAGCTTTTGATACTGTTCCACGTAAAAGATTGATTAATAAGATGGGTAGGCTTGGGGTGGGTCAGAAGTTGGTCAACTGGGTGGCAAACTGGTCGGTGGGCAGAAAACAGCATGGAGGCAAATAGTATACAGTCAGAAGACATGCAAGTCACAAGTGGGATACTTCAGGATCAGTCCTGGGGCCAGACCTCTTCAATATCTTCATCAGTGACATTGCAGATGGACTGGAGGGTAAGGTTAGTCTGTTTGCTGATGACACCAAGATCTGCAACAGAGCAGATGATCCACATGGGGTGGGCAGAATGAGAAGAGATCTGGATAAACTGGCAAAATGGTCAGAAAAGTGGCAACTGGGGTTTAATGCAAAGAAGTGCAAGATCATGCACATAGGGAAAACGAACCCTGAAGCCACCTATAGGTTGGGAGGGGAGTTGCTGGCAATCACAAGGGAAGAAAGAGACTTGGGCATCATCATCACAGATGACCTGAAATCATCCAAGCAGACCACTAAAACAGTAGGTAAGGCTAGGGGGTTGTTGGGGTGTATTAGTAGGGGTATCACAAGTCATTAGAGGGAGGTAATAATCCTTCTTTACAAGACACTGGCTAGGCCCCATCTGGAGTACTGCATGCAGTACTGGAGGCCACACCTGCACAAGAACAATAACAAAATGGAGGCAGTTCAGAGAAGGGCAACCAAAATGGTGCAGGGAATGCATCAGGAAACATATGAGGACAGATTAATGGAGTTCAATATGTATACTCTAGAGCAAAGGGGAGAGAGAGAGAGAAAGGTGATATGATTGAAACATTCAAACACCTTAAGGGCATTAACAAGGTGAAAGAGTCTAACATGTTTCAATATAAGAAAAATAGCAGGACATGAGGACACAGCATGAGATTAGAGGTAGGCTGATTAAGGGGTAATGTGAGGAAGTTATTTTTCACAGAAAGGATGGTGGATCCATGGAATGGCCTACCTCAGGAAGTGGTGGATATGAATACAGTGCAGGGCTTCAAACAGGCATGGGATAGGCATAAGGGAGCAATACCGGTGAGTATGAATAGATAGGCCATTGACAGAGTAAAGGTCTATGGCACATTCATAAGGTATAAAAAATTGGGCAGACTGGATGGGTCTTGCTGTCCTTATCTGCCGTCAACTTCTGTGTTTCTTGCCCCATTTTCCATGATTTTTTAACTATTGCAGAACAACCCCATTCTATTTCTAAATATTATGCCCAGTTTCAGCTTCTTGATCCTGGTGGTCAATCGGAAGTATGTTTTTATTGGTAACAATCTTTGGGCCTACAAATTACACCTCAGGGGCTGGCAAAAACTTTGGAGAAGGCTCTATAAACTCATTAAACAAGTTATATATTGCTTTACCCAATTTCATATTTTACATAATTTATATTACACCCCCACTGATTATTTAGAATTTGTAGGACAGCATTGGCTGAATGTTCTTGCTGTGACTCTGGTATTGATTCTCTTTGCATATCCTTTGGGAATGTTCAAAACTGACTCCCTTCTGGACTGCTGATCACAACTCCATTGATCCCTTTTTGGGGTTAGACACTTATTTTAGTCCTCAGATCTGTCTTCAGGGATTACTTACAGATCTTTTTGGTCCTCATAAGGCCTTTATGACCATTATTTCAATTACTGCCAAGATAGTCATCCTCTGTAACTGGTTGGATGATATTATACCCTCACTTAGAGAATGGCATCACAAAATCGTACAAGCTTTGGCCACAGAGAAACATATTGTTTCCAGGCAGGGCAGACTTGAGAAATACTAGGACTGTTGGGAACCTCTTGAGGCTCTCTTATCCCAATAATTTTATTGCTTGTTATGGTTCGTTCTAGTTGGCACTCTAGCTTACTGTTGGATATTTGGATCTTTGCCTCCTTGCTTGGAGGAGGCAGATGGTAAGGGAGTTTAGTGTTATTGTGAATTATTTTTACTTAAAGTGTTGATGTTTGTCTAAATTCATTGTTTCTTTTGGAATCATTGTTCTTTTCTTTTTGTGTTTTTGCTTATTATTTTGTATGCTGAAACTTTAATAAAGCATATTAAATTGAAAAAAGGTATGATGCTCTTTTAGGTTGCAGCTGGCTTGTTTATAAACCTGAGTCTGTGAATGTGCTTTCTTTTTTAATACTTTCTTTATTAACAAAATCAAGATGATGACTTATAAAAACATCGAGAATAGCATGATTCATAAATGACATGTACTGTATATGCAAGTAAACCATATTAACCAAACAAGAGATGTAATAAAATAGAGATACCCACAAATGGATGTTAAACAGCAAGATATTATGTTCCAAACATTAACAGATAAAAGCAAATTGAAGTTTCCAGTTATGCATATGCTACCATATCAGAAACTGGCTCTTAGTAATGTGCCACACCCCCTCCCCACAGTGGTCTGCAAGTCACTCCAGTAGCCAGCTGTGTACTATACAATGCATAACATTCCTCAGTGACTAGTCAGCCTTTCATTCCAACTCCTCCTCAGCATGTAATAGTTCCCATCTTGTCCACATATTAATATAAACAAGCATGTGTTGCTAGATCAAAAATTTCACTCTTTCCATTCACTGGATTTTAGCAATTACATCCACTCCTTCCTGCACCTGACCCCAATACAAGATTATAAAAGGTTTCAAATTGTGTGGTTATTGAGAACATTCTATGAAGAGAGACCTGTACTTATTGCCAAAACAACTGGGGACAGAGCATTGCCAGAAAATGTGTACATTGGTATCATCTTTCTATCCACATTGACTGCAGCAGTCAGATGTACAGTAGTACTCTTGTCTCTTTTAGCTATTACATGTGGGACTAGGAAGTATTGTATCCTGACCTTCCAAGCAAGCTCCTGCCAAAAGAAAGAGAAGGAAGTGCATCAAGCTCATTCCCATGTTTTTTGCCAGACTGCATCAGGAATAGCGTTGGCCAGTTCTTGTTCCCATTTTTGCCTAACATAGTTTGTGGTGTAACCCAGACTACTGAGGTAAAATTAATATTACTTAGGCATAGCATCCCTAGTGTCTAGGAATATCCAGAAATTTTGAAACACTGAAGTTTGGGCATCAGGCTCATCCCTCTGTTGAAAATCTCTAGGCTGTTTATTAATATAGTTCTGTAAATGGAATTATCTAAACCTATCTGCTGGCTTCCAGTGAAACTTTTGCATGCAGTCTTCAAAAAATCAGACTACATCCCCATCAAGTAATTGCCAAGTGGCCTGCACTCCCATCCTAGCTTGCTGTCTATACCAATGATCATAGGACTAGGCTGAAAATCCATGTCGCAGAACCACCATTTATATTTCCAGAGTCCACTCCTACCTAACTGCTTAGTAGCCACTCTATTCCATCCTACAAAAGTTGTCTGAACCCCTATCAACTCAGCCTTCTTATAGGTCACCCAAAGTCAGTTATCAAACAGACCAGCTGTTGGGGCTGGGCTCCCTCTTGTTCCACGAGACACAGAACTTTCCAGAGTGCCTTATAAGTCTCACATGCCCACAGGAGAGTTATTCACATTTGTGCTGCTACCCAATACCCCTCTGAATCTAAGAGCCCAACCCTTTGCAGTCTGTCAAGCTGGATGGTATTCAAGAACCCTCAATTCCAAATTAATGCCTGGAATTATACAGCCATGTTTGTTTTTTCAGTTCTTTGTTAACCTGATAAGGCCCACTAGGCATATTGTCTATTTTCAGTAGTGATCTGGGAGCACTGGTGAGATTACATGAGTTGCTTAGAGTCACACAGTATGAAATTGAAGGTTGTGGTAATCAAACTCAGGTCTGCAGGATGTACCAATCTCATTCACATCTTATTACTCTTACCACTAGGCTATACTGCCTAGCTTTGAAGGCTGAATATGAAACTGGGAAGGGCACACATTGAAATAAATATAGAAAGTGTGTGAAGGCATTTATCTTAATAGCTTGGATCCTGGAATAAAATGGGAGGGTTAAAAAAGATCACCTATGCAAGTCTGCTTTAGGGTTTGTCTGCAGTGATACATAATTACCCTCAAAACCTGAAACAAGATACATAACCCAGGACTCTCCCTAAATACTTCAACTTCTACAGAAACCATTTCATTGGTAACTTCCTCTGGGCAACAGTTGAGAATGTGGCATGCAATACCAGTGCTTTTGTTTTCATAGCATTTAGTGTGTACCCAGAAATCTTACAAAATGTTGTCAATGACTTCATTACTGCCTGCAACGAGGACTCTGTATCACTCAAATACAGGAGCACATCACCTGCATAAAGGGCCACTTAAAATTCTAAAACCCCATTGGCCTTCCTCTATCCCTGCATGCAGCCAAATACTCTGAGATAGGAGTTCAATGGGTTTTATGTGATATGGGGGTGTCTGCTAACACTCTGCCCACAATAGTAAGGGAGACAGAGCAAACACCACAAAGGTGACTGCACAGAAGCGCTGACCAACCAAAAGGGCAACAGCAGCAGGGGGCAGCTGAAAGGGTGCCATGCACATGGCATGCTCTGCAAGGCAGAGGGGAAAAGCACGCCGTGGCGTGGCTCTGCCAGAAAGGACACCCCACAGTGAGAGAGAGTCCAGGTGCATGAGCAGCCAGGGATGGCCGAAGGCTGGGCATGACCACATGGGAGGCATGGTGGTGGCAGCAGGCTGGCACCCAGGGACAGGGGAGCCAAGCATATGGGCATGCACAGTGGAACAGGGGGATGGCCAGAATGCCAGAGGGCACAGCTGAGGGGTAATGCAGAAGCCCACCATGCAGATGCTGGCCCCCAGCATGCGGCAGATGCTTGAGGGCCCTGGCTAGCATGATGGGTCAAAAGGGTGACTACAGGGGAGGCAGTGGACATGTAGGCAGCCCTGGAAGGGCATACCCATGCAGGGTAGTGTTGGAGGGCACACACTGTGCACCGTGCAGTGCTGCACAGGGCCATTCTGCCCAGGGATGGACATTGGCAGCAGGGATTGGTGCATGCCAGAGGTGACTCTGCAGCAGGTCACACATGGTAGATGAAGTTATTCGCCAGTCCACGAAGGTAGTCATAGTGGCTTCTGGTCGCATAGTCGACCACAATGGCATGGATCCTGGCATCAAGGTCTTGATACCTTCTCCGGGGTTGTGATGCCTCTGCCCCTGACACCAGCATCTCAGATCACACAGCTGTTTGACTCTCCTCCTCCCTCAGGCACTCGAGAAGGCACCAGATGCTGGGATGGCAGGCACCGACCTGGGTGTTAAAGGCCCTGTGCCACCCTTCCACCACATTGTTTGTTCTTGCCAGGCCCTGGAGGGTGGACTTGTAGCAGTTTTACTGTTCAACCAGGAATGGGGCACACCGGCGCCCAAACCACCAGGTGGGCCGGCCGACCCATGTGTCCTCCACATAGTCTAGCAGTGGCTGGAGGACGTCCTCACTGGTGGTAATGTACTCCCATTCCCGCAGCTCTTTGAAGACTGCTGGCATGTCAGCAGGTAGCAGGAATGCCAATGCAAGCAGCATCCGTACATGCAGTGCAAGGTCAGGGTCACTGGTGTACCATGCCAGGACATCTGGCAGCTACTGCACCTTGCACCATAGGGCCTGGGTGAAGTGGAAGAAGCAGCCCTGACCATGCCTTGGGGAATGCGGTGGTGACCTCATGCCAGCTGGCATGCTCAAAATCCATCAGGACCATGGCATGTGTTATGTCTGGATTGTGCAGTTTGAGCTGGCCTAGCAGTCGGATGTACGTCTGTGCCTGCCTGGTGCATGTCAGGGCATAGACGGCGGGCAGGACTGTGCCAGACTGGATGGCATGTATCATGTAAAGCTGATCAATCAGGGCTGGGCACACCCTGAATGTGTCATCCATGAACCAGTCCATGATGCTGGCCAGCTGCTACAGGCCATGGTCCGTGGCGTAGATGATGATGCGGTCTCGCTCTCCCCCACTGTTGTACAGGAGGAAGTGCATGCCATCTGCCGCAAGGGTGTACTCCTCTGGGATGATAAGGCTCTCCATGGATTGTGAGGTGGTCGGCCAGCTATGGGCCATGTGTCGCACATGCTGTACTGTCTGACAAAGCAGACGCACTCCTGGCAGGCAACCGGCCATGGCCACAGGGATGCCTGACGTGCTTGCCATGACTACTTGTGAAGCGGTATCCATGGTACACCATGCCCTGTCCAGCAGCGTTCCCAAGACGTGCCACATGCCCACGTCCACCACAGCTGGGGTGTGATTATGCTTCCTGATGGTGGCTACCACTGTGTCTTCAGTTGTGCACAGGTAGGCCATGCAGTGGTACTTCCTCACCTCGGCACACCTCCAATATACCTTGTCAGGTCCCTTCTCATTTCTGCGGTACACAAAACCATTGTGGACAGCCACGGCCTTGCCCTTCTGGCTCTGCACATAAAGCACCTCCATGGTGTAGATGCCGACACATCTGATGGGCATGCTGTGGCTGCCATTGGTATCAGCGCTGAGTGCCCCCACCCAGTATATGCTGGGCTACACGCCCCCTTGCCGCCTGTGCTGCATATCAGGTGGTGCTGTGCTGCTTCCCCTTCCCCATCGCCACCATGCCTTTGAGTCATGCTCACCATGGACCACCACCATCATCTGTGTTGCCCCTGTGCCTGTGCAGTTCTCTACACTCCATCCTTCCATGTTCTGCCAAGTGCGGTAAGTGTCAGTGTGTGCTGTGGTATCAATGAGGTTGGTTGGTGTTGCACTGGGCCCTGTCTGTGAGTGTGGCCCTATTGCAGCCGGGTGGTGCAGGCTCGTACCACTGCCCCGCTGCCCTGTGTGCCACCTGTGGTGCCTTTTTGTGTGTGCCTCTGTGGCGGTGCTGTCCCCTGTGCATTCTACCGGTCGCTCACCCATTGCTTCCTGCTTCCATCGCTGGCCGCGGCCTGCTGTGCGAGCTGTCCTGTGCTTGTTGTTTGGTCATGTCTGTCTGCCGGTGGTGCCTACTCTGCCTGCAGGCCTGCTGGGGCTCGTGGTTCTGCTGCTTTCTGTGCGTGGGGGTGCCCTTATCGAGATGCAGAGCTTTTCGCTCTTCTGCTGTTGTTCTCTATTTATATGCGCTCGCCCTTCCTGTATTAGCACTTTCTGCCTCACCCCCCGATACCGTGCTGTTCCTTTGTCACTCATCTTGGCTGTTACCAGTTCGATGTACAGGACAAACTAGTCCTGACATGTCCCTATCTCCAGCTTAAAGCTTGGGGAAAAATAGTCATTTGTCCTAACCTAGACATAAGGGGAATGGTAAAGTGTCCTAATATAATAAATATAGGTCTCATGAAACCCATACCCAGCAAGGACCCATAAAGATATTCCCAGAAGACCTGATCAAAAGCCTTTTTGGCATCTAGGCTTTTTTAAATAGGCTGGGCATTTTTCCTTATTGAGCTGATTAATAATATGCACCATATGGTGAATATTATCCTGAGTGTGGCAATCCATTACAAAGCCAACCAGGTCTAAATGAATAAGTTGGGGTACAATTGTTTCCAATCAAGTCATAAGAATGGAACTCAACAACTTATAGTCCACATTCCGTATTGAAACAGGATGATAAGACACACAATTATTTGGATCCTTACCAGGCTTCAGAAGCACAGATATTACAGTCTGGTCACAAGAAGGAACCAGACAGCTGTCATTCAAAATTACATGTTGGTAAGCACACTTCAGTAGTGGCATTATATTCTCCTTAAACTGCTTATAAAATGCCCCATCCATCTGTGCCAGTGAATTTCCTTGCTTTAAGGCTGGTGATGGCTGCTTTGACTTCAAGGCTTCAAGGGCAGAAATATGAAGCATTCTTATCCTTTGAAACTTGTGGGAGACTGGGACTCCTGAAAAAGTAACTAAGCTTGTTCTGTGTCACTCCAAGTTTAGTAGTATGCAATTTGTTTTACAAAAGGATTGGAGAACTGCAGAAATTCCCTGGATGTCTTAAATCTTTATCATTGACTCTGGATAGTGTATGCTTCCTATGTGGACTCTTGATTTACAAGAATTCAAAGGAAACTCAGTTCAGTAAACACTCTAGGCTGGTGACAACTTTACCAAAACAGAAATATGAATAAAGCTGAAGGCAATATGGCACATTATCTAAATAACTGAGTCGGCAGTCATTGAAGAACAGTTGGGGCAGTCCTCAGGGCAGGTGCAAGAGACACCAGTGGTACCACAGTGAAGAAAAACTTTATAGTCCACAGTGGCTATCACTGTAAAGCATAGACAGTTCGTGTATCTCCAAACAGTCTTCAAGTGTCCTTACAATGATTTGAAGTAAGACTGGTTCTGTTGTAATAAATGGGGTTCACTCGGGGGAAGACAGAGTGGCATATGGGTTGCCACAAGGGTCGGTATTGGGTGCAGTCCTCATTAATATCTACATTGTTGATATTGCAGACAGATTGGAAGGAACGGTGTTCCTATTTGCAGATTATCCAAAAATCTGCACACTGGGGGTGGAAAGGATGAAGAAGGACCTGGGGAAGTTGGAGGAGTGTTCAGAAACTTGCCAATTGAGATTCAATGCAAAGTAGTTCAGAATCATGCACTTACGACATAAAAATCCTCTGACCACCTATGAACTGGAGGAGGGTAGTCACCATAACAATTCAGGAGAGTGACCTGTGGGTTATCATATAGGATGACTTAAAGGTTGTGAAACAATGTGTCCAGGTAAAGGTTGAGTATGGCAGCTGCTGAATAGGGAGCTAGCTGCATTCATAAGAAGCCTAGAAAAAACATGATGGCCTCTTGCTGCTGGCAATTTTCATACGTTCGTATAAGGCAGTGGGAAAGGCAAATCATATGTTGGGCTGAACAAGGAGGGGTATAACCAGTAGATAGAGGGAGGTGATAATGCCCCTATATAAATCACTGGTGAGACCTCACCTTGAGTACAGTGTGCAGTTCTGGATGCCTCATCTCCATAAGGATATAGACAGGATAGAGAGGGTACAAAGGAGGGTGACCAAAATGGTGCAGGGTCGGTATCAGAAGCCCTTTGAGGAAAGACTAAGGGATGTAGATCTGTACTCCCTGGAGATCAGGAGAGAGAGAGAGAGAATACACGATTAAGACATTTAAATACCAAAATGGAATAAACAAGGTACAGGAAGAGAGTATCTCTCAATGATAAAGATGTCCAAGGATTAAAGGGCACAATATGAAGTTGAGGGGGAGGGAAGGATCAGAGGGAACTGGAGAAAATACTACTTCACAGAAATGGTGATGGACCCCTGGAACAGCTTCCCACTGGAAGTGGAGGGGGCTAAATGGTTACTGGGTTTCAGAAAGCATGGGATAGACACATGGGTATCACCAAAACCGGTAAGGAAGGAAACCTGTACTCTGAGCAGGGTCTGGAGACACCATCAGTAGGGGTAGGGGGCAGGAGGGCAGAGTCTGGTTACCATGTAGGGTCTGCAGCTTTATTTTAACAAAAAGGGGCAGACTGGATGTGTCAGGTGGTCCTTTTCTGCTGACAACCTCTATGTTTCTGTTGTTTCTATGTTTTATTTAGTGTTGATACAAGAAAAGACACACAAATGAAGTGCAATCATCAAGAATCCATTTATAAGTATCTATGGTGCATAATGACTGATGTCGGGGCAAAACATCAGTCATTAGACACCATGGGGTTTGCCCTGGTGGAGACTACATGAAAAACTGCACCTTTACAAACTTATGAATGGATTTTTGGTGATTGTTCTTCATTTATGTGTCTTTTATGTATCAATGCTATAGGTATGTATAAATCGTTTATATCTGCTATGAATGAAGCTTTCAATTAAAGTTATTCCTGACAGTTCAAGTTGATACTTTTGCTTGAACTGTGCACAAAGGTGCATGTTGGCATGTTTAAGAGGGAGGTGGGTGTTCCAGTGTTGTAATACTATAATATTAGATCTGAGGTGTGACTGCAGATTCGTTGGTTTTGGCATCATGAGCTGCTCTCAATGCAAATATCTAGAACTGCTGGAAGTGTGAGTGCATTACATAGAAGGTATTCTAAGAAATATCATTCATGTTGCTCACCTCAGTCCCTTTGAGTGATCCATACAGACATATATTGTTTCACCTTGACCAAGCTTCCAGGTACAAACACTTTTCATGCAGGACTTCAGACTGTTAGCACAAAGCCTGTTGGTACAATAGTCTGACTGCCTACTCAAGCTGCAAGGCCCATCCTCCGCATGGCAGACCCACTCTTTGGCCTTCACAACCCATTTCTCTACCACATGGAGTTTTTGATGCAGGCTTTTGATGTTGACTGGTATTCATTATCTAAATGTTAACATGAAGCAAAATAGGCTTAAAGCTCTAAAAAACTATAGTTGATTAAAGCTGTGACTGATCATGACCTGGCGCCAGCAGATATTCTTTGGACTCATCTTTTTGATAGCTATTACCACAGTGATGCATCTGACTTGTAAACATGTGCTTGCTTGAAGTTGCACAATGGTTTGATCTCAAAAACAGTGCTGTTGAGCATCATGACAGAGGCATATTTGTTGTCTTGAATGGTGACAGATTCTGGTAAAGTGATAGAAACCATGGTTGACTGACCATATAAAGTTATTTACCACAATGCTAGACAAGAAAGAGTTGTATTACTTTACCTTGCTGTTCCTTTTCAAGCCATGGAAAGAGAAGCACCAACTCAAAGAGGAATATTGGACATACAGTATGGGGCAGCTTCTGTAGCATCTATTCATAGAGTTAATATCCAAAATTTCAGCAATACAGTTGCAGCCAAAGACTTAGCCAGATAAAGCAGTGCCAGTGAGGATGCAACACAATATCTTGCAGTGTTACTGCTGTATTATTGTAGCGTGCTGCAGTATGTTGCAGGGAACAGTGCAATTCAATGTCAGTTAAGCCCTTTTGTCATGCATTATTTGGCTACATGTCATTTACTTCATGGTACCGTGTTGCACCATGATTGGTTCCACTGCATTTCTAGATATTTCGCAATATTTACAGACTATTAAGCAACACAGTTTTAGAAAGAAAATACAGTCCCATTACAGCTTTAGCTGAATTCACTAATAATATACACAAGGCCTTGGACAGTGGTGATCTAAGTGATTCTATATACAGTGCATATATATATATATATATATATATATATATATATATATATATATATATATATATATATATATAGATATACTGACCTATCAAAAGCTTTCAGTTTGATACAACACACTAAATTGATTGACAGTCTGCACAGTTTGGTTTTCCAATTCAGTTACATCTTGGTTTTAAAACTATTTAATGAACTGTGTGCAACATATTCAAATTCATAGTTTCCTTTCAAAACCTTTACCTATGACTTTAGGTGTGCCACAAGGATCTGGCCTTGGACCCTTGCTTTTTAGTCTTTTTTTGAATAATTTACCAAGTGTCATAAAATATTGAAAGATCCTACTATACGCCAACGGCATGGTGATCTTTCTTTTGAATAAGGACTTAAACAACTTATCCACTATATTACAGTCTGGTTTTTGTGTTGTACATAACTGGTGTATTAATAATAAGCTATGTTTGAATTTCAGAAAGACAAAAGTTATGTTATTTCATTTTAGACAATGTTCAGGTTCACTAAAGTCCCTTTCTATAAAAACATCTGATGGAATTATTCTGGAACAAGTCACCCATTACAAATATTTAGGTTTGACTGTCGATACCTCTCTCAGTTACCACCAGCACATCAAAAATGCTGCAAAGTCAGTAAATCAATGATTTGTAATAGTATTCTGGAATAGGTTTAACTTTATGTTGGAAGCAAAAACACTTCTTGTTTAAACACATATTTTATCCATTATAGACTATGGCTTAGTAATTTATTCCCCTGCCAGTAAATCTCTGATGCAAAGAATCACACTGTTACCCAACAAAGCTTATAGGTTTGTATTTGACTTACCTTTAGATTGCTATACTTGCTGTTTGTACAACATATCAAAATGGTATACTTTGTAACAGAGAACTAATCAACAGCTGGGATGCTGGGCTTGGAAGATGGTAAATGGGCAAGCACCAACTAAATTAAAATTATTGGTTAAGAGACCAACATTATCAGACATTAAAACTAGATCTATCAATCACTTATACTTAAAGTTACATAAGTGTTCAAAAATGTTGGGCAAGCAGTTTGCTGGAAATCCTTATCTTTATTTATTAGGACACTGGCAAACTATAAATCATTTGTTACAGCCCCCAAAAATGTTATCAGTACTATGGATACTTGTAATGGGCATTAGCATTGTTTTACTTTCAGTATGAAGCTTGAGGATCTAAGCTTTCTGTATTTATTGTTCGTATATGTTGTTACATACTGTAGACTGTCTGCTATTTGTACCATAAGCATAGTTGGCTATGAAAATGGACATTTACTGTACATAGGCTCTTGTTTTATAATAAAAATGAAAATGAAATGAAATATTTCTAAAGAGTTTCTCTCTGGGGGCTCTTTAGTGGTACTGCAGACAGGACATTTCTCTAGAGATGTGACAGACATTTTAGGAACTATCTGACCATGTTTTGGGCTGCAACTGTACATAAACTGAGAAAGAAAAGGAACAAGAGGACAAGAGAAGAATTTAGGAAAGATACACCTTAAAATGCATGGGAGCGGCTTGCTTAAGACATAATGTGTGCTTTGGGTGACATGCTTGTTTTAAATTATGTGAGTGTAATGATGTTGGAACTATGACTATGAATAGATAGGTCACTGACAGAGCAAAGGCCGATGGCACATTTATAAGGTAGAAAAAGAAATGGGCAGACTGGATGGGCCTTGCGGTCCTTATCTGCCGTCAACTTCTATGTTTCTATGTAAGTTCTAGAAAGTATGACACAAGGGTGCCATGCACAGTGTGGCATTGCCCCATTAGACATACAACACAGTACAGAACAGTGCAAGATTCAATATATGACACAGTGATCACAAGTGCTGCACATGATTTCAAATATGAAAACAATGCTTGTAATTACATAACATATGAACCATTGCAACTGTCTTCAGTGAAGCAGCTGGAACATTTAAGAGCTTCCTTATCAATGCCATTTGTGCCAAACTTCATGACATGGCCCATAGTCTTGTGTTCCATCTGGACTGGAAGCATATAATATTGGAGGTGGTGCTTTTGTACCGTTTATGTTACCAGTTGAGCATGGCACAACTGGTAAGTACTGCAAATTGTTATGGGAAGTTACTACAGTGCTGAGAGGCATGTTCACTAGTCTGAAACTATTAGTAGTCTATAAAGTTAGTATGATTTCTAATCTCATGCTTGCTTTCATTCACTTCAGATTAAATGAAACTGATGGAGATCAACCAAATGTGCCATTTACTTAAACATAATATACTACTATTAGGTTATCTCCTTCAACTATCTCTGTAAATGGGAAGCTGTCTTTTTTAAAGTGTTAGCATCTGAAGCCAAAAAAGATTAGTTTGTATCGGAAGTCTACATTTTTGGTATTTCTTGCACTATGAAGAAATGAAACAAAATATGAGACAAAGCAAGGATCATACATATAGAGATGTGTTAGCTGACATTAGAATTGGAAAGTTGGCTACATTTGCTACAGAGTTGATGAATTCACATTTTGTTTCCAAAGAAGAAGACATTTTCCAGTCTGCAGCTGATGCATTTTAAAATTGGTACCACAACATTTTTAGCCTGTTTGCTTCATGCCAACTCAGTTTTGTGGAATTCCCTTCACTACACCATTCTGAAGGTGTTTTCATCACACAAATACTTTTAAAGAAATTAATAAGTCAGCTAAAAGAACTCAGTGCTGATGGGTCATGAATTGCTGGACACGACAGTGTTCTCACTGTGTGTAGTTATGCCCAAGTTACTGTATGTTTTACAGAAATCTCTCAGTAGAATTAGGATTGGTCAATATAACAAGGGTACGTGTTGCTGACATTCAGTTTGACATCCAGAAAGTATTTGTAGACATGATTTTGGGAAAATCTGAAGCAGTTATGTTACTCAAGCTGTTACAAGCATTTCAGTAAAATTTAATATAATATGTGATATTTATGTCATGACTTAAGTCCCCACTTGCTGTGACTTATAAAGCATCTATATACAATTCTCAAGACTTGGCATTAAATACTGTACTTTTAGCTATAGGGACTGACATTTTTAAGAAGGGTGAGCTACTGTATGTTGCTCTATCAAGAGTGCACACTCTTGGGAGCCAATTCTCAAAGGGCTGGCACAAGTCACACCACAGGTGACATGCCAAATGCCATTGCACCAGGGACCCTGTGCTCTTTTCTGTGTCAGACAGGGTCCCTGTGGCTAAGTCCCATGACTTGGGCTAACCCTACTGGTACTCCAAATGAAGGGCGTACCTGAAGGGGTGGCCTCAAGCCTGCATCATTGGCTGTGGAAGGGTGCAAGCACCCCCATGCCCTGATCCCCACTGTGCAATGTTGAAAAGCCCCACAGATCTATTGGACCCCCCAAGCCCCAGACCCCTAGTTTTAAAAGAGAAGCCCAGCAGTGCTATCAGATCCCCCCAAGCCCTGAACCCTGAGTATTGCATCAGAAGCTCCACAGGGCTACTGGATCCCCCCAAGCCCTGATCCCTGATCCCAGATATAATGTTTTGTCAGCCATAAAATTAATACGAAAAAAAAATCCCACATCCCCATCAGTCCTGGTAGTCTAGTGGCCTCCCACCACTCCACCCAGCAGTGCCAGACCAGCCCACCCCATGACCCATACCCAGATGGTAACTGGCACAGTCCACCTTTCACCACCATGGCCAGCCTCTAACTGAGCTTCGTTATGAGCGTGTACTGTATATAAGAGGTGCTCAGTGAATGACAGTAACTGTCATTCACTGAGCGTATACTATTTATAGTAGTACACACTCATACAAAGCTCAGTCAGTAGCTGGCTGTGGAGTTGAGAGGTGGGCTGTGCTAGTCATTGGCTGGGTATGGGTCAGGGAGAGTTGGGTTGTCTGGCACTGCTGGGTGGGGGGCCACTAGACTACCAGGGCTAAGGTGCTTGTGCAAATATTTTTTTGTATTAGTTTTACAGCTGACAAGACATTATATCAGGGATTGGGGTTCAGGGATTGAGCTTGGGGGTTTGCTAGCCCTGTGGGGCTTCTTATGCAATACTTCAGATTCGGGGCTTGGGTGGGATTGACAGCCCTGCAGGACTTGGTTTATTCTTGGGGATCAGGACTTGGGGGACTATAGTCCTGCGGGGCATTACAATTATTTGTTATTGAGGATCAGGGCTGGGGACTGCCTGCCTATGGGAGCACATTGTTGCAACCCCAGGTGGACACAAAGTACACTTACACCAGCTCATAGCTGGTTTAAATGTACTTTGATGGCTGTCCTCTGGGGGTTGTTTCAGTATCCCAAATTAGGGGATGTGGTAGCCGCCCTTAAAGAATAGGGTGCAGCTGCTGCCATAAACCCCTTTGTGCCATGCCGCAGCATGGTTTATGGAGCAGATGGTGGTGTTAGTCCACTTTGGTGCAAGCAGCCTACATCATGTTGCAGGCTGCTTTCCAGAATCCCATATGTCGCAACTCATGACACAAAGTGCTACTTGCATCATTCCTGTTGGTGCAAGTCACTTTGCACCATGCATAACTTTTGTAGAATTGTTCCCAGAGTACATATCATCAAAAATGTTCCTAAAAAAGTAAAAGTAGAGAAAATGTGGAAGATGCAGTACAACAGACTCCATCATACATTTCAACCAAATTTCCCTCAGATTCCTGTGTGTCAGAATATAGTTAGTGTTCATCATCATCATCAAGTTTAATGGAAAGCAACTTGAGAAAATGTCTCATTTACAGTTGCATCCAGTTACAATATATAAAATCACAATGTGATAAAATACAAGACATAATATATATAGGTAAGACATATATGGGCTACGTAAACGACATATGCATTACATATTGCACACATTAATCAGCAGTTGCACAGAAAATACATAATTTTGTCCAAAAACATTTACATTGCTCAGGTAATATGCCTGTAATATTATTTTTCAAACTAGAAATAGAAATTAAGACCTGCAATTTAAGTCTTTTATTGAGATCCTCCCAAGTCCGTGAGACGGATACTGACAAAACATAATCATCTAACCTAGTTCATGATCTTGAGGTGGCAAATTTCTTCAACATACTAGATCTTAGACTGTATCTGTTAGAATGCTCCAACTGTAATACATTCAGGAGAAATGATGGAAGTTTACCCAGCACTAAATAATAAACAAATAAGTACCAGTGGATAATTCCTTCTATGAGACCACCCCACATGGGTGTACAAGCAACAGTCAGTACGTTTACATGACAGCAGTTTTCCGATAATGGTTGGATTATTGAGATTTCAGATATCTGTATCGGAAAACAGGTAGTCATGTAAACAGCAATTATCCACTTTTTTTTCATTATCCGTCAGGTCCAGTTTTCTGGTTTTCACAGGTGGAAAATGCTCAGTATTATCAGAAAAGCACAGCATGTAAACACATATTTCGATAACTGTCTATTGAACATGTGCTGTTTGACATGGAATGCCAGCCTAATAAATGTCATAAATACCTGCACTTTTCTTTGATTACTTCCGTGTTTACCTCAGAAGGCTGTAAGGTTGTCAGGCTATCAAGGGATTGTAAATGATTAGAAATGTAAGTGTGCTGTCATCTTGATTTGAATTTCCCCCTACCCTCTCCACCACCAATTGCCATTCATTCAGTCCCATGTACTTAATACCTTCCCTTGAAGGTCCTGTAGTCGGAGAGCAGCACAACATATCCCAATACCTCTACAGCTGCCAGAAGACTGAGCTGTAACTTAATTTTAAGGCATATATTATAATTTCATTGGTTGTAATGATGGGCTTGTAGCTTATGCTGACAATTGATCTGCCGGTTCAGTAATTGAAGTGGGTTGATGAGCATTGCTCCTCATCGACTAGCTGATATGCTGATGTAGGGAGGCGAACATGGAACCTGTTGGGTTTAAATCCCCATATACCATTGTAAATCTCATCTGAACATCTAGATACAGTATTATAGTTTGATTCCCACATCCCCCTCTTATGTAGTACATGATCCCAAGCATTTTATTTTATTTTCATATTATAACCTTGTTGCTTCAACTTCTTGTGTTTCCCTGGTTCAGCAATCCACATTTTCAAAACGATACATTTTCAAGTGGCACCTTACTGTTCTAAGCAATGAATGAGGGCAGTGGTGTTTTTTTTTTGTGTGTGTGTATTTTATTTTAATAATACTTGTTATAATGCTCAAGACAGGTTGATGTGTTGAATGATGGACCAGTGCTGGGGATATATACTTTGTGTTATTAGTTTTTTTATACTGTGCCAGATTTGGGGGAAAGATACACACAGTGTGATGTGTCAGAGATACACACAGCGCAATATGTTGTCACCCTACATCTGTGTTGTCAGATAGCTGCAGTTGGATAAAAGGAATGCGGAATGGTGAGGGACATATTCATAATGGATGGGTGAGGGAAGTCATTTTAAAAGTTTCATCTCCATGTGTCCTTACCCCGCATCCTCTGTGCCACTGCGCATGGAACCACATGATGCAGTGGCTGTCCATGCCATCAGGGGTCACTCACAATCATTGTACTGGCCATCAGGGCACATGGATGTTGGGATAGACGCAGCCCTCGGGTGGCTGCCCTGGGTGGTTTGTGCACCATGGCATGGCCACATTCCATTAGGCCATCTGTGTTGGTCGCTTCATCCAACATTTCCATTACTAGTACGTGCTGTGGATGGCAGTCAGTGGAGGTATGATTATGTCATGATGAAGGCCATTTTCCATTGGTGGTATGGTTGGGCCTGTCTGTGTGACACACTGTCAGTGAAAGTGCAGATTTTCACACAGGTCACAAACTTGTTCAGCATGTTCCTTGTGGTATGTTGGTTCCATTTCTGTTTGGTGTGTCCACATGGGTATCAGTGACCTGGGTGATGCCATACCCATGTTACTGCCCCAGAGGTGCTCTAAATGTCATAGCATTGGGGTGTGACAATCTGGGTATTTTGGTGGTCATACCCCAATACCTCCTACCCTGTTGTGTATCATTACTTACTTCTACACACCCAGAATATGATTGTTAGCCTCAGTACAATACTTAGATAACATCCCAGTTGTCTCAGTTTACTGTCACTGAGTCTAGCAACTGTGTCTGAAACAGATTTTAGCTCTGGTGCTATTTTTGCCTGCTGCCATTCAGTCCATGCATCCTAATACATTGTTTTCCTACATACTCGTGTGGCTGTAGTGCAGATTCATTAATAAGGAAATGCTAAATTACTTGTGTTGGGGGGTAAATTCTCATGTTGAGTGCCATACACTATAAATGACAATGCTTGATGTACAGGTGATAACCATGGTGTAATCATCTCTCGTGATTGATATGGCAATTGTAAATATCTCGAACTGCATTTGCGAGGTTTACTGATGCCATAGCAATCATTCAAGGTAATCACACCATGGTTATCAACTGT
Source organism: Neoceratodus forsteri (assembly GCA_016271365.2). Taxonomy (NCBI): domain Eukaryota; kingdom Metazoa; phylum Chordata; order Ceratodontiformes; family Ceratodontidae; genus Neoceratodus; species Neoceratodus forsteri. The sequence continues at coordinate 1,072,731,794 of CM028131.1, forward strand.
ACATCAGGCACCATCCTCTATTTATTAATATAAGTGATTTTAAAGTAACTGATGTGCAAAAACAGTTCAGTTTATTGAGGAAAATCTTGTCAAATTAATAGTAAAGTAACATAACATATAAACATACTAGAAGCCAGCAGAATAGGCCCAATTGTCTGTCATGTCTACTCAGTATCCAGACACCTAGTGGGTGCTCCCTACCCTGCCCCCTCCAGCCGAGGGTCAACTTTGACTTTAGTTTCCTTTTATACCTGTCACACCCCTTACTGAAGCCTTCCACTGTGCCCTCCTCCACCAGCCCTCAGGCAGTGCATTCCATGGCTCCACCACCCTCTCAGTGAAATAATGCTTCGTAATTTCCACTCTGTAATTTCCACCCTCCAAGTTCCACTCATGCCTCATAGTTGTCCCCACCTTCTTTAGCCTAAACAGATCCTTGGTTCCACACTCAGTTATTCCCTTTACACACCTGAAGACCCCTATCATATCTCCCCTGTCCATTCTCTCCTCCAGTGTGTACAGCCCAAGCTCTTCTGGTATCTCCTCACAGGACCTCTCCTCCATGCCCTGAATCATCCTGGTCACTCTCCTCTGGACTCTCTCTAGTAGTGCTATATCCTTCTTCAGATGAGGTCTACAGAACTGTATACAGTACTCAACTTGTGACATGACCAAGATATTATATAGAGGGAGGATCACCTCCCTCTTCCTCTGCGTAATTCCCCAGACCATGTAGCCCAGTATCCTGCTTGATTTGGCTGCGGTTCCTCTACAGTTTTCAGAGTTACTCATTTTGATGTCTACCACCTCCCCTAGATCCTGCTCACCCAATGTGGCCCGTATCTTTGACCCCCAAATGAAGTACTTTACATTTCCTGGCATTAAATTTCAATCCCCAACTCCTTGACCAACCCTCCAGGGTATCCAGGTTTCCCTGGACTACCACTCTTGCTTCTTACCAGTCTACCAGTGCTCCTAGTTTGGAATCATCTGCAGAAATAAAAAAAAATGTAAACTGCCTCACTATACCCAACTACCATCACCCGAAAACCTTTGGCTTCACCCAAACTTTAGCATGGTGCACAGCACAGCTTATCCTCATTTTATGAGCTGCAACTATGACCGCACTCTTACTCTTCCAGTCAGCCGCCCGCTCCATCCAGATTTAAACTAATTTTGTTTCATAGTGCTAGAACAGATAGCACTTATGGGAAGTGGCTGGGCACCTTACTGCATACAACAAACTGACGGTGGTGACCCAGAGCCACAAACTTACTTTTTTATTCACACCTCCCCTCACAACTCCCACCAGAAAAAAAAATCATCAGAAAACCTTAGCGCTGCTCACCTGAAAGTGGTGCCAGCAGAAGCTACTTGCACGAGTTTTACTTGGGATCGTGACCATAACTCCATGTACAGGCTAAAAAATTAAACACCACAGCAACTCGGGGGGGGGTAGGACGGGAAAGGACAACTATCCACAAACAACTGCTATGGGGTTTTGGGCTGCATAGAGGGAACAACAATGCTGAGGTGAGCCCCATTACAAACTGTCACCAAATTAAATATTTAATTAAGTACAGATCAGGTGAAGTAGTATATATAGTGCATTGAAAACTGATCCTGAGTCTGTTTCTCGAAACCCCACATCCAACAACAGTCGGGATGAAAACACCTCGGTAAAGCAAGTCCCTGCATTACTTCAGCTTCGTTCTGTTACTGGAGAGCATGGCATGCCCCCTTCCCGTTTAGATAACTAGCGGCTTATTACGCCCCTGGCCATGTGGTAAAATATGTTCCATGCACATCTTGGAGTGTCTTATTGCTTACTTAACAAATGTATGATTAAGCTATACATGTAAATAACACAGTTATTAGCACTAGGCTATTATAATGTGTACATAGAGAGGCAGTATAGCGCAGTGGTTTAAGGCTCTGAGCTACAAATCTGGTGACATCCAGCAGACCAGACCTGGGTTTGAATCCCACAGCTTACACTTGCATACTGTGTGACCCTGAGCAAGTCACAGACTGGATAATCAATTGACTTCAAAACCATTCTCAGCAAGTCACTATAGATGGGCATAAATCAGTTTGGGGGTTTGTAACAAGCGGAGTACCTCAGGGCTCGGTACTGGGCCCATGCCTGTTTCAGGCCTTTATCACTGACCTTACTACAGGTTGTTCATCCTTTTCCATCAAATATGCAGATGACGTAAAAATAGGTGGCCCCTGCGTTTTTGATTATCAAACTGACATTATTCAACAAGATCTCGATCATATGTCAACATGGCTTAAGACCTGGGGCATGTCTTTGAATATCTCCAAATGCAAGGTAATACATTTAGGTTCTAGTAATTTACAAACCCATTATTATTTGAATGGTACAATACTCGATACAACTTCAGATGAAAGAGATCTGGGCATAACCATTTCAAACAACCTTTCTTACAATAAACAAGTTCATAACACTTTTAATAAATCTAATAAAGTCATGTGGGCTATCTTACGAAATATTAAATCAAGAAAAAGCGACGTTTTATTACCATTGTATCGTGCATACGTTAGACCGCATCTGGAATATGCCTCACAGCTATGGTGTCCATATAAAAAATCTGAAGGTCTTTTGATGGAACCAGTACAGAGGAAATTTACTAAAAAGATTTCAGGGCTATATGATGTCTCTTATGAGGTTAGGTTGAACATCCTAAAACGTATGCCTCTATCTACACATCGGCTTCGTGGTGATTTAATGTTATTATTTGACATTATTCAAGATCCTTATCTTTTGTGCGAACTCGGTCTTGAATTTAAAAGCTGTTATCATAACATTAGGGGACATCCTTTACAATTAGTTAGAAAACCCTTTGTGAGATCAAGTCGTAAATATCTTTTCACCATTAGAGTTGTTGGTCCATGGAATAGACTCCCGCTTGAGGCTGTCATTAGTGAAACTAAAAGTATTTTTAAAAATAGATTAGATAACCTTATTTGTAATGGGTATGATCTTTCTTACTATACATTGGACTAGAATAGGAGCATCATGGGCTTCGGCCTTCTCGCTCTTGTATTTTTCTTAGTATGACTTAACTTCCCTGTGCTCCCAGGTTGCACCTGTAAAAAAGCTTTCAGTTTAGTGTGTCTCACCTGGTTAAACAACTAAATAAAAAAAATGTGTACATAATATGAAAAAAATATGTATTTTCTAATGTTCTTTAATAGTATTTCTTTTTCATTTAATTTCATTAGATATTGATATGTCATCTGCAAAGAACCATCCGTACTTTTGGTCAGATGAGGAAACAACAGTACTTATTAATTGCTTGAAAGAGTTGGATATCATTAGGCAGTTAGATGGAGGAAAAGCACAGAATAGTGATATATACTGGAAAGTAGTTGAAAAAATGATGTCATTCAGATTTATAAGAACTGTCAATCAAGTAAAACATAGGTGGAAGTTCCTTAAAACATTATACGTCAAGGCAAAGAAAAACAATGAGCAAAGTGGGGCATCAAGGTTCATGTTTAGATTCTACGTAGAAATGGATGAGTTGATAGGTCACAGGCCATCTTCTATGATGGAGTCTAATAACCTTGATGTAGGTTTTCCTGATGGGGCCAAGACATCTGCCTGGCTTCCGAAGATGATCACATGGTTACAGAGTCATCCACAGGTTAGTTGTGATGTGGTACTATGAAATGAATCTCATTCTGTGTGAACCATCATAAAGCAAGATGAGGGAGGGTGCTATTGGATGGAGAACTGTATTTCAGGGATCTCCTCAGGGACCTAATTGTTTGAGACACACTGACGGAGAATGTCTACTCCATGGTTTGATTGCAGATAGGACTAGTTGGTGGTGCATAGAACAAATAATAGTGACAGTTATACATTTAAGCAATACGGCACAGCAGGGTGTCTGCTATAGCAAAACAGAGCCCAGGTGTTAAAAGTATCAGCTCCCAATACCGCCAACCCTGTCAGGTATTATTGCTTACATATCAAATACCCTGCTGTTCCTTATTGTCACTATATGAATGACCTATGTGTAAAATAAATGTAATATGTGATTACTTATGTTTTTTTTAAATGCCATTCCTCAGCTCTGTGTTATGCAGGATTTGCCCATGGTCATGTGACATTTTGACCAATGCGGTTACATGATTTTCTCACACTATTGTATAATTGAGTTTTTGGGTGGTGGATGAGTGTCGCCAATGTGGTGGTTCGGTCAAGGCAGATACGGAGCTTTGATTGGCACAGCGTAATAGAAGGGTGTAACCATTTATCTTTAGGTATATCAGGTGACAATCAGGTGAAGTTAGGGAAATGGATGTTGGAATACACAATGGGAGTATATGTCCTTCCTATATACTTTGTATCATGTGATTGCTAGATCCCAGTCCCAGTGCTCAGTTGCCCACATTTCTGTGGCAGCTGAAATATCAACCATCCACACTGCTAATAGTGCCTGAAGCTCGGCAGATTTGTTGCCTAAGATTCTTGCATTCAAGCAAGACCAACCTCCATCCTGCCTCATTCCCTTCATTGGCCTCCATTTCCTTCCTTCTATTCCCTCCTTTTTCAGCCACCCTGAGCCCTTCCCTGCTAGCCTGGGGGAGTAGGCTCCACTCTATCAGATACCATTCTATCAACCATGCGTTCAACTCCCTAATCCTCTCCTTTCTCACTGTGCTTGCTCAGGGTACTAGGAGAACCTCGCTGTCCTAGCTCGATCAGGGGGACTGCCAGGACATCAATCAGCTCACTTGTATATTTCACACTGTTTGAAATATGTAAGAAATAACTCAGGGCTATGTTTCTGTAGTTCTGAGATACCATTACTCCCAGAACTAAACTGGCATAAAAACAAGGGCACACACATTATATTGCATTGCCTTTCTAGCTGCATCAAAAAGTTTAACTTCACTAATTCAGTGTATTACAGACTTGACAGTAGATAGAGAGCAAGATGAACAAAGTAATGCACAAGATGCAGTTGGAGGTGCAACATATATTGAAGAGCATAATGAAAGTAATCATTGCTCAGTGTTGAACCATCAAAATACATCAGAAAATGATGATGACGATGCTGGGGAAGGATGCAGTTCACGTTCACCACCAAGTATGTATAATGGCAGTATTACTGAAATCATGATGTGTGTAAGCAATAAGGCATGATGGGGTGTGCATGGAACACATTTTACCGCACTGCCAGGGGCGTAATAAGGCACGAGGACAAAGACCGAGTGACTTTAGCTACTGGCGGTGAGGTAAAATGTGTTCCACGCACATCCCAGAGTGCCTTATTGTGCTTATGTGTTCACTATACATATTTCTGCAATTAGGATATTTTATAAGAACAGTAAGATAATCTGTATTTGCATCATGGTGTGACAACCGCACTCCTAGTGGGTACCTGAACTAATCTGTCTGCCTCGGGCTTAACTACATCCCTATAAGTGTGGTTATCACATCATAATGCACACACCATCGTGTCTTATTGCTTGCATAGCCCACAGCCTGTTGTGCCTTTATGTCAAAATAATGTAGCATTTTATACTATTTTATTATTTTTTTTGCCATAAGACATTAAAATGTTGTTGTTAACTGTTTTTAGGACCATTGCCTGCAAAAAAAAAGAGGCAAACTAGATGAAATAATGAGCCACTGTTCTCAAGAGCATCATAACTTTATTAAATCATTGGATAAGCAACAACATGCACGACAGGACTGCGAAGAGAAAATGAATGAAAAAATGATGAAAGATTTTATCGAAGCATCAGCAAACACATCTAAGGAAATTATGCATTCATTCTTTCAAGGGATGCATAATCTACTATTTAATCAGTCACCAATCACCCCAGTCAAAACAGGTTACTATTATTCATTCTTTATAAGTCTTTCATTATGTTAGCCAACAGACTGCTGGAAGTTTAATGTTTCCTGTACATCATGTGACATGTCAATAGATTATAATATATCAGTAAAAGATCAAATAATCTGGTTGGATAAGAAACTAAGAATTCAATGCTGATATCCCATGATGCAGCACTATTCAACCACTGTACACACCCTTAAATGGTAATATTATACAATGGGGTATGAAAATCCTGTAACCTCATTGGTCAAAACACATCACATGACCGTGATAAATCCTCCAGTATACCCACTGTAAAAGTTTTATATCACTATAAAAACAGAAAAATAAGTTGAACATTGTATAATAGCAGTATGCCATGACAGAAAGTGGGTATATGGGTGGATTTACCACTTCTGGTGTGGTTAAGTCACTCAGCTGCGCCTCGTGACCAAACCACACAAGGCGTGGTAAATCCACAAATATAACCACTCTCTGTCATGATATATTGCTTAAATAAAACTGTCTCAATTTCAGGTTTGCTTACTATGTTTATTGCTTAATCATTTAAGTATATCCTATTTTTTTAGAGCCATATTACCTGGTCTGGGGGCATTGCCTGGCTGAGGTCATGCAGCTCCTAACTGTGCTAACTTGTGCACAGCTGTAATCAGAGAGGTGTGCCGTTGATCTCCATCACTTTAATTTTCAGTTAGGAGTTGCACTTAGTCAGTCAGTTAAGGCCCCCCCCCAGATCAGGCATATAGTTGTAATGAGACCAGAAACATCAGGTACTATAGTATGCATTACTACCTATTAAAGTTCTAGAAAAAGTCCAAATGCTTCAAACATATCAGTGTAATACTGTGTATGTAAAATTGGTATAAATTAGCACTGTTTGTTTACAACTAAATATATAATGATATAGCGTAACACATTTAATTTATTCAAGCTTTTTGAAATACTCTAGGGTCGAGAGGTGTGATCCTTGTCAAGCAACATACCATCAAATCCCTCAGAATAATATGTATCAAGTAAGAACTCAGCCTGGAGGTGATTTCCAACACACAACTTCACCATATCTACATGCCTTTCAGACAGATTTTACCACACAGTATAGCATGAGGAACAATGCAGCGGTTGAACTGTTTGATGAGGTTGATTATGTACTGCAACGACTTAAATAATGGCTGAAAACTTATGTACAATTAGTAATATAAATGTAGATTCAGCTAAAGACCAGCTATTGACATTGTTTATTGTATTCTAAGTGCCAGATATTCAAAACTAGCAATAATAAAAATTGCATACTGGTTTCATCTTTGCATGTTTAATGATAACCACAATTTAATTAAACAAAATGCAGTATTATACTTGTTATTAATAATTTAAATGTGATTTTCAATATGCGATTATGATTGATCTTTAACAGTATCAATGTTAATGTTCATAACTAATTGAAAAATTACATTAAACAATTACTATGTTATGATATATTGCATTCACAGTAAGTTAATGCTAAACTTTAAAAGATAAAGGCCCAGATATTCAAAGCATAGCGCGGTGCACAAAGCAATAGCACTGGAATAGCGCAGGAATAGTGTGGAATCGCCATATTCAAAGGACCACATAGCGCGCGCTAACAGCAGTAGTGCAGAGCAAAGCACTAATGTATGCAAGGGGCAACAGGAAGGGGGGTGGCCCACGAGGTCCGCGCAAAGGGATCTTCAAAGGCCTAACGCCACGCTAGGACACATAGCGCTGCGCTACTTACTGCCTATAAAAGGCTGGTCTTAACCCAGGGCAAAACACAGAGGAGGAGAGACCAGAACAGGAAGTGGGAATGTGTGCAGTGCCTGTAGCAGTGATGCTGCCATTGATGGCAGCTGTAGTGGAGGAGGAGGAGGAGGAGGAGGTGGAGAGGGAGCAGGCACAACATGGGCCACAACACAGGCCAAGGAGACGGTATGCTGCAAACAGGTGGTACCGGCCCGGGTCTCCTTCGAGACACTGCCTGATGACCACATCATTGGCCGATACAGGATGAACAGGGGAATGTTGAGGCAGCTCTGTGAACTCCTGCATGAGTAGCTGCACTCAAACACCAGACGCAGCCATGCCATGACAGTGGAGGAGAAGGTGACAGCAGCGATGTGCTTCCTCGCCACAGGGACGTTCCAAAGACCAACGGGGGACACCATCGGGGTATTGCAGTCTGCCACCTCACGCCTCCTGACCCAGTTCCTAAAGGCTTTCCTGCCACATGCGGGGAGTTCATAGTATTCCCAACGCGCAGCAGAGCGCGGAGAAACAATGCAGCAGTTCCATCGGTTGCGCACCCACCATCTGTACTGGGTGCCATTGACTGCACCCATGTCCCCATCCGTGCACCACCTGGTGATGGCAGTGACGTGTACATTAACAGGAAGGGGTACCACTCCATCAACTGCCAGGTGGTGTGTGATGCGGCTGGGCACATCACCAATGTGTATGCACAGTACCCCGGCAGTGCCCACGATGCATTCATCTGTCACCAGTCCCAGCTGTGCCAAGCATTCGAGGAGGGCAGGATAACCAGTGGTCAACTAATCGGTGAGTAGCAGCATACAAGGCATACACACACCAGCATGCATGGGGGCAGGCATTGCAGGCCAGGAAAGGGGTGTGGGGGCTACACAGGGTGCAGGACAGCATCCGACAGACTGCCATATGTCACTAACAGGTAGACATCCTTTGACAAGGGACAGTGCCTATCCCCTGCGACCCTGGCTGCTGACACCAGTACTCAGACCGGCTACAGTGGCCAAGGAGCTGCTCAACGAGGCACATGCCAGCACAAGGAACATCATAGAGAGGGTGTTTGGCATCCTGAAGATGTGATTCCGATGCCTAGACACATCAGGTGGTGCTCTACAGTATACACCTCAGAAGGTATGCCGTATCTTCCAAGCCTGCTGTATGCTGCACAACATGGCAATGAACCATGGGATACAGGCACCTGAACCTGAGGGACAGTCTGACAGTGAGCCAGAGCCAGCGGTCAGGGGGATAGTCGAGCACCTTGAGAGAAGGGACCCTCGCATGGCACGCAGGGCCATACAGCACAGGGACAACATCATCAGGACACTGCAACAGACAACAGGGTAAGTACAGACTGCACAACAACTTGAAAAGGTGCAATTAATAATGACTTTAATGTTCACATGGACACACATAAGTGACAATAACAATACCAACAGTAAACCTACACAGTGGATCTGACAACATGTGTGCATGTGTTGTGAGTTTGGGGTTGTGCAGGACACGCGTGGGGGGGGCGGACACAAATGGTGTGGTGTTGGTGGGGAAATGTGATGTGTGCTGTGAGGGTAAGTGATGCAACCGTGGCAGTGGAGGTGTGTGTGTGCATGTGTGAACGTGCATGTGGGTGTGCCTATGTGGCAAATGTGGGGTGATGAGTGCGCTGTGCCACATAGTCAGCGTGGCCATCAGTGATGCCTCCCACCATGCATGCGACGTGTGCCACTACCATGGGACACAAACCCTGGTGTGCTCTGTGCAGAGGACAACGCTGATGTGAAAGGCGAGGCAGGAAGAGTAGGTCTCCTGTGCCCCCGGGGGATGGTGGAGCCTGAAAGGGTGGGTGGATGGCCACGCGGCACTGGGTCACGGATGGAGTGTGTGAGGCTGTTGAGCTGGAGCCACTGGCAGCCCTGCACCCACGGCCTGCTCGCCTGTGTGCCCCTGTGCCGTCTGCACCACGGCCAAGCATCCCATGCTGGTGAACCCCCTGCACCCCACGCAGGACATTCCTTATGTCAACCACCAGAGCCGACAGACCAGCAAACCCATGCTCGATGGCACCCACCAGGCGGCCCATCCTGTCCTCTGCCTGCTGCTCAGCACTGGCAAAGCCCACTGTGATGGCCTCCCTGATCTGCGCAAGCTCATGGCGCATCTCCCTCCGCATGCCATGAAGGTTCACACACGCCCCCTGCTGGGAAGTGAAAGCAGCCTGCAGGAGTGGGCGGGCACATGGGCATCCTGTCCCAGGGGCACAGTACCCTGAGCTGTAGCTGGCAGAGGTGCCTGCTGCACAGGAGCAACTGGATCCTGGCACATGGCAGGCATGTCCTGCTGCTGGCGACTACAGGTGGTGGTCTGTGGAACGGTATGGGCATGGGCACCAATTTGCGTTGTACCCTGCACATCCTGTGGTTCTGCACTGTTCCCTACACTGCCCACCACCATGTACACAGGTACAGCCACACTGGTGATGTTGCATGCACCACTGGCACCCGTCCCACAGCCTACCGGCAGCCCCTCCCCTGCATCCACATGCACAGGCACAGCCAGGTGTTGTGCCAAGTCAGACACATTAGTGTCCTCACCACTGGTGACGGTGAACAGTAGGATGTCCCCTCCACCACCCTCCTCCGACTGTGCTGCATCCTGGTATCCGGTGTATCCCAATACCCCTACTGACCCCTCCCCAGTCAGTAGCTGCCCTTGGGTATGTGTGTGCCACACATGCATGGCATCTGTGCGGCCATCTGTTGCACCATGCCTGGATGTTGAAGGTCGTTCCCCATCGTCCACCTCCACAACCATTGGGACCTGTCCACACATCCTTGTCAGCCCCTGTTGTCCTGCAGGCCTGGCAGTCACTGCTGTGGAGACAATAGGGACAGGGTCGGTCACCCGTACATAGCCACTGTGCGCAAACATCACCACCACTACCACCACTACTCCATGCACACCCCAGGACATGTACCCCTTCACACAGGCCCGTGACCCCATGCACCCACCAAACCCACAGTGGCCATGCCCATACCAGGCAGCTGTTAGGCAGGCCACTGTGCACCCTGTGCAGGACACCCACAGCATGGCCGTGCACCCATGGCAACACAACATAGGGTATACACATGCGAATACTGACCTGTCCTTGGCAGTGCGAGAGGCATCTCACACCCACCACCCGGCACACCTGCGACCGCCACCGTCCTGAGGGTCGATGCCACCACAGCCATGTGTGGCTCCTCCACCCGCTGCTGGTGTTCGGGTGGTCCACCACCAGTCCTCATCCTGTCCCTCAGTCGCTGGGCCTCCTCCTCCTTCGCACATCACAGGAGGTCATTCCATCTCTTCTGCACGGCTTCGATTGTCCTGCCACATCCCCCTACGCACATTCACAGCCGCAGTCACCTCCTCCCAGGCTTGGTGCACCACTGCGTCAGTGGCCCTGTGTGTGCGGAGCACCTGCTCCCTCTCCTTCACGGCATGCACAAGGGTGTTTAACTCCTCCTGCGAGAACTTGTGTGCACGTATACGCTCCTGGCATGCTGCCAAACCTATGGGATAGTCAATAGAGGACATGTGTCATCAGCCGTGTTGGTACTGCATTGCATTACACATACATCACAATGTCCCCCCCTCCAGTGCCACAAGCCACATGGACATATGGGAGTGCTGCATGTGCATGTATGGTGCACACGCCACCAGAGTCACTGTGCATCCCTTGTCTGTACAGCGAGCCCTGTACACACATATGCACTACCCCTACCCTAACCACCTTGCACTGTACTGTGTCCTTTGTGTTCACTACACTGGTTGCGTGGACAAGTGCACTAGTACATAGACAATGTCAGGACCCAATGCAATCATCACATGGTGCATGGGCCAGCACAGTTCCAGGACACTGCGTACATCCTGCATGGGTGCCATGGCCTGCCATGCCACACATCCAGGGAGTCATGTCAGTGGGCAACTGTTGCAGGACATACCCCTGCAGGGGACTGTGCACAGTGCACTGTACGTTTGGTTGCAGACATCTAGGGATGTGCACCATCACTCAGTACAGTGCTTGCCTGTGGTCCAACATGGGTCAGACCATTCACCAGAGACTTCATCTCTGTGCTCCTGTCCATGCTGAACCTGTTCTGGTATATAGACATTCAATAGTGTCCTACAGCAGTCATACACACCTGCCTCACGCTGCTCTTCCTCCTGTTGCATCTGTACACCAGTATGTTGTTTACACTTAGATTCCTTATCAGGCTGCAGTACCACAACACAACACCGGTGGTGCACCGCACTCCCTTTTACAGCCCATCCAGGCAATCAAGCGTGTGAGTCATGCAAATGAGCGCATAATGATATGCTAATCACACAGTTTGCCCCATGCATGCACAAGTACCCTCATTTGCATACCCTGTTTGAATATGGCCCCGATTTGCCCCGTGCTAGCACAGCCGAGCTGTGCAAATGGCAGCACAGGGCTATTGGTGTTGCAGCGCCGCACTAACCAGATAGCGCGGCGCTATGTACGCCAAATGCGGCCAACACGCTGTCTTCGCTAGGCCCCCATGTCCATGCTATCACCCAGTCATAAGCCCGCGATGTAGCGCCCGCTGAACAGCATAGCGCGCTATCGCATGCATGGAACACAACTTCAGGGCCATGCTGAGTCACGCATGCGCGGTATGCGCTTCTGGGTAGCGCCGCGGCTACATCGCAGTGATAGCGCGAGCGCTGCAGGGATTGCTGAGGTGCATTCCTGGTAGGGCAGGGTGTTTGTCCAACAACAGTACAGTGCCATGTCTGGACGTGCAAGACAGTGTGCAGTTGTGCACAGGGACAGGCGCTGGGGGGACGTAGAGTCTGCGAACCTGGTTCAGCTGGTGATGAAATGCCACAGGAGGCTATTTGGGGAGGTGAGGAAGGGGGGACCTCCCACGAATGCAAGTGTGGGAGACGGTGGCTAGGAAGCCCAGTGAGTGTACTGGCATACCCCGCAATGCTGAGAAGTGCCGCCACCAGTACACGGACCTGAGGCACAGGCAGAGGCAGCAGCTAGAGCGATACAGGCACATGGTGCGTGATGGCACTGTGCCTGTGCCAGGTGAGTGGTGTTGCATGTGGAGTGTGCATATATGTAATGCTTTGTGTGCATGTGGGTGTGGGTGTGGTAGTGCAGAGGGGGTGGTGGTGGTGTGGGGGGCTGGCCATGGGCGAGTGGGTGTGTGGGTGTGGGTGTGCAGCGGGGGTGGTGGTGAGGGGGTGTGCTCTGGGTGTGGGTGTGTGGGTGTGTCTCTGTGTGCACAGCTGTGTGCAATGGTGCACCGTGCTGTTGCACACTGTGTACAGGCAGAGTGGCATATGTATTCCCCATAGGGGCACGGTGCATGCGGTGACCATTGCGGTGGTTGGAGGGTGGGGTGCATTGAGTTTAGGGTTGCATGTGCATCTTGCTGTGTCTCACGATGTGTATGTTGTGTCATGCTCTAACAACACTTTCACATTTGTCCACTGTAGAGCGGATCGAGCAGCCCATGCCCGCAGGTGTGACTCAGCCCAGGACACAGGAGTGGAGATGAGACAGCACGAGGGCCCCATCATTCCCACAGCGTGCACAGGAGAGCGGCACTGATAGCGGTGGCGTGTTGCGTGAGTACCTGTTACATTGTTTTGTGATGTGTACACTTTCATGACACTGTGCACCACATCTGGGTGTTCAGCCACTCACTTGTCTGCAAAGGTCACTGGGCCGGTGTGGTGTAGCAGTGTGGTGTGTGATACAGGTGTGTTTCACACCACAGCTGGGTGCTATCAGCCTTGCCTGGGGGGCGGTCACATTGCAGTGCTGTGCGTGTGGCAGATGGTGTTGCTTGCTTGGGTGGTGGGTGTTCCGTGGGGACACCATGCTGATGGATGACCTTCCCACCTCTGTGGTGCATCCATACCACCACCCACAGGACGTTCACAATTGCACAGGTGGTGGTTGCTTGTTGTGCATGTGGGACAATATGGAGCATGCCTTGCAGACTTACCTCTCACCCTTCTGGACACCTGCTGTGTAGCACTGCCTGTCACACTGTGCTACATACTGGCACTGTGCCGTACGCATTGTGCGTCCATCCATGTGTGTCTCATTGCGAGGTCACTGTGTTGCTGTTTAGTTGCAGGGTACAGATATCACTGTGCTATTACATTATGTGCATTGTTCCCTGCCAATGTTGACCGTGGCTGTGGAGGTGGTCCTCACTGTGTGGGGGGGGCCTGTTATGTGGGTTAGGGACACTGACATGTACCATGTCTCCATTGGGTGATATGCTTTCAGTGGTATTGCCTGGAAGCATGTGAAGGCCCCTCAGTGAGAGTGTCTGTGCCCTGGCTGACTGTTGTGCCCTGGCCTGTTGGTCATTGCCAGGACACTGTCATGGTTCATTGATGCTCCTGCATGCATGTCGTTGTTGTTTGTTCTGCACTCTGCATTGCTGTGCATTTCCATCTGTGTATGCCCTTGTGCATGTCCTTGCGTGTCCCTTGCACCCAACTCACACGGTTTCCAGCTGTGTGTCTGCCGTGTCTAGCGGTGTGCTGTATCATGGTGGGTGGTGTCATATGTCCCCCGGTGCTGTCAGGATCACTGTCATCATCCATGTTGGGTTCTGTGTTGGTGCCTGTGTTGTCCTGTGCTGCATTGTGGGATGCTGCCATGTTGTCATACCACTGCAGAACTCAACACTGCCAGGGATAGCCCATTGGGACATGCTGTCCATCTTTGTATGGCAAGGGTTGGCTGCTGGATGCCTCCTGTGTGGTGTACCATCCTCATGGTCTCACCCTTCCTCTTGTAGGGCCACTACGGGCATCACTGTGGGCAACACGTCCTGAGGAGACCGAAGGAATGGAGGAGCTTCCCCGCAGGATTGTGAGGCAGCAGCGGACTCAGATCGAGCAGCAGGCCATCATAATTACTGAGACCAGGAGGGTGGCGAACATCCTGGAGGCTCGTCTCCCTGCTCCTGTGGACACATAATTATCTCCCCTGTTGTTTTCAAGTCAGCCCTCATCACCCCCCTCACTGGACTTGATTCTCCCTTCCTTGCCCATTGTCTTCTGTCCCTGTGTGCGTCCTCCTCCACTTTGCACCCTTGGCCTGTGTCTTCCCATCCCTCCATCTGTTGTCGTCCTTATGTTTACCTTTGTGCATGCCTTTCCTCCTACTGATGTTGCCAATTTTATCCTGGTGGGCATTTGGGGTTGTGTGTTGGGGGTTGGTGGGTATTTTCTACTTCTGTTTCAGTGTTGTGGGAGGGTTGTTCAGTGGTGGTGGGAATTTTGTACTCTGGGGTTTGTTAATCATTATGTTCTGTGTTATATTTGCTGTTGTGTTTCCATTTGCTTTCCTGTTCATTATTGTTTATTACACTGGTTAATGACATTTCACGGTGTCCTGTGTCATTCTTGGGTGCTGGTACTGTTGCTTTTGTTCTCCACATGGGTCTGGGTTGTTGCTGGACTTTCCCGTGGTTGTGTGGCATCCTCATGGGTGGGCACTGTGGTGTGCTTCTGATACCTCATTCCAGCATGTGTTGCCTTGCATGTGTCCCAGGGTCAGGCTGTCTCTGCACTGTGTTCCACTGTGTGTTTGCACTGCCGGCCTGGTGCTATATTCAGTGCTGTCTTGTGTGCTATATTCAGTGCTGTGTTATTCCTGGGCTTTTTTTGCACTGCACTGCACTTCTGGGCCTGTTTGCCCGGTTTCCTTTGCTTGCTATATTCAGCGGGGTTTGCCCCGGGCTATTCGTTTTGAATATGGCTGGCATTTTGCTCTGGGCTAGGTTTGCATGCCGGGCAGTGCTATTCGCTGCCAGGGGTTAACCTTTGAATATCTGGCCCAAATAGTATTATATGGTTGTTTGTACACTGAAACACTGAATTGTAAGTGAATTTCAGTTCCAAGCCTGTCCACCTAGACCTTATGATTATATAATTAAGATGAATAAATATGTGAATGATAATACATATAGCAATAGCAGGTTACACTTGCAATAAATATAAAATTAACACATAATATCAATATGTTTCTGGTATAACATATATTAATTAACATAACGATTTTAAACACACGCTGATATCTTTCTTGAATATTTTTGCTATTTTATTTCAACTGTAATTATTGATTGTAGAATATTGAAATGACTACAATGGTTATGCTGTTTTCTGAGTGGAAAATTGGTAGCCATGAATCCTGTCAAAACTTTTCTAACATGGGTGGCACTTGTAAATTCAAATTAGATCTGTTGTTTATAGGTTGTGGATGACCTAGTTCAGAACTAGAACATCCTCTAATCCATCCAGAGCGTATTTGATCTTTTGTTCTTCACAGAAGTTGTGAGGCCACAACAAGTTGCAATCACATATGGAGTAAATTGGTAGTCAAAGTCACTCTTTTTAGCAACACATGCCATCTGTCTTTCAAAGTCCAAATGCTATTTCAACCACAATGCGTACAGAACTCAGATACACATTGAAGACTCTTGAGCATGTGTGAGATGAGATGAGTTCAGATAACCCTTTATTAACCATTCCATTAGAGGGTAAGCTGGATCACCAACAATGTACATGTTAATTGTCTGATTGTCTATAAGCCGTGGTTCCTGTTCAAGAATAAAAAAAAAGTTAGCCACCAATTTTAGTATTCTGTTTTATAACTAGAATTTTATATAGTGTCACTACACATGAAGAATTCAGTAGATTTACAAGTAAACAATTAAGCAACGAGGGCGTGGGTTCTTGGGGTTTTACCACGGCTGGAGTGGTTTGCCACGAGGTGCAGCTGAATGAAATCCGCACCCAGCCATGGTAAATCCCCCGAGAACCCACATCCCTCAAAAGTGGTGCACTGCAATTATACCAGGTACTTGATATAATGCTTAAATAACTCAGTGAGTAGTACAGCACTGTTTGTTTGGGGGGGTTTTCAGTGATGCATGGAGCTGCTGTTTTACAGTCTCCGCTTAACGGGGAAAGAAGATGACGGTGGCAGCTCTGTGATTTCGCCATCATATTGTTTTGTTTTTTTTAAGGTGCACCTTTTCCGTTGATAATGCTAGATTTTACAACGGTGGTAAGGTGTCAACCTGCTGTTTTGACTGGTTGTTCTGAGAGATGCATGGTATAATAAGACATTACCAGGGGTAGATTAACAGTCTGTTATTCTACCACTATGGATGTAATGTGGCACTAGATAAATCTGAGTGTCATAATGCACTCATATGTGGTGATTACCTGACTATTTCTCTAACTCGGGTGACTGCTTTACTACTCCTATAAAACACTGTTCCAAAAGAAAGATGTCATAAGTATACCTTTTCGATTGTTTTCTTTATTTGAAGATAACGTTTCAACAAAATTGTTCTTCCCACAATAGTTTAAGAATGATGGTTCAAAATCAGAATGTAGCATATGCTGTTGCAAAAATGATACCCATAATTCTACCAATTATAACAAGGGTCATGCATTATTAGTTAAGTAGCAGTACACATGACCATGTTGTGCCTCATTGTTACATTATCCAGACGTCATCCTTTATTTGATTAACAGTTAACAAGTAGTTAGGTTATATACTCCGTAAAAAATGGTGTGTTCAATGCACAAATGAATTTATGATTACTTTTGGAAGTTCTTCAGAATGAGTGAATAATGTGGAGTTCCTCAACACTTTGGCATCATGAGCACTTCCAGGTGCACCACAATTAATATTCCAAAAGCTGAAAAATATCCAATACGCAATATTGTGTTAAATGGCACAAGCATACATATGTGCTTTCGGTGTATCATGCCATAAAAAAATAAGTAAACAAGACAGAGAAATGGGATATTACTCGGGGGCAGGGCATGGATTGGGGGTGACTGCACCACTTTGTGGGGCAATTTGCATCTGGGGATTCTTGGGGCTGGGGGTGTGGGCAGCCTCTCGGGACTTGTAATGTACACTTTGGAAGGAATGGGGATGTGCGCAGCCATGGGAGGCTTCTAATGTACACTTTGTGGGAGCTTGGAGTGTGGGCAGCATTGCGGGCTGCCTAATGTAGCTTGCTGGCATGTGGGGGTGTCACTTGTGACCTGCATTGGACCCGTTGCGGCTCGTAACATGCTCACCAGATGTGCCCTCTGTTTGGCGTACCTGCCCGCATGTCGCAAGATGCAGGACTTAGACATGGAGAACCTGCCACTTCTAGAGTAGGGCTCAGGGTCAATGTCGCAGTTGAGATTGGCGAAAGTAGCATTTGGTGGCAACTTGTGCCAACCCTTTAGAATCGGTCTCATATTGTAATGTATGACTCAGATTTCAATTGAGAGTATAAAACACATGTAGATTCCTTAATATTCAATTAATATAAAAGGGGGAAAATGATTTACCAATATTGGTGGTCAACAACAGCTTGCAATACATACGATGGCCAGCCTTTGTGATTCACAAAGTCTCTACACCTTTCTGATAGTGCCTGTATGAGAATGTGTGTACCATCTACACAACCTGTGACCTGTGGTAATCCATGGCATTTTTCAAATGCAACAGCTATTTCAATGGCTTCTGATTTTGTCAGCACCTTTATCAGGTTTGGTAAAACATTTTCAAAGAACAACACACAGAACAAGTGTACATATTTATGCACAGTAGATTTATGAATTCCAAATTGGTTAGCAAAGAATCTATATTCACAGCAGCTACCCAGCTTGTACAACACCAAGGCCACTCTCATCAGTAGTGGTATTGGCCTATGTACGTATGCAATATCGGGTTCCATACAGTATATGGTGCCATAATGTGAGCAAGCTTCATAAAGGATGCTCGAGACATTTGAAAATTCTCTCTCCAATCCACATCATTGAATTGAGATAAAAACAATTCTTTCCCACTAGTCCTGACTGCATACTTTCATCCATATAGCACAATCATGAATATGCATTCAGATGCTGCACATATCATGTTACAGTTCAATACTTGAACATTGTAACTTGAAAGTAAGTAGTCATACTGATCATGGCGTTGCATTTGCAGCATTGAAATCAATTTACATTCCAAACCTCTTTTAAGCATCAGTATATGATACAGCAAATTGGATATCATGATTATCATGTGTTGATCAATTTTACTTTACTACTTAATTAAGAATATCTTTTTTTTTTGTGAAAAAAAATGATACTTGGTTTGATGATCCCTTTGCAGGTTAACTTTTCTTTTTTTCTGGCTCCAGCACTGGGAAACCCCAAAGAGCTGAAGCTAAGTATAGATGATGTATCAGTTATTTATTATATCACTCAGTTTCTTCACTGTATATGGAGCTATGGGTTTAAAATTTTAATTAGCTAGCAATTAAATAAATGTGTTGTTACAAGGTCAGAGTAACTATCTGAAAAACAAAACCACAAAATAACATAACATAAGCATTGAATCATTTTCTCCTAAGATTTAAATTAATAGTTAGCAGTAAAGATTATCAGTACAAGAAACATAGTGCACCATACGAGTTTTCGTAGGTGTGCCACCTCGCTTCCAATGCCCTGCTCCTTCTTGCAGGAGTGGCCTCACTTCACTTACGCAAGTTCTTAGTTTTTCATTCTTCATCAAAAAGTAAGGAAATTCTATGCAAAAAACTTCATTTATGCGTCATTTAGGGTTAAAACACAAAAAGTCAGGGGTCATTGGGGTTGTGAGGCATAAATGTCACCCCATTCTTATCCACTGTGTCTTGTGAATGTAATTTCAGATGGAATGGGGTGACATTTAGGACTCACAACCCCAATGACACACCCCGTCAGCTGTCAATCTTGGGATGACAGTCGGGTCGGGGGGAGGGGCAACCCTAGAGATTTTTCATTTTCTGAGTTTTTGTGTTTTAACCCTAAATGATGCATTAACAAAGTTTTTTGCATAGAAAATTTCAGACAAAAATTCCACACCAGTACTTGTCCGAGCTGCCTATGACAGCACTTCAGATGCAATGGTGTACAATTCACATCAAAACACCACCACAATCAGCAATGGTAACGTGTAGACAATTTGCATAATGCTGTTGGCAGAATGCAAAGTGCCTACACATTGACACTGCATCTGAAAAGTTGTCATAGACAGCTGATCCCCCAAAAAACACCCAAGTAGCACACTGGGAGCACACCCCAGCTTACTCATGCACCCCCCCATCAAACACACACACACACACACACACACACACACACACCACTGTATGACCGACGGGGGTCCATAAAATGACTGTTACATGTGTGCATTGTGCTATTTCAATGCACCCTCATAACCCACGGCTGAGGAATGGCATTTATAAACAACATAATTAAACACAGTTTAAATCTATTTTACACATGAGTCCACCATATAATCACAACAAGGTACTCCAGGTTGTAAGTTATTGATGATTACCCACTTCTTGTGTGGTTTAGTCATGGCTCGCCCGTGTCACACCACACACAAGGCGTGGGTACATCCTCAATCACCCACACCTTGTTGTGCCTTATTGCTTAATTAACCTGCTGGAGAAGGTCCAGAGGAGGGCATCAAAGATGATAGCTGGTCAGCAGGGTAAGGCATACGAGGACAGGTTGAGGGCACTGAACATGTACTCCCTGGAAAACAAGAAAGAGAGAGAGGGAACATGATTGGGACTTTCAAGCACTTGCAAGGGATAAATAAGGCTGAGAAGTAGAATCTCTTTAAGCTGAGTGTCAACTGTAACCCAAAGGGGCACAGTCTTAAGCTGGAGGGTGGCATTACAAACTGATAGTGTCACTGTTCTTGCAGTGGGGTCACAAAAAGCCCATGTGAAAAACTTGGAGTAAAAATACCAAGAAGTGCCTAGGGCATTATGTTTTTTGACCATAACTCCCTACCCTGTAGGGACTGACAGGTGTCAGGGGTTTGACTTAGAATTGTCGACAGTAATGCTCATGCCA
Source organism: Neoceratodus forsteri (assembly GCA_016271365.2). NCBI lineage: Eukaryota > Metazoa > Chordata > Ceratodontiformes > Ceratodontidae > Neoceratodus > Neoceratodus forsteri. The sequence continues at coordinate 1,072,752,415 of CM028131.1, forward strand.
TTCCACCAGCACCCCCACCCTCCAGCCAGTGACAGGTATTGAGGTGCACCTTGGACCCTTTGCCCCCAGAGTTCTCCTATTCTGTGCCCTATTCAGTGTATTTCCTAATGAAATGAGGCAAATGCAAAGCCCAAACACCCCAAGGCACACCTCGACACTTATCAGTGTATGAAGGGTAGGGTGAGGTAAAATGTCATGACCGTCATGGGCGACGACCCAAAGGAACACCCCAATGCCTGTCCATCTCTGCAGGTTGAGGGTGGGGCTGGCGTCAGTTCAATACTTCAATGCCATTCCTACACTGCATCTGTCTAACTCCTGCACTGCCACTGCTAATGCCAGCAAGCAAACATTCGACATTGACAAATTATTGTTTTCTTAGACATATGATAAGAATGTTTACACTGTGGTACTCTGGGAACACGTCTGCACTATTCAAAGCAGACCAAGAACTGAAGAAATGTGGATAAAATGTACAATGACATATATGGGTTTCTTTTTCAACTCAGGTGCATATCTTGGAAATCTTATGGGAAGTTTTTCAATCCATGGACTTACAACATGTAAACATACTGACTGTTGTCTGCAACTTATAGGTTTGTTATGTAATGACTTCATAGAAATCAACGGTGGATGAATCTCTCTTGGGGTAGCCCTGGTATACCTCGTACAGACTGTTGGTGATGTTTTTGATCTGGGAGCTAGTGGTCTAGAGGATACAACCAACCCAATCAGATGGGAGTTATTTTTTGTCTTACCAAAAAATGTCAGTACAGGTACCTCATCAAACAAGGGCACAGGAAAAAAAAAATCACTATAGTTGCACACTACCATGCAGGTATTGCTGACTTGTGAATGCATTAGGTTAGATAATATTCAAGGACTGACAGTGCTAGTTTTACTTTGGGAAGGGGTTGGACCTCATTTAACTGGTCTCAAATTTAAAGTGTTTATGCAGGAGAGAAAAGCAATGGAGAGCAGTGATGGCATAATTTTAAACTGTCAACAGAAGCCACATACAGTTAGATGATTTGGAAAGGTGAGAGGGTTGCCCATTGTAATACAGTGTGTTGTGAGGGAAAAATATTAGATTCCTTCAATTTAAACTCTTCATGAAATAGTTTATTACTGTCAGTGACAGGCTGGATAGACTTTTCCCAAAACACACTGTACATTACCAGATAAACATAAACTATACAACAGTTTTTTTTTCTGCATGTCTAAAATCCAGACTCAGAACAGCCGGATACAAGTGGCTGCCAAAATTAATTGATAGCATAATTGATTTGCTCTAAGACCCAGCATGACTGTTAAGACTGGGGGAGGGGGGGTGATGGAAGCTCCAACTTTGATGATTAGATGCCACCAGCATATGGAGTTCCTTGATATGTCAGTTACATATGCAGGCATGTCGGGGTATCAGCTGCATGCATCAAGTGACTGGGAAATTTACACAACAATAGCAGTAAGACTCAGAGGCAGATTTACCATTTACATATAGAGATACCCTAATCAGACCTGCCAACGCTTTTAACAGCTGTATGGTTTAACTTCTGTAGCTCGTGATCATGTCTTCTTTGGTTTCTTATCAGAATTGATTGATGACAGTTGCCAGAACTGACCACAGGCAGTTGTCCTGGAACCCCCTCACCATTTGTCTGCACCAGTGGATCACATCACATGGCCCCTAGTTGCAAGCTGCAATCACCACCACTGCTAAGCTACACAGGATACAGTTACAACCAATCAATTATAAATAGGTCTAAACAAAAATTTTAAAAAAGGGAAATAAATACCTTTTAAATTGTTAAAAACACGCTCCCTCTCCTGATCACCACATAACTTTAAAACATCTATATCAAATGCCTTGCAAATACAAAAGAATATTCTTACGTTGCCTGTTACTAATCAAAACAAGTGAGTTGTCAAGCAGCAGGAGTGGTTGACAGTCTCGAGTGAGATAATTAAATGCACATGCACTAGACTGAAGTAGAAATCAGAAAACACAGGGTCATGTAAACAGCGACAATCAGAAACGGGAAACTAAACAATGTCATGTAAACTGGTAATACACCAGAGAAAGACGATTTTTCTTTAATCAGATATCTTTCGGTTACCGGAAAACTGCTGTCATGTAAACGTACTGAATGATGCGTATTCCATGGTAGATCTGTGATGAATCTTGGTGCACTGTGGTATAAGGGATCCAAAACATCTAACACTGATTTAGTAGTATTTGGTAAACAATATCCCCATAATCAATAACTGACATAAATAAAGAATTAACCAAAATTGTTCTAATAGAAAAACTAAAAAAAAGTCTTATTTTTATAGAAGGCTAATAAACATGTTAGCTTTAATTACATATTATCTATGTGTGATTTAAATGTTAATTGGGTTTCTAATACCAGTCCTAAATATCTATAGGTGTAGGTTGTGTCAATTTCAGTGTCATTAAGTGAATATAATTTCAAATGAGATACATCATAATTCTTTTTAGCGTAAATCATCCACTTTTTTTTGGATTTAGTAATAACCTTATATCAAATAAGGATGCTTGTATTATATTGAAATCTTTTTGGATATTTATAACTGCAGTATTAATATCTTTATGAGTTGTATATAATATAGTGTCGTCAGCATATAAAAAAAGTGTTAGTCAATTTAGAACAGTGACTAGGAAGCTAATATATTCCTGAAACTGAAGGGACCCCAGTACTGAGCCCTAGGAAACCCCCCGGCTTGAGAGCAATGAATCTGAGTATATGTTGCCAACTTTAACATAATGTTGTTGAAGTGATAAATATGATTGAAACGATGACAGTGCTGAATAACCTAAACCTATTTTCTTTAATTTATTAAGCAAAATGACATGATCCACTGTAGTGAATGCTTTTGACATACCTAAAAAGACAGCTGGGGTACTAGTACCAGAATAAAATGAAGTAAAATGTCATTAGTTACCCTAGTTATAACACTTGTAGTGTTGTATCCCTTTCTGAATCAATCCTGTTATTACAAATGTGGCTACAAAGTCAATGTGCAAAAGAGGAATGCAGGAAAACATTTTCAAAATTTAGCAAGCCTAAAGGTGCATCTCTACATTTGTTAGACTCAGCATCAACATGTGTAGCTACTACACTAGCACAATAGTTTGATAATAAAACTGGTATGAACTACTATGCAAACTGTGTTGTGTAAGTTTTGATACAGTTGAAACCTGTTGTTGAAGCTGTGAAAGTAGTACAAAGTAAGCCAGTTATGAATGCCTTTACACACCTTGTGTTGTTACAACTTTGAGTTCCAGGCTGCATCTGGAAGTGAGTTGTTTCAAGCTAAATATGTCTTGCCTGGTAAAACTTTTGTAATAAATGAATACATTTATTGACCATGCAGCCAGACCAAATTCATAGTTGTACAAATCTCTGCATGACTGACAACATACAGTGAAAATTCTGCTATCTCTTTACCAGGGTAAAACGATGATACAGTGCTCCCTCTTTTATCTGCTAACCTCTCTGTACATTCTAAATTGTGGCAGATAAAACAGGGTGGTGGATAATAGACTGTGGCAGATAAAGGGGGGGAGATAACATTTCTGGAAAATGGGACAGGAGCTCACACTGGCATTAAGCAAGGTAGCGGATAAAGGAAGGAACACTGTAATTAGTTTATTAGACCTTGCATTAACAAATAACACTCTGGAAAAAGAAGGGGTTCAGGTACAATTGTTTGTTTTAGATTAATAGCCTGTACCAGTATAGTTGCAAGTGGGGTAAATGTACAGTACAATTGATGAAAAACTGAAAAATTAGTTACAGCAGAGCCCCGAGATGCAAGGCAATACCATGGTATTCTACAGCAGTCATTGCAAAAAACAGGGTAATTTCAATGGCAGGCAATCTCTTTTGTCATGCTGTGTCCTCAGACATTGTGTTGCATCCTGTTGGGCTCCACTGTATAGTTATCAAGTAAGGTATATAAACCAGTGACTATGACATTTCCTAGCTTGTAGAGAAATACATGTCACAATGGCAATGTAAGAAATGTGGAGATTGTCTGAGAAAAATGTGAAATTCCTACACTCTTTTAGGTATCTCATTTTTATATTTAACAGGTTTGACTGTTATGGCTCCCAAATTCACACAGGTATGTATTTACAATTTCTAGGTGGCAATGTTTACATTTTTGAATAATGTTACTGCACATGTGAATATTTTTCCACATTGGTGAAGTTAGTAAATCAGGCCAGTACATTGTATGGTTTTGTCAAGCACAAGACTGGATAGAATGTAATAACTGGACATCTACAATGAAACAAGGACTTCCCCAAAACTTGCAGAATGCATCATTTCTGATGTTGGGTATAAAGAAATATTGGAGACATGTCAGAATGTAGAACATTTCAAAGTAGTGTAAACAAAGTACAACTATATATATAGTGTATAATTTATTTTTCTCCTTCACTCAGGTGGCCCCCTTCTGGTGGTACCCCAGTTCCATCAGCCACCATACCCAAGACTCACTGCCAACTCTTGAACCACCATGACTGGGTTGGTGTTGCTGGGCTGTTCCTATCATTCTTTTGACAGAGGTGTTTTTCCCCTTATTTTTCCCCTTCTACCTGGACCGGCATGCGTGCTATGGTTTGTATGCCCTGTGTAAAGATGCAGGACTGCCTCAGTGCTCACAACCCACCAATCAGGTGGATGACCACTGCTGTACCACCAGCCTCCACAGGTGGTGGTCATGCAACAATACACACTGTCCCTTCCATGAAGGATAGCCATCCACTGGACACTTATCCTTCTTCCCAGCCAGCCCTGAGTGACCCTAGTTCTTTGCTGAACCTAAGTCACCAGCATGGTGGCAGGTGATGCACCCAGAGCCTCAGACCTTCATGCCACTGCTCTTGCCAGTAGATTAATATCCTAACTAGACATTACAACATTACAATGTCACTTGGGATACATATGATTTTATTAGAGCAAACTGCTTTCAAAACCTCATCATAGTGTCATGTGCAGTTTGAAATGAATTATACAAAAGAGCAGGACAGGTAGTTTTTCTATGCTAAATAAACATGCACAGATACATGTATATTTATTGCATGTGTATATTATACTACGAGGTGATAAACAAGTTTGTTTATTTAAAAAAATTAAAAACTCATACACTGTATAGTCTCTGGCTTATCTTTTTGTGGTCACCACATAATCAAATTCATATTACACAGTACACTGAACTGGCATAGTGTTTTTTTTTAATTTTTAATACAAGTGTCAGAGATACTTTTGCAAATATTATTAATCATGACATTATTTTTAGCCAATCAGAATAGTTTATTTCTAAACATTCCAGGAACTCTTATAACCATAAAAAGGGTGTCTCTGCAGATAATTATAGGCGTCTAAAGTTTTAAGTTCACTTGAAATAGTTCATTTTCAAGAAGGAATCCTCTAATATTCTACAAAGTAAAGCAGTATGAATTTAAATTAAAATGTAATTTTTAAACAAAATTGTTTAACATGATTTATAATAAGTTTACATGTAATGAGGAACCCACTCTAAGGTGTCTTGGTCATGCTCTGAAATACACATGCTGTGGCCTGGTGTGTCAACCAGCGCAAGGCTTATAGCAGAGCACACAACTGCACACCCTAGAGTGGGTTATCTATCTTATAAAATGGCAAAATTGTTTTGGAGTGGTGAAAATCCAGGTGTGTGCTTACACTGTGATATATGCATGGTCATGTGATGTGTTTCAACCAATCAGCAGACATACTTTTTCCTACCCATTTTATAAATATATATATATATATATATATATATATATATATATATATATATAGTGGCAATGTAGTGCCACTATAGTTAGGATTGAGTACCCCATTTAAGTTTAAAGTGTGAAATTTTGCAGCTTAATAACTTTGCCACCATATGACAGATTTGCCTGAAGTTTGGCAAGCATGGAGCAGTAGCATAGATCTCTGGATCTGCCAAGATTCATAATGGTCGGATATACGGTTGTGGAACTATAAAGAGCAATAGAAAGTCATAGTTATGTTTTTTTGTGCATTCTTTGCTCGTGCCTACAGGTTGCATGGTTTGTGCGACCAGTCTAAAACCTTCAGGGAAGATGCAGCCTGGGTCCCTAATGTGCCTTTTGAAGATTTCGTGAACAAATATTAAATGATTCAAAAGTTATTCAAAAAACAAGTTTCCCATTATAGTCAATGGGAAAAGTTAAACTATTCGACAGTGTGCAAATGCAGTTTTAATGCTGCAGTGACCCCTCTAGTGTCATGAGTCAGTCATTTTTTCAGTTACTGGTCACAGAAATGCTTGGCATTAAATTTGGGACCTAGGGTCACCATTCTTTTGTGTTCACCTAGTCGAGCCCTGAGGATGCTAGCCATGTCTTTTTGGGGGTTAAACACCCCAGAAATATTTTTTCAAATTTTGTAAACTGTAGTGTCACAAAGTAGTGTTGCACTTACGACACTTTTGTGTGATTTTTTTAATAAGTGTTGTGATTTAGACACTATGCCCAAAGAATAAGAAATCTTTGCCACCCTGCTGCAAAAGAACGGTTTGGTCTTTTGGGCTGAAATTTGGAGGGACGAAAGCCAAGATCCCACAGATGTGTCCTTTTGTTGTTTGGTGACAAAATATTAGAGGAATGCAAAGTTATGGTACTCCAAAGTTGATGATTTTTTCCACTTGTGTTTCCATAACCGTTTGCATTAGCGTTCCCATCTACGCCACCATGTGGTTACCCTTTGCATTTTCATTTGTGCTTTCATTTGCGTTACTGTTACCATTTGTGTTTCCATTACTGTTTCTGTTTGTGTTTCATTTTGTGTCACCGTGTGCATAACCATTTGCATTTGCATAAGCACTTCCATTTGCATTTACATTTGTGTTTCCTTTGGCATCATCAATGGTGTTACCGTTAGTATTTGCATTTCCAATTGCAGTACCGTGGCCGTGCACATTACCATTTGCATTTCCATACGCACTTGAATTTGCATTTCTGTTTGCATTACTGTTTGCTTTGGCTTCATTGTTGCTGTTACTGTAACTGTTTGCGTTTCCAATTGCGTTACTGCTATTGTTTGCATGTTCATCACCATTTGCGTTTCTGTTGGCCTTAGCGTTTGCATTTTTGGTTGTATTTCTGTTGTCGATTGCATTACTGTTTCCTTCTGCAGTGCTGTTGCTTTTACTGTTTGCATTTCTGTTTGCATTTGTGTTACCATTTGCATTTTTCTTACCTTTTGCATTTCCGTTGGTGTTAGCATTTACGTTACTGTTTTTATTACCGTTTGCATTTCTGTTGCCATTAGTGTTTGCATTATCATTTGCATTACCATTTCTGTTTTCATTAACATTTGTGTTTGCATTCTCTTACCATTTGTGTTATCATTTACGTTTGCATCACCATGTGCATTACCATTTGTGCTTGCATTTGCGTTACCGTTAACGTTACTATGTGACAAAAAATCACATGGTTCAGGCCCCGCACTCTCAAGACCACATTCCATTCACTATTTATAGTGCTCATTCTCAAAAAAAGGGATAGTCATGGCTAAAAACTCTGTTTAATGCATCAGTTAGGGTTGTTCCACAGTGACAAAAGTGAGGAAATTTGGTGTTAGGGCTGCCACCCCTTGCACCCCAAGCCCACCCTGTCCCCACCAACAGGCATCGGAGTGTGCATTGGGGTCATCAGCCCTAAATCTCACCCCATTCTCCTATACTGCACCACCTCAGCTTGTTTACACATGGGATAGGATGAGAGTTAGGATCGATGACCCAAACGCACACCCCGATGCCTATTGATGGGGATGGGGTGGGCTTTGGGTGCAAGGGGTGGCAACCCTAACACCGAATTTCCTCACTTTTGTCACTGTGGAACAACCCTAACAGATACAATAAACAGAGCTTTTGCCATGAATATATATACTGTATATATATATATATATATATATATATATATATATATATATATATATATATATATATATATATATATATATATGTACATACAGGTCATAATGTCACAAGACATTATGCCACATGGCAAAATCACACTGCCAATACAGCATGATATTGCCATGCAGCATATATGTTTTCTGTAGGGCTCACCCCCAACCCCCAATTATAGAGGCTGTACCCCGGACCCCCACTAAAGATTCTCAACTCCAAGGGGTCCAACTTGGAGCACACAAATTGTGTCAAAAATAAAATGTCTGGGATGGGGAATCAAACCAGGTCCCAGACACAGTGCCTAGGTTCCTGCTGTTGTGCCAGTCCAGTGAGCCACGGCAGCTGCTTAAGAACCCACTCCCAGCAGAAATCTTATCCTCTGCCTGGGAGTTGTAGATGGTGCAATACCATGTACAGCAGTATACATGAGTATTGCACCGATTCGCTGTCATGGACAGCGCTCTGATGAGTTAGGTATAATGTCTTACTCTATTAAACATACGACATTATGACCCAGTAGGTATATATATATATATATATATATATATATATATATATGTATGTGTGTGTGTGTGTGTGTATATATATATATATATATATATATATATATATTAGAGCAAAAACTCCATTTAATGCATTAGTTAGGGTTGTTCCACAGCGACAAAAGTGAGAAATTAGCTGTTAGGGTTGAAAACCCTAACTTTGAATCACCCCAGCACCACACACACAGACACACACACACACATGCAAGATAGGGGAGGACCAAGTCAACACAACCAATGACAGACATCCAGCAGCAGGTGACAGAAATGACAAACAATTGTCTAAATGTACTACAAGACATTCCCACCCACCTGACCAGGTACTGCATGCTCAGTGGAGATCAACAGCAAAACTGAGGCCATGTACACCAAGCGTACACATCCCTGATTGCAGCTGCAGCATACCACACTTAGTAGTTGCTGGCCTTACCTACCCGATGCCCCACACCACACCACAACTGGTACTGTGCGTTAGTCAATATAAATGCTGAAGGTGCATGATGACAGTTGTAGAAAGGTTTAACACTACTGAGTATACATTAATTAAAGAAGTACATAAATTAACTACAAGACACTAGCATGCTCAAGATAAAAGTAGTGTTACATTTAGTATGTGATTTACATAGTAGTACATTCACTGAAACTGTTTTACTCAATACAGAGAGGCTGATGTAAGCGTATGGAAAAGCGATACCTGTTCAGCGCTGTGAAATTCGTACTGCCAGTATCAGATGCATTCTTACTGATGAAGGTGTACTGCTGATGTACATACATAGACCTTCAGTGTGTTTCAATACTAAAGATGCAGTAAGTATTGTTTGTAAGAAACAGTGTAATTGCATGGATCAGGCCAAGCAACTTCTAAATATCCTAGCACTACTGAGCCAACAATGGCGTACGTGTATTGGATATGTCTATAGGATAGATTTTCCTGTAGGCACTTACTGAGTATGTTGTACCTGAGAAAGACAATCTCATTGCATCTGTGATGACTAACTTATTCAAATAGTGATACATTTACTATTGTTGCAATGAGTGATCTATGCCACTTATGGACACAGTGTAATTTTTTTAACAGTTGTTTCATACTCAGGCTGTATTCTAGTGTTTGGGTTTGCCACACTTCTGTCACTGATGCTATCAAGTGATAACTATATTAATTGTGGTACAACAGGAATCAAGTAGGTATAGTGTAGATATAAACAGAATGTCTTTTAGTATTGATTTAACTCACAATGGGATAAGTGTACGACAGCAGGGGTTATTCTCTATCATTGACTCTGTCAGTTATAATCACACTAAGGTTTCGATGACTGTAATGATCAAGTTACACTGTTCATCTTCATGAGTTCATATGCACAGCCATTCTCCAATAACTAGACAGTCTATGGTGTAACTGGGTGGGACACTGTGTTGCAAAGCTGCTGCAGTGCCTAGCAGAGGAAGTATCTACTCATAAAGACAATTAAGCAATAAGGCATGAGCAACAGGTTATGTTAAATGGTCTGTTAATCACCCTGTAGGGTTTAATGTTGAATGAGGCGTAGCTGAGTGCCACATGTGCTAGACAGTGATAAACTGACCATTAACATAATACCTGGGAGTAGCTTATTGCTATCATAATAAAACTGTTTTTTTAAACAACATTAAACCATGTTCATCATATGGTTAGGCTCTACATGTATCTTAATGAAAACTAAACATAAGGCTGTTACAATGTTTACAGTCAGTTAGAAAGCTACATTTCTCAAACCCTTGTTATAATCAGAGATATTATACCTGTACAACTCCTTGGTTTTGCTCAACTCTATTGCTCAGGTGGCCCACCACATGTGGTGTGGTCTGGTGTGGGACATCGGTGGGTAAGGCCATGCAACTACTAAGTGTGGTACATTGTGTGCAGCTGCAATCAGGGATGTGTACGTTTGGTGTACATGGCCTCAGTTTGCTGTTGATCTCCACTGAGCATGCAGTACCTGGTCAGGTGAGTGAGGATGTCTCGTAGTACATTTAGACAATTGTTTGTTATTTCTGTCACCTACGGCTGGATGTCTGTCATTGGTTGTGTTGACTTGGTCCTCCCCATACTTGTATTGTGTGTGTGTGTGTGTGTGTGTGTGTGTGTGTGTGTGTGTGTGTGCGTGTGTGTGGTGCTGGGGGGGTGAATTCGAGTTGGGGTTTCAACCCTAACAGCAATTCTCCCCACTTTTGTCGGCTGTGGAACAACCCCTAACTAATGCATTAAATGGGATTTTTTGCCTCTAATTTCCCTTCTTTTCAGAATGATAATGAGAAATAGTGAATGTAATGCAGCGGCAGGAGCGTTATGCTCATATAAAGTGGCGGCTGCCAGATGATGTCTTGTGGCATAGTAACAGGAACACAAAGCAAACAGAGTGCTAACAGTGGCACACATGGTAACACAAGTGTGAATGAGGAACAGAGAAGGAGTAGCATACACGGTGGCGTAAAGAGCAGGAGCAGTCTGCCACGTGATGTGTTGTCAAATAGTAACATGGTGCCTGCAAACAGAAATGTCAATGGGCATGGTGACACAAAGTGAAACAGAAAGAAAACAGTACTGTAGACACAAATGGCAAAAATAACAGAAAGCATAAGCACAAATGAAAATGCAAAGGATAACCCACATGGTGGCGTGAGCGTCAATGGTAAGTGAAGCGGGCACGGAACGCCAAAGCGGAAAGGGCAATGGTAACAGTAATGTAAGCGCACAGGTTGGTTTCCCAAAAGCTGAATAGAGAAGGACAGTGAGTACAAAGAATGTATGCATAATAATGGGTATCGGACGAAAATGAGGACTTGGAATACTAAATAGGTTATATCTCAGGAACCGTCTGACGTGAAAAAAATTTAAAAGTCATATGATTTATGACTGTCCTGGCTAGTTTTGTACTTAGGCCCTACTAGGGGGCTAAGCATTTTTCCGATGAAAAGTCCATATCTAGCACCATTTCGAGGATACTGGCCTTGAAAAGGCGTATGCTAGCGTAATGTTATCCTATGGGAAAAAGAAGTTCAGGCGCCATACTTTGACCTCCTGTAATATTTTTCACCAAACCACTGAAAAGGCATATCTGTGGGCTGTTGGCTGTCTTCCTCAAATTTCAGGAAAAAGACCTAACTGTTATTTTGCAGCAGGGTGCCAAAGGATTCCTGTAATGTGTTAGCGCCATAATGTTATCCTATGGGAAAAATGTCAATTTTGGAGTGCCATAACTTTGCTGCCATGTAATATTTTTTCAACACAATACTGAAAGGCACATCTGTGACATGTCAGCTGCCTTCCTCAAATTTCATTGAAAACTTCAAACCGTTCTTTTGCAGCGGGTGCAAGAAGTTGCTGTCATTCCCCACAGCCTAGAAAAGTACTGTCGCTAATTGCAGCTTTCATAAAATTTGTGACACTTTCTGTGAGCATGAAAGTAGTTTGTGAAAGTACTTTTTCCAGAAATTTGAAAACATATTTCTGGGTGTTTTACTCAAAAATAAAGACATGGCTAGCATCCTCAGGCTCCGACTAGGTGAATACAAAATAATTAGGTTGCTAGAGGGTCCCAAATTTAAATAGCAAGCATTTTCTGATCACTAACTGAAAACAAGATGGTGAATTTTCAAAAGTAAGAGGGCCATTTGTGAAAGTAAAAATGCATTTGCGACACTGTCGAACTTTTTGTTAACTTTTCCAATTGACTTATAATGGGAAATTGTTTTATGAATAACTTTTGAACCGTTTAATATTTTTTCATGAAATCTTCGAAAGGCACACTGGGGACCCAGGCCGCACGTTACCTGAAGATTTCAGGCCAGTTGCACAAACCGTGCGACCTGTAGGCACGACCGTAGAATTCCAGAAAAAGCGTAAACGCATGCACAGATCATGCTTAATAACTCCGCAGCTGTGTATCCAACCAGTACGAAACTTGGCAGATCCCAAGGCATATGGTTCTTGATTGTATTTCAAATTTCAGGCAAATCCATTAAACAGTTGCAAAGTTATTAAGGTGCAACATTTTGGGTTTAACATGTAAATGGCTCCTCAGCCTAACTATGGTAGCACTACCATGCTACCATAATATATATATATATATATATATATATATATATATATATATATATGTATATCTATATATATTCAACATTAGGGTTGAAACCCCCTTTGCACCCCTCCAGCCCACCCCCAACTGGAATCAGGGTGCACATTGGGGTCATCGGCCCTAAGTGTCACTCCATCACATGTGGAAAGAAGCTGAGGAATAGGAGAATGGGGTGACAGTTAGGACTAATGACCCCAATGCACACCCTGATTCCAGTTGGGGTGGGCTGGAGGGGTGCAAAGGGGGTTTCAACCCTAACATCGAATTTCCTCACTTTTGTCACTGTGGAACAACCCTAACTGATGCATTAAATGGAGTTTTTTGCCTCTAATTTGTCTTCTTTTTGAGAATGATAATGAGAAATAATGAATGTAATGCAGCGGCGGGAGCATGGGGGTGATGTCTTGTCGTATTGTAACATTGTGCCCGCAAACGCAAATCGTAATGCGCATGATGATGCAAAGTGAAACAGAAAGAGGAACAGTACTGTAGACAGAAATGTTAAAAACAATGGAAATGCAACAAGTAAATGAAAACACAAAGGTAATGCACATGGTAGGCGTAAACATGAATGGTAAGTGAAGCGTGTATGGAACCACAAGCAGAAATGGTAATGGTAAAAGTAATGTAAGCGTCAGGCTGATTTTCCCAAAAGCTGTATAGAGAAAGACAGTGAGTAGAAAGAATGTATGCAAAATAATGACTCTCGGAACACAAAAATCAGTAGTTGTAATAGTAAATTGCTTATATCTCAGTAACCGTCGACATAGAAAAAAATTTAAAAGTCATATGTATTATCACTTTCCTGGCTAGTTATATACATAGCTCCTATAAAGAGAGCTAAATTTTCAACAAAAACTCTGTATCTACTTTTGCGTTTTAGAGATACAGGCCCTCAAAAGTGTATAGCGCCGTATATGTTATCCTATGGGGAAAAAAACAGAAGTTCGGACTGCCATAACTTTTGAACAGTTTAATATTTTTTCATGAAATCTTTGAAAGGCACATTGTGGGCCACAGCTGCATGTTCCCTGAAGATTTCAGGCCAGTCACGCAAACCGTGCGACCTGTAGGCGTGACCGTAGAATTCCAGAAAAAGTGTAAACGCGTGTGCAGATCATGCTTAATAACTCCGTAGCTGTGTATTTAACTGGTGCAAAACTTGGCAGATCCCAAGGCCTATGGTTCTTGATCATGTATTCCAAATTTCAGCCAAATCCGTCAAACGGTTGCAAAGTTATTAAGGTGCAAAGTTTTGGGGTTTAACATAGAAATGGCTCCTCAACCCTAACTATGGTAGCACTACGTGCTACCATTATATATATAGATATACATATATATATATATATATATATATATATATATATATATATATTATATACAGTTCCTGTGTCTTTTATATTATAAGAGTTTATCCTCAAGTCCTTTGTGTGCCAGAACTGCTCAGCTGCAATTTGCAGTTCTCTCACCCAATGAACTCAAGAATGCACTCCTCTACCATAAGGGACACAGTGGGCCCGATTCACAAAGGGGGAATCTAGATCAGCACAAGCTATGGAAACAGCAGCTTGTGCTGAAGCCCAGTGATGCCAAGGGACCCTGCACCAGATTCTGGTACAGGAGTTCCAGCACTGAAGTCCCCACACTTGAGGCAACCTCTCCTGTGCAGCAAACACATGGTGCATGGGAAAGGTCTGCCCCAGGCACCTTGCAGAGAACACATGCAGTCCTCCCAACCCAAATCCCCTGAGTAACCACAGAATTACCCAGCCCCCAAAGTTCCATGTTAATGTACACTTGCACTGCATCCCTGGTAGTCTAGTGCCCCCGAAGTCCTGATCGCCCCTTATAGTAATATAAAATTCCCTGGTAGTCTAGTCCCCCCCTAAGTTCTGATCACCCCTTATAATAATAATAATACTCCCTGGTAGTCTAGTGGCCCCCCAAAGCCCCGATTACCTGAAATATAACAGATATCTCCCTGGTGGTCTAGCGGACTGTTCCAGCCCTGATCCCCCATTTAGTAACATCCCAACATACCTGGTGGTCTAGTAGACCCCCACCCTACAGTGCCCTACCACCCCACTCTCCCCATTCTGTGGTGGTGCGTGGTGGGCTGTGCCCATCACCAGATTGGTAATGGACTGGGGAAGAGCGGAGTGGTAGGGCACTGCAGGATGGGGGTCCACTAGACCACCAGGTATGTTGTGGTGTTACTAAATGGGGGATTGGTGCTGGAGCAGTTCCCTAGACTTTCTCAAAGATATCTGTTATACTATAGGTGACTGGGGCTTCAGGTGGGCCACTAGACTACCAGGGAGTATTCTCATTACATATAAGGTGATTGCACCCGAGGGCACTAGACTACCAGGAATTTTATATTACTGTAAGGGTGATCAAAACTTGGTGAGGCACTAGACTACCACGGACCTATTTTATAGTATATGGGGTGAAACAGGGTTGGGGCTAGGGATGGTGGCACATTGCTGTACAGTGTTCATTCATCCAGAGGGCCAGTTTCTAAGTACCCTTAGAAACTCACCCTCTGGATGAGTTGAACACTGTGGCTCTGGCTGGTCTTAGTGTAATTAGAAGTTCACCCTCTGGGTGAGTTTTGTAAATCTAGATCCAGAAGCTTTGGCAGCCTGCATCTGCCACATACCTTTTACTCCTTGCTGTAGCCCATATTTTGGTGTACAGGTGGTGCAAGCATGGTTTGGGGCAGGCAACCTGTGAGTGATGCAGGCTGCCTATGTAAATCGCTCCCAGGGCATCGTTTGGAGCAAGGAGCACCTTGCATGAATTGCTGGGATGTAAGCCCCTTGTGCTGCCCTGGGAGCTTTGGGAATTGGTGCCAGTAACTGTACATATAAACAAATATTGTACACACATATTTGATTGACATATGCACATTCTGAACATATGTAAATGTTCTGTGCACATATTTTAAAATACTGCAATAATGTATATTTTAGATATGATTATTTATGGAAGGACAACAGTCATGATATTTATTGAGTTATGATGTCTTTTTAAGATATAGGGCCAGATTTTCAAAGTCCAGAGATTGTTGTAAGCCTCAGGTGCACCAAAGAGATGACATACCAGGCTTGCAGAAATCTAACAGGATTTTCTGTCTTATGAGGGCAGTTGATGCAAGTTAGATCTTTTTCTGTGGTCTAACTTGTCTCAATCACTGGATAATTTTACAAAGCTTGCGCGCGAGAACTGGCACAAGCTGCCATAAATCAGGAAAACTGTTGCAACTGCATTTGAGCTTAGAAAACTGGGCACAGTTACAGCACCAATGACTGGTATAAGAGAAGAAACTAAGTGTTGTGGTCTAGAGCTTGATGCAAGTCCTGCACCACCCTTTGAAAATCCAGCCCATAGTTTTAATTGATGCAGTGTGGTTACAACCAACTCAGAGATGCCTGCCTTTTTGATGGATCACAAAATACGTATGTAATTTTCCACAGTGTTTGTTTTATTAAAATTATTATTTTATTGCACTGGGTTTTCACCTGCTTCAGGAAATGTACTAAGTACTTTAATTGGCTTATTGATTTGGCTATACTATTATTTTCACAGAAAATAGCTCCGTATGCTTTGTGACTTTCATGCTGCACAATATTATTGTATAATTGTAAAGTAACAAGAATTATCCTGACTGTACAGAAAATGTTATTTTCTTTGTTCTACTTCCTTCTCTGTCTCCTATCAAATGTATGACTCATGTCAAAGTCATCTAGGCAAGCTGACTTCTCTGGGAAAAGCACAACAGACATTTCTCAGGGTGAGTGATAATTCTGAAATTCTGAAATATTCCACTTATAATGTGTATACAATGGAGCAAAGGCATCTGAAGACAGCCAGTTCACAACTTACCTCCCCGTGAAAGCAGCTGGCAACTCAATGGAAGGTAGTTAAAGTAGGGTTGTTTGTCAAGAGCAGTCTCCTTACTAACATGGTTCACTGCAGGAGTCAGACTGGTCTGAACTGGTTAGCGGTTTTGTAGTTCTTTGTGGCAAATAAAATGTCTGTAAACAATGTGACCTGAACCTTTTAAGTGGTGTGGTGAGATTGGCCAGCCTAGCAGGGTATAACCATGTGAGTCGTAGCAACAGATTTCAGATTTTTAAGCCTGACTTAATACTGGATAACTACCATCTAAAAAGAGGGGTACTGGCCTCTTAGAGCTCAAGCTCAAGCTTGTGTGGCAAAGTTGTCTGTCATTTCCTGAGAAGGCCTATGGGGTAAGGAAGCAGATTTATGTGGGTGCTGGTGAGTTTGTTCTAGTCACAATTTTATTTATTTATTTAGTTAGTTTTTGTTAACTGGGTAGGTGCACTAGCCATGAAATGACTATTTTCAGGCATGACCTGGAAGAGTACAACAGTCAAAGACAGGTACACAGCATGAGTACAATTAAATTACAATAGTATAGATCAAAACAGTCAGTAGTAATGAATAGATGCAGCAGGACAATAACAATCAATAAAATTCACATAGAATTTTTAGGTATAAAAAGCATACACAATCTAGGAGGAGCTACCATAACATAGCAGCAAAGAAATATTGTTCAAATTAGTCACAAAAATGAAGGCTCAAATAGGCATCAAAACAAGGCAAGGGCAAATTCCTGACTAGGCAGGATGCATTATCATGGCCTCTGAGACAAGACTCAGGTGTGTGTGGGCAGGGGGTAGATTAGTCCTCAAGGAGATAGTAAGGGTAAGACGTGCTATGGGGTAGGGAGGAAAAAGTTAAGCTAGGAAACATCTGGCCGGTGAGTGGATTAAGGAAGATTAAAACAAGTGTAGAGATTAGCAAGGGATAGATGTAGGCATAGCTCCTTTTTGAAGCTGTCATGGGATCCGGATATTCGAAGTGCTTAGGGGAGAAAGTTCCAAAGCTTATGAGCAGAGTGATTGAAGGCAACAGAGCCTTTTGATGTTTTACATCTAGGTACATTCAGCAGGGATTTATCTACCGAGCGCAGTCTATTGGATGAAGTTTGAGGTACCAGCAATGTTGCAAGCACTGAAGGGGTCTGGTTTTGAGTATAGAGTCAATCAGGGAGCCAAGAGAGTATTGACAGGCAAACTGAGAAGGATAACCAGCCAAGGTCCCAGTAGCCTGTGACAATGGCAACTGTGATTGAGCACTTTCAAAAACAGCAACTCAGTCATGGCACCTGTCCACACAGCTACCAGGCAGGGAGGGCAACCGGATTGGGGAGGTCCATGAACATAGCAACAGGATGTTGCTATATGTACACAGGCACGGGGGAGTGAGCACACCATGCAAGAAGGAGAGGGAGGGTTTGTGAGGCATAGTGTGGTGGTGGGCTGCTGAGCTGGCCCTGTGGCATGGTGGGTGGGTGACAGGCTAGGGCTGCGAAGGAGGTGGGTTCGGTTCCGGGCACTCATTATTTTTGTTGCGCCCAGCCATTTTTTATTTTTTTCCACTTTTGCAACCCCCAACATGCACACCCCTGTAGTTGAGAATTCTTTGGTAGAGGGATGCAGGGGGTGACCCCCCGCATAAAAAAAACCCCAAGACCCCGGCACCTTTTGCTGTGCACTGGGAGTATATACTGTTGAAACTGATTTTCAGTGATGTACATGCACCCTAATGGTGATTATCTTTCCACAATCACCATTATCACATGAAACCATTTTTCAGTTTAAAATTGTTTATTTGTTTAATTTCCTAGTGTTATATTTCCTCTAGTTCGCTTATATCTTGCAAATTTAGTGTAAATATTGAATATGTTATATTTCATATAAATCGGTGACTGCTGTGTTTTAATAGGTACAGGTAATCCATTTTTATTGGCATACCAGTGATCCTTTTCTGGCTGAAACTCGACTACACATAAATGTAATTCTGAATCTGGTACAAAGCAGGGGGTGAGGTTACCTGGAGTGACTAAGGAGTTCTTATGTCAAAGAAACCTTGCACTGTATGAGCAAGTGCCTGGTTTTGTGTTGTGTAGGAAGGGACCTGTGGTAAGACTCAAAAGGAACAGCCCAAGAGAGTTATAACCAGATCAGTGGTAGCAAGATAAATGAAAAGTAAACCAGACCACCTTTATTGCACCACCCAGGATCCATAGGAATCTGTTAAGTGTATGTGACATGTACTTAACATATTTTTGTACTACTTCAATTTTATGGGTAACAGGGTCTGAATACATAATTTCATACAAAATGATTGTAAACATTAATACTTTACAGCATGGGTGAATCCATCATGGGAATGAGGGAGCCATGTCCCCTCAATTTTTAAGCCACCCATCATGTCCCCCTTAACATTGTTGGCTTCTAGTGAGAACGCTGAGACCACACTGCCTGCTGCAGTACAGAGGAGCAGAGGCATAATTTAGGTACTGGTTCTGAAAATACCCGATTAAGTGGATCTGTGTCTGGACTTTTATGAAGTCACTTCCCTAATAGCCAGATTCTATTTGAGCATGACAAGCCATGGTAAGCGTCCCTCCTTTTACCTCAGTGGCACTTTGTTGTCACTTCCTCCATTGCATGAAGGATGTGATTTGCATCCGAAACGCGTCAGGTTATTGGCATTTGTTAATAAAAGTTTAAAGTTTTTTACATAGACTGGTGCCCTTGTTATTGGAGGTGTGTGTGCTCTACTTTTTTTGTTTTTTTGAGATTTGAATCGAGTATGGAAGCACCACGTCCTTGTGCTTACTCCACTGTGTTTTTGAGATTTAAACCCTGTTAGGCACCAAACCAAACCGGATAGCAAATGCCGAGTTGTGTTTTTCATCTGCAGGAGAGCTGCCATTGTTCTGTGTTCCCATGCTGCGTGTGAGTTACTGGTGTGCTTCTAGAGCAGAACTGCACTGCACCATAATCCTGTTGTTTACAATAGGTAAGGAGAGAGGGGGCTGTAGACAAGTATAACGATCCTGATTTTGGTCACAGCTTGCTGAACTACTGAGCCAATCTCCAAATCAATATGTTACAACTTAAAAGCTGCCACCCAGTGTTCTTCATTAAAAAGTTCCTTTACAGTTTGATGGTTAGTCTATTGAGAAGGACCTGTGGCAGAATATTTCACTTTTGATGGATAACGCCACACATCTGAAGGGTTTTGTAATCCTGGTTTCATTACTGAGTACACTATTTTCAGTTTTTTAAACTTTACATTGTGGAGAAAGATTTCTTATAGGGAAATTTGTGTGCTGTCCAAGTTGGAAAATCTCTTGTTACATGTTTGAGATTGAAAGTAACTTATTCAATAATGCAGTAGCAGGAGTAGAAGCACTAAAGTTTCATTTCACCTGAGGACTGTATTTTAGTTGAGTATATTTTTATGTGCCCATGATTTTTTTAGTCAAAGTTGTGAGGTGTGTGGGCAGTGTATTAGTGTGTGGGCCATGGTACTGTACCATCAGGTGTGTGTGCATGTGTGCATGTGTGTGTGTGTGTTTGTGTGTGTGTGCATGTGTGCATGTGTGTGTGTAATGGGGGACAAAAGAACTGTAGTAAAGTTTTAAACCTGGCTTCCAACAAGTGTTTCCCTCAAAGACAACCCATAGCCAAGCCTTCCTTGCCTCCATGCCATGAGATTGATTGAAGACTGGAAAAATTAGCCCCTCTCACACCCTAGTTATTGTGTGCAGCAGGAGTAGCACTATAGTGCTAATGAGGCAGAGGCAAGCAGCAGCAGTAGCTCAGCTTGTCTCACTTCCTCAGACCATGGTTCTCTCCTCCTCTACTCCAAAGAGCTAGCTCTTGGATCATGGCTGTGGGATGTTTTGGTCACATCTGATATCCAGGAATGAACTGGGCCATAACTCTATCAAGCTGCAGTGGTATTCACTACCTGATCTCTGCAGCTGCTCCATGGACTGGAACTACTCAGCAATTCCAGTTCTGGGTGAGCTGCTGTGTTGATGGTGGTGAATGCATTGAGTGTGTATATAATATGGGGGGTCGTCACAAAAATCTGAACTTGACTGTACAACCACAAGTACAACTTGCTTAGGTCAAGCAATTCATTTATTGAAAAGAAGATCCCTTAAGTTAAAAGTTCAGGTGCACATTCTGTTTTTGGATGGTTAGTGCAGAGGTTTGAAGCTGGGGGGGGGACTAGGAACACTGTGAATGTTATAATACAGAAATAGAAATGTCTCCCTTTTTTATGACAAGATTTCATTATTGCTTTATGCTTGGTCTGTCAAGAAGGACATGTGGGGGATGCATTCTGAGTGTAAGTGTGTGTGTGTGTGTATAATGGTGTGGGGTGGGATCCATGACATTGCATGATCAAGAGTCTGTATTCAGCGCCACCTTGTATAGTCAGATGATAGCGATTGGTTAATACTGTACTGTAGTGTGCCAATTTATAAAAAGAGACATCCAGACTATTTAAAAAGAAATCATATTTTATTATCATTACACTCATTATAGTTTTGCCTTTAATCTGGACATTGGGGCAGGCAATCAGCGGGGGAGCACTAAACACCGGGGATTTAAATAATAATATATTTTTGGAACAATCAGCATGGGGGGGCACTAGACACCAGGGATTTAAATAATAATAAAATATCTTTTTTTTTTTTATTGGGGCCAGTGATCGGTGTGGGGGACCACTAGACACCAGAGATTTACATAATAATACATTTTGGGGGCAATCAGTGGGGGACCACTAGACACCAGGTATTTAAATAATAATAAAATATTTTTTACATTGGGATGTAATTGGGATCAGTGATCAGCAGGGAGGGGGGACCACTAGACACTGGGGATTTTGTGCTGCAAAGTAGGGAATTTCACCTGTAGAAATTCCACACTTATGAGTTGGGCTAGTGCTGAAGTTGGATAATTTTGCTTTGCTAATTGAGCACAATTCACAAATTATTACACAGGGCAAAATTTGATGATTTTGCACATCTCTAGCTGTGATGTAGTTTATGTTCTTGCTCTGCTTTTTGATAGCCAGTTGTACTGGTATGGGTACAAACAGCTCAGCAGAGCCATGTCCCCCAGCCTTTTAGATGTGGTTGAACCCATGCTTCAGGGTGGTGTATACTTATGAAATTCATATTGCTTATTTTGTTAGATGAAAATACAAGGTCTTCTGTATAGGTTATACTCTGTTAAAAAAGCTTCTACAGGTATACATTTTTATGAGAAAAAAACAATTCAGTCACATAAATTGTTGCAGTGTACAACACATTTTTAATTCTCTATGTTATGGTATAGTGTGTAGGGCAAAGTACAGTGAATTCATTGCTACATGAAAATATTTCCCTAATTTGGTTATAATAATAAAAACATTTAAGTAATTTATACGTGTTGACACATACACCTATGCACCTCCCGATATGGTATTATAAATTACAGAAATTAAAAAAAGTTTTGCTATCTTTAAAAAGTAAGGAAATGTATTGCAAAAAGTATGTTAATCCATATATTAGGGTTATAACTAATGCCACAAAAGCATGGAACAGTGTTATAAGGGTTTTCAAACCTATGGGATTATAAAGCACCACTATACGGGATTATATAAAAATGTATGGAAAGAGGATTAATATTATACATTGTCACATTTATAATTATATTTAATAATATACAAGTCATAAAATCGTAATAGAATGACTAGGTCATATATTCCCTATTGATAATATGATAAAAATTTGTGATGCATGCATTTATAATTATGTATCAATCTGAAAAAAATAAACCCGAAGTATGTTCATTTATAAATTCAATGTATTGGTCTGAACAACCAAAATATATTTCTCACCTGACAGACTCTAAAGGTATGATATGAACAGAAGAAAAAAATCAAACATACTTATAATATATTTATTGCAAACTATTGGCACAAAAATATAAATTACGGTGTTATATACATACCATTAGTGATGCATATGTAGAGTCATAATGTAGGACTGCAATATGTCGATGACATTGCCACATCACTTTTCATATATCCAAATTTGTATGTACTCTATGCTATCTAACAAGGGACCAAAAATACACATTTGCTACTGGGCTACTCACATTGTAACCACAATCAATTTCATACTAATATGTTACAGAACTCTTGCTTAATTGTGCAGTGTCCCTAACAATATGTTTACTACCAAAAAATACATTTGTTAGATTGTCATTGTGTTTAAATTCTCCATGCAACAATGAATGTATCATAATATTTCCACCGATTAAACAACACATGACTTGCATTTTAACTCATCATATTACATGACTATCATGTTTCAATTAATCCACGTAAGTACAATTATACCCATCAATGTATTCATCCCCTCTATTGTGAACTTTGCTACTGTTATCAAAGCAGAAATTTAACACACTATCATAAGTGATTATTAAACCTTCAACCGTTTCCATATTCTTCACTTACAGTACATGTGAATTATCACAAGCTATTATTAGAAACAATTGTACTTGATTCTATAAATTTGTACCTTACATTTGTAATACAAGGTTTTAGGGTACAATGTCATATCCCATTGTTAATAAGCAATTTCCCTTTAATAGTGAGATTTCTATCAGGATATATATGACACAGTTATATTTGTCTAGTATTACTATATGACTTGTATATCCTGGAATGTAATGACCCATTTGATGATTTGTACTATTCATTTTCTTTCCATAAGTTTTATATAATCCCAAATGAGGGTGCTTT
Source organism: Neoceratodus forsteri (assembly GCA_016271365.2). NCBI lineage: Eukaryota > Metazoa > Chordata > Ceratodontiformes > Ceratodontidae > Neoceratodus > Neoceratodus forsteri. The sequence continues at coordinate 1,072,775,756 of CM028131.1, forward strand.
GGGAGTGTTGCGGCTGAAAACCCTAATGCTCATTTCCACACTTTTGTGGCATTAGGTAGAACCCCAACATATGGTTTAACATAGCTTTTTGCAATGATAGATAGATAGATAGATAGATAGATAGATAGATAGATAGATAGACAGACAGACAGACAGTAAAAAAAATCTGGTTATATTATAATGAAAGCGTGTCTGCCTTTATAATGGTTGTCATGATACTTGATATCAGAGAACAAAATAACCATATCAAAGTAAAAACAATCTCCTCAGAACATGTTCACATTGTAAAACACAATGGCACCTCAGATGAGCAGCAGGTATTTGGTCCTGTTAGTGTTTGGAGCAGGCACTATTACATCATGATGTCCAGTGTCACTGCATCTCCATGGTGATGTTGGTGCTTACATTCCATGATAGCTATAAAGCCATTTGAAACAGATGGAATGGCTTGGCATCCTGAGGTTGCAACCCTAGACATGGGTGAGTTATTTTGCCTGTGTAACATGGTCATAATGTAATCTAATTTAAATATTATCCATCAGTTTTGCATTTGTTTAAAAAGACCATGGACCCGATTCACAAAGCCCCTCAGAGACTGACGCAGGTTACAGCAAACTGCAGCTTGCATTGATCCCCAATGTGCCAGGAATCCTGCAACTGATTCACTATTGGGAGGGTACTGTGTGCCAAACCCCTGCAGCTTGCGGCAAATGATGCCATGCACCAAAGTCAAGGCACAAGGGAGAGATTTTCCACAAGCCATGGGGTAGTCAGGTGGCATTAGTGTCCAGTGATGGAGACCCACCTGGAGGCTGGCAGGTTGTGTGGGACAGGATGAGGGATGAGGAGGGCAGGTAGGGCATAGATGGGTGGTGGGGATGGCAACAGTTCCCAGATGGGGACACTGCATGACTGCTGCTGTGCCTATGCTGTCCATTGGGGGACACTGCTGCATGCTGGGCACCATGGTGAGGATGCTGCAGGCATCACACCACTGATGTCTCTGGTGCTGTTGGGGCAGGGGATACTGTGGGCAGGTGGTGGCATCAGGGTGCACAGGTTTCCTCCCACCCTGCGATGGCTGTGGGGGTAGCACATGGGTTGTTAGAACAGCCCCTGGCTGGTCTGTCACAGACCACATGCCAAGTGTGTGGAGATTCCTGAATCTCATCATGGGGATACTGCAGCTTCCGTTCACCGCAAGCCCCCTAGCACCATGGCACAGTCTCCAGTCAGGTGCAGGGCTGGTGCAGGACCTGTTCACCACAAGGAGTCCTGAGGTTGCCACAGCTTGCATTCCTGAATCACATTCAGTGCAATTTTTGACACAAGGTGTCTCTTGCATCAGATCTGATTAACACAGCCATGGAATGGCAGATTTGAAGTGAACTATGTTCTTCTTGTTTCAAAGGTGGAACTGTTAGCCGAGGACCTGGGTAGAGCATACATGTGTTTGATTGCTTTCGCCTGATGGATCGGTGTGGCTGGATTACTTTGGCCGATGAATTGGGGCCAGAAATATTTTTGGTTCCTTCATTGATGAACTAAGGACATTTGTTCTGTCAGCCTCGATTTGCAGTGAGGTAAACTCAGGAGTTTGGGGCTTGATGGCAGTTGCTGTGCTGGGTTTTGAGGTGACCATTGTGAATGCCACACTCTGGGCAGAGGTAGGGAACTGGGCCCACTGGAGAGTGGGCCCAGTGTTTTTTTTACTCCTAGGCTCTCTGAAGGGTCAGTCGGTGGGCTGGTGCCGACGAGAGCTGAGGCAGTGGATCATGGGGATTGTAGGCAACAGTTTGCCTCAGAATTGAGGTGGGACCCTGTAGTTTTGTCACAATTGATCCTGTCCTTAAACTAGGAAACCTGAAATCTTGCTGAGTTCTGATATCGGAAGAGGATCACCTGAACCGTGGTTACGGTTTGACTTCCATATTTTTCCATTTGTGGCTTATACTGTTTTATATGGGCAGTGACAGTGCCCTTTGACTGTGAACTTCAAGCTTATGCAGTGATTCTTCATAATCATGGGGGATACATGAGAGGTATCACCTGGAAGATTCTTTTTTATATAATATTCTGAGGCAGTGGGAGCTCTTTGGGTCCAAATTTACAAGCTTCCGAGACTCTTAATGACTGCTCATTTTTTATTACCATTTGCTGTCTAAAATATTTGGTTATTTTATATTGTTATAGTGTGGGGCTGGGGTTGGGGGGATTGTGATTAATTTGTGTTATTGTTTGTTAGATTGGGATTGTGTTGTGTGATTTTGTTGTATGAGGTGTATTTAAAGTGCGATTGTTGTTGGTGAGTGATTATTGGGTTTGGTTTGTTTAGCTGTTTGCTGGTGATTTTATCTATGGTAGTGTGTGTTTTTACCTGCTCTTGCTGGGTTACAGAATGTGCTGGGAGGGATTGAAGACAGTCAGGCAGTATTCCCCCACTAGGCTCAGGGAACTACATCCTTTTGAATGCCCTCCTTTACCATCAGACACCTATATAAGGGGTTGAGCCTTAGGGATAGTTAGGAAGTGCAGGAGACAGGGGAGAACTGGGCCTGGTGGGAGAAGGGGAAAAGGGGGGCAGAATGAGGTAGTGGGGACCAGGAGATGCCCAGGAGCAAAATGGAACCAGAACAGAGGTATTCCTGTCTTATCCCCATACCCAAGGGCTCCACAGCAAGTGGGCAGGAGCCGAGGTCTTCATTGACAACCCATCCTACTCAGGCAGTGTTATGTAATGCCAGATCTATTAAGAACAAGACAGCTATTATAGCTGATCTTGTTGGAACAGCAGATCTGGCATGCATCACAGAGACTGGGATGGGTGAAAATGCAGGCCCTATACTGGCCTCTGCTATTCTGGATGAGTTCTTGGTGATACACCACCTGAGGATGGATCATAGGGGCAGGCGTGTAGACATTATATTTAAGATGGAACTGGGCATTGGGATGTGCCAGTGGGGTCCACTAGATCGTTTGAGTGTATCCTGGGAGAGGGTGTAGGATGCAGGATATTCCTCATGTACCATCCACCCGGGGATGGTGGAGAATTACAGAAGGAGATAGCAGACTACATCATCAGTGTGGCACTGGAGTCCCTCAGATGGTTAATTCTTGGGGACTTCAATGCCTGGGTCAATGATGAACTCTAGCAGTTCGGTCAAAATTTCCTCTAGCTAATGACTATGCTTGGCCTTACACAGGTGGTTACCTCCACTACCCATATAGAGGCCACTCACTAGATCTGGTGTTCCTCCTGGGGATGGAGATCATGGATTTGGGGGTGGAACCAGTCAGTTGGTCTGACCATCACACCATAAGTTTCAGTTTTGGGGCTCTCCCCAATGGACCTGCCCCTATGGAGATGGTCCAGTACTGCCCTTTAAGGGGATTACCCCAGAAGGTCTATCAGTGGTGCTGGACCTATTGGGAATGTCATGTAAATGCATGAATTCAGGGAATCTGGTACTGGCCTGTAATAAGGAGGTGGGAGATGCCCTGGACATGATTGCTTCTGTTTGTGTTTGGCCACTCATTCTTCACCCAAGGACCCCTTTGTTTTATGATTCTTTAAGGAGTTGAGGGGAATTGGTCGAAAGCTGTAGAGAGCTTGGCAGCGGTCCAACCTAGAGGTTGACAGGCTTAGATTGATGGAACAATACAAGGGCTATCAATCAGAAATCACCCATAAGAAGGCAGAATTCCTGCCCAAGGAGATGTCAGCTGTGCAGAATTGACTGGCTCATCTCTTCCAGACTGTTGACAGATTATGCAATCCAATCTGTCTCCTGCCCAGTGGATCCTTTTCTCAGGCCAAGTATGATGAGTTTGCTCAATTCTTCACAGATAAGGTTGCCAGCATCAGGTCTAGCATTGGCTGGGCTCTTTCTATGAAGGATTGTGGAGGTTGGTGGGTGCTGGTGAGCACCCGGTCTGTCTGGATGGAATTTAGCCAGCTGGAGTTCATGGACATTGTGAGGATCATCCAGACTCTGAGTCCAACTAGCTGTAATTTGGATCTGGGCCCTACACCCCTATTAGTGGGCTGTGTAGATGTTATCTTCCTGATCCTAACTCAAATTGTCTGAATTTCCTTGGAGTGGGGCATCTTTCCTGATCCCCTTAAGGGGGCAGTCATAAGACCACTCCTAAAAAACCCTCCTTGGATCCAGACTGTCCAGCAAACTACAGGCCTGTCTCTAACCTGCCTTTTGTGGGCAAGGTTATTGAGAAGATGGTTGCATTGCTACTGGATGATCAACTTGTGATCCACAATGTCTATGATGCTCTCCAGTCTGGATTTAGGAAGAGACACAGCACCGAGACTGCACTTGTCCTAGTACTGAATGACCTCCTAATAGCGAGAGATCGAAAGGATCATGCCATCTTGGTCCTTCTTGATCTCTTTGCAGCATTTGACATTGTGGACCATGGTGTGCTTTTAGAGTGCCTGCAGCTTCTTGGTGGACTATCAGGGACAGTCCTCGAATGGTTTCGATCATTCCTCGTGGACAGGTCTCAAAGGATGGTCACTGGAATTTATTCCTCTGACGCCCTTCCCTGTCTTGCAGGGTGTCACAGGGCTCCTATTGTCACCCATGTTGTTTGCAGTGTATATGCTGCCATTAGGAGAAACCATCTGGCAATTAGAAATGCAGCAAAAAAAATTTTGCTGGCGAAATCTGCAATTAAGCTGTGCAAAACTCATTCTTCGTAATTAGGTGAAATTTCACCACAATTTTACCCACCTAAATTCTGACCACTTATATACTTGTGGTCTAGTGGTCCCCCCGACTGATCACCAGACCAAATTAATAGTAAAGTCCCCCAGTTAACTCATCATCCCTCCGTCCACCAGACCACTGATCCTTAATTAAATACCCTCCCTAGGGAATCTAATTATCCCCAGCTGATCACTAGCCCAAATTAATAGTAAAGACACCTCCTCCCCAATTAACTCATCATTCCCCCCATCCCCAGGACTATCGATCCTTAATTAAATGCCCTCTCCTGGTGTCTAGTGAACCCCCCACCCTGTCATCAGCACTGACCCCGCTCCCCTGTACCCCTATTGTACCACTGGCACAGCTCTCCACTCACCTCCATGGCCAGCAGCCCAACTGAGTGCTTCATGAGTGAGTGCATGCTTATATAAGCATATGCTCATTCATTGAAGCTTAGTAAGGCTGCCGGCCATGGAGATGAGTGGTGGGCTGTGCCGTTCACCTGATCGGGGTACAGGGGAAGTGGGGTGGGAGCTGGTAACAGGTTGGGGGTCCACTATACACCAGGAAGTGGGCATTTAATTAAGGATCAGGGTCTAGGGATGGGGAATGATGAGTTAACTTGGTGGGAGGGGTGTCTTTACTATCAATTTGGGCTGGTGATCAGCTGGGGGGACCACTAGACACCAGGGAGGGGCATTCAATTAAGGATTGGTGGTCCGGGGAGGGAGGAATGATGAATTAACTGGGGGAGAGGGTGTCTTTACTATCAATTTGAGCCAGTGCTCAGCTGGGGGACCACTAGACACCAGGGAGTGGGCATTTAATTAAGTATCAGAGGTCTGGGGATGGGGGGATGATGAGTTAACTGAGGGGGTTCTTTAGTAATTTGGGACAGTGATCAGCCGGGGGGGACTACTAGGTAGGTAAAATCTTTAGGTAGGTAAAATCTTTATTTTTATACAGGAAGTTGAAATTTCATATCATCAGGTCCAAAGGGCCTGTTTTCAAGATGTTCCTGTTTTTACAGATTGTGCTCAACCAATTTTTGAAAAGCACAAATTGACATACAAAATATAACAATAAATAAAAAACTTGTTGACATTCAGTTTACCAAAAATCCTAAATTTATAATTTACTTTATTCCTAACATGGACTAAACATAAAAGATTTATATTAGATAAAAGAAAGGGGGGAAAGGGTACTCCTAAGATACACAGTAAATACAAAAGATAACCCAGATTGCATGTATTCCCTTATTAAATTCCAATAGTAATATACTAGCATTTATTCCCATATCGAAACTATCCCATCGTACAAGAACTTGTCACCTGTTTTTAAAGACACTGGTTTTACATACAAAAATGTAACAATATATAGCAACTTATTCAAGTCCCTTGATTATTTCAGTAACTTAAACCCAACTAAAAACCTAGCATGTCAGATATATCAAAAGGAAGGGACAATTTGTTCTCAGTTTGTTTTAAAAAAACACCATTTTCATACAAAATGGGGGGGGGGAGAAAATACTCCTAAGGTACACAAAAATACTGGGGAGGAACCTGATTGCACCTTTTCCCATTTTAACTTCCAGAAGTAATATGCTAACATCCACTCCCATATCAAAGTTATCCCATTTTACAAAATCCTAGCACCTATTTAAAAAAAAAACACTGGTTTAACATGCAAAATGTAGCAATAAATAATGATTTACTCTAACCCTTAATATTCAATACTTTAAACCCAGCAAAACCTAGCACGTCAGATCTATCAGAAAGGGGGCAGTACTCTTTGGGGCAAACAGAAATAACAGAGGGGGAGGGGAAACCCTAGTTTTACATATTTACCTTATAACTCCTATGGAAGTACACTGGCATCCCTTCCAGGGCTTCCCATTTATCTGTCGAACAAAGAGCCCTGGAACATTAGTCAGCTCTTTGTCCTCTGAATCCACAATACTCCAAATATTATGAATCAGGGATGAAAAGGTCATATTACCATACTTGTCATTAACTTTAGGATTTAAATATGTATTTACCTTACTTGTTCTAAGGCCATACTCAAGTCCCCTTATCTGAAGTTTGTCCATTAAATAAACAGGAGCACCATGATACAAGGTTTTATATATCATACAAGTCCACTTCTTATCTCTCTTGGTTTCAAAGTCACACCACTCCAGACTGGTATACATTTTGCAATGATGTGTGAAAGGCCCATATTTTAATACAAATCTTGCCATTTTGTTGTATAATTTAATTATTTTTGTTAAAGAAGTTTTGCTTGCCAATTCAAAAATATGGACTCCATAACCAGCCATGAGGCATAAACACTTGATTTACCACTGTTTCTCTTTTAAAATCTAGACAATATTTAGAACGTCTAAAGGCACCCATTCTGATATTTATTTTTCTACTGTTTTACTTATATGAAAACCAAAGTCCAAACTCTGGTCTATCCAGATACCTAGATATTTGTATAGTTGTACTTGCTCAAGGATCTCATCCTTTGCAGATTTAATTCATATTTCTTTGCCTTTTTTATGAGCTTATTTTGATCCAAAAATCATACTTTTGGACTTTTTTCCATTTAATACCAGTCTGGAGTCCGAAAACCAGGAATGGAGAGTTAGAAAGTCCTCCTGTAGATTTGTTTCCATCTCTTGCTTACTATTGCTCGAAGCAATTAACACAGTATTGTCAGCATAAAGACGAATTTGGGTTTTATGTATAACCTGAGTGGCTGAATTTACATATACCCCTCTCCCATTTAGAACCTTATTTGATAGGGTACCTCCTATTTGAACTTGCTGGCTCTAGTCTTTAAGTAAGATGCAAACCATTGGCAGGTGGCAGGTGCAATCCCTATATCTAGCAGTCTCCTGCCCATGATCTCATGATCTACAGTATCAAAAGCTTTTGATAAATCCATGAACACCACACCCACCTCTCTGTTTTATTTAAAGATGTTGAAATTAAATCTATCAGGTTGGTGAGTTCGGTGTCCATGGAGTATCCCCTTCTAAAGCCAGATTGATATTTTGTCAGAATAGAATTTTGTTCTAAGTAATCTACCAGTTGTTCTTGTACTACCCTTTCCCATAGTTTTGAGATCATGGGCAGGAGACCTATGGGACGGTAGCTGGCTGGATCCATCTTAGCTCCCCCTTTGTAAACTGAGATGATTTTAGCCTGTTTTCAGCTTTTGGGGAACCTACATTCACATAAACTCCAATTGAATAGTTTTGCAAGAAACTGGGAAATAATTTATTTTGCATCTTTCAGAAATCTACGTTCAATCCCATCATATCCACAAGCTTTTTTGATATTTAATTTACTGATATGTCTATTTACTTGCCTAGTCGTTACAACCTTAAATCTAAATTTAAGCCCCTATCTCTGGTTATTTACCTCTCTCTTTGAATTTTGTTTTTCTAAATTTACTATTGGAATTTTTACATCTGGCAAGTTTATAAAATACTCATTCAGTAGGTCAGCAGATGCTTTTGGAGACTGCACCATGCCACACTTTTTCATTTGAATCATGGGCCTGTTATTTGAGGGAGACTCAAAAAGATTTAATCAACACCCATATTGGCATGAATCAGTAGTTTCATTAATTTTGTTTTCATAACATTTTTTAATGTCAATTAAATATTAAATTTTGTTTCAACTTATTACTAGCCTTTTTAAAATTATTTCAATCTTCTAAATCTAAAGATTTGTTTGCAATTTTCCATAACAAATCCTTTATTCAAATCTCTTTTTTAATTTTTCAGTAATCCAAACTGCATGTTATTTCCTCTGAATCTTTTTGTTATATGGTGCCAGGGAGCTGCAAATTTGCATAGATAAGTCTATAAATTCCTGAAAAGCCAAATCCAGACATGGAATAAGAAATACTCTGTTCTAGTTGACCTTGGATAGTTTAGACAATAGTCTTTCCCTTGTATAGTTTTTAAAAGATCTCTTTTTTTTTTTTGCATGTTTATATCCCATTTTGATTCTCTAAAATTGTTTTTCATCAATTCAAAACTACCAGTTATGGAGTTGTGGTCTCCAAGCATTGGCTGACCCACCTTAATCTCAATAGGCTTAATTTTAGATGACACAAATATCAAATCTAGTATATTTCCCCCACTATTAATATGATTTTATGAGTTGATGTTATTATTACTTGTTCAACTCCTAGGGGCTGCAAGATTTCCTTTAAAGCATTTCCCCTAGGTTGCCCCCAGGCAGCATTAAAATCATCCATGATAAACAAGTTCAATTGTTTTACTCATAAGACATTCAGAAAAGAGTTCAAAAGAGCCAATTACAGTATTTGACCATCGAAAGATTTAAATCTGAGTTTAAAACATATCTTTTTAATCTAGCATTCCCAGACAAATTTTAAGTTAAATTAATATAATTTTTGCATTTTAGTGGATTTTAAACTGTGTATGTTGTATTTTAACTATAAAGCTCTTTGGTTTTGGAAAGGCGCTATACAAATAAACATTTACCTTACTTACTTTACCTTGAGTCCAGTTTTTGGCTTTGTGAATCAAGGCCCATGTTTAAAAGAAAAAAAGCGTTTAAAGGAGAAATAACTTTTGCATTTTGTTTTTAGGCAACAGCTGACAGCCAGGCAGGAAGACAAATAGAACAAGGTTAAAAGAAAAACAGAACCATGAATATATGTAGAGAAAGGTAAATAACTGTTTATAAAAGATATTCAGTGTAATATTAATGGATCATATATGGAGAAACCGATTTAACTAAGAATGTTATCTAGTTGGTTTATTTTAGATTTTGGAAAGGTGCCAATTGGTTGAGAAAAATGGCTTCAATGTAAAAAGCACTAACTATAATCTGAAGGTAAAGGTTGTGTGGGGCGGGATGGGGAAATAATACTATTAATATGCATTTACAAGCATGGGAATTGGAAAATAAGAATTAAAGAGTGTGTGTGTGTGTGTGTGTGTGTGTGTGTGTGTGTGTGTGTGTGTGTTTTCTTATAAAAAAACAGTAATTTCTATTAATTTGATGTGGTTTCAATAAGAAATTGACATTTATCCTGAGAATGTGATTTATGAAATTGTAGTAGTAAACTTTATTTTTCAACAGGATATAAACTTTAGGTACCAAAGATAACTATTTACTAAGTTGTCCAGCATTGGTCACAGTTTCATGTATAGATAAAAAGTTTTAAAAAGACAGTTAAGCAACAGACCTTAATAATAAACAAAGCAAACACATATATGTATAAAGTGTGAAATAGAATGCTTACTTTCCCCCCTCTCAGTTTCTTCTACACAGATCCTACCTATTAAAATTCTGTTGTGGGCTCACAACAAAGCACTGACTGTTGCTGCTGTTTACAGTCCTCCAAAAGAACAAGGTAAAGGCCTCAATTCAGTCTTGGACCTCATCCATGCACATCCCCCTGAATCGTAGTTGATCCTAATGGGTGATTTTAACATCAATTGGCTAGCCGCTGACACGGGGGGCCTCAAGGATGCCATCTCAGCAGCCAACCTGGAACAACTGGTAGTCTCCCCCACCAGACATAATTATAAAACTGGTGCAAGCACTCCCCTGGACTGAATACTGACCAGCCATCCCTCCCGCATCTCAGATGTTTCTGTCCTTCCAGATACACTAAGTGACCATTCCCTAGTTATCTGCAAATGGTCAGATAAATTCTGCAAGCCCCCAAATTAATCAATAGTAGAGTCCTCTCACATGGTCAGTTGAATCACCTCAAATCCCACCTCTGACAGCTCGACTGGTCTCCTATATTCAATGCTTCCGATGTCAACGTGGCCTTGGATTTCTTCATCAACTTCTTCAATGCTGCCTGTGGCACATATGCCCCTTTCAAAAGGTATAAAATCAAAGGTCTTTGCAATCCTTGGCTCTCCACTGAACTACCTTATGGATCTGAAAGCAAGGAACCTCCTCTGGCTTTGGGAATGGGCCACTGGCAATCAAGCCGATATTCAGAACTACAAACAGGCACAAACGACTGCACTAAATCAATCCATGAAGAAAAATGCATACTATAGAGATACCTTCACGAACACCTGGAGAAAAGGGAAATCCTTCTGGGACAATCTTAAAGAAGTGACTGAGAAGCAGCCAAAACCTCACCTACTGTGTTGGTCATTGATGGTGACATAACTCTCGACCCTACCACAATTGTAAATACTTTCAATACTGCATTCTCTGACCTCAATAGTGTTCTCTTTGGACTTCTTCAATGATGACCACCCTCCTTCTACTACCCCAGCCCACAACCCCTCCCTACAACAGCCCACCATTCTACTTTAAGAAGTCAGGGTGCATGAAGTCCATAACTATGTCTCTAATGCAATCAGCAAATCCAGAACTAGTGGGGACTCACTCGACCTCAAGCTGGTGTCCCTCACCCTTGATGAAGTGTTACTTCCACTAACAAAAATCTTCAACCTCTACCTCACCCTCAGCCAGTTTCCTGGCAGATGGAAATCAGCCACAGTAACCCCAGTCCATAAAAGTTGGGACAAGGGCCTGCATGTGAACTACCGGCCTATCTCCATACGTCCCCCCCAAGGCCATTGAATGTATGGTATCTGACCAGCTAACGGAATACCTAGATAAACACAACATCCTCTGCCCCCAACAACATGGTTTCCATACAGGTCACAGTACTATATTGGCCGTCCTTGAATTCACTGGTGCTATCCACAGCTCGTTGGACAACAGCCTCCTAATCGGGTCAGTCTTCATAGACCTGACCAAGGCTTTTGACACTGTACATGATAAACTATTAATCACACAGGGAAGCATGGTGATAGATAGATGGCAAAAATGCTGACATCCCCCACAGCGACAAAATGGAACTGCCGCACAGGACCCGGGTGCACCACACCACGAACACTGTGAACTTGACACCACAGATGCACAGGATACACCAACGTCCAGCATGTTAGTGATGCAGCAGCACAGAGTGTAACTGAGCCCCCAACGGTAACGCTGACCGGCGGCACACAGCATGAACAGCCACCCAATGGACAGGAGAGGTACAATGGTGCAGACTGCGATAGAGCCTCAGCGGCGAGGCCCCTGCACAGGGGTACAGCGGGCATGAACAGCACCACTGGGATCAGTGGGATGAATGGTACGCCACAGAAGGGTACAGACTGTGGCATGGGGTGCAGACACCAGGTAGGAATGCCCGCAGGTGTCCCCTGGCCCAGGGACCTACACCTGAAGGCTGATGTTCAATGCCAGCCCCATCAGGTAGTCCCTGCAGCTCCTGGCACTGTACGCACTGACAATGTCGGTGATGCACCATGCTGACTCCCTCCAGTGCCTCTGGGACAGCCCCACAGCCTGGTCAGTCAGAACCTGCTGCAGCTTCACCTCTGTCAGCCACTGCTTCCCCTGCAGGATGTCCAGGAACCACCACAGGGTGGTGTGCACTGCACCAAGCAGAGCGTTGAATGCCCAGTGCCACCCCTCAATGACATTATTGGAGTGGGCATGCCATCCAGTACAGTGGCATGGCAGTTCCACATGGGGATGGGGGACAGAGGCTTGTGGTGGTGGCCACTGTGGACTGGTCTGCCCAGCCAGGTGTCCTCAAAATAGTCAAGGACTAGGGCAAGGACATCCTAATGGGAGGTGAAGTACTCCCAGCCATGGAGCTCCTCATAGGTAGAGCACACATCCACAGGGGCACTGAATGCAAGAGCTGGCATCATGCAGAAGTGCATGGCACAGACATCATCTGAGCAATACAGATGTGCTAGCTCCGCATGCTGCTGGATATGCCACCAAACACACTGGCACAAATGGAAAAAGCAGCCTTGTACATCCATGTCTGGCAGCACCTTGCAGATAGCCCTATAGGCGGCCAGCTCAAAGTCAGTGAGCATGTGGCAGGGACCGTCTGCAGGGCACAGCTCTGTGATCTTTGTGAACATGGCAGTGTAGTCTGCCACCGTCCTCCTCGCCATTAGCATGTGGACTGCAGGGAGTACAGTCGCCCCATCCACCTCATGCAGTGTGTACAGCTGCTGGAACAGCCTGGGGCAACAACAGAATGTGCCATCACCCAGCCATGCTGGACTGTGGCCAGCAAGTCAAGGTTCCTCTAGGTGCTGAAGAGGAGGAACCTGTATTCCATGCTGGCCTCAGTGCCCTGTCTCAAATCATACAACAGGAACAGCTCACTTGCCAGGGTTCTGGAGTAGTCATCAGGAATGGTGAGCTTGGACAGCTGTTGTGGGTCCACCATAGCTCACCTACTGCCCCTCCGGACACATTGTGCAGACCGCATCAAGAGTGGTAGAGGGGGTAGATGTCCCCCAACTGCTTCATTGACACTGGAGCAGCATGCCACTACAAGCTGCTGGCTTGTCTCGGTGTCTTGGGCCCTCCACTTCGCTGATGCCTGTACCTTGCACACACCAACAGCTGTAGTGTTAGGCACATGGTTGTGGTGCCTGTAAGCACCGGGCGTGTCCTCGCCACTGTGAGCACACACGGCCCTGCATCCATCCACCGTGTATTCACAGCATTTCCACAGGTCCTTTGCCTTTGTCTATTCCCACTGATAGGTGTACCTGGACACCACCAGCAGTCTGCACCCCTTGGTGCTCTCCACGTATTCCACCAACATTCCCCCTCCAACAGCGGAATTGTGTTTGCAGGTGCGGCGCACCTCTTTCATGTCTCTGCTGGTGCATCTGCTGATGATGTGGGGGGTTGGTCGGCTTCCTCTGTGTGTCGCTGTGGTGTCATGTGCACTGGCTGTGCTCGGTGTGTGGGTCTGGGCAGTGTTATGTCGACTCTAACGCTGTGCTTCCATCACACAGCTATGTTCTGCTGGGCTCTCACCTGAGTCCACTACCTGGTTCAAGAGCCACTTGGAGAACTGCTCCCAAAGAGTGAAAATGGCTGATGTTCTCTCTCATATGCACATCCTGTTCAGTTAGGAGTTCCTCAAGGTTCCATTCTTGGGCCACTTCTTTTAGCCTCATTCTGAATGATCTTCCACAACCGTGTCCTGCACAAATCCTTCTTTATGCTGGAAGACACAGTCACCATCTCCACTCACAAGGATTCGGGCCACTTTCAAAAGAATCTACAGGTTGCCTTCACCTTTGATTGAAACTTGGTTTAGTACACATAAATTGGTTCTCACCTATAAAAACAAGCCCATGCTCTTCTGCAGCCTGCACAACAAACACAGACTCAATCCCATCACAATCAAAAACTGCCTTGGTGCAACCCTCAAACAGGTTCAATCCTTTAAATATCTAGGAGTTACCATCAATTGTAACCTATCATATGCTACACACATTGACAACATTGCCAAGGCTGCCAACACTTGCATTGGTCTACTCTTCAGGCACAGGAAATGCCTTACCTCAGATGCCTTAAGGATTGCAATACAAAGCTCAGTAATCTCAATAATCGACTATGGCCTGGTCATCTATGGCTCTGCCTCTGCAACCACCCTCAGGTACATATCCATTGCACTAAACAAAGCCTGCAGTCTCATAACCAGTGCCCATCGCCTCACCCACATGTGTGATCTCTACGCAGAGACTGGGTGGCTTCAACATTCAAACCAGATCATGTAGCAAACCTGCCTTATGGCAAAGAAAATAACACTAGGCCTTGCTCCCCCAGGTGTCCAAGCTCTCCTCTGCCCAGCTCGGACTACTCACATCACCAGGGGCTCTGAATCTCAACTACTGAATATCCCATTTTTCTGCACCACACAAGGGCAAAGCTCCTTTGCACACAGAGCTCCCAGTTGGTTCAATGGTCTTAACATTGACATCATCTCAATGCTAAAGCTTGGTCCATTCAGATCCAATATCTGTCACATCCTGTCTGCATCTAGCTCCTGTGACTGTCCTTCCTAATTGTTATCCCCTCTCCTCTGTGCTCTTTCCACCTAGCACTTAACCCTCTCCCTCAACTCCCTCTCCCTACACCACTCATCCTCCCTCCTCCCACCCACCTTCCCTACCCCTTGTAGCACTTTAATTGATATTTGACAAGTGCCTACAGCCGCACCCCACTAGTGTGTCTCTTCCATACCATGTTAATCCTGTTACCAGACCTCTCCATGGCATTTTTGTCATTGTATTGAATGTATAAAACTGTATGCAAATGCCTGTAACCCACTATCATACTGTTATTCAATGTCTTGCTTGAATAGTACCTCATCCAACATGGAACCTTTATAAAAGAGCCTTGGCTCAAAGGCACCTTTAATCCTAGATTCAAATAAAATAAAAAAAAAAAATAGAAATCATTATTAATGTTTGTAATCCTTACCAACAGAGAATATGCAAATATAAATTATACAAAGTAAATAAGAAAGACTATAATGGCTTATATGATAAATATTTTATTTTTATGGAATTCAGACTAGTCCACTGATTATCAATTTGAATAAGTGTAATAATAAACAGTCATAATATGTATGTATTAATTCTAGATCACCACTATTTTATCTGATGAAGCTTTTTTATCCAATGAAATGTTGGACCAGAATTTGATTAGTGGTGTAATCATTTAATGAAATAGAATTTGAGGTGTCGTTCCAGTTTCCCTTAATTTATTGCTATTATCAGGCTGAGAACTAACTACGCCTCATTAAAATTTCATTATTTCATAATACAGTAGGACTCGATTTCCTCCAGGTCCTCCATTACATCAGAGAATCTGGCATGATAGTTTTAATAACTATAAGAGTATTTAAGATACCATTCTTTGGTCCAATATGCTGTATATCAAGAGGTTTAAATCTGTAAATAAATGTTTACATACAAAAAAGTTTACGGTTACTGTAAATATATGTTTTATTTCACAATTACCTGGGGTAGTCCTGTGAAATTCATAGATTCATTGCTATATTGTCAGTGCAGTCCTGCCTTTACCCCATATTACACCTTGGTGAGCTGAAGCAGGGAAGGTCAAACTACTGATTCAAGACCACACAGTAAGTATATGGTTCTGAAAGGATCTCCTTGTTCAAAGACCTGTGCTTTTAATTACTGGACAGCAGTACCACTTCTATCCCATCATGATTTCCAACAATCAGATTTAGCAGTATATCTTATCCTTTTA
Source organism: Neoceratodus forsteri (assembly GCA_016271365.2). Taxonomy (NCBI): domain Eukaryota; kingdom Metazoa; phylum Chordata; order Ceratodontiformes; family Ceratodontidae; genus Neoceratodus; species Neoceratodus forsteri. The sequence goes on from CM028131.1 coordinate 1,072,791,597, forward strand.
ACTATATAGAAACTGTTGTTTTCTTATTCAAACAATCAGATTAATTATTTATTGATTATTGCTCTATGTAATACTACCATTGAAACAGAATATGCCCCACATTTAATAAAATGCCATACTTTAAATGACACTTTTGTTCTAATTTCTATAAATATTTTTTTCTTTGAGATTCATCATGCAAACAACATAATGACAATACAGCCCTCCTTAGCAAGCAGTCTGATAAGAGAACATAAACTGCCATCAGCTTTTCCTCAGGATACTGAACTGTTCAACATAATCACTCATCTGATAATAATGCACACTACATCTGTTTTGGGGCTTAAATAAACTATGTTCTATCATGAAGGCCCTGCAGTACATTGGCTCATTAATTGGGTATTTCACATAGATAATGTTTATTTATTTTTATTTCATTTATTTGGTAATTCGGATACAACCTTTGAGTATACACTCTTTTACAAAGGTTCCACGTCAGGATATAAAACAGAAGAGACATAGCAAAAACTTGACAGTTAACACAAAGCATAAGATTGCTATGTAATACGGATAATAGATAAATAATACATTTGAGTAACCTAGACAACTGAAATTAAACAGTGGGAGGAGATCCCAATTAGCTTGTCTTGACATAGCTCCCCAGAGGGCCTGTCAAGGGAGAGTATCGGAAAGGTAGGAGAAGAGAGGGGAGAGTGTGAACAAGGTTTCCAGTTAGCAATATATGGCATAGCTGCACCCTGGGCCATGTCAAGGTAGAGTACCGGAAAGGGTAGGAGAAAGAAAGGGGAGAGTGTGAATGAGGGTAGATTAGAGAGACAGAGAGAGAGAGAGAGGAGAGAGAGAAAGGGATTGGGAGAAGGAGAAATATTTAGGGGAGAGTGGGTGAAAGGGAAATGTTGGTTGAGTATGGAGGGAGGGAGTTGGAGGGAGCTAGTGGGGTGGCAAGGGATGGCAGGTGGGGATCCAGAGTAGGAAAACAGGAGGAAAGCTCAGATAGATGAGGGGGGGGTATCCAGGTTGAGGATATGGACTCAGGTAAAGGAGTCAGAGGTGTTTAAAAGGGGTATCCAGGCAGTCTGAGCATTTGAGTTCAACAGGTATTGCTTCAGTTCTCTTCTAAAGGAGCAGACATTTGTTGTATTATAGGCTGCAGCAGGATCTCATTTAGCCATAGTGGAGTTCGGCATGAAGGATCTTTGTCCTAGGGAAGTTCTACTAAACGATACATAAAGCTGTGTGAAAAATTGCAGTTAGCCATTACTTGAATGTAGTACTTGGTAATGAAAGGTCTATGACACATTTGGTATGCAGGACATTATCTAATATATATAGTCTGTACAGTATGGATATGAATTTCTGGTGATCTTTGGATTTCAGTGCAACCCTCTCTACCCAGTATAGGGAGTTTACCATTGGCCCTCAAAAGCACCCTGCTTCTCCCATGTTGCTCTCCTGTGGCCCCAGTGGACTTCAATGACTGCTTGGGATCTGGAGTGAATGAAGAGTCAGATGAGTAGAATCTTCATCACAGCCAACAACCCTGAAGAGTGGATCTGCATTCATGCAGCTCCCATGGCCTGCTGTTACCTCCATAAAGTGCAGCAGCACACCCAATGATTAGGAACTACCCCCAACATGCTCCTTTACCACATCAGACTGCAGCATGCACTCAACATAGACAGAGAAGTGGAACCAAAACTGTTTATGGCCAGAAGCCCTTTAAAAAAGTACATTTTTGGACCAGTACCCATCAGGGACAAACAGAGGCAGTCATGTTCCCCACCTCTGACTCCAGAAGACATGGCAACTGGGTCAGGCTAAAGGATTGAAGAAAGCAGCCTCCAGAGTCAGCATTAGAGCTGCCAAGACTCATGGACACTGGTGAGCTCAGTAATTCACCCGTGATATTGATAGCTCATAGGGCATTAAGGAACATTCAGCCAAACCATCCACTGTGACTGACAGATTGGATCATCCAATCAGAGGACTGGAATCATGAAAGAACAGGACAGTCTATTCAGGACATAGAAACATAGAAGTTTTCAAAAGATAAGGATCTCCTGGCCCATCTATTCTGTCCTATTTTCCCTTCCTACTGAGCCACCTCAGACCATGCTCAATCCGTGGTTCCTTCCCTCGCTTGCTTAACTACTAGGATCCCCTTGTGTCTATCTCATGTATTCTTGAAACACATGACCATTTTAGCCTCTACTACTTCTGCTGGTAGACTGTTCCACACCCACCAACCTTTCAGTGAAGAACTTCCTCACATTTCCCCTAAGCTCCCCAGCTTCATAGAATGACCCCTTGTCCTTGAACATCTCTTTCTCTGAAAAATGCTCCCTACCTGTACCTTGTTTGTACATGTGAGATATCTGAATGTTTCTATCATGTCTCCCCTTTTCCTTATTTCCTCTAGGAAGTGCATATTTAATTCCCTAAGTCTTTCTTCATAGGGCTTCTGATGTAGGCCCTTCACCATTTTGATTGCCCTCCTTTGTACCACTTCCTCCCTGTCTGTGTTCTTATGGAGGTGGGTCCTCCAGAACTGGATACAGTACTTAAGGTGGGGTCTCACCAATGAGATATACAGGGGTATTATTACCTCCCTCTTTCTGCTGGTGATACCCTCGCCTATGCACCGAAGCATTCAGGTAGCTTTATTCACAGCCTTGTCACACTGTTTAGCCAGCTTCAGGTCATCATAAATGATTACTGATAGGTCCCTTTCCTGGTTTGTGACTGCTAGTTTCTCTTCTCCTAGTTGGTATCGAGTCGCTGGGCTTCTGTGCCCCAAGTGCATGATTTTGCACTTTTTTGCATTGAAGCCCAACTGCCAAACTCATGACCATTCTTCCAGCTTATTTAGATCCTCCCCTCCTCCAGAATGTCCACTCTGTTGCAGATTTTTGTGTCATCTGCAAACAGACATATCTTCCCACCCAATCCTTCCACAATGTCACTAACACCATTCACTACCACCCTTTGACTCAAATTGTTCAGCCAGCTCTATACCCATCTTACTACTTGAGGACCTAGTCCGTGGCTACTCAGTTTGCTCACCAACCTTCTGTGTGGAACACTGTTGAAGGCCTTACTGAAATCCAGGTATGCCATGTCAACTGCTTCTCCTTGATCCACTACCTTGGTAACCCAATCAAAGAACTAGATCAGGTTTGTCTGGCAGGACCTTCCTCCATTAAACCTTGTTGCCTCAGATCCTGTAGTCCATTGGCCACAAGGTATTCCACAATTCTTTCCTTCTGCAGTGATTGCATAACTTTGCCCCTACTGAGGTCAAGCTTACTGGTCTGTAATTACCTGCCTCCTCCCTGCTTTCACTTTTGTGGAGTGTGACTACATCAGCCCTCCTCTAGCCTCCCAGAACCACCCCTTTTTCAAATCATAGATGAAACAGGGCTCTCAGAGGTGCAGTTAGCACCTCCTTGAGTTGCCTCAGTACCCTGTGGTGCACCTCATCTGGTCCCATTGCATTATCCACTTTCAACCATGATAGTTCCATTAGGACCCTTTCCACTGTAAAAAAAAGACTTGTGCCTATCTCCCCATGCTTACTGCCCTTGACCTGCATGTCTGGTCCACTGCCTGGACCCTCTACCATAAAATCCAAACAGAAGTACTTGTTCAATATGTCTGCTATTTGTGATCCTCTTCCACAGAAACCCTCCTTCCCTTTCAGCCTAACTATCCCTCCTTTGTCTTTCTCTTGTCACTTATGTATATGAAAACTGTCTAATCCCCTTTTTTAGTGATGTGATATTTTTCTTTATTTGTGCTTTAGTTCTTCTAACTGCCCTCCCTGCCTCTTTTTGTAACTCCTGATAAATCCCATCTACTCCTCCTTCTGTAGTTTTTTGTATCTCCTAAAGCCCGTTTTTTGCTCCTACTTTTTCCTCTACCTCTCTAGAGAACCATAGTGGTCTCATTTTTCTTTTGCCCTTGCAAATTTGCCTGACAAAAAGATTTGTAGCCTTTTCTAATACCTTTCTTAATTTTTGCCCACTGATCCTTGACTCCCTCTAGTTTCACTATCCCAGCCACGGCATCTATGAGGCAATCTCCCATTTTCTTGAAGTTGGCTTCACTGAAGTCCAGAACCATCACCCTTGTGTGGTTTGATTCTAGTCTAGTCTTTATATTAAACCACACCATACAACAACAATTTTGTAGTCTGTGTCTGGCTCTGGCCAGGAAAGAGTCTATGACAGGTTCTGGCCTCAATACAGAACCTGGACAAAAGGCTGAGGAGCTGTCAGGCATCAAAGGCCTACCTGAGATCCTTGGAGCTCTGTGCACTGGGGCCAAAACTAGACTACAGAATTCAGCCAAATCTGAACAGTTGAAAGCAGGCCCTCATCTGCATTTTTGTTATTTTAGGAAGCGTGTGCATCAAGAACTAACAAGGAGGAGAATACCAAAGATTGAGACTATGGCTTTTGTATCCTGAGGTAGTGAAACAGTCTAAAATTATTGCCACTCAGACTGCTTCCTCCATTGACTACAAAGGGTCTTTTTCTTGACAGAAGTGATCTGAAGTCAGAAACCTGAAAGTGCAGTTCATTACCCATAAGAATGACCACCCCCAGTCATGCCACTGTAACAAGTATCTGGCTTTTGCCGCCCATTTGCAGTTGTCCTGTCCAGGTGGGTGGGTGATCATGAGATAAAGTTACATAGCCAATGTCTGGAGAGAAATGAGATGGAGAGAACCTGCTTATGACCAGAATGCCATGATAAATGAAGTGATACGCCCTCATGAACATGCTGGCAAGTAAAACAGGGAGATGGAATGAGACTTGCTGATGATCACAGCCTCTACATATCCAGTTTCAGCCATCAGCTGGTTATATCCAATAAAGGTGAACCAGCTGAGGGTACAAACCCAAGGAGAAATCTGAAACACCACAGGATGAATGACTACCTGGTTGGTGCAATTGTGAGTACCTCAACAGAGTTTACAGGCCCTACAACCATCCAGGTTCTACTTATATAGGGTAAGGCCACAACAATGATTTTTATGGAATAGGCCATTTGGCCCAGGATGCAATTTGTTGTTGTTTAAAAGTGTCTTTAATTATCAGTTCAGAATGGCTTTGGGTTAAACATGTGAAAGTGCTTACTCTCAGCCAGCCCAGTGGCGCTGAAGGCTGAGGCACTGGATGCCACATCTTACCCCACGCTGGTGACCCAGGTTCAGGAACGGACTTGGGTCACCATGGGTCAGCAGGGATGGAGATGGATTGAGTGTCCATGGACTGCTCTCCCTCTACGGGGAGGGGTTTCCAGCTGTCGGCAAACTAGCAACCCCTGGTGGAGGCTGGGAGCAGTGCGCTGGCACTGCATGGTGGGGGGGTGAGCTTGGGACACCGCGCCAGGAGGGAGTGCATGTGGACAAGTGCACACTCTCTCCATTGGCGTCATTGCACACCCCAGCCCACATCAAGCTGAAAAGGGAAAAGCATGGCACTCAGTCGCGATGGCTTGATGTCCATCTGAGGGAATGTCTGGCCTTGGGGCACCACCATCCAATACTGGATCCTGTGTTGTGGGGAGTGAGGGGGGACTCCCTGCTGCCCTACCACGGGGAGCAAACTGTGAAGGTAGATGGCAATGGGGGCTTCACTGGGGGCCAGGGCAGGATCGGACCGTGGCCAGAGACAAATGGATGCTAGGATGAAATATGCAGACTGATGGGCCACACAAGGTAAAAAGTACTAATTAAAAAAAATAAATAAATAAAGTGCTTACTCTCATGCTGCTCATTTTTCAAAGCCTGCTTTTTATTTATTTATTTCAAAACATTTCACCAAGAAAGGCATACTGAGCTGAGTATTGGCTCATTTCCAGATGCATCCTTGGGAACGAGGGAAAGGGGACAAGGCAATAATAAAAATACAATAACAAACAGGTATGAACATGTAACAAATTTCAGACCATCATCAAAGTGCATCTATTACATTATAACAATGTATTAAGAACATACAGGTAGTACAATGTACAAGGAAATTTATTAGAAATATATAACAAAGAGAAAAGTGTCATGGATTAACTTTGAAAGGGGGGCTGAGCATAGTAGGTTAAACTGGGAAAAAAGGGAGGGAGAATAAGAAAAGAATAAGGCATGATAGACTAGCAGCTAAAATGCATACAGTGAAAGAGGGAGTGGCTTAATAGGGTTGAATTTGAGTTGCAGGATAAAGGAGAGGTGGTAGGGGAAGCAGGAGTTTGGGAGGGAAGAGGATAGAGATTACAGTATGTGGAGGTGGAGCTTGGGGCAAGGATTAAGAGAAGAGGGAAGGAAAGCAGGTGGTGGGGGAGCAAGAGAGGATAGTGGATGGAGGGAACTCCAGTAAATTAGTGGTGATGGCTAAGGGAGAGATAAGGAGTGAGGGAAAACAGAGGAAGAGCAGAGTTGCAGAGAAGCAAAATCTGAAACAGTTGCAGGAAGGGGAGATAAAATTAAGAAGGAGAGAAGTTAGAGATTAGAGGCTTGGAGCAGAGTGAATGGATAGGAGAAGAGATTTTCATAATTTAGGGAGACAATAGAAGAACTCAAATTATTCAGCAGAGGTTGACCTAGGGGGGAGAGCAAAGGGCTGGAAGCCAGAGTTGTGAAGGGAGTAGGTGGAAGGTGGTGGGGGATAGAGTTGAGATAGCAGAAGAGAGAACCAAGCCAGTATTTCATGACAAGGAGGAACAGTGTGCAAGTCTTCTGGCTTCAAGGGGGGGGCAGAGACAAAGGTGTAAAGGTCACAGTGGTGAGTAAAAGGCAGACAATCAAGAGCAAACAGACAGAAGGAGTGAAAGAGGGTGTCCAATCTGGTTATGGTAGTCTTGGGGGCTGCACTGTAGACTATGTCACCACAGTCAAAGATTGGGAGTATAATTTTCTGGACAATTTCATGGCAGGCTGCCAGTGGGATGCAACCTCAGTGTCTGTACAGTGCACCCAATTTGGGGTGCAGTTTTTTGGGGATGGCATCCACATGTCCAGAAAAGTTGAGGTGACGTTCAAGCCATATCCTCAATGTATTTGAAGGAGGAGACATCTTTATCTTGGTCCCATCAAGGGTGTGGAAAGACAGTGGGGCAATAAGCTTAGTGAGCCTTTGCCTAGTGCCAAAGATCATAGAGACCATCTTCTTGGTGTTGAGACACAGCTGATTTGAATGAAATTAGAGCTGAACTTTGTCGAAATCTAATTGGAGGCTGGTCACGACATTGGGGGAGGAGTTAGCAGAGGCATTAAGAACAGTATTGTCTGTGTACATATGTATAGATGCAGAGGAGCAGGCAGCAGGGAGGGCATTGAGGAAGACCAAGAAAAGTAAAGGGCCAATGATTGACCCTTGAGGGATATCTGTGGTGATAGGGAGATGGGGGATATAGACTTACCAATCCTAACTGACTGAATCCTACCCATGAGATAAGAATGGAACCAGTTAGTGGCTAGGATGGAGAACCCTGCTGCTGTGAGTTTGTCAAGAAGAAGAGGGGGGCTATGGAGTTGAATGTTTAGACAAATCAACAAAGATGGCAGAGGTAATATGGCCCTGAACCTTGCTAGAGAGAATGGAGTCAGTAAGCCGGAAGAAGGATGTTGAGGCGGAGTGGGATTTATGAAAATGAGACTGGAATGGGGTAAAAAAGGAGTAAGAGTTGGGGAAGGGGGAGAGCTGAGCCAGCATGAAATGCTCTTGGAGTTTGGCAAGGATGGGAAGCAGGGAGATGGGGTGGTAGTTGCCTGGAGAGGATGGGTCGCTACCTCTGGGGAGGGGAATTAGGGTGGGAAGTTTCTAGGAATAGGGAACATTGGCAAGGGAGAAAGAGAGGTTTAGAAGGGAGGCAAGCGGAAGGGCAATGGTGGTGGAAGAGGATGGAGAAGTTTGGGGTTGAACCCATCTGGGCTCTTGCTGTTTTGGGGGTTAAGGGCTAAAACAGCCTTTAAGGTGGCAGTGGGAGAGACTGGGGAGAAGAGAAAGGGAAGAGGAAAGAGTGAGGGGCAGGTGAGGGAGGGAGGAAGGGAGAGGGAGGGAGGAGAGATGAGAGAAGGAGAAGGCATATGTGGTGAAGAAGGCATTGAATTCAGAAGCCATTGATAGAAGGTTAGAGATGGTGGTCACTCACCTTAAGATTGAGGACTGGGGCTGGGGACTGGGCAGGGGGGGGAGAAAAGGGCATGGATTCCTTCCAGAACTGAGAGGGGTGTTATTGTTGTTCTGAAAGAAGGAAGAAAAATACTCAGCTTTAGCAAGTCTGATGACCCTGGTACAGGCATTTCAAAGGGTCCAGTACTTATGTAGGTCCACATGGGAGCCTGAGGCTTTTTGCACATTCCAAGCAAGGTCATGTGCTCACAGACAGGGTCACAGTTCAGCTGAGAACCAGGGAAGGTGGGAACCTCTGACCCTGGTTTTCCTGAGGGGAGCATACTGGTCCCAGATAGCCAAGAACTTGGTCTTAAAAAAGTTGAGGGCAGAGTCTATGGAGGAGGCAGTGGAGATGGGGCCCCATCATTTGTTGTCAAGTCTTTATGGAGGGCAGGCAAGTCCAAGGATCTGAAAGACTGGATTAGCAGGAGATTTGGAGGGGAGATGGGTGATGAATTGTATGCACCTAGTAATCCATGTGGCGATCACTAAGTGCATCCAGAAGGATGCCAGCAGCAAGTGTCTGGGTGGGGGTGAGAAGCCAAAGCCCAGTCCAAAAGGGTATGGTTGAGGAATTTGTGGTTTAGGCAGGTTGGCCCAGTGATCAGTTGAGACAGATTAAGGGATGAGATGTCATTGCAGAATTTGGAATGGGTAGAGGACAGCCAATTTAAGTTAAAGTCCCCAAGGATGTTGAGTTCACCAGCAGAGGAATGGGTAGTAAGAGTAGTGATGAGATCAGAGATCACAGGGGAAGAGATGCCTGGGCAGCAGTAGATGCCACTCACTGAGATAAGGAGGGAGAAAACGAGGGAGAGTTTTAAAAGCAATAGCTCATATGCAGAGGGGGAGGAGGAGAAGGAGAGAAATGGATGAAGGAGGAGAAGTATATAACCACTCCACCACCCCTGCCTGAACAATCCTGATGGACAAGGGTGTAGTCAAGGATTGCAATGTTATTTTCTGGGATCTTTGGAGAGAGCCAGGATTCTGAGATAATTAGCACATCAGGTCCATGGTGAATCATGAGTGACTGGAGAAGATACATTTTGTGAAAAAGGCTCCTGATGTTAAGGTGTGCCATTCTTAGCACTTTAGGCAGGTCGGTGGGACTGGAGTGAGCAGAGCCTGGGTTGGGTTCTATGTCACCAGCAGATAAGAGTAGCAGAGAAATGAGGAGCTTATTAGGGATTAAGATGGATATATGTCTGTGAGGTAGAGGGGTGGGAGGTAGGGAAAGTGAAGGAGGGAAGCGGTATGAGGGAAGCAGTAAACTAAGAGATGCAAGATGGAGGTAAGGAGAGGGGAGGGGTGAGGATCCAGGGGGCCAGGGGAAATGTAAAGGGGGGAGACATGAGGAGGGAAGAGTTGGGGAGGAAAGGTGGTTGGGTGGTGAGGGAGGGAGGTAAGAGAGAGAGGTGGATGGCAGAAGGGATGGCAGGGGAAACAAGGGAGGAGGGAGATGGTAATAAGGCACATTGTTGGATACAAATTAGAGGAGATTGTGAACAGAATGAGTAATGAGGGGTATCAGAGAGATGGGGTGTAGGCAGATTGAGATAGGCAGGGGTGAGGACAAAGAGGGAAGAGGAGAGCAGAGGAGGAGAGGAGGGAGTAACAATTGGCAGAGGAGGAATGCATTATGGTAGCATTAGTGGATTAGCAAACAAATAGAACCTAAGGTATCAATATTTTTTGGTGTCAACTTTCTAGTAGTGTTTATTCAATGTTGCTTAGGAGTAAGAAGCATAGGAGTAAATGTCAGGTCGAGTATGCAGAGACAGAACAAAAAGCTGTAGCACTGCAGAGTGAGAGTAGTGAACAGCCAGGATATCAAAGTGAGCTGCTGATCCCTTTGGGAGGTATGAGTAGGTGAACACTTGATTAAATTAGACTTGGTGCAGGTCCTTGATTGGCACTGCAGAGTGAGAGTAGTGAGCAGCCATGAAATTGAAGAGAGCTGCTGAGCCCTTTGGTAGGTAAGTAGGTGACCAGTTTTTAATTTAGACCAGATGCGGGTCCTTGATTGGGGGGGCCAGATGGGTTCCGTTATGGGAGATAAATTTAGGATACTGACTATGGGAGGTAGGGTGGGTTATTCCTAAGTAGCACCATGCTAGCAAGACTGCACACCATAATCAGCATACTCCTGGTTCACCATGTACGGGGAGGGGGGGTTCCTTCACTGTTGTGCTCCAGTAGGAGTGAGTGTAGGGAGGGCTGTTGTCCTCAGCCTTCATGACCCTGTGATGATCCAATGCAGGAATGGGGAAGATAGCTGAGGAAGGAAGACAAAAGTCAGTGTGCAGTCCAGAGACTGAAGTCAGGTAGCAGGTTGAAACATGAGAGCAGAGGGGGAGAGGGCACCGGGAGCAGGCAGGAGTGACAGAGCAACATAGTTTACAAAGTTACAGAAAATAATGCAGGAATTCTAGCAATATTAGCTATTTCAACATGTCTAGCCTCACTGAACCTATCTGTAGCTGTCTGCTGACAAAAAACAAATATCCTGATAACAGACACTGCAGTAACAGCTTCTTACACAATGACAGAGGCTTAGGCAGTACAAATAAAGTCTTAAAGCACTTACAAAGACAGGATGGAAAGCATTAATGTTCAGCACCTTGCAAAATGGTGCTGCATGCCACAACCAGTGTGCTTCTGGCTCACCATGTACCTGGGGGTGGATCCTTCCACTACTGTGATCCAGTGGGAGCAAGTGTGGGGAGGGCTGCTGTCCTGAGCCCTTGTGGCCCTGTGGTTCAATGCAGGAATGGTACAGATAGCTGGGCTGCATTTTAAACAATGTGCAGTTTGAAAGGTTTGTGTGAAATATATTACGCATAGAAGTGTGGGATTTTTTGGCCTAATTGCTCATTCCATAGAACCTTTTGTTTTTTAAATAACAGTTTTGAACTGTTTGGTGCAAAATACATGAAGATGCATATGTTTTGCTTACAAGATTCTGTTTTTAAAGCTAACCATATTAGTAACAAGATATTCAGAACATAAGGCCCCATATTCAGAGCTGGACGGCTGCCATGCACAAAAGGTGCTCCACATGAAAAAATAGGGCTGGCTGGCTATGTAGGCATATTCAAACAGTTAGTGGGATCTGACCTGACCTCACTATCTGTTTGATTGTCAGACCCTGGTAGCACGGCACAGCAGGCAGTCACCATGTTTGGTGCAGTGCTACCAGAGTGTGGGACTGAAGATTACTCATAGGAGAAAAGTTGGGCACATACCATTTAGTGCCTCAGCCCCCATGGGCAATATTTAGCCCAAACATGCAAATGAGCCCATTGGTCATGCACGGTGCTAAGGGGCCATCTGCATGCCCATTATGAGCTCAACTGCATGTGAGCACCACACCCAAGTGTGCTGAGCCAGGTCCCCCCTCAAGCCCCAATCCCTTCCCTGGTATGTTCTATTAAAAACCTTGTGGTCTACTGGTCCCTCCCTAGCCTTGATCACTTCCCCAGTAAGTTCTGTAGAAAATCTGGTGGTCTAGTTGTCCCTCCCTAGCCCCTATCCCTTCCCCAGTAGGTACTGTAGAAAGCATGGTGGTCTAGTGGTCCCTCCCTAGCCCTGAAGCCTTCCCCAGCATTTCATATAATCCCTGGTGGTCTAGTGGTCCCTCCATCCCCCCCTCACTTGGTCCCTGATCACTGTCCTAATCCAAAGAAATGAAGTCCCTGGTAGTTAAGTATCCCCCCACCCAGCAACTGGCACAGTCCTCCTCACCCCATCATGGCCAGTCACTGACTGAACTGTCAATAAGCTTGTACAGTTCATACAGTAGTATGCGCTCATTAGCTGCCCAGTCAACCAATGAGCATGTACTATGTACTATACAGACGTACTGAAAGTTCAGTCAGTGGCTGGTAATGGCAGTGTGGGGGGGGGCTGTGCCAGTAGTATGCACAGGTCAAGTTGGGGGGCCTGGGTGGTGGAGTCACTACCTGATGGGATGGGGGATGAGGGCACTAGACTACCACAGACTTTATTTCTTTGGGTTTCGATGGTGATCAGGGACCAGGGGAGGGGAGAGGGATCACTGGACCACCAAGGATTATATGAAATACTGGGGAACGGGTCATGGCTAGTGATAGATCACTAGATCATCAGGTCTTATACAGAAAATACCAGTGAAGAGATCAGGGCTAGGGAGGGATCACTAGACCACCAGGTCTTATACAGAATATACCAGGGAAGGGATTGGGGCAAGGGAGGGACCACTAGACCACCAGGGTACCCAGCCCTTGACAGTGTGCATATGGGTCTGTGTACAGTTAAGGTCTGGGTTTCAGAAGCATTAAACCGTGCCACTGCTAGTGGCCATTTAACTTTTCTGAAAACTTTCAATATTGTGCTGTGCTGCATATGCATGAGGGAACCCTCACTTGCATAGGTGCAGCACAATATTGTGCGTGATTGTGCTGTCGGGGGTGCGCCCCGCATATGTTCACTTTGAATATAGGTATGCCACCGACAGCTGCTGCTGTTCTCATTTAGCACGGCACAAACACAGTTTGTGCCGTGCTAACCTTTTGAAAATGGGGCCCTTAATCTTTGCAAAATGCCACCAAAATTAACTTCTGTTCATGAAAACTTTGCAAAGTGAAATATGCAAATTTATCACAGTTCCAAACAAAATTTGACTACCACTGGCAGAATTGAGCATAAATTATGATTTAACTTCTCTGAAACCTTACAAAATGTCTGAAAATATTTTGTGAAATTTCATCATTTAAATTTCTATCATTCCCACCTAATTTAAAAATTTTGTCCAAATTACAGCACTTAACTTGCCAGTTTTAAAGTCTTTTAACTCATTGATATATGTGTACAGTTTCACATTATCTAGCATTAAAGATTAATAAGTTATAAGCTACGAGACATTTTGCAATTTTTAAATGAAATTTTGCAAGTAGGTAAATTACGCATTTTAAGCCCCTATTACTTTAAAACTAGAAAACACAATTTCACTAGTCAAGAGTGTATGAACGTTCAAAAAGTATGGGGACTGAAGTTTGTAAGCATTATTAAAATGTCAAAGTTTAGTACTGTAGATTCATAGACCCTTAGACAAAGGTCATGCATTTCAACATTCTAATCTCTTGCTTAAAGTGGTACCACACCATCAGGCACCACAAATGCAAAATATCATTAGTAATTAAAGTAAAACTTCATATATTTTACTGAAAATTTTGTAACTTTGTGATAATTTTGAAGAAGCCATTCCATAAAATTTGCCCAGCCATACACTTTTGAATATACTTTATTTTTGGATTCTTATTTATGTTAACATTCAGTAAGCTTTCTCTTGTAACAATACAATTTAAGCATTTATCCTCTTAATAATAACATATGCAAAGCTCCACAATGTAAAACTGAAAAAGAAAAAGAATATTCATCTGGATTTTCTCTGTTTGTTAGCAGGGTACTTTCTCTGTCAAATTGTTGTGTAGGGTATCTTGCTGACAGGAAGGCACTCGTCGCGGCGGTGGGTGAGAGCTTTTAGTCGATTGTTTTGTGAGGACACAGTTTAGGCCCAACGCCTTCCCACCCCTCACCCCACCCACCCTGGAAATAGTTCCTTTATACCTGAGGTTCTGACATCATTTCCTCAGTGCAAGGGCATTTCACTGTCATATCCTCTCTAGCACACTGCACTGATAATATAAGCATACACGTTGTATAATATATATATATATATATTATATATATTTCTATATAACATCACACATGCTACACACACACACACACACACAAATACAATAAAAAAAACTAGATAAACATGTGGGAGTAGTTAACGTAATGGCTATGGGCAGCAGTCTTCCGGGAGTCTTTCTGGAGGCTGAGATGCTGCCCTATTTGCAGACAACTATCTGCCCTGAGGGAGGAAGTTGCCCGTCTTCAGGCCGCACTGGACAGTAGTAAGGAAACCTTCCCCCAGGCCACACTGGACAGCAGAAAGGGAACCTCCCCCATCCAGGGAGCACTAGCGCCACCACCACTACCTCAGAGGTTGTGAAGAAAGCACAGCAGTTGGACCACAGTGGGCTCAGGAGGGTGAGGAAGGTGGAACAGAGGCACACCCAGTCAATTGTTCCATCCACAATCCATACACCATTCTGGGAGCATAGCTCCCTCTATGGATGCACCAGCAGAGAAGACTGATGATATCTGGCACAAGGAGGCCCACAGAAAGGAGGCAGAGGGCACCAAAGGGAAAGGAAGCAGCTCCTGGTGGGGACCCAATTATTAGGGTATAGAACTGGGGGAGCTGGGAAAAATGAAGTAAGGTGCCTGCCTGGTGCCATGGCTTGAGGGACAGGAAGCGCATCCTCAGGATCACGAGAACAGCTGCAAGGGATTCTGAGCTGGACGTAATTGTCCACCTAGGGACAAATGACTTGGCTCATCATGAGATTAGAGCAGTGCAGGAGGACATTGCAGAGTTGGAGAGGACCTAAGACGGTAGCACAGCGCATCCTTCTCAGAGGTGCTGCCTGTCAAAAGCATGGGGAGGCGAGGGCAATTGGCACCATGCAGTTTAATGAATAGTTGAAAAATGGTGCAAAGCACAGGGGTTTGGCTTCATTGGGGACTGGGGTTCCACCTGAGGGACACCAGCCTATACTGGCAGGATGGTCTGCATCTGTCCAGGAAGGGAACAAGTCTTTGAGCAATCGGTTTAAATGCTTCATTGGCAAGCTTTAAACTAGTCAAAGGGAGGCACTGACAAGCAGCAGGAAAATCCAGCTTCTCCCTACAAAACAGGGTACTAAATGAGAAAAAGACTGAGGTAGAACGGTCAGTGGGGATGCTGCAACAGAAGGTAAAACCATCAAAATAGGAGAGCAATGAGTACTAATACCCATAGTCTGGGTAACAAGCTTCCTGAATTAGTGGCCTTGATGGAGGAGGAACATCTGGATATCGTGGCAGTCACAGAAACATGGTACACACAAAACCATGACTGGGACATAAACATACCAGGATACACTGTCTACAGGAGGGACAGGGAGGGTAAAAGAGGAGGAGGAGTAGTTCTTTACATAAGGGAAGGAATAAAAGCAACAGAACAAAAGGGTAAACAGGGAGGAGAAGAAGCACTGTGAGTAAATTTGGAGACAGGCAATGGCACCACAATCGCAGAGGGCTGTGCACAGATCCCTTCTCAGGGGAGGAAATGGACAGGGAAATGATAGAAAGAATACTTAGAATGGCAGAAAAGGGAGATATTGCTGATGGGTGATCTGAATATGCCAGATGTTAACTGGAGTGCAGTTGCAGCTGCCACTCGAAGAGTGCAGTTATTCTAGATGCCCTACAGGGGCATGCCTTAAACAACTAGTACTGGAGCCCACTCGAGAGGGAGCAATATTAGACTGATTCTCTCAAATGGAGATGGAGGAGATTACAGATGTAGAAGTGAGTAGCCATCTGGGAACTAGCGACCATCGAGACAGTATGGTTCACAATAAACACAGCAACAGAGTCAAGCCATACAAAGACAAAAGTACTGGACTTTAGGAGGGCTGACTTTGCCAAAATGGGTGAGTGCCTAAGGAATGCACTAGCAAATGGTCAGGAAGGAGGGTGGAAGAACAATGGGAATAATAAAACTGCCATCACAGAGGTAACAGCCTTGTGTGAAACAAATAAACAAAACAAGGCGATGTGAAACCTACTATGGTTCTCCAAGGAAGTGGCAGTGAAGATTCAAGAGAAGAGAGCATTCAGGAAGTACAAGAATGTAGAAGGAGCAGGACAGAGAAGTGTATCAGGTAAAGCAAAAGGAGGCTGGGAAGGTAGTCAGAACAGCAAGGCCCAAACCGAGGAAAAGATAGCCAACTCAGTTAAGAAGGGATAAAACCTTTTATAGGTACATCAGGGAGCGAAGGAAGACCAAGGAAGGGATAGTGAGGCTTAATAAAGGGAGGGAGGGTGGGCAGAGGAGACTGTGAAAAGGCAGAGATACTAAACAAATATTTTTGCTCAGTATTTACAAAGGAAGAGGGGAGGTACATAAAACAAACAGTAGTAACACGCTGGATACAGAAGTTGATACCGCCCATTTACAGAACAAAGGGTTCTGAAAGAACTCTTAAAACTGAAGGTGGACAAAGCAATGGGGCCTGATGGGATTCATCCCAGAATTCTAAAGAACTAAGGGTAGAACTTAGTGACACCACTGACTACCCTTTTAACAAATCATGGGAGGATGGGGTGGTACCCGAGGACTGGAGGAGGGCAGATGTGATTCCCTTCACAAAAGTGGGAGCAAGGCAGAAGCAGGAAACTATAGACCTGTTAGTTTAACCTCAGTGATAGGAAAATGATGGAATCACTTCTAAAGGAAAGAACTGTTGAGTATCTAGAGGCCAGAGGGACACAGGACCCTAGGCAGCATGGATTCACAGCGGGAAGGTCATGCCAGACAAATCTGATAGATTTCTTTGACTGGGTGACCAAAGTAGTAGATCAGGGAGGGGCTGTGGACATGGCCTACCTAGACTTTAGCAAGGCATTTGACACAGTCCCACACAAAAGATTAATATACAAGTTAGCCAGCCTGGGAGTGGGTCCCAAGATGACAGCCTGGGTAAAGAATTGGCTGGAGAATAGGACACAGAGAGTAATATTAAATGGAGTCCACTCAGAAGAAAGGAGGGTTACTAGTGGGGTACCGCAGGGTTCAGTATTAGGACCGGTCCTCTTCAATGTCTTTATAGCTAAATTGCAGAAGGACTGAAGGAAAGTATGTCTCTTTGCAGATGACACTAAGATCTGCAACAGAATTGATGCACAGGGTGGGGTGGAAAGGATGAGAAGGACTAGGCAAGGTTAGAGGAATGGTCAAATGTATGGCAGCTTAGATTCAATGCTAAGAAGTGCAAGGTAATGCACCTGGAAACAAAACCCAGGGAAGGTACACAATGGGGGCTGAGATACTAACAACAAAAAAATGGAGAGGACCTGGGGTAGTCATATCAGATGACCTAAAGATGGGCAAGCAATGTGAAAGGGCAGCAAGGAGGGCTGGGAGATACTGGGATGCATAGGGAGGCATCACCAGTAGAAAACAGGAAGTTATTATCCCTCTGTACAGACAGCTGGTGAGACCCCATCTGGAGTACTGTGTGCAGTTCTGAGACCCAATCTCCGCAAAGACATAGACAGGATGGAAGCTGTCCAGAGGAGGGCAACTAAAATGGTGCAGGGTCTGCACTGGAAGACATATGAAGAGAGACTTAAGGAGCTTAATATGTATTGCCTCGAGGAAAGAGGGAGGAGGGGGACATGTTAGAAACTTAAGTACCTCAAGGGAATCAACAAAGTCCAAGAGGGTAGCATCTTTCAAAAAGAGTGTGCAAGAACAAGAGGCACAATTTGAAGATAGAGGGGGTGGCTCAGAGGTAATTAAAGGAAGTATTTTTTTCAGAGAGGGTTGTGGATGCATGGAACGGCCTTCCGTAGGAGGTTGTGGAGTAAAAATCAGTGGTGGAATTCAAGCATGCATGGGATAGTCATAAGGCAGTTCTGGGGGGTGGGGGTAGGAAGAAGTAGGCTGCTGGTTAACTAGGATCTGCAGCTTATCCAGTAGGTAGGGAAATGGGCAGACTGGGTGGGCCAAGCGGTCCTTATCTGCCGTCAAATTCTGTTTCTATGATATTATTATACAGGCGAGCTAGTACCTGTATATTAGGGTTGCATAAGCACATCTATGTTAAACCCACATTTTTTCACCTTAATAACTTTGACCCCATTCAACCGATTTACATGAAATTTGTAAAGCAGAGTCTTGGAGCCAGGAACTCTTGATCCTGTGATTTTCATGTAGCTCAGTTTAGAGGATACAAAGTTACATACAGTAGGTGCAAAAAACCGCAAAATTCTCAGTTTTTTTTACATTTTGAAGACTTTTTTTGCCACCCGATAACTAAAAACATAGGAGGATTTGAAACCTGAAACTTTCAGGTTTGATACAGGGTGGTCCAAGGTGTGTGCTTTTGTGAGTTCTAGGTCCCACAGTTAAGTAGTTTGTGAAATATTTAATACAAATATTCAGTTTCTGAGCATGAGCAGTTCAAAAAATCTGTTTATAACTGAATTTTTGCAAAAGCAGCAGGTTGCAGTATATGACACAGCTGTCTTTAATCAATGACAGCTGTCTCATATAGTGCAACCCCTGCTGCTATCACCACTCATAGGTCAGGGACAAGGCTCTGTAGCCCCACCATCCTGACTATGCTGCGCCTTCAACTGTATTTGCACACCGGGGACCCCAATCCCCGTGACATTGTGTGTATTTATTTATTTATTAATTAATTTTCCATGTCGATGTCCACTGCCCCCACAGCCTGTTGTTTCTTGTAATTCACCCTCTCTCCTCCAGCAAAGTGGAACACTGGGGAGCCCACTCCCAGTGACCCAAAATAGATTAATATTATCCGATACCTCCAAAAAACTGTCCCCCGACATCTTTGTTTTATTTTATTTAAACCTGAAATAAAGGAAATGGTCCCTTGCCATTGCTGCCCTTCCCTTCCCCCATCCTGACCCTTCCATTGAGTGCCCACCACCCCACACCCCCCTTACCCTATACTTACCTATGGAGGTGGTAGGCTGACATCTTCTGTGGACCAGAACACATTTGCACTCTTCAAAGCCCAGCTGCAAACAGAAGAATAAAGTTTACTGCTGTATAACGTATTTGGTTACAAGCTGGTTGCACTATATGACACATCTGTCATTTAACAAAGTGCAGCTGTGTCGTATTTTGCAACCCTTAGTGTTGCATAATGTATTTGCCATTAACAGCTGGTTGCACTATATGACACAGTTGTGTTGCATAGTGCAACCCTTAGTGTCTCGTGTAATGTGTTTGCCAATATCAGCTGGTTGGACTATATGACACAGCTGTTGTTTATAAAATGACAGCTGTGTTGTGTAGTGCAAACCCTGCTTGTACATGCTCTCTAGCCCATATCTGGACATCCCACAGAATCTAGTTTTTCCAGGTACTGCCAAGAACATTGATTACTGTCCCCTACTCTGTGCAGGTGGGAACCTGTGCAAATCATGTAATGGGGGTAAGTCATGGAGGAATAGCTTCAGTTTATGTGAGAGGAGATTGAGGAAAGATATGCTGTTCAAAGAGGGAGGTCCAGGTAGTACCTGTGAGGGGGGAATAAAGGAGAGAGAGGGATGGGAGAGAGGCTCTGATGGGACTGAAGCCTAAAGCAAGGACTACAGGAGTGATCCAACAGTGAGGTGGGGATTCCAAAATCAGAGGAGGGAGCAACTGACTTGACCAGTATCAGGCAATTACCATGACAAGCAAGGGGTATTTGAGTGCCCCAAGATTTCTGGCTTCCAAGGAATGTCTGACCCCCTATGTGGTTTCTCTAGCTGCTCACAAAATATTGTACCCCCTCAGTGTGCCGAAATAGTTATTTAAAAAAGTTCATATAATCCGACACCGGGATGCCCACCCCCACTGTTGGACCCCCCCCAGCCCCTTGTTTAGAATTACCTTACCAACATCAGGGGCCCAATCCCCATGTTGGAAGTAAGTATATTTTTCCACATCACTATGGGAAACTGGGAGTCCCCACCCAATGTTCCAATGTGGTGGTGTTCATCTATGGTAACTGAAAAAAGAAAACAGTCTCCTGACATATTTTTTTTTTTGTAACCTGTAAAGAAGAATACCATCCCTATTCATCCCCATTGTCCCCTCCACCATTCCTGGCTGCTCCCTACTGAGTACCCACCACCCACACCCCCCTTACCCTATACTTACCTGCTGTGTCATATGCTGTCATCTACTGTGGACCAGGACACATCTGCACTCTTCAAATCCGAACTGCAAACTGAGGAGTAAAGGTAAGTGATGTATAAGAAAAAAGAGATGAGCAAGAACAAGGAGACACAATTTAAAGATAGAGGGGGGGCAGTTCCAGGGCAATGTGAGGAAGTATTTTTTCACAGAGAGGGTAGTGGATGCATGGAACAGCCTTCCTGAGGAGGTTGTGGGGTCTAAAACTGTAGGAGAATTCAAGAATGCATGGGACAGACATAAGGCAGTTTTTGGTGGGGGGGTAGGAAGACATAGGCTGTTGGTTAACTAGGATCTGTGGCCTATCCTGTAAGTAGGGAAATGGGCAGACTAGGTGGGCCAAGCAGTCCTTATCTGCCATCAAAGTCTATGTTTCTATGTATAATGTATTTCAATGGCATTTGCAACTTATGTTGATATCTTCACCATTTTTAGGTATTTTGTCACCAAATTTTCAACATGCGCTTTTTGGAACCCCACCTCATGAACACTGTCACTGTCATTTTGTTAATCAGGTGATTTTGTGGTCACTGCATGAAATCACCTTTTGAGACAGATTAATGAAATAACAGTGCCAGTGTTCATGAGGTGGGATCCCAAAAAGCCCATGTTGAAAATTTGCTGAAAAAAATTCCCAAAAATGCCCATGTTATGAGCATGCATTGTCCAGTTTCTACGCAGGCGCATAACTTTGGAAATTTACAATATTGTGACTCCAGATTTCAACATTCCCATTGTTGCACACCACCTCATGAACAGTACAGCTGTCATTTCTCACATCCTGCCCAAAATGTGTTTTTGCACCTGTGGCATGGAATGGCACGGTCGCTGTGTGGAATAACCTTTTGGGGCAGTTTAACAAAATAACAATGCCAGTGTTCATGAGGTGGGGTCCCAAAAAGCCCATATTGAAAATTTGGTGTCAAAATCCTAAAAATGGCCATGTTATGAGCATGTGTTGTGCAGTTTCTACACAGGTGCATAATAGTCCAAGCCTAAACTCCATTGTGCCACCTCCCCCCCCCCGTCCTTCATCCCTACTATCTCTTTTCCCACCCTTTCTGGTATCTACTCCTCCTTTCCCACCTTTCTGTTATCTACTTCTCATCCTGTCTACTAAGTTTTCAACCTCTCACCTGCCTACCAACCACCTAACTTTTAGTCAACCATGGCCTTCGTTGCCTCAGGTTTTGCCACCCCATCCATCCCCATTCTCCACTCTAATACAGACTTAGTCAATTTCTGATTGCATTGATATTGCATTAAATGCTGTTACTTACCTGTAACCCTTTATATTATTTCTCAATCTTATCTTCAAATGTTACTGTGTGCCCATCTGGCGTTTTGCAACCTGTAGTTAAATCCATTATTGTAGCAAAAAAAAATGATATGCCCCAAAATCACTAACATGAAGTTTCGTTAATATCATTAACAATTGCTTATTAAACTCCTGGCAGCAAGCAAGCAAATCAACCAGAAGAAAAAAAACAGGAAAAAAAACCTAACATTTTCACATTTCTATCCTATCCTAAAATGTCCTGTTCTGATAGTGTGTAGAGAACCAGCTGTTTCTTCAGACAAATAACTTCTCAAATAGCTGACAAGCTGGTCCACTTCAACAATTACATGGACTTTATCATCTTTTACCAGTTCACTTTAGCAATTGGAAGCAGAGAAATTGTGCACCAGTTTCTAATACTGTATCTTTTGTCATTATACCAAGAACTTGTGTTTGAAAACATAAATCTGGGAAGATGTAATAACATTGTTGTTTGTATTCATATGTACACATAGTTTGGCCAGCTAAAAATGAAGTCTCTGTCCAAATGAAAGGCACATGTGGCCTGTGTGGCTGGTCTTATATTCGTTATTGGTTCTTTGTTCTTCTTTAGTATTCTAAAAACATGGATTAGCAATGGTGGATTATCTGGGGGAGGATCAAAGGTGAAGACAAGTGTATCTTTGACAGGATCACAAGAATTACTGAACTCTTTGTCATATGTACTAGGAATGTTAATCAAAGAAGCATTTTTATATCTCAGTATATTTTTATTATTTTCCACCTTTTTGTTAGAATTGTAGTTATCTTTTATAACCCCTTGCAAATTTGCTTCAACTGCCAGTTTTGCTTTCCTGTTTGGTAAACTGTATTGTATGTTCACAAAAAACTTTTCTACTGCAACCCATATCTTTGAGCTGCTTTATCTCTGTTTGTAAGATTTTATTTATTTAATTTTTGTTGTTGTTGACAAGGCTTTAAACATTTTATCATATTTATCTATCAAGAGACTATCTTGTCAAGTGAATGGCCAAGGGATTCCAATGTATATTTCTTGTGTAGTGGCTTGACCTGTTTAACAGAAGAGGATTATAAAACCAGTAAAATCACTTCTGTGCTTTGTTTCTGTTGTTGAATGCTAGAAGCATTGTAAGCTAACATCATTGTTTTTGCCCTTATAGAGGTTGCCACCTTTAGTGCCCTAGCCAGCAGGATGCCTAGTGTGCTTGGACCCTCATCCCACAGCCATGTTCTGAGCTTGATTTTCAAGATGTAACTGCTGTTCAAATGGGCTGAATTGGGGAGAAAAACTCATCACTTATTTTCAGTACACTTTTCCTGTATGAATCTATAAAAAAATTGTTTACAAGTGTTTTAAACAGGTAATTCTCCTGAAGTCAGAATGAAGATTCTATCTTAGGCTGCTTCATGGAAAGGCCATCTTGGATCCCATCTTATACTTGAGCTGATACACAGGAGGAAGGAAAAGGCTGGGTAGAGAGGTAATAAAGTAGCATTCATGGGGCATCATATTCAATATACAGTGGTACCCAATGTCAGGTACCCTTATACTAATCAGTATCTTGAGTGAAACACCACAACAAATAGTCATGGCCATCACTTTGTACTTGCCTGTCTTCATACAAATTACAAGTTAACCACAAGAGCTCACTAGGGCTTGGGAAGGCACACATGCTCTGCATTTTGTCTGCATAATGCCTCCTGCTGACTCTTTAACAACCAAGAAGATGAATATGTATATTTTTAGCATTTGAAAATAGTAACACTAAGTTTTACAACTAGTTCTGACACAAACCAGGTGATGCTGCACCATGGGAGTTGGGGATAGTGCGGGTTGAGGGTTTGTTGACCCAGCTGAACACAAAGACAGCAGCTGACAACTGCAATCAGGCTGGGGTTTCTGAGACAGTGGTCTTTTCAGCTCCTGTTTCGCTGATTTCTGTGAGATATATATGTGATGTTTTTGGGTGAATTTCAGCAATGAATTTCTACTTACTACTGAGACAGCATGGATTGCCAGTGTACGTTTTACTTTTAACATCACCTCTTTAGGAGCTCCTGAGTGAAGCTGTTGTCTTTACAACTAGTTGTGACTGAGGCCATTGGGACAGCAGTATCCAGGCATATTTTGTCATGATAGAACATGATTCTGGGCACCAGTGTTGCAAAAATGTTAGAAGGGCATTGCAGGACCACGATGCTAGTACAGCTAAGGCAATTCACTTGCTTGTAGTACATGTCAAATAGAAGCTATTGATAGTCAAGCCAAGATGTGTTTGCAGTTCTGCCAAATGGGAAGGAGTATGGTCATATCAATGGAAAAGGCAATCTTGGAGAATTAAACTTAAAAAAAAAAAGGAATGGATGGCACACTCGCCAGAGTAGTATTACAAATGTTTAATATGCAGTGCAAAATTGTATGCTATACAAATCATTACTATGCAGGGGGCCTTATGAAGCTCTGTATGTAGAGTGCTACATAGGTATGATTTGTACCACCTGTAGAGGCTTGGTATGCTTTATTAATTTTTCTTTTCTCTCAGGGGGATTTAAAGTAAATCGTAGGGGTGGCAGTTAGTGCATGGGTCACCGTGGTAGGAGATAGATACATGGGTTTACCTAGGGAAAGGCAGAAGTGCTGGGTAGCAAAGAATAGTAGACTCCAGCTGGGCACAGGAGTATACAGGGGGCAATTCTAACTTGAAAGACAGTCTTATGAGAAGAATCAAACCCAACAAAATTGATTGGTTTAAGATTGAGCTGAGATCCAAATGCACTTGCCAGTCAAAAAGGCACTCATAAAGACCATTTGATGGAAGAAAATGGCTGGGCCACCAAGAGGAAGAAAATTCAGCTATTCCAAAGCGATAGGTCTGATAGGAAAAGGAGTAGGTTGTGCTTTTTCCAAAGGAAAATATCTGAACAACAAGGAGACAATCAGTGTGACAAGCAGTTCCACTGAATCTGTTTAGTTAAGCTCAAAGAAGAAGGCAAAGTTGGGGAAGAAAATAGTCTCAAATAAAGTAACTACAGTCCAGGACTGCAGACAGCTCAGTACAGCTAAATGGACTCAGTGGAGATAAAGGCTTTGTGGAAATTAAAGTCAACAGGTTGAATTCCAGTAGTATTACCTATTAAGCTTTAATTAATTGTTGAGCAAATGTGGCAAATTCATAATTTTCACAATTTTCACTGTAAGCTTAAAATATTAAACACAATTATCCAGCTCTGTTCAATTCTATTACTCACTGACACTGGGCATGTATGCCACATTTCAAGTGTATTCCTGTAATGGCAGTAGAGCTACAAACATCCACATTTTGGAAAATGTTCACAAAATTTCACAAATAAATTCTGACATTATAAACCCCTGTAACTTACAATTCAATTAGCCAAATCTCTACACATTTAGGCATTTCTTAGACCTTTCCAAGAAGAGTATGTATTCAAATTGCCAGCTGTCTAGCCCTTAGGGTGACTGAGTTGTAAGCAGAAAACATGTTCAGAAAATTTCTCAAAAGATAAATTGCAGACTCTGAGCCCATGTGAATCCAAAACTACTCATCCAAATGTCATGAAATAATTTTACATTACCTTAACACTCTATACAACAGGTATTCATACTAGTTTTCAAGTCTCTAACTAAAAGAACAGATGAGTTATGATCAAACAAAAAAATTCACAAACTGTTGAGAAAGTCTGACATTTAGCAGAATTGTTGGAATTGTTCTCACTACAATGTCTGTAGCATGACAGAAATTGTTGAATGTCATTGCTGATGTTATTAATAGAGTTTCAACAAGGTTTGAAGTTCTATATTGCTGACAACTTGAAAAGTTTCAGCTGAGACTGAAGGTCTGAATGCAACTTGGAAACATAACTTCAAACTGAGAAAAGATCATGTGACTACAGAAGCTGTAATGCAGGAACTGATCAGGTTAAACATTGTGAGCCTGTGAACTGTGTGGGTTATGCTTTTTTATTTTTGAGGTGTATGTGTGTACTTGGGTGCACATATGTATCTGTAATGTGCAGCATCTGCATGTACATTGTTTTGTCATGTACAGTACATGTGCCTGTTACTGTACAAAAGTAACAGTTCTGTACTTTGAGCTGCTCAGTATCATTGGTACTTTGATTTGTTTTCTCATTGTGGCCCAGAGTAACATGTGCAACCCATTCTTGTCTGTCTTTAGTAAGGTGGACTTTGTTTTGGGCTCCCATAAGCCCTCCCAACTGCGCCTGACACGTGAATCTGGATGTTGAACTAGACTTTTATACAAGGCCAGATGCTGTATCAAGGTAAAGCAGGTGATTTCTGAAGTTTTTCAGTATCAGCTGGGCTAATAGTGAGACAGTGGGCATCAGAGTCCGTTTGTTCTTTTCTTAGTTGTTTAAGGACTGATGTTAGCATGTTACTGCTTGATTTAAATCAGGAGTCACCTGTTATGCATGCACTGCGCCTATGACAGGGCTGTTGAGTGGCAGTTGAACCCCACATGGAGAGCACAGTACCCAGAGACAGAGTACCTTTCTTGATGGCTGTGCAAATCCTGGTGGAGAACTGGCAAAGAACATTATTTAAAACCTCAAAACTGTTGTTTTGCCAGTGAGAACACAGATTTTAGCAGTCACCCAAGCTAGAAAAACTGAAAACCCACATTTTGTGTGTGTGTGTTTATTCCTGTTGGCTTCTTTCCAGTCTAGCTGCTTGGAGTAACAAAACATACCGCTCACTTGAATGCTTTTCTTTCTTAATTTTTTGTGGTGATAGTTGTCAGAGGCTCTTCTTCTTTTTAAAGACAGTGGGCTCAATTTTCAAAGGGTGACACAAGGCTTGTCTCAAGGCCTGCACAATCAGGGAATTTGATGCAGCTGTGTTAATTCCTTTGCTGTAACTGTGCTCGATTTTGGTAGGATGGATGCAGTTGTGACATTTTATCCAGTTTACAGCAGCTTGCACCAACTCTTTGGTGCAAGCACATAAGATGGACCCTGGATTGTCGCAAGCTAGTAGTTTACTAACAGAGCTCTTCCCCTGCCCCCACTTTTTGCTGCTTCAAAGCCTGACACTTTTTAAAATAACTCCAATGTTCTTACTTACCAAACATTTTGGAGGGGTTCTTGGTCTGATCATCCAGCTGAACCATGATTAAACCTGACCACTTCAGCAAAGTGACCGCCTCCATCAGTCGGGAAAAAGCATCACATTTTAACTTGCCTTACAGAGCTGAGGTCCTTCTGCTTTTTCTATATTGTTTTGTGGAGAAACCACTCTCCTGGCTTTATTACTTACACAGTGTGCTCTTGCCAATAAGAGGCTCACAGGTATTCAATAGGGAGCTCACCAATTAGAAGAAGGCCACAGTTCTCCTGCATTCAAATCAATGTAAAGGGTTTGACAAGCTCCACCCTTCATTTACAATGCATCGTAGTAAGCTTTGTGGGGAGGCACATGGTGTGTGACCAGACAAAAGCATATAGTTAAGGTACCAGAGCTCTCCACCCCCCTTTTGCTGCTTCAAAGACTGCAGTTTTTAAAGTAACTCCAATGCTCTTACTTGCCATACATTTTGGAGGATTATTGGTCTCATCATCCAGCTGAACCATGATTAAGCGTGACTACTTTGACAACGTGACCACCTCCATCGGTCCAGAAAAAATATCACATTTGATCTTGCCTTACAGAGCTGAGGTTCCCCCTGCTTTAGTTATGTGGTCACACACCAGGTGCCTCCCCACAAATTTTACTAAGGTGCATTGTAAATGCAGTGGTTGAGCTTGCCAAACCCTTTATATTGAATTGCTGTAAGCTAGTCCAGAAAAAGTTAATCTTAACCTGCAGCAATTGGCACATGGGAGTGAAAATCTTGATTGTCAGCTGGGAGATTGGTACACCCAGGGCATTCAGCAATTCTGAGGGTTTTAAAATCAAACCCAGTGTCCATGTTCTAGAAGTTCAAAACTTCAGAGTTTACTGGCAGGTAATCAACATTTTTTTTCTGTGGTGGGTCAGAAAAAAATGGAGGCAAGCTAGGGTTTGAATTTTTGGAAAATTCTAAGACTGGCACAATGATACCAGCTGGTAAAAAGGCACTTGGCACTGGGATTTGCCATTTCTCAATCTCAGTTGTTACATAAATCCATACCTTGGCAAGAGGCTTGACCAATCAGAGACCGGAAACTGTAATCCCATTTTCTAACTCTTTGTTGTTTTGATTGCTCATTTTAGCTGGACTATGTTTCCTGCATGTTTAATATACTGCATCCCTTCTATGGCTGCCCTGGATTTGAGTAAAGTGTGAGTAGGACAGATTTTGGGACTTTAAAGTCAATACTTAGATAAATGGTAGTGTTGTTTAGTGGAAAGTAAAGTACCAACTTTTGAGTACAGCTTAGTCATATGCTCTCCCAGTTACCAGTAATTAGAAATGCCAACTGTGAACAAACAGTAAGAGTGAAATCAAATTGATTTACAGATATAAAAACCCATATTTAGATGAATGGTGATGACCTGAAAAGTGGAAACTAAAGTGAACTGCACAGTGAGTACAACTTAGCCCTGCTTTCTCCTGCTACTGGTAATTACAAAGGCAAACCACAAACCATCAGTAAGACAGAAAATGAATGAACATAGGTCCCATCCAAAATGCACTGCCAATATGCTGTAACGGTTACAACCTGTTATAGATGGTAACCATTAGAGTGTGTCCACACTGCCGGCAAACTGTCCCGGTAATGGCTTGGGACTGTCACAGCCCGTCCACATTGTGGGTACCTTGCGACCATTATGGTCAGCACCCTATCCCACGATGCAGTGCACACCACACTATGGCCACTGGTGGGGCTACACACGTCCACACTACAGCCGGTAATGGTACAGAGTCAGTACCAGTTCTGTAACCGTTGTTGAAACCACCTCATAGGTGGTTTTGACAATGGTTACAGAAATGCCTCCCATAATGTTACAGGTGTAAACGCAAATCATTAAAGTAATAGTTTGGACCCCCTGTAACATTACGGAAGGGTGATTTCAGTGTAGTGTGGACAGGAACATAGTGGCAAATGTTTAGCACAGGAAGCAATTCCAGGAACACACAATGACCGAACACTGAGTAGACCCGAGAGACCCAAAATATGGAAGGCAGAAGTTATTGAGAAACTGATTGGAAGGAACCCACTCTGATTCCAGACAAAGTATTTCAGAACTCAAATAAACCCCAGTTAAACTGGAGAGATTATGAGTCAAAGATCTTAATCTGTTTTACAGTACAGTCTTCCTAAAGAACTATGGTGAGTGTAGGTGGGCACCCAAAGGACTGAGATTAGAAAAGGTCCAAGCAGGTGACATTAAAGAAAAATATTTTAATTAAGAGTGGGAGACTGCTCTGGAAGAATGTTTCCAAAAATTGTTATAATTCATTATCAGCAGTGATACTGCTGCCTACCAACAAATATAGATAAAAACTCTAGAAATGAATGCTGATTGAAATGATTCAAAGACTGCCCTTGGCCACTCAGCTAGAAGAATCTCCTACATACTTCTCTACTATGAAGTGTATAATAGCATGGTTTAATACTATGATCCAGACTAGCTGTTTTTTATAGTTATTGTATTGGTTTTTATGGTTATTGTATTGCTTCTGTTCTCAGTACTCATATACCCATTCAGCACATTGGTAAACAGTTTTCACATTCCTCTCAGTTTATACTGGCAGGATTCATCCCTACCTCATGAATATTTGGTAAGCATTCTTTGAAGTCAGAAAAGGGAATGCTAGACGGCCATTAGTCAGCCTCAAAAGAGGTAAATCAGTGCCTTCTCAGTGTCTTCATATTAAGTGGTTTGGCTGTTGTAGCCCACTCACCCCTGGTAGCCTGAAATTCCCAATATGTTCCTATTAGTGTTGTGCAGAATTTTCAAATTCCATCAGAACAAAATTTCATGGAACTTTTTAAATTCTGCCAGAATTCCACTGAAGTTCATTGAAAATGGAATGGCAAAATTCCACAGCAGAAAAATGTTATTCCACAAAATTTCTGCAGCATTTTGCCCTACACATCTCAATATTTTCCATGGAAATGGTTGTGGAATGATGTTCCACAGAAAAATTGTTGTTCTGCAGAATATTATTCCACAGATCGCAGCAGGCAGAATTCTATAGAAGAACCAATGAAATTCTGGTAGACATTCTAACTTCAGAATGGTCGTTACCCACTAGTTTTACCAGCGGAAGTCTGCATTCCACACAGCACTAGTCCATATAAACACAAATTCAGTATGAAGGTGGAAGACTAGATTTGTTGGCCAAGGCACCTAGCTTCACCTGAACTGTTTTCTTCTAGGTTGCTTGAAAGAACAGAGCAAATAACCTTACCAGAGCAACAAATAGGGATTAAGGCTTCTTTGGCTAGGCAGGTTTACTGTGTGTTGTTATTTTATTTTATACTCACAGAGGCTGTTACTGTTTGTTGCTAACATTTTATTGCTTTATTTTTCTCTGATTCAAATTGTTGTTGTGGGGTATACATTCTGCTGCATTATTATAGAGTGTGCCTTCAGGTGTGTGCTTACAGATTACTGCTGTAATCTTTGATTCAAATTGTCTTTTGCAAGGTATATCTTCTGTTACTGCTTTATTTTTCTCTGTAGCAAAGTGTTTCTTACAGGGTATGTCTTCTATGAAATTATTACATGTGGTGCTTACATGTTTGTGACTTTTTATCATTAGGCTAAGCAAAATTAATGTTTGCCACTATTTTATTTATTTTTTTTTTTTGCTAAAAGTTTTTTTTTGTCTCACAGGTGTTGCAGTCTCATTCTCACATTGAAGGAGTTAATTGCTTTCCTCCCACAACTCTTCCAGAGATTAGGTGTGCATCTGGGGATAGAGCTGACAAACTGTCAGTCCCTTTCAACAGAGGGAAGGGTTAAAAGGTCAGGTTAGTTGATATCTTGGAGGTGGAAGACTAGGTTTGCTGGCCACGGCACCTAGTTTCACCTGAGCTGTTTTCTTCTAGGTTGCTTGAAAGGACAGAGCAAATAACCTTACCAGAACAACAATAAGAATTAAGACTTCTTTTGGCTAGGCAGGTTTACTGTGTGTTGTTATTTTATTTTGTACTCACAGAGATTGTTACTGTTTTTACTAACATATTATTGCTTTATTTCTCTGTTTCAAATTATTGTTGCTGGGTATACATTCTGCTGCATTATCACGGGTGTGGCTACAGGTGTATGCTTACAGATTACTGCTGTAATCTTCTGATTCAAATTGTATTTTTGCAAGGTATAGCTTCTGTTACTGCTTTATTTTTCTCTGTAGCAAAGTGTTTCTTACAGGGTATATCTTCTATGAAATTATTACAGGTGGTGCTTTACAGGTTTCACAGTTTTACCTGTCAATAGGATAAGCTTTCAGGGCTAGTGCATTTGTTTCTGGCTGATTGTTTCTGCTCTTACCTCCTTGTTTCTTTTGTCCATGGTTCTTCTTTTTCAGCAGTGGAAGGGCCCAGCCACCCACCCCAATCCCCAACCACCCCACACTACACTCCTTTTATAGGGTAGCACAGTCATGACATTTTCTATAGCAAAGCAGGAAGGGGCGAATCAGAGGGGTATCCACACAGTGATCTCATTTACAGAGGCAGTAGTAATTTAACTTGTTATAACAAGTTATATAAAAACAAACAAACAAAACACAGAATCAAACTTTTGCTTTCATTTTCTTCCTTCTAATTACTCTGACCAGGTTATAAACCCAGCAACTTACCTGGAATGGATATCATTAACTGCAGGTACTGTGGAACACTTTTCAGTAGGGCAGTTTACAGGATTTAGGACACTGTCCTACATGCTGGGCCATTGGAGATCTAAGGACTCAGCTCCAGGCAGCATGGGCAGAGATTGCACATCTCAACTTGCATATTCTAGAGGAATATATTATGAGAACCACCGCCATTTCCCCAACATCCAACAGAAGCACCTCGACCGTGAGGGTAGCTGGTTCGGAGGCTGGTAGGTGGTTAGGAGGGTAAATTGGGTGCCTCATCACTCAGTGCTATCCAACATATCACCTCACAAACCATATAAAAAATACAAACAGGTATCTGCCTCTATCTCTGAAATCAAAC
This sequence comes from Neoceratodus forsteri, assembly GCA_016271365.2. Lineage (NCBI taxonomy): Eukaryota > Metazoa > Chordata > Ceratodontiformes > Ceratodontidae > Neoceratodus > Neoceratodus forsteri. The sequence continues at coordinate 1,072,823,059 of CM028131.1, forward strand.
AAGGAGAGGAGACTGCAGAGGCGGGACACTGCAGCACAGGAGCTAGCACAACAAAACTCACCCAAAACAGGAACCAAAACAAAAAAACCAAAAAGGAAATCCAAAAAACTTCTGATCATAGAAGACTCCATGATTCGGGGAGTTGATACGTATCTCCAGCCAGGGGTAATGTTCAGATGTCTCCCAGGTACATCAGCGTGGAGAGAAACTGACCGCATTGCTAAAATTGTTCAGGAAGCAGGAGAAAATATTGATGTCCTGGTACATATAGGGACTAATGATCTCGCCAGCTGGTCAGTTGTGGAGACCAAGGAACACCTAACCAGGCTGGGTGACAAACTATCATCCATTTCATCCAGCATCTCCTTCTCTCAGATCCTGCCAGTCTGGGAGAGGGGGAAAGATGGACGGAAGGTCAGAGAAGGAGATAGGGAGCTAAACATGTGGCTCAAGGCTGGTGCCAGGAAAAAGGACACAAATTTGTGGGGAACTGGCAACAGTTTTGGAGACAAAAGTTCTTAAATTTGATGGACTGCATTTGACTAAGGAGGGAGTCAGTGCATTGGGGCAGAAGTTGTATGTCTTTGCACAATATATAAACTAGCAAATGGGGAGAGGGGTGCAGCACCCAAAATGTCGAATGGGAAGAATACTCCTCCCCCCTCAGCTAGTGGTCAAACAGGAGTTCAGCATGTTTGTAGTTCATTTGCATCACCAGGTTAAGAAAAAGGTCTGGCTCCCCATACGATGTACAGGGAAAATGCCGGACCTTGCCCAACAACTAACGCTTTTGAAATCTGACCAATGGAAAATCATGTACACAAATGCTCACAGTCTGGGAAACAAGATTCCAGACCTGCAGGCAATAATGACAGAGGCTAAACTGGACATAGGAACCATTAGCGAGACATGGTTTACCAGTAACCACACTTGGGAGACTGGTACCTGGCTTTGTACTGTTCAGAAGAGACCGAGGTGCAAAAAGGGGAGTGGAGTGGCCCCTTTATGTCAGTGAAAATATCAAAGCTACAGAAATTCAGAATACATAAGGAGCCAGAAGAACTGTAGGGTCACCTGGAAACAGGAAATGGGACAGCCATATGAACTGGGGTTGTGTACAGGCCTCCAGACCAAGGGGAGGACATAGACACATTACTGTTAGAAGATATACAAAACATGACAGCTATAGGGAGGTTCTGATAATGGGAGACTTTAACAAGCCAGATACAGATTGGTCAATACCAGCAGGAACATCTACCAGAACTAGACACATGGTGGATTCCCTGCAGGAGGGCCTCAAACAACTGGTACAACAAACCACAAAGATAGGACTATCCTAGATCTAGTACTGACTAACAGGAAAGGATCACAGATCTCCGGTAGAAGGTCACCTGGGGCCACTCACCATCATGTGGTATGGTTCAATTTGGCCAGTAGAAAAAATCATCCCATTCAAAGGCAAAAATATGGGACTGCAGAGGAGCTGACTTTGATAAGATGGAAAACAGAGTTAAGCTAGCCCTGGAAAAAGAAATACAGATGAGGGGTACATAGCAAAGTGGGCAAGCATTAAGGATACAATACTTGAAGCAACATTCCCATTGTGTTAGTGAGAAAAGGAAGTGCAAAAGAAGAAGGAAACCACTTTGGTTCTCAAGCACAGTAGCAGAAAAGGTCAGAGCCAAAAGGCTGGCTTTTAGGAAATGTAACGGAACACAGCAGGATGAAGATAGGGAGGCACACCAAACTTCCCTAAGGGAAGCAGGGAAGGCAGTAAGGCAGGCAAAGGCCCAAACTGAGGAAATACTAGCACGGACAGTAAAAGAAAGTGACAAGATTTTCTATAGATACATTAGTGAAAGGAGAAAGTCCAGAGGGGGTATTACTAAGATCAAAGGGGATAAGGGGGTGTGTGAGGCTGAGGACCATGTAAAAGCATCTATCTAAATAAATACTTCTGCTCAGTATTACTGGAAAGAAAGGTGAGGGCAGGGCCCAACTCTGCACCTTGGACACAAGGGGGAGGGAGGTGTGTACTAGTCCTTCACAAAAAGAAGTCCCTACAAGAGCTCAATAAGCTCAGGGTGGACAAGGCAATGGGACCTGATGGCATACATCCCAGGGTACTAAAGGAGCTAGGGTGGAACTAGCAGAGCCATTATCAGAACTGTTTAGTGAGTCTCTGAGCAAGGAGAGGTCAGAAGACTGGAGAGGGCTTATGTGATCCCGCTCCACAAGAGTGGTAGCAGGGAGGAGGCAGGGAACTACAGACCAGTCAGTCTTACCTCAGTAGTGGGCAAGATTCTGGAGACACTCCTTAAGGAAAGGATAGTGCAACACCTGGAATCCATAGGAGCACAGGATCCAAGACAGCATGGATTTACAAAAGGAAGGTCCTGTCAAACTAATCTCATAGATTTCTTTGACTGGGTAACCAGAGTGGTGGACCAAGGGGGAGCAGTTGATGTTGTCTACCTTGACTTCAGCAAAGCTTTCGATACTGTTCCACATAGAAGTTTGATTAATAAGCTGGGTAGGCTCGGGGTGGGTCAGATGTTGGTCAACTGGGTGGCAAACTGGTTGTGACAGCAAAAAAGAGTGGTAGCAAGCGGTAACAGTCAGAAGAGATGCAGGTCACAAGTTGGGTACCTCAGGGATCAGTCCTGGGGACAGTCCTCTTCAATATCTTTATCAGTGACATTGCAGATGGACTGGAGGTAAGGTTTGTCTATTTGCAGATGACACCAAGATCTGTAATGAGTAGATGATCCAGATGGGGTGGGCAGAATGAGAAGAGATCTGGATAAACTAGCAAAATGGCGGAAGAGTGGCAACTGGGGTTTAATGCAAAGAAGTGCAAGATCATGCACATAGGGAAGAGAAACCCTGAAGCCACCTATAGGCTGGGAGGGGAGTTGCTGGCAGTCACAAGGGAAGAACGAGACTTGGGCATCATCATCACCGATGACCTGAAGTCATCCAAGCAGACCTCTAAAGCAGTAGGTAAGGCTAGAAGGATGTTGGGATGTATTAGAAGGGGTATAACAAGTTGGAAGAGAGAGAGAGAGAGAGGTAATAATCCCTCTTTACATGACACTGGTTAGGCCCCATCTGGAGTACTGCATGCAGTACTGGAGGCCACACCTTCACAAGGACATTAACCAGATTGAGGCAGCCCAGAGAAGGGCAACCAAAATGGTGCAGAGCCTGCATCATAAAAATATGAAGACAGGCTAACTGGACTCAACATATGTATACCCTAGAGCAAAGGAGGAAGAGGTGATATGATTGAAACATTCAAACACCTTAAGGCATTAACAAGGTGAAAGACTCTAACATATTTCAGTATAAGAAAACAAGAGAAGAGGACACAGCATGAGATTAGAGGGAGGCCAATTAAGGGTAATGGAGGAAGTTCTTTTCACAGAAAGGGTGGTGGATGCATGGAACGGCCTACCTCAGGAAGTGGGGGATATGAATACAGTGCAGGGCTTCAAACAGTCATGGGATAGGCATAAGTGAGCAATACAGATAAGTATGAATAGATACGCCATTGGCAGAGCAAAGGCCTATGGCACATTAATGAGATAGAAAAATAAATGGGCAGACTGGATGGGCCTTGCGGTCCTTATCTGCCATCAACTTCTATGTTTCTATGTTTCTATGAATCAGAAAGGTTGGGCTCCTTCTCCTCCTTATGGTATCACTGAAGATTGGTACATATACTATAAAGGGCCTCAATGCCCCCATTAAAAGGGCAAAGATTATGGCAGAGTGGAGGAAGCTAGGAACAGACATCTCTCTGCTCCAAGAACCACACCTCACTTCTACAGCATATCTTAAGCTGCACCGAGATGGGAGGGGAAAGCTACTTTACTCCTTTCATCCTTCACCAAAAGAGCAGGAGTAGCCATCCTGATTAAATGAGGCCTCCCTGTACAATCCTTTATACATACAATGACAGTAAAAGGAGGGCAAGATATGTCACCCTGGCTCACCTGGGCACTCAGTTTCATTTAAATAATGCTTACACCCACAATGATAACTCAGTTGCCTTTGCCAAGGAACTCATCTGGCATATAGCACAGCTTCCCTCTGGCACTATCATTTTGAGGGGATGACTTTAATTATATCCCCTCCCCTATCTGGGACAGTTCCTCCCATAATGCCTCTACCAATAACCTAGTGACCAGAGCCCTTACACAAGCCATTCATGAACTAGGACTAGTAGATATATGGAGGCAGCAGCATGAAGCTGAAAGTGACTATACCTTCTATTCAGATGGGTCCCAATCGCACTCTAGGTTGGACAGGTTTTATGTATTCGCCAACATAGGCTAACTGATTTTGAATAGTAAAATTAGCACTTACTCCCTTTAAAACCATGTCCCATTCTCTATAATTTTCCAGTCCCTAGCTGATCCCCAGGAAAGATTCTGTAGGTTTAATACCTTTCTGCACAGTGAGATAATCACCTAAAAAATTAAACAAAAGATCCAGGACTACTTGATGTAAACACAGACACTGAGGTAGCCTCTAAGTATGTCTGGGATGGCCTTAGGGTGGTCTTACAAGGTCAACAAATTAAAAATATTTCCTTTAAAAAGAAACAATTGGCTTCCATCCTAACCCAACTTTGGGATAAGAAAGCCAAATCAGAGACCCTACACAAAGAGGTGGGAGACACCGTCTGCAGGACCTTGAGAAGGCAAGCGACAAATATGCTAATGACTTTTCCCACCAGGTAAATGGGCAATTACAATTTCTGGGGCAAAGATACTATCAGCATAAGGATAGGGCCAGAAGGATATTGGCCCAGCATCTACAAAACCAAAAAGCTACCAGATTAGGTAAGAAAATCAAGGAACGAGGACCACAAAGGAAACAATTCTACAGTCCTACCCAATTAGCAGCCATTTCCCAGAGATTGTATGAGAAGCTATATGGCAGTGAACCTGGGGTAGGGTCTCCAGGGAGAATCAGACAATTTCTCCACAAGATCCACCTGCCAGAGCTATCAGATGAGGAATACAGAGCTTCTGAATGTGCCAGTCACTGGCACATAACTAAATACAGCAATTAAGTAAATTAAGATAGGCAAATCCCCAGGACCAGATGTATCTGTGGGGAGTTGTACAATAAGTTTGCACTGACCTTCTCCCATGATACTAACAACATTTAACAATTCATTAGAAGACTCAGACATGCCAGGTAACTGGAAAGAGGCTCATATTTTAATGATACATAAGGAGGGTAGGATCCAACAAGCTGTGGTAGCTATAGGCCAATAGCCTTGCTAATCAAGATATAAAACTATTTGCAAATGTTCTGGCTGCCTGGTTGAAATTAATGGCTACAAAATTGATCGGCTGTGATGAAACATGTTTAATCCCCAGAATAAACATGAGGGACAACAATCAGAGGCTACTTACCGTAACATCATATCAGCTACTGGGGGGGCAACAAGGTAGCAGATAACAATAGCTGTGGACACTGAGAAGGCCTTCAACAGGCTAAACTGAGCTTTTCTGCAAGCCACACACTAAAAGTAGGGTTTTGAAGCACAGTCTGTTGGGTGGATACATGAGCTTTATTCAGGGCCATCAGTGGCAGTGAAGGCCAATGGGACCTTATCAGAGGTGTTCAAGATCCACTGAGGCATAAGTAGGGACTGCCTGCTCTCTTTCCTTCTGTTCCCTATCTGTATAGAAATTCTGTGAGAAAGCGTCCAGGCAGATCAGTGCATTGAGGGGATCAGAGCAGGTGGGCATAACCATAAAGTATCGCTGTATGTCAATGACACCCTGATATACCCTCAACAGTCCTAAATCACATACCCACACCTTGGCCATCCTTACAAGAATATGTGAAGGTAGCTGGGTTCTGCATAGACAATCTAAATCAGAAGTACTCCCTTACAGGACTATAAGTGTGCTGCATACATGCAGAATGCATGCCAAATGCTTAATTTTGCAAAGTTTGCATGCGGTTCGCATACACAAAATTAACCTATGTGAACCAGGTCTAAAAAAGCACATCAGGTTCACATGCTGTAAGCTTGGCATGTGTGCAGCTTGTAAGCTGGTGTGAACACCTTCAAAAAATCACATTAGGTTCACATGTTGCACGCATGACATGAGTGCAGCAGTTATGCTGGTGTAAACATCATTTAAAAATCACATATGGTTCACATGCTGCATGCTTGCCATGTGTGTTGCAACTAACTAGTACAAATCTCATCTAAAAACACATTGGTTTCTATTTCTCATAACACTGCTAACAATTACAGCCATTAAAATACCCTTTTCATTGATTTCCCATTAAAATTAGGTAAACTCATTAATTCTGATCCTTTTGCAAGCTGTTTAACGGCATTTGATTTTTGTTATTAAATTGCCATTAATTTGTAAAGTATTGTTTGCTTACTGAAATAAATGCCTAGGATATATTCAGCCAACATCCTTCATTTCAGATGTGTGAAGAGGGACCTCTATGTTGTGAAGCTTGACCTTTTTGTTTTGGGCCATGCAAATTCTCTTATGCATATTTAGTACTACAAATGTAGTTTCTCCATTACTCCATGACAAATTTCTCCATGACTGTTAAGGCTCACTTACTTTCCCTTTGTCATTCTGTATGGAGCATATACACTATGGCCTTGCTCAGCATTCTTAGTGCTGAGAAGGGTCTTGGAAGCATGCACCACACCTCACATGTTGTCACTGAAATGAGGGACATTGGCCACCCAAAATGAGGGACAATGATTGACCCTGATCCTCATGATGATCAGGACACATCCTGAAACAAGGAGACACAGTACCTAAGAACACAGTGGAAACCATCGTATTTACTTGCACTGATATTAGCCTTGAGAATGAATTTCTACCATAATGCAGGGGTGCCATTTAGGTAGGGCAGAGAGGGGCAGTTGCCCCCCCTGAGTTTATACACATAGGTTGTTCTTTTGGTGTGGTAATACTGGCATTAAATTTAGATTTCATTTTTGCAATAATTGACCCCTGGCCTGTGTTGCCACACACTGCAAATGCAGTCTCACTTGAGTGTGTCTGTATTGTGTTGTCCATTCTCTCCACCTTTTAGTGACAGCACCATCACATGTGATGTAGAGGAGATCACCAAGCAAGAGCACATGAGTCATGTGGGTGGGACACTGTCTTTCCTGCCACAGAGTAGACAGGCTGCACATTACAGCTTGGAAGAGTTGGTAAGCACTGAACTCTCAATAGTAGTGTTGTGGTGGCATATTTTTGTTAGTCTGCTCTCAGTGAGTCTTCATCTCCCTTGGTGGCAGAAGGGGCTGGAGGTGAGCTAGAAGCTAACTCGAGACTTGGCTACCTATGTACTCTACTAGGCTCGACTCACAAAAAAAAACATGTGCAGGCCCCCCACAGCAGCAAGCTAGACCTCACAGCAGCAGCAGCAGTGACAGAGGTGTGGGCAGCCTTCATAGTCCTTGATCAGTGCAGTGCAGCAGCAGCCATGCAAGATGCAAGCAACACAGGTTGGGTGGGTTTGGTTGGTGAGGTGACTTGGTCGCAGACCATGTTGGGGACCTGGGATGGTCAGTTCTAGCAACCAGCTTCTGGCAAAAAGACGGAGGAAGAGCAGACTGAAAACTGGGCTGGTGACACACTGGGCTAGAATGCAGGCTCTGGCTAGATGACTGGGTAAGTAAAAGTAAATATTTTTTTACAGAGCGATTGGGGAGGGAGGAAGGACTGAAATATTGATGTGTTTTTCAAGTTTCTGCACCTTTGCGTGGCTTCACAACCCCTATTGGATGGGTATTGAATGGAATGGAGTTGGTTAGACAAATTGAGACAGAGTTATTTTGGGGACAGGGTCAGAACTTTAACCAAGAAAAACACTGGCTAGTAACTGGGTGGGTGTAAATCCAAATCTGATGCACTGCTCCGGGGTATAGACAGATGAATCTTATACAATTGAATTTTTCCTGATTAGCTTATCACTTTTCAGACACAACAAATAATTTTTTTACCTTTTAGAGACATTCCAGAGCTTGCCACCTAGGGGATAACTAACACCTGGCCTCCACTGGTTGTTGGCTCCCCCCTGCTGAAATCTGAAAAGGTGCCCCTGCCATAAACTTTAAATTTACAGGACATCCTTTGTGTAAGCAGCATGTTTTTCATGAGGGATGGATGAGGGACAGAGCAGTTTTCAGGAGTAAAATATGGGCTGTCCCATGCATTCAGGCACAGTTGAGCAGTATGGTATGCACAGACTATTGGAGCCCTACTATAGTCAGACTTATGCCCCCACCAGTGAAACTGGCCTCCACATCCCCACACTCAGGCACATTGTGACCTAGGGCAAGGTAGAGTGGAGAGGTGTGACCCACTGACATGAATGAGGGTATTTTTGTTACTATTTTATACATTGTTGATAGAGATGTCGGATTAATACGTCAGAATACCAATTTTTATTATGGTCACTTGGACATGCCTCAGGCCTTACACCCCAAAATGTTCATAAATTTATATTAATAATTATAGAATTTAAATCTGATATTATACCTATTGTAAAAGTTGTAGATAATGGTAAATTACATTTTTGTCACACCCAGAAGTATATCTAAAAAAATAGATGTCATTAATCCTTGTACAATAATTCTAAGTAGACTAATTTGCATAAATATGAAGCATAATAAAAGTAATACAAACACAAAACAACAACAGTTTCAGAAAATTAAATAAAACAAAACAAATATTTTAGAAAATAAACAAGCAACAAAAGAAATAAATAATGTTTGGTGCAAAGAACAGTATCGCTGTATACCATGCATCTATATGTAACCTAACTTTCTTGCATGAGAACTTGTAAACTCCTTGCATTAGTGTTTGGATTATTTTTGTTTAAGATTTATTTCAATACTTTCTGGCATGCAAAATGTATTTCTTTTATTTAAACTTAACTTAAACTATGTCCCAAGATGTTGTATTTAAAAGTTAAGTTTACTCTGTTACCTACCCAGATAAGCCAAATGAATATATTAAAAATATTAATTAAAATAATTAAACTATTACTTACATCCAGTTATTTGTAGGAACTTGATCTTCTTCCTTTTAAAAAATCTTGGAGAATCTCTCTTTCTGGACTGATAAAAGTTCTTTGGTGGTTGGGCTTTGCAATAGTCTCAACCTTTTTCCTGCTCACACTTGAACTCAAGACTTTGGACTCCTCTGGCATCAATTCAGCAATGCAAACTTGCTCCTCCTGGCTTAGACATCAATGAGCATCTAAAGTCCTCTTTTCTGGTTTTGGCAGGAACATCAGACAACAAGATAAACACCAACAAAGTTCAATAGCAAAGCAGTAGGTCTTTTTACCATCTCAGATGGTAGCAGAAAACGATCTTCTTGTGGCTGGTTTTGTTGTAGATTGTGCCTTTTTCCAGGCTTGAACCTCAGCACCTCTGGTGTGAACACATCAATGGCTTAACCCCTTTGCTGGTTCAAACATCACAGACAGGCGTGGCTTTTGGTTTTCGGCCTTGCAGAAATTTTAACCAATAGATTGCTGACAGAATTAGAATGTATAGGAATTCTGGACTGACATATCAGTCCATGGCTCAGCAAGGGTTAAAACAACAAACTTACTCAGCCCACCAGCATGGACATTAACAGATCAGAGAATTAAGAAAGTTTGGGTGGACCTGACAGGTCTTGTCTTTATCCCCTTGGATCCAGAGTGACATTATTTCCAGTTCTGATTGATCCTTGCAGATGAGGTAGGTGTGGCTCTCCTCCTTCCTCAAGAACTACCTCTTTTTTCAAAATCTTTTAGCTCAAGGCAAATTTTCCGCTTAAGACGATTTCTTTCTCTTGCATCTAGAGGCATTTTGATACAGACGTTAAACTTATATTTTCATATCCAGCTTGTAATCTGGAGTATTTAGATACCAAATATGACAGGTTTATTTCCAGTATAAAGTCTTTCATAACATTTGTTTTCTTGTAGATTTCCTGAAAATGCTTACAGATGTGTAATCTATATTTCTTACAGTTCAAATATTTTTCTTGTAGATATCATATTACAAAGTCCTTAAAGTCACAGACATTTTCCTGAGGATAAATTCCTTGTCTGAACTCACTAGCGCATGAAGTCATGCTGTCTGCAGCTTGTTGAAGAAATGTTTTAGTTGGGCATCTCCTTGCCTGTAGGCACCTAATTAAGAGTCATATTCATGGACTGGTCATGCCATCAGCTTCCATTTAAGACTAAATAACCTTATTTATTTATGGTAGTTTTAACACCACAATGTTTATGAGATAACAAGGCTAGTATAGGTATTTCAGTCTTGAAACGGGTCATTTGACAGATCCCCAAATCTTTCATCAGTTGCTATAATTTGGTGCATGTAGCATTTAGAACAGCTTTGCAAGGAATAAGTCTCTTATTTCCATTGTAAAAGCACAATGCAGTTTCAAGAGGTATCTGCTCATCCAATTCCAACTCAGCATGGAGATCAGATGTAATCTATTACCTGTCAAGTCTCTATGGTAACTATCTTTTAGCTGTAGCTTCAGAATGTGAAACTTATCTCCTCAAAATGGACATACAGATGCTATGTCCTTTTAGATAGATCAAATATGCTTAAAAAGTTGAAAGCAGACCTTTTTATTCTCATTTGAGCAGTCTGTTTCTTGTTTTTTGCTAGCAGCTCATGTAGACAGCAACTTTGACCAGATATTTATAGTATAGGCCTCCCAGTTAGCTTAACTTAATAATTAAGCATTTATAAAGAATATAAAAATAATAATTAAAATAATGTAAAAATAACAATATAATGAAATATAATACAATATTTTAATAACTAAGTTTTGTTTCCGTAGATAGTTGGAGATTAATGAAGTCCTACTTGACTAACAAGGGCCTTGTTTGTAGAACAGTGGCCTTCATTATTTTCCAACTCAACATCATAATGTATAAAATAGTAATAAAAATAACTCCATTTATTTCAAGGAAGTAGCCCCCAGTAGTCTGACTCATGGACATCATCTCTTAAAGACTCTAGCTCTGGCTTCCTAGTACTCAGGTAAGAGACTCTAGACTTATCTATACTTGTGGGTTGTCTGTAGCAGCATGGATGCACCTGCTACAGTGTGTGTGTGCATGAGAGGGACTGGCCATGTGGGGGTATCAAGTTATTGCTATCTTGTGTTTGCCCCTTAAGGTCTGTTTCTGTGGAAGCATTCAAAACTATGGAGAGAATATAGTAGTAGTACAGACCAGACAGAAGTAAGCAGTTGTGTCGGTAAGTGTGTGTATTGGGGGTGAGAAGAACCACATGTGATTCCATTGGTATATGTGCTACAGTTCAGCTGTGCAGCTAAGATGAGGGGGGACAAGAAAACTAAAAAGTATATCAGTGGCTATAAGCATGCCACATGCATGCAGATGTATGCAGACTTGTATTGAAGTACAAGCAAGCCATACGTACAGTATGCAGGCAGTATAGCTTAGTGGCTAAAGGCACTGCACTGCAAACCAAGAGACCAGACAACCTAGGTTTGTAGCTCATCATCCCCCACTTGTATACTGTGTTATCCTGAGCAAGTTACTTAACTTTTATGTGTACAGTTATCAGTGACCACTTGCTTTTTAACATGCATGCCACATGCATGCAGTGTGTTCTAGTTTAATATAAAAAGCATGCTTTCTACACTTGCTTGCTGCATGCGTGCCACATGCATGCAATCAGTTCCAATTTAACATTTAAATCATGCTTACAGCATGCATCTCACATGGGTAGATGTATGTGTGCAGCATGAAAATGTTTCATATAATTATTTCTGTAAGGGCTCTGGTTGAATAGCACCCACTCACCAGATATTAAGGCACTGACCCCCCTTAAATGGCCAGTGGATATTGATTATTTAATAATCATAACTGTTGATCTAGGAACCGATGGAGGATGTAATAATTTGGATATTTCTTAAAATGATAGGCCAGGTCTGTGAGCTTGTTCCACTTCATAATTTCAATGAAATGCATCACCAGCAAAATGAGAGACAAGAAGCCATATTCAGAATTGAAGCACATAAAAAATTAAAGCAGAAGAAAAAAAAAAGCACGTGATTAGACCATGTTCCTGTTTCAGCTTGGAACATAATGGTAATCCTGCTATTGTGATTTACTGTAACAAGGTTAAGCAAGAAGTGGAGGCCATTTTTACAGAACAATGAAGATACTATGTTGATAACTTTTCCAAGTCAGAAAGATAGCCACTGACTGAACTAACCACAGATGACAAGATTCAGATATAGGGATCAGATAAGGGTAGCAAAACTGTTATAATGAACAATGCTGATTATAAAAATGAGGTCTTGTGACAATTGGGAAAGTTTGAGAATTAACCAAGACAATGAAGGAATCCCACTTCAGAATCAGTTTGAAGCTCAGTGAGATCATTAACTGGGGGGCATACACAAGGGTAGCTATCAGAGAGGGAAAATATTTTTTGGTAACTCAATTTCAAAACACTCTTTCCACCTTTTTTTTGTGATAACAAAAACATATAAAGCCTTACTTCCCCTGCTGGATGACCTACTGTCTCTGGTATAGGGATTTTTTTTTTTAAATTGAAATAATTTTATTAATTTTGAAGATGACAAACAACAACATATATATTCAGCAGGAACATGAATACAGGCTAAAACAATCTCTCCCTTCCCATTCCCCCCTTCCTCCTCCCCAAACCTCCCAAGTCCCTCCCCATGGAGCGTACATCTGGTTAAAAAAGAAAGAAAAAGGAAATACTCAAACTGATTGCACAAATGAAGGTCAAGAATGAACTATCATTCATCATCGAGAGTCAGAGATCAATCTGGTATAGGATCTTGACAGATGGACTCTCGCATGTCATCAATTTATTTTTCCTGAAAGACCTGTTGGGTACCTCGCCTCCTATACCAAGGGCACTATACAGTAAGTATCCTTCAACAGTTTAAAAACATTGCATGGGAAGATGGACTAGTTGAATATGTATTTATTTATTTATTTGTTTATTTCATTCTTGGATTACAACCTTTGAGCTTGCAGCTCATTTACAGAGGTTCCACATTAGATTATACAGAACAGTTACAATATAACAATCAACATACACAAACTCAGAATGGGAGTAGCAAGTGTACAGTTTACTTAAGTTTGCCTACAGATCATTACAAAAGGATAAATGTCTAGACTTGCAGAAGAAAACAAAGGGAATTAAGGGTCCTGAAGGATAAGCAGGAGGTCGGAGTATGGAACAAGCAGGGTAAGTACCCTTGTCATAGGAGGGGAGGTGGAGTGGAGGTAGAGTAAAGGAGGGAGGTTAAAACAGAGTTGAGAACAAGAAGGATGGAGGCAAAGAACCTTTGGATGTAGAACAGGTAGGCAAGGTTATGGTGAAGAGGGAGGGTGGAGGAAGCAGGGGTATATGGGGAAATGAGGTTACTAAAAAGTAGATGTGAAGATTGGCAAAGGAGACAGGAAGGGCAGGTGGAATAAGTGCTACATATGAAGGGATGAGGGCAAGTACTATCAGAGCTGGGCATGGGCCAAAAGGAGTTGTCATATGGTGCAGGTACACTTCTTTAGGTTGAGGAGATGGGCATGAAGATTAGCTTTAGAAGGTCCTAATTTGGTCTTGGTAAGGAAGCTTTTGGGAAGGAGTTGAGCAGATTTGAGGCATGGGATCTGAAGGAATGCTGATCGTGTGATGTATGGTGGAAAGGGACATTGAAGGGATTATTGTGTGTGTCTCTCTTGTCAGTCTGGTCGGCACAGCTGGACTGAGCATAGACTGAACCCCAATAGGGTTCAGGCCTAGGGTAGCCTGTTTTGCCAGGAGGCAGATCTGATAATGGGATCTGAGTTCAAGATTCAGCCAGTCTGTGATATAGTAAAGGTCGTAGGTGTGGGTGAGGCATGGAGCTTCTAGGAGTAGTCTGCAAGCTTTATTCAAGGTTAGGACTATTCTTCGCAGTGATGTGTCAGAGGCCACACTGTATACGATGAGACTATAGTCTATGATAGAGAAAACTGAGCTATTTTTGGCCAGTTTGAGGGCATCTTCAGAGAGGCAATATGTTTTATGTTTCATCACTTTATACTCCTATTAGGCACACAGATGTTTTGAAGGCAGTAGATTGTTTTCTGGATCAAAGTACCCACTTAGTTGAGCCACCACAAGAATGTACACTATTAGCAGTTTAATGTTTGCTAACACATGATTATTTTCTTTTTGATATTTTTTTTTCTCTTGTAAAATCTTTTTATTAAACTAGGTACAATCTTACAAGCAGATAATTCAGAGAAGTACATTAGCAGGATAGTCCAAAATTCACATAATTATAATAGGTTGAAGAAATATGACCCATTGTAAAACACCATATGAGTGGAAGCAGCACGTATTTCAGTTAATATATAGCTCCACTCATAGCCCACTGGTAGAGATGCAGCTGGCAAAGTGCCCTCAAAGTGGGCCCTTTGCGTTGTCACTCCGCTACGCAGAGTGGCTAATGCAAAAGGCTCACTTCGCCTTGTAATTATTACTTTACATTGTCATTCCGCCTTAACGTGAAGTAAGGTGAAGTGACAACAATATTGGCAGCTCTTCACACACACAGTCACCAGAATTAACGTGCATCCCCAAAATGCTCATGTCTTGTGTCCAGAAACACCCCCCCCAGTGCTGACGGTGATGAAGTGAAATGAGAGCACAAGAAATGCAAAGTCTCCCAGAATTAATGGCACACTCAGATGTCATGCATGCAGTAGTCACACACAGCCACCAGAATTAATGTGCATCCCCAAAATGCTACTGTCTAGTGTCCCAAAAATTCCCCAGTGCTGGCAAAGTGAAATGAGAGTGTAACAAGCAATGTGAAGTCTCCCAGAATTAATGGTGCACTCCGTCATAGGCACTGTGGTCACACACAGTCACCAGAATTAATGTGCATCCTCAAAATGCTACTGTCTTGTGTCCAGAAAATTCCCAGTGCTGACAAAGTGAAATGGGAGAGTAACAAGAAATGCAAAGTCACCCAGAATTAATGGTGTACTGCAAATGCACAGACAGATTAAGATTGTACGGCACACTCAATAGATGCAGATGCAAAGGCAAAACACCACCACCTAACCAGTGCTCACAAGTTACAAATCTGAATCTGAAAAAGGATACCTTTTGCCGGTTGGGGGGAGGGTAGTGCATAGCAGCAACAGTCCACTACCAGCAAAGATACCACAAAGCAGTATAAAAATTTCATGCAGGTGCAGTGGATAGCAGGTTCACACTGCTGCAATTACTCTGTGGGACAATAAAAGGTGTCTGATTTAATTGCATGCATCACACTCACACACACAACACTACAAGTACTGCATAGCAAATTGAAAACCTTTACTAATATAACTCAAATGTTTTAAACAAACTTGAAATTATACACTGCTGCACCACAACAATCAGCAAAAATGTCAAGAATTAGTAAAAATATTACTGTGTGTACAGTAACACAGTTATACAAGTAAAATATAACCAAAACAGAAAGATTTCCTTTTTCTCCCATTTAATCTACTACACCACAGATACGCCCCTCCCCCAAAGCACACTTCACAGTACACAGACTGACTGTTCTAAATTAACATTCAAAATCCACACACAAACAATAAACACTCAATAATATGAGCACAGGAGGGTTTCCTACAATCAATGTACTATATTGTGAACAAAAGAAATAGCTCAAAAAGGCTTTTTTAACAGCTTTTAGAGGATCTGAATCGCATAACTCTGAGAGGAAACTGTCTCCATCTTCCACTACACACACACTACACAGAACTGAGACTGTATAGCACAATCTAAAGCCCATGTGACCTGCAATCCCATGAAGACTGCAAAATTCACCTTGGAGCTCAAAAACAAGGCGAAGTGAGGTGAAGTACATTGATTTTGGTTTTTCAGAATTTCCAGACAGTTACGGATCATTCTGCCTTCTTTGACCAATCTAGTGGTTGCTACAAATGCTTTAAGAGTTGCACCAGCTGCATTCTTAACCTTTATTACTACCACAGATATCTAGGTCTCACAAAGCAGCAGGCTGGAGTTGAAAGCTGCTACCTTCCAGTTGAAGGCTATTGTACTCCAGCAGTTGTATGACTTTCAACATATCCATGAGTGTGGCCTCACTCCCACTGCTTCCAGCCATGCTCCAGCCTTCTTTGTGCCTGTTTATCCTGAGGAACTGCTGCTGCTTCATGTGGCTGCTTTTCAGTGGAACCATGGCTGACAGGAATTAAAAATAAACCCACTGGTGCCTGGCAGCAGCTATTATCTCTAAGTCACTTTAAAACTGAAATAAATGTCATTTTCTTGCAAAAAAGGATGTATAAAAGCTCTAAGAGGAGGAGCTCAAGGGAAACACATCTATCCCAGTGGCAGTTAGAGTTGGGCAAGCCGGAGGCTCAAGCCTGGCTTGCGCTTAGTGCCTGACTTGGCTTAACTTCTATACGCAATTGAGAGCCAAGGTCAAGCCGAATCAGTCATGGTCAAAGTAAGCATATATGTCAGCCTGAGCAGTCAGTGTAGTGTCTGAAGTTGTCAACTCCTATGTAGAAAACAGCCTGCAGTAGCCAGGGTTTGGCTCTTGTGTTGGCTCATAGAGTCAAGTCTGACCCTCAACTTGGCTCTGGCTTGGATCTAGGTGAAAAAATCCTGGCTTGCCCACCTCTAGTGGCAGTAGGCTTTGTCCCTCCCTTTTTATTATTGTTAATATCTCTAATATCACAGAACAGCTATCAGGGCCACAGCAGCTCCCACCTATGCTAATTTATTTCTGAGATGGTGGGTGAAAGTGTATATTAAAAATGATGATACAAACCCTTTACTAACAAAATAAATAGTGAAACAGTTACATTATATAACTGACATCCTGTATGTGGGACACACAAGGAGAAGTCATGCAGTTAATTGAAATTATCAACCAACATGGCATAAACCTGATTTACTGCTGTACATAACAGCATGAGATCAACATTTGAATTTACATTAATTTGAAAAGTGTGCTCTTTGGTAAAAAGCAAAGGATATGCCAAACCCATTGCAGAACTCTTAGTTTTATGCTAGTAATGACCATGCCAGAAATCCTATTAAATCAGTCCCTTAGTAACAGTTTTAAAGGTTGAGAAGAAGTATTCCTGAGATTGAATAATTTGAAAGAGAAGCTAATATACTTTGTGAAAAGAGGGTGCAATGAAGAAAATATGGAAAATTACACATGAAAGAACAACGCAGAATGCAGGGAATTATTGCAGCAGAAAAGAAAAAGCAGTCGCCCAGAGCCCATAACATTTGTCATAAGTTTTAAGTGTTTCTAACAAAA
Source organism: Neoceratodus forsteri (assembly GCA_016271365.2). Classification (NCBI taxonomy): domain Eukaryota; kingdom Metazoa; phylum Chordata; order Ceratodontiformes; family Ceratodontidae; genus Neoceratodus; species Neoceratodus forsteri. The sequence continues at coordinate 1,072,840,458 of CM028131.1, forward strand.
TTGAAAAGTTGGTAACTAAAATCTGGTCAATTGTCATGAGACATTGTGAGTGTGTTCTATTTTACATTTTGTATTACTGTTTTTGTAATGTGCCAAGAGCCTGTAAGGAAGTTCGCCACAAACAAATACAACTACTACTACTAATTCTAATAACCAGTGAAACATTGAATAAAGTAGTGAACCCAAAACTAAGAATAACAGGCAAAAACGGTATAAAACCTTAAAGATATCCTCTCCCAGAGCGACTTTTATGGGACACAGCTACCAAAAGAAACTGACTCAGTCACAAGTCATCTGTTTTTATACTTCTAAAACATGTAACATTTGCTTAAGATGCGGTACCCAGCACTGCTTCCTGAAGAAGGGCAGGGCACTCTGAAATACGGAAACTTTCATGCTCATGTCATGGGTTTGTCACTTGTTGCTTAATATCACTTTTGCTTAATAAGGTAGAGGTACTACACCCATATGTGTAGTGGTTTGTTTCAGTTAGGCAACAGTAGCCTTAGGATGCTAACAGAACCTCATTTGCTAACTACCCTTCTTCTGAAACTTTAGCTCAATGTTATGTTTTTCCGAGAAGTTAAATGTTAGCATGTCTCCCTTCAGATAGGTTCAGTAGAGGGCATCAATAATGGAACTTTTCATGGAACTGCCCTACCCTGCTGAAACACAGCAACCTTGTGTTTTCTAAATTTTTGCACAGAGAGAATATGTAAGTGTACCTGTAAATGTTCTTTCATGTTGCAAATATGAATTTTAGTGAAGACATCTCTGCACTTGACCCTATACTCCCTTTGCGATTTCCTCCCTAACCCCCCCACATCCCTGTTACTTCCCTTTCACAACCTCTTTCCCATTCAGCTACGTTTCCATCTGGTGCCACCATTATCCCTTTTTCTTACATTTTAGTGATCCAAACAGTCTTAGTGAGTTTCAATACTATTACTTACTACATGAAACAGCAGTTAGTATGATGAATTCAGAAGGTTATTATACTAACAGATTGAAGTTTCTTTTCTGCATTCCAATTACACATGATCAAATGAGTCATTTTATAATGTGTATGACATGTACTGATGGAGCCAGACATGGGATTATCGTATAAAGAATCATAATAATATTTTTTTTTCTGGGAAGTAGGTCTGAACCTTTTTATCTCAGTTACATAAAGTATTTGGGTATATCTGCATGTCGCCTTTTTTCAGTGGGCATTAATGCCACTTTTGTTAAAGACTGAATCCTTGTCACATTTCAGAAGGCTAGGGTACATAGGAATCACTGTAGGTGTTTCAGAGCACCCCACCACCTGACAAAAACTCAATGAAAGTCAAAGTGTTGTGGAGTGTTTCTGCTCTGGTCTGCTTCTGTGATCTTCAATAGTAAAGCACAGTAGAATCTCAATTATCTGAACTGCTTAGGTGACATCTGCACAGTTTGGAAAATTCGGAGTTTGTTATTAAGGGAATCCTATTAATACTGTTTCAAAATAGTGTGTTATGTGCTCATGAGCTTTTGGGGGATACTTATGAGCGACAAAGCGATACAGCATAGTGTTTATTATGCTTATGTGCTCCTATGTTACTATGTGATTTTTATCATTTTATCTGAAAAAAAAACATGATTGCTTTCTGCTGTAGTCCAGCTAATTGAGTCTGAGCAGCCTGAGGTGAAGCCTGTGCAGAAGCATGGGTGTATTATATTGCATTCTTGTTGGTTTCTAGTCACAGCAGACATTTTCTGAAGCATTCTTGAGCTCTACTATGGTTGGTTTGGGAACACTGTCTATCTCTGCATCTCCCTCTCCTGCTGGAGGTGCATGCTCCTGCTCTTTCTCATTGTCTGTTACAGCCAAGATGATCATATTCTTGTCCAGGTGTTCATGGCCAGCCTTCTCATAGCACGTAACCCAGTCATTAAGTTTAGCCTGAGATATGTGGAGAGTCAGTGAGCCCTTAGATCATGTCCATTTCACTCTCAGCCTCAATCACATTTTCAGTGGAAGGCAGCTCTTGAGGAACAGTGGCAGCAGCAGCAGTAGTGTTAGCATTTTCAACGGTGGGATCCTTTTTCACCTGAATGCCCAACTTTTCTCATGCTTGGGCTATCATTTCTGCCTTCACGTTAGTCCATGCCTTTGCTCCCATGTACAATACATTGTTTAAGGTGTTTAAATAATCTCCAGCAGACTAATTGCCTGATTTTCTTTCATCTAAGACAGTCTGCAGGAGATTCTTTGATAATTCTCTGGGGTAGTGCCTACGCTCTGGATGGTTGCCAAAGTAGTCCTGTCCACAAAAAAGGTAATATAAAGTGGTGGAAACCTACTGTCCTACAAGACTAAGAGCCTGATTGTTTTCATCTGCAGCAGTCTGCTGGAGCTTCTTTTGATAACTCCTTAGGGGTAGTCATAGTACCAAAGCTCTAGAAGGTTGCCAAAGTGGTGCCTGTCAATAAAAAAGGTGATACAAAGTGTATGGAAAACTATCGTCCTATAGCAATCCTGTCTGTACTAGATAAGCTACTGGAAAAATGTGTTGCTTCTCAGGTAATGGAGCATCTTCAAAATGTAATCTATCAACCCCAGCACAACATGGTTTTAGGCAAGATCATAGCAATATACTGCCCTTCATCCAATTTACAAGTGATGTTAAATTCAATATGGAAAATATAGGCTCACAAGGGCTGTTTTCATCAACCTAACCAGGGCTTTAGACCATGTCAACCACTCCTTCTTACATCCAAATGTGTAGCCTTGGTTTTTATCCTCTGCTATTTCCTGGTTCTCTCTAGCTACCTTAGTGAGTGACAGCAGTTTGTAAAAATAAATGGAGTCCAATCTGACTTTCCTCTGTAAACATTGATGTTCCACAAGGATCTATACTTGGTTCACTGCTCTTACATTATTTATAAATAATCTACCTAAAACCACTGCCTTGCTCCATCCTGCTCTATGCAGATGACATGGTACAATATACTAGCTCAAAAATGCATCAGATATCAACTTGAGATTTAATGTTGACTTCAGGAATGTTCAGTTATGGTTAGCTTTTTAATACTAGGCTTCTCCTGAATATTAGTAAAACTCATTCTATGCTTTTTGGTTCTGCACCTAGAGTTATGTCTAGCTCCTCTGCCCTATCTATTTATTGTTTCAATGGCTCTCCCCTTACTCCTTCATAAACCTCAGCATCACCTTGGACTCCTCCTTTGATTTAGGTCTACATATATCAACAGTCTATAAGACTGTAAATTCAAAGCTAGGAGTTGCCTTGAAACATTAGGCATGCCCTGATTCCTGCCAATGATCCACTGGGTTGCGCCAACTTCCATCCCATTACCTGCTGTCAGTGGACATGAAGATCTGGTGAAAGTTCTAGCTACTAGAATGATGGAAGTGCTCCTGTCTATCATCCACCTGACCCAAGCAGGCTTTATGCGGGGCAAGACTGGAGTGGACAACACCAGGCTACTGCTTAATTTAAAGTGGCTAGCGTCCAAATCAGCCCTCCCTATGGCCTCTCTTACAGTTGATTTTACCAAAGCTTTCAACTCCATTAAGTGGGACTACCTGCATGGGATACTGTGGCTATATGGCTTCAGACCTCAGTTCCGACAATGGGTTTGTACTCTTTATAACACTCCGATGTCCCAGATTTTAACTAACAGTACCACCTCACCTCCCTTCCCTTTGCACAGAGGCACCAGACAGGGGTTCCTCCTCTCTCCTCTCTCTTATTCTTGGTGGCTCTGGATCCATTGCTTTGGGCCCTTATGGCCTCTAAAAAGATCCATGGTATAGAGCAGGTGGGGTCCTCCTATCTGGTGGCGCATATGCTGATGACCTGCTTCTTACTTTGTCCCAACCCCACCAGTCTCTACCTCAGGTGCTTTCAATCCTTCAAAGGTTTGCTGTTCTGTCTGACCTACAGGGCAACCAAAGGAAGACTCATTGGCTCCCTTGAATGCTAGCTGCTCTAAAGACTGCTTTTAAGGAACAGAACTGACTTGGGCCGCTCAAGGTTTTTCATATCTGGGCCTCCAGATTCCCACCAAATGGTCTGAACTCGAATCAGCTTATTTCTCCCCATTGCTAGTGCAGTTGGCCAGGAAGTGGAGAGATGGCACAAGCTGCAACTTTCCCTGCCTGGCAGGGTAGCCATGGTCTGAATGCTCCTCTCACCTAGAGTCCTGTATCTGTTTAACAATTTGCCAATATACCTCTCTCCCAAGCTTTTTACATTCCTGGAATGGCTGGTGTCTAAATACCTATGGGACGGGCAATCTCTGAGGTGGAGCAAACACAAACTGAAAGAGCACTGGTCCCAGGATGGGTTAGATGTTCCGTAGTTTCAAGGCTACCACTTTCATACATGGCATCTCATGCCATCAAGTGGTTAATTCTGAACCTTTCTGGCCTCAGTGCAGCTACAATCCAAACTGGCGCAAGGTGCCACCTTCCACAACCTGCTCGGCCGACACCCTCAGACTTGTAAGAACCTTCCCCTGACTATTGCTGACACTAGCCGGGCATGGAGGCTTCTCATGTCAAGGTCACACATGCCCAAGCAGGCTTGGTCTCCCCCTGTACAATATGCCCCGTTGTGGCACAATGACCACTTACTGATTGATGGAGCCCCATTGTACTGGCCTTCATGGCTTGTCTGGGGTATTCGAACAGTGCAGGATCTCTGTCTCCCTGACTCGATGTCTCTACTTTCATTTGAACAATTGAAGGTGAAATTTAACCTCTCAAATTGGGACTTTTGGAGGTATCTTCAACTATGTAGTGTACTTAGGAACCACGACGGGTGTTTGACAAAACTTTCGTCTAATGTCCCGACAGCAAAGCTGGCAGGTCAACCATTTTCTACAGTTGGCTGACAGTTTCCAGTGGCTGGATGTGTTTTCTTCAGTGAGCTTCACCCCAGAACGCCACCTGGGCTGCGCCCCATACACCCCATAAGGATTATCAACTCTGAGTCAGAGCTGATTTGGGGGGGTGCAGGACCCCGACAGACAATGCCAGGTTACAGTGGGTTCCCTACAGTGGCATGGTGCTGTAGTCACTGTAGGGGACCTCACTGTCAAACTGTCGCTGTCGCTGTCGCTGTTGGGTGGGCAACCGGTGTACTTAGTGCCCTTACAACTCAGTATAAGGGGGACAACAAATGGAGATGTTTAGAATCCCTACATAAATCTCCCACTTCTAGAGGACTGATGGGTCATTTCTACACAACTTGGAGGGATACCCAGCCAGATCCTTTGACCCCTTGCAGGTTAAAATGGTTAACCGATCTTGGGGATGCTATTTCTGAGAGCCAATGGATGTGTTATCTATAGGACATCCACTTAATATATAAGGACACCAAGAGTCGTTTTCTCCAGCTTGAAGTGTTGATGTTCTGGCACCATACACCAGCGTGCCTACACTCTCATGACTTGTGAGGGCATTCTAACTGTTGGCATTGTCAACAGTCAGATGCCCACTTGCTGGATGTACTCTGGACATGTCCTCATCTTGCCTCCTTTTGGATGTTGATAGCCTCAGATGTGTCCAAGGAGCTTGGCTCTCTGCTTACTTTGACAGACCTCAAGCTGCTTCTGGGTGATACCTTTTCATTGGATACACTGTCTAAGCTCCACCAAGACTAGCTAGCACTAGTTCTTCTAGAGACTAAGCACCTGCTATTAATGCATTGGTGCCAGACGGCATTGCTCACCGCAAGGCTTGGCATGCAGCACTGGCTCGGATTATCTCTCCTTGAACAGCTGTCCTACATTCAGAATGGTAGCCTGAAATGATACCAGTCTAAGTGGGAGGCCTATCTACAGTCTCCTCTTTGTGAAATTCCCACCCCACCTGCCAATCCCTTGGTATGAATCTAAATCACAGCTAACTGTCTAAGTCCCCTTTTAGTAGCTGCTAGTCTCGTTGATGTCAGTGTAAGCTTACTGTGCTGATTACTTTTATTATCTTATGTATGAGAGGTTCATATGTGGTTGTACTATGTTGTTACCTGCTAAAAGGAATAATGGTTTGATCACTATAACTGTATTATATCAATATATGCTATCTGTACTGCCGTATCCTCTGAAGTATTGCATATAATCTGTGATGAGCTGCTTTTCTTTTAAAATCAATAAAATATTCTATGATCAAAATAAATAAATACATACCTTGACATCTGCAGGGTTGTGAGAGTCAGCAGGTGGTATTGTACTGACACAGTGCTGTGCATGTTTATGCCTTCACAAGCACTTTAGCCTGTGGGTTATAGCAGACAGGTTGCAAACTGTAAGCAGTCAAGTGCAATGGGATAGACTTGACTGTTCTGAACTGTTTTCATTGAGGATACTGATTGACCCAAGGGAACCTACTGTAACACTAGCTAGCGCTGTAGATGGCACACACACACACACACACACACACACACACACACACACACCCTTCCTTGTGGGTATTAGGGTTAATGTGAGTGCAGTGCAAGTACCTCATTGAACTCTGTCATGGAAGATTGCAAGGGATGGGGTGTTGAAGACTATCCTTTGATGAGATAATAAATCAGATAATAAGCTGTGTCATTGCAGCTAGGGAGCAACGTGAGGGCAGTTCCTGGTATGAACCTAAGTGTTGCATAGGCCAAACAAACTTGTGAATTTGTGGGTTTATAAGGTGTAATGCACCCTCCATTTAAATGTTAGACACTGGTAGCTCAGAATGATAGGGATACAGAGTCTGTATTACTGTTGTTGCATACTATGGGTGTGAGCCACAGAAGCACCGAGATATGCATGACTCATGTGTATCTGGGGAGCTTACTTGTACCCCCTTGCTGCTGGTACACATGTAGAGCTGTGCAAAAAAAAATGTCCACCTGTAAGAATTTCTGCAAAGTTGATTCTTTTCGCTTCTGCAAAAGTGTGGAATCAAATTAGCAACTTTGCAGAACTTCCAACTTAGAATGGTGAAATAAATGTATAAACTGTGGATTATTCTATTAAACTGCATAGAGAAGTCTGCAGAAGTGATCACTGAACTGCAGAATAATTCCATGTATTGTGGAGTAATTCATTAAACTGCAGGAAAAATAATCCTCAGGACTGTTATTCTGCAGTTCATGTGTATATTCTGCATTTCAGCCAAAAACATCCACAGAACAAGGAGAAAATTCACCAAACACATTGGGAATATTTTGATCTCACCAATATGGAAGTTTGAAATTTCTGTGAAATTTTCAAATTTTCAGAAACTTCCGTAGTAAAGCGGAATTCGCAACTTTTTCCCACCTCTATACACATGCTGTCACTCACATCCTCTGGTCCCCAGGATCTGTGCATGAAGTGTAGTACAAATAAGCCACAGGTGAGTTGTGGGGGAGGAGGTGCTCGGTTGAAAAGCAGGCATCCAATCAGATGCCTGGGCCAGGTTCTTAGTGGATCCCAAGCCCCATATATTGCAGGGTCTGATGGGATATGTCAACCCTCCAAGGACTACTGTATTACTGTTAGAATATATATTGTTTTTTTCTTCAATACTGGACTGTGCAGGTACAACCCACAATGCTCTGTACAGGCTCAGAACTCTTGAAGTAGGTGATGACATCACTGATTGGGCACAGAGGTCCTCACTGCAGCTTAAAAGAGGAGGGCACATAAGCACTGTGGAAAGCCCCTTGGGCCACATAGCCACTGTCCTTTCTGCCAGCTTACCACAGTATAGAGTTTATCTCTTGGATCAAGTGAATGCATGCCCCCTGCCCTCTTGTTTGTCCCTGACCTAGTCATTTGCATTGCGGTACACACAGCACGGGATCATTTGTGAAGGGAGCACACAGCTAGATCTGGGGATGGGCTAAGATATATGCATGTGTGGAGCAGGACCTCTATGTAACTCTAGACTGACTGAGCATCCCTCCTCATGTGTGTATCCTTATGTAGATGAGGCTCTAAGTTTTGTGCTTACTGTGATATGGCTATATATCGTATCTCCACTTCTGTGACATTATTGCATATTGTTGCAGAAGGAATAGGGGAGATGACTGCTACAGTTGCAAATGTATAAGCAGTAAGACACAATGGGGTAGGCATTACGCTGATCTAACTGAATACCAAGGGAAATAGTAAAGCCTGATGATGCAGGGGAGTGTCTTCAGTCCTTGGAAGCATAGGTAGATCAGTTCAATACACACTCCTGAAGTGTCTTACTGAAAATTGGTAAACTGAAAATATTAAAAAAATACCAGTTTATCTTATTAAAAACAAGTATTCTATTTTGTTAAAAGTAACTACTAAAAGTAGTCCCTCCCCAGCTGTCAAGCATCTGCCTTTCCACACATTCAATAGATGGAATGTTTGTTTATTATGGAATGCAGGAATTTAGACTTCGTCAGAATTCTACTAGCTGAATGTGCACCCTCAGTAAAGCTAGGGATTCAATGTTATCTGTGGCAGGTTAAGCAGAAAAGATTTTCCAGGTAAGCAGGTAAGGATGGGGAAGGGGACATGGTCAGAAAAGAAGTTCCAAAAATAAAACTGTGAATAATACTTCTTTTTTATTTTAATTTGTGTGTGTGTGTGTGTGTGTGTGTGAGGGGGGGGGTAGAGAAGAGAACATGTAATCAATGTGCTTGTTCTTTTTATTTTGGAAGAATTTTATTTTTAGAGCCTAGATGGTTTTCAGTGAGTAAAGGTAGCAGCCATGTTTGTAATTGCAATCAAGAACTTTTGAAAAAGGCATTGATATTGTTAATGTGCCGTGTCCTGATTGCTGGCATTTCTTTGCCTGTGCATTAAACAAAATCAAAACATAGGTGCCTACCAAGCAGCACAAAGGATTTCTCTAACCTATTTTATAAAAGAAGTATTAACACACAGGACCAGGAATGTAAGTCATGATTACACATAGAACAATACCACTGTGTTGCAGATTTCACCTTTTTGGGAAACACTGTACATATTTTTGGTTCCATGCTTCCTGTGCATTGGGGTCCTGTTTCTTTCTGGTAATCCCAGAGATGGTAAGAATCAGGCAAGCATGTATTGCTCACTGAAGGTAGAGCATAAAAACTAAATATTAGGAACTGGTCCTGTTGTTGCAAGTTCACCATTTGAATGGATTTTGTAAAATTGTCCTACATGGTCACAACTTCTAAAATGTTTGCCTATTGTGTGCATATGCATGTATGCTACAATATATGCATATAGTCTGCACGACTCTGTATGAATGACATTAAAGCACCACTCCATTAGTATTATGTCCATTTTAAAATCAGTAACTGGTTAATTGTGCTGTCTATTTTTTTTTATTCAAACAGTGATGCCACTTATAGATTTAACCTTCTGTCCTTAACTGAATTTACAGTTACATGCTATTCACTGTGCACTTCAGGGAACTTGCATATTAATATGAATAATGCCGAATATTACAAACAATGACTGAAGAAAACATTGTTACTTAGTGTAATGTAATGCCATGTACCATGCCTCATATTGACTAGTAGTGTTGGACAGAAAAATCATGGAATGAAAGCTACAGTAGTCAACTGAATGACTATTTCTGTTTGCACACATTGGATATTAGCCTATTGCTAATGCCGACTGTAAATCAAAACAGCAATAAGGAAATATAAAGCTAATTAGTCCATTCTGATAGATCGGTCATGTTGCAGCACCCTCCTGTTTGTCATCATAAACACTGAATGACAACCAAAGATGTTTATCAAGCTACTGAACCATATCTTCTGGTAGAAGAGAAACATTTTTATTTGAAAAAAAATGCTAATATTTTGCTTCCAAACAGAGATGCAGTAAACCTTTTGCTTTTAACAGAAGCCCAAGGAAGCATGTTTTTTCCCAAAGAAGCAGAGAAGAAATAGATTTGCATTGAAATTACAGATTGCGATTTGTCTGCTGTAGTTTGCCAAGGTGAAACTGAAGGTTATATGGCAAACCGGAGTGTGTGCCAATTTCTCTGTGTGGGAGAGTGGGCTGAGACTGGAGTGATGGTGATAGACTCAATGCCTGGGTTAAAACATTAAGATGTGTTGTTGTATTTCAAGTCCTTAAAATAAAGTCGTAGAATGGAAAACCTGAGTCATTAAGTCATCAGGGTGGCACTCACAGGCTGGACCACATGACTTTAGGCAGAGCAATAAAAGGACATGTTTCAAGTATAGGAATTAAACATGTAGAGTTCCACTACAATCTTCTGGTTGGGCAAGCAGCTCACCCACAACACAATCCTTTGCTGTGGCCGGGGCACCATCATCTGCATTTATAGCACTTTTAGAGCACAGCTCCTCCAGAATCTCTCCTTCTTTGTGTGGGTTGTTACTTATTGAAATGTTATTGAACTGATTCACCTATGGCCTTATGCAACATATCCCCTACGACTCTTCCCTAGGTCATGTGAGTCCTTCTGTTGGCATCAGCAGGTGAAAAATCATATTCATAGAAATCAGATACTCAACACAAACAGTTGTATTCCTGAGTAACTGAGGATGCTTTATCCCAGACATAGTTTTATAATTCTATTTATAAGGCATTTTAAAGAAAAGACTTGCTTTTCAGTGGCAACCCTGTCCTTAACTCCTCCCCTGATTCCTCTCCTGACCAGAAATCCATCATATAAAAAAAGAACCTGGGTGAGGCCAGCCAGCTTCTTAATAGAGTCAGAAACTGTTGCTAATCAGGAAAGTAAGTACCTTATTATTTTTTTTTCTTTTTCAGGATGTGGTTTCTTGTGTAATTTAACTTTTTTTTCTTTTCTGCACGTACCCTTTTTTGGACTTCTCCTGTGCACAGTTCATCTACCCTTGCTGTTGTGATGGGTGTTACCCTTTTTATATGCATCTTATCTTTGTTTACAGTATATCCCATCATCTTGAGGAACTCCAAAATATATTTGAAATGATTTCCCAGATCATGCAAGGCTTCAGCACTGCACAATAGAAAAGATGCACACATTAATCAATTTATAAATGAGAGATTAGGTACTCACTTAGAATGTTTATGAGCCATTAATGCAAATCAGAGCCAGTAGAACAGAAGGAAGAACACCCCACCATTTGAATGAGAATGATGGTTCCTCAGGGGTCTAGCAGCAGCACTGATTGGGAGGCATACCAGGAGACACTCACTTCTGGGGGGGCGTTATGTGCTTGCACTGATGACAGGAAAACTTAAAAAGGCATTCAGTTCACCTTTGGAATCTTGGGTGGTAGTGCTAAGTTGCCTGTGACTGAGATTGCCCTCTAAAATAGTAGTCCACCAAGTTTGCTGCTGGGTCCAGTTTTCCATTCTGCCTTGAGGAAATTTTCATAACTTGCTGTTACGTGATCTTCCAAGGCCCTCACCAATTTAATAGCTAGTTCACAGAGGGAAAGGTGCTGGATTTCCAATGCACAGATTCACACAGCAGTTTCAGTTTTGTTTCCCATGATTCACCCTACTTATTATGAAAAGCATCAGTAGACATAACAGAGCAAATATTTTGAATGGCTCCACAGAGTAAAGTTCTTTTGCTAGGGTCTCAGGAACATTTGAGATTAGTGAGTCTGTTTAAAGATCTAAGCAGTGGAGCTTACATTTGCACAGTTGGCCTCCTGACATACTACAGCAGCTGTAGTGTCAGCTCACTGGGTGGGAATATCAATTAAAATACGCCCCCATGGAGCATGGTCATCAAGCAGAGGGACCTTAGCCCTGAGAAATGAGGCCAAGCAAAGAGACAGGGCTTTCAGCCATAAAGAGTGGAGAACACTGAGCTATTTACTTTATTTACTTCTCAGAAAGAACTGGAAGGGACAGGATCAGTTGTGTTCCAGGACAGTAGCTGCTGCTGTTGTTTTCACAGGGTTCTTGTGGATTTTGCTTGGTAGGTTAGTTATTTTCTTTCTTACTTCTAAGGGGCTAGCAGGGTATTGTTTTGGGGGCTGCTGGATGTTTGAAAACTGATTTGGTGGCTGTAAGTGGGGCTCATTTTGTGGATGTTTCACTGTGTAACAGGCTGCACTGGTAGAGGCCTATTTCTTCTGATTTAAAACCTATTTGGTGGGATTTGCTTGGGCCTGGTTCTTTGGCTGCTGGGCTTGGAGGAGACACAGGGCTGATATACTCTCTCTCGAGGTCAGGTGTCTGCCCAGCCACTCCCCTCCCAGAAGTCTGTGAATTTATAGGGGAACACTGCCTGCAACTGGAGGAAAAGGCTGCAGGTGCAGCTCATAGTTCTAGCCACTGGAGGTTGGATTTAAAGGCTGGAGAGAGGAGCTTAGGAGTTGTTCATTTCCCTTATAAGTTTAATGTTGTACTGCACCTAGTAACAGGGGTTACTGGTGTACAGTGGGACTGTCTCTAAGATTAGTGGGTGACCTGATTAGGCAGTAGGGTGTATCTTGGACTAGGGGAAACTGGTGGCTCACCCAAGGAAACCTATTTGGAAGGGGATGGAACCACACGTCATTAGGGCCGGCATCTTTGGGAGGGTGGTGGGGTGCACAGGGTGTGGAGCAGCCATGATACTGGACTGGGCTTGGAAGTTCGGTGGTTGACCAGTGTGCTACCAGCTAGCACAGCTTAGGGAGGAGGTTGCGGGGATTAGGAGAAAGCTGGGGAAGGGGGTGGTATGGTTGGGGAAGGGGCTGGGAATCTCCTACGGGTTGCACCAAGCACTGGGGTGGGGGGCATAGGAAAGGAGTGCAGGAGAACACTCAGGGGTCACATAGGGACCCTGGCAGAGGGGTCCAAAAGGACACTACCAAGAAGCAGGCAGGTAACTGGGGACCCTCACAAAGGAGGGACGGAGGGACAACATTCTCAGGGAAGTAGGCAGATGGCAGGGCTGGACAGAAGGAAGGAAGGGAGGTGGATCAGACCTTACACTCAATAACTCTACAATTCTTCTTCTGCTCGAGGATGAGGGGGTGATGTAGCCACGACAGGGGTGGTTAGAGACGGAAAGGGGTGGGAGGCAGGAGGCAGGGGCCAGATAGCAGGAAGAACAGGGGGGACCTGGAATGCAGGAGAATGGGGAGCAGTGAATCAGAGCGGGAGGGGCAGGGGGAAGAGGGAGGAAAGTGCAAGGAGAAGGACCAGTTGGGAGGAAAGGTAAAGGAGAAGGACCAGAGGTACAAGGAGGATTCAGTAAAGGGAGCTGAGGGTTTAGCCAGGGAGCAGCATGAAAGCAAGGAGGAAACTAAATGGAGACAGGAAGGAAGGGAGGATGAGCCAGGCTAGTTTAGCAGATGGGGAGAAGGACCAGTTGCGAGCAGTGAGGGGGAATTAGCAAGGCACAGAAGGATACCTCAGAGGAGGAGGAGAGGCAGGATTGGAGGAGGTGGCATGGAAATAAGGAAGGGTGGCATGTGGCACCCAGATAGGGGAGGAACAAGGAGCGGCTGGGTGGAGGGCCGATAGAAAGGATGAGGGACATGGAAGGGGGGAATGGAGGAAAAGGAGTGGTCAGAGTGCTCCTGCTGGGGATTCTATGATCAGGGGTATCAAATGGGATAGGGAGGGAGAAGCCTGGCCAGTTAGAACAAAATGCTTCCTGGACTAACGGTGCACAGGGCTAAGCATGAGGCATATCAGCTGGCAAAGGATTGTGGGTCCTCAGACATACTGGTCCACCTGGGTACAAATGACATTGAGGAAATAACGAGCTAGAGATACAGGCAAGATTCAGGGAGCTCACCAGGGTCTGTCATGACATAGGATGCACAGTTTCCTTCTCAGAAATCCTGCCAGTGCCAAGGGCTAGTGGGGAACACAAAAGGAAGATTAGGGAGATAAACCAGTGGCTCAGGGAGTGGTGTGAGGCCAGATGGTATGGGTTGATGGGGGATTGGGGGGAGACCTGGGAGGATAAGGAGCTGTATGCTAGAGATAGACTACATCTCAATTTGGAGGGGAGGGGAATCCTTAAGTTGAAAATAGAGGGGTTCATTGGTGAAAAGTGGGGTTTAAACTTGTGAAGGGGGGCAGGATGGGAGAAAAGGCTGTCAAGGGGGTGCCGATAAAGAAGGGACTCTGTCTCCACCCCCCTGGGGACCAGGAGGATTGCAGGAAAAGGCCGACTGGCAAAGTGCAGACCAGGGGAAAACAGAATCCCCATGGGAACACGAGCAGGGGAAATGGAACTACATGGAAAGGGTGGAAGGTAGTCCTGCTAAATGCCAGGAGCTTGGGTAATAAAATGCCTGAGCTCCAGGCATGCTAACTGAGGGAGCAGTGGATGGGCAGTGGTCACTGAGACTTTGGCCACTGCAGGACATGACTGGGACCTGAACCTGGAGGGTTACACCATGTTCAGGAAGGACAGGGGGAGGGAAGGGAGGAGGGTGGCAATGATAGTCAAAAACTGCATTGGCATGGGGGAGTAGAGGAGGTGGAGGAACTGTGGAGGTGATTTGGGTCACCTTGATAACAAGGGGGGCAAGAGAGTAAAAATAGGAGTGGTGTATAGACCCCTGCCCCTGGCGGAGGAGCTGAGGACAGTCTGGTGGCAGATGCTGGGAGGCACTGCAGACTGGGCAGAGGAAGTGGTGGTGTTGGGGACTTAAACATGCCAGGAACAGACTGGGAGACTATGACATCCTCTGTGACCAGGGAACAGAGGTTGTTGGATGTCTTCAAGACGCTGCCTAACTCAGCAGGTGAGGGAACTGACCAGGGAGGCGTGGGTACTGGATGTGGTCCTGGCAGACAGTGACCAGATTGGGGGCCTGGAGGTAGGGAACCCATTGGCAGGGAGCGACCATGCCACAGTCTGGTTCTGCCTGGACCTAGGAGGGGTAGAAGGCTGCACAAAGACTGAAGTAACTGACTTCAGGGGGCGGTTTTAAGGAAATGGGAAGGATCCTAGGAGCATTTGGATGGGATTAGGTCAGATATGGATGCTGATAGTAGGTGGGAAATCATCAGAGAGGGGTGCAGGATGCCACCAGCACCTGTGCAAGATAAGACAAAATGTGGTAGGGCCCAAAAACCTGCTGGTGGACCAGGGAGGTCCAGGAGGTAGTGGGAAAGAAAGCAGCCTATAAGCAATTCAAGTGCTCAAGGAATGAAAGGATCGAGGGAGTACGAGCTGATGGCTAGAAGGGCCACTAGACTGGTGGAGGGCGGCTAAGGCAAGAAGGAGCAGAACCTGGCCAGGGAAATTAGGAGAGGAACAAGGGTTGTTTAGATACATTGGGGAAAAACAAAGGGTGAAGGGCAGATTAGCAGGATTAAATCAGGGGAGAGATGGGCACAAGACCCAGGGGAGCAGGCTAAGGTACTAAATAGTACTTCACCTGAGTTTTCACCAAGGAAAATGGGGGAAGCTGCATACACATAGGAGGAGACAGATACTGAGGAGGGGGGACCCTACGATCAAGTGGTCTGGGGAGAGGGGAGGCATCACTGGCAGGTGAGGGAGGGCTAAGCAGGGAGAAGAGGTAACTGGAAGTGGAAATCACAGCAGAGAGAGTGAGGGAAGCCTCAGCTCCCTTAAGACGGAGAAAGCACTGGGGCGGATAAATTACATCCCATAGTGCTGAAGGAACTTATGGATGTCTGCCAAAACCTGGCGGAGCTTTTCACCATCTCTGAGGACAGAGTGGGTGCCCCAAGACTGGAAGGTGGCTCATAGTGCCTATCCACAAGGGGACTGCGGGGAGGTGGTAGGAACTACAGGCCTGTCAGCCTGACAGGTGGTGGGCAAGGTGATGGAGAGCATTGTCAAGGAGAGGCTGGGGGACCTGGATAAGTCAGGGTGCCTGGACGAGTAGACAGCATGGATTCATCCGGGAAATCGTGTCAGACAAACCTGGTGGAGTTCTATGACTGGGTGACAAGTGCCTTGGACCTGGGTAGACCAGTGGACGTCCTCTTTCTATACTTCAGCAAGGCATTTGACTCTGTTCCTCCATGGGCCTGTTGGATAAGTTGGGAGAAATGGGGGGGGAACCAGATGATCAGATGGATAGGCAATTGGCTCCAGGACTGGACCCAGAGGTCGTAGTTGGTGGATAGTCTCATCCCCAAGGAGGGTCATTAGTGGGGTCCCACAGGGATCAGTTCTTGGGCCCTTCTGTTCAATGCCTACGATCTGGACATAAGGACAGGAATCAGGAGGAGATGAGTCTCTTTGCAGATGACTGAAACTGGGGCGGTGGTGGATGGGGAGGAGGGAGGGTGGCCCTAGAGGGGACCTGGAGGCTCTGGAAGGATGGTCTAGAAAGTGGAAGCTGAGGTTCAATGCAGGGAAATGCAAGGTACTCCACCTGGGGGCCAGAAACCCAGGTCAAGTGTACACCTTGGGGATGCTACAAGTCTCGATGGCTGAGAGGGACCTGGGGGTGGTGGTGGATGTCAAGATGAACAACTCTGAGACTTGTAGGAGGCAGCAGCCAAGGCCAACAGGATGCTGGGATGCATCGCTAGGGAATCACCTCCAGAAGGAGGGAGTGATACTCCTTCTGTATAACTGCTTGGTGAGGCCGCACTCCTGAGTACTGCATGCAGTTTTGGAGGCCACAATTAAAGAGGGACATTAACCTCCTGAGAGGGTCCAGAGGAGGCAACCAAAATGATTTGGGGCTTGGGGACAGGACCTATGAGAGAGGCTAGAAGAGCTAAATATGTACACATTGGAAGAGAGAAGGGACAGGGGGACATGATAGAGGTCTTCAGGTACATGAAGAGGGTAAATAGGGGAGGAACAGTCAGGGTGCTTCGAAGGAAGGAGGAGGGGCCACTAGAGGGCATGGGTGGAAGCTGGAGGGTGGAAGATTCAGGGGAGAAAGGAGGAGGTGCTACTTCACTGAGAGGGTGGTGGAGCCATGGAATGCACTGCCTAGGGGGCTGGTGGAGGCAGAGACAGTGGAGGGGTTCAAGAGGGGGTGGGACAGATACAGGGGAAGGGTTCTGGAAGCAAAATCCAATGCAGCAAGAATATCCGGAACTGGGAAGGGAGAAGCCAGAGAAGGTGAGGGGGACAGCAAGGTCAGTACCCAGAGTGGGGGCTGACCAAACGAGCAGACACGAAAGACCGTTAGACCTATTCTGCTGGCATTTTAGTATGTTAGTATAATGTACCTTTTACTATGCCATCTCCCAATGGGGAGAACATCTTTATTTTAATCATTTAGCCCACAGCAAAGACACTCCATGTGCTTCCTAATGTAGCAGGTGCTGTACCCAGACTTGAAACATGGCTTTTAGGGGGACAAAACAGAACAAAAAAGTGAGGGAAAAAAAGTGAAAGAAGAAAGAAAAACATAAAGAATGAGTAAGAGTAAAGAAATTGACATGAAACAAGAGTAAGAGAGGATTCTAGTAGTAGCAGAAGTAGTAGTAGTAGTAGTAGTAGTAGTAGTGATACAGTGCTTTATTGATCCTCTAACAAGACATTACAATTCATTACAGAAACTGTCATGGCAGGAGTAAGAGGAGGATTCTAGTAGCAGCAGAAGTGTCAGTCTTGTTAAAATGCTTTATAGATCCTGTTACAAGACATAATTCCTTCCAGGTAAAACATGCGTTTATAAATAAAATAGAATCAAAACTGGATTGACAGCTAAAAATTTTAAAATGCCAGTGACATATACTGTATATCTGTTCCATTTGCAAAGTGCATCATTTTCATTTAATAATTTCTGACTAATGTTAAAAACAATTTAGAACTTCTTGTACATGCACTTTTAAATAGAAAGCAAAAAGTCAATACATTTTTGTTTCTATGTTCAACATGATTTTACATGTGTTACTGACTGCCAACAAATACCTAGACACATTATTAGAATGTCATAATTCAAGGAGGACATTGAGCCTACAGAATCTCATCCAATGGTTTGTAGGCAACTGCCAAGAATTTTCCTAACCATTTATCTCCAAGATCAGAATACCATGGGCAAACAAATAATATATGTTTAACATCTGTTGAATTAAGGATTGCAAAGGCACTAATCATTTTATTGCCCTGTATTTTGCAGTATCTTGCTTCTGTCATAACCCTGTTGTGGAAAATATTAAAAAAGATGTGACTATCTTTCTTTCTTCATGAAGGAATTGTCAAATCATTGGCATAAGCTAATACTACACACTTCTCTCCCATAATGTTCAGTACATCAATGCCATGTTCCTGATGTTTTGTTAAAAGGCCCTTTGATGTTATCCAGTGATGATAGCGACTGCAAATGAGTGACTGTCAAAACAGTCACTCATTTACAGCACTATCCTTTTGGGCTACCCTATAAGGGTAGCGACTGAACATGACCCCTACTGCAGGAAGGGCAACCAGAAGGGGAGAGATAGGGAGGAGAAGGGGACGGATAAGAAAGAGGAGTCTTGTGGGGTAGTGTGCCTACTGCAGCTGAGCTAGCCATGTGGTGTGGTGGTGAGGGTGGCTAGCATCAGTGCAGCAGGTACTGGGAATGGAGGACTTTTTTTGTGCTGCCGTACTGTTTATTTTTTAAATTCAGAGTCTCTCCCCTCCTGACATGCAACCCCTGGAATTTGTTATATTTAAGCGGAAGTGCGGGGCATCACATAAACACATAAGTCCACTTGCTTGATGTGTGTTCTCCTGCAAGTGTATATTGCTGATTTGCTTTTCGGCGATATACACTCACCCTAAAAGAGATTGCGGTTTAGCGATCACCGTTATCACATAGAACCACCATTGATATATAAGTTAAACAGTGTTGGCACTAAATAACAACCATGTTTGACACCTTTGGTAGTAACAAAAAAAAAGTTTTCCACTAAGAATTCCTTACATATCAAACAGAATTTAATTATATTACTTTGGGATGAATAGGAGCATAAGGGCCTAAGCCCATTTTACTCATTGCTACTCAATAATAGTGGTGGGAGAAGTGGGCTCAATCCACTCCTCGAAGTGATTCGCGGAACAAAGACTGATTCTCGGACTGCTCTGCAATGTGAAGCGGAGTACTTTGCGTTATAATGAGGAACTCAAAGTGCATTGAAAACAGCTACTTCGCGTTATTCCGCCTCCACTGGTCACTTCTCTTCCAATTTTTAAGGTGAAGTACATTAGTGGCAGTTCACTTTGCCTCACTTCACCTTGTTTTTGAGTTCTGAAGGAGGATTTTGCAGTGATTCATGGGAGTTCAGGTCACATGGGCTCTATCTTGATCTTCACAGCCTCAGTTTGAGGTAGTATGAGTAGGAAGGAGTAGGAGACAGTGTGCTCTGATAGCTGTCTGTAGGAATCTTGTAAAAGCTGTTCAAAAAGCATTTTTACTTTTTTGGGGGGGATCCAACTGTAGTTCATCGATTGTAGAAAACTCTTCTGTGCTCACATCATCAAGTGTTTTTTTTGTTTGTGTGTGGATTTTGAATGTAAATTTACAACATTTAGTGTGTGTGGTGAAAGATAGTGAAGTGTGCTGCTTGGGGGCGTATCTGTGTAGGTAGATTTAAGTTGGAAAACTAGTGATTTCTTTGTGTTTGGTAATATTTTGTTATATAACTGACTGTGTTACTGTACACATAGTAAAACCATCAGTGATAGTACAGATTTTCTTGCTGCTTGTTGTGTGAATGTGGTGCAGCATTTCATAAGGTCAGGTTCTTTAAATTACAAATTTACATTACGTGGCACTGAGTACACTGAACTTTTGCATTTGCATCACATTCCTCATTCAGCATTGTACACAAAGGCCCAGATATTCAAACTGTGCCCAAAAAGTGCGCAATAGCAGGTGCAAGCGCAAGTCCATTACGCCCATGGGCAAGAGGCACGATATTCAAAAACTGAGCCGGCCAACATGTGCCTACAGCCAACGACTGAATATCACACCACCTACGCCATAGCGCAACAAGGGATGTTCAGCTGAGCAGTCCAGAGGCACCATAGCTCAACCAGGGATGCCCCCCCAGCAACAGTGCAGCAATGCAACTGCACAACCAGGGATGTAGGGGCCCACCACCCATGCCACAGATGGGCAGAGGAACACACAGCAGAACAGACATCGTCCCCCTACACCCCATGCACTGCACAACTGGGGAGGCTGGAATAACCACTGGCCCATGGAGATAAGCAACCAACCCACAGCCGGGCCATGGTGCCCATCACACCCTGGCAAGCTGTGACTGGCACACAGGAGGGCTGACCACCCATGCCACACCATCCCCAATGCAGAGCACACCCTGCACTGTGACCCCCAGACACCCTACCCAGGAGCAGCATCCACCACTGCAGGAAACCCCATGCATGCCACCACCCCCACTGTGACAATGCAACCCTGTGCAGCACAGAACCATGCAAGGCAGCCCCACCATGAGCACCCTTCAAAAGGTGGCAGCACACAGCGATACAACAATGGCATACACAGTGCCACCACACAGAGCCCCCCTGAGGTACAGCTGAGAGACCAACCATGCGTCAGCACACAAGGTACCCCACACGGGACAGGGCATACCCCGGACACCACCACCAGTGGTACAGCACCCTGCACACCCTCCCAAGGACACACCCCGACCCAGCACTGGCCACAACAGCCAGCGCAGACACCCATAGTGATGCGTGGAAGCATGCACCACACTGGATGCCACACAGTGCATGGACCAACACCCACCCATACCCAACGGCACAACAACACAGGGATGCAGTAGCAGGGCAACCAAGCCTCAAGCGTGGCCCATGGAAACTTTTGTGCACACAGCCTGCAGTCCTCCATGGCACAGGAATGCCAACCACCCTGCTCAGGCACTGTGGACCTGTACGCCACCATCATTTGCCAGGATCACAAGTCACAGACAGTGGTGCACATCCCCTGCAACACACACAAGCCACAGCATGGAGGTGGAACAATGACTGTGGAGGCCACAGTGTCATCCGAGGCAGACATGCACCACACCAGTAACAGGAGGTAACCCAGCATTGTGATGGGTACAGTGACTGCCCTGCATGGACAGCCACCACTGACATGCCAGCAGACCATGCAGGTCACAGACATGCAAGGGTGTCAGCTGCACAGGCCATGAATGGGCTGACAGGGGTGCCATGGACACAGAACATGCACCATGGACCACTGCATACAGTCATCCAGTGCACAGGGCACCACACACACACCACAGACACTGACTGATAGCTACCCCCACACCATAGTCACCTCCCCATGGACACACACACATACCCATGACTGCACCACCCTGACGCCATGCACACCACTGCAGCTGAGCACCTACATCCCGCTGCAAATCAGACACCACCACAGTATTCATATCAAAAGATTTGTATTCAAAAAACATATCAAAAGGAACTATTTACAAAACTATGTACAAATGTGGGGTGGAGGGCCACAAACAAGGTGGGGGTGGGTAAGGGGCATGGGTGAACAAATGGAACAGGAAAGGAGTGGTTTGAGGGTGGGTCCAGGGGGGTATGGGATATCAGGGGCAGAGGGATGATCAATGGGAGCCCCGCTCCCCAGTCTGGCTGCTCTGCCTCCGGTGTCTTCTCAAGATCCCAAGCCAGTCAATCCTTTGCAGGATCTCCAATGAT
This sequence comes from Neoceratodus forsteri, assembly GCA_016271365.2. Classification (NCBI taxonomy): domain Eukaryota; kingdom Metazoa; phylum Chordata; order Ceratodontiformes; family Ceratodontidae; genus Neoceratodus; species Neoceratodus forsteri. The sequence goes on from CM028131.1 coordinate 1,072,861,975, forward strand.
GCCCAGCCCACATTGAGGATCTCCTGCAATGCCTCCCTTATCTCCTGCAGCTGGTGGACACCTAGGACAAGGGAGCACAGTCAATAAGTGTGAATGCACAGCCCCATACAGCCCACCCACTGTGCATGGCATACGGCCGTGGGACATGCCTCTGTGATGGTGTGTGACCACCCACAGTGATCATGTCCACAAGACCTGCCCACCCAGGTGCATACAGCCATGCGGACTGCTGCACACACCCACTGGCCAAGTCATGCACAGCACCACTGTGGCCGTTTAGTGACATGGCTATGTGGTGTGAAGGCAGTGGCACAGCCATGTACCCGGTGCATGCATGGCCCACCATCGACACACTCCCAGACATGCAGTGCCACTGGACAGTGCTGACTGTAACAAGTTGTGTGCATGGCAGTGGTGTCAATGGATGGTGGCCATGCCCCGCTGCCCACCCTGTTACACAGCATGCAGTAGTAATCATGGAGGTATGGCACTCACCATCATCAGGCTGGTCCCTCGGGTACTGTTGACCATTGCCTCCCTAGTGACCCTGTCATCCTGCTGGTGCGCATCTCCCTGCCAGATGCCTCTCCTCTGGCCTGTGGTGCAAACATGAAGAGAGGAACATCAGTACAATCCTGTAGCAAATTCCCCTGCCCCCATGTGTGTGCACTCCCACCCAGCCAGACCCCCCACCCCACACCCTGATAACACCACCACAGCCAACACCGGACAGTCCCTCCCCCATGTTCCGGACACATACAACCATGATACCCATATGGAAGATAAAAGTGTGTGGATGTAACACCTATCTGGCCGTGACACTATGCCCCTCCTGCCACGAGCCTGCAGGTGGGCAAGCAAGTCTGGTTCCCTGCTCCACAGGTCGCCATACCTGTGGCAGCACTAATCCACCATCCGCCCCCTTCCTGTGGCCTCCTCCAGGGCATTGGCCACCTCCTCCCACACCTGGCTCCTGGACTTGTCCAGGGGTGCCTCCCCAAACAGTGGGCCATAAAGTGGCTCTACAATGGCCACTAGGTTGGCCAGTTCAACTTGGGTCCACCGTGCAGCCCTCCTCCATGCCATTCCACTTGCTCAGTTGGCTCAAAATGGCACTCTGCAGCATGGCTCCACCACGTGCAGATGCTGTGTGGTACAGCACTGCCATTCCCTATCACGCTGTCACCGAATAGCGTGATAGTGGTGCGCCCATGCCTGACGCATGGCGCCTAGGGAGCGAAGGTCAGGCACAGGGTCAAGGGTCTCTGGCGAGCAGACAGGCACAGCACCATTGGAACCCAATGCACATAGCGCAATTGGATGCCTGTTTGCTACCTTCAGTAGCGGCCTACCATGCTGTTGCCCCAGTGCGCCTATGATGGCCCATTTCCACAGCGCCATATAGGTGAACATCGCTGTAGTACCACTGGCACAATGGTGGCCATGCCCTGCATTACTTCCCGTGCACAGCATGTCAGCAGTCGCGGCAGATGCCTGTGTTAGCAACCCAGGCATGCACAGTGAGGTGTGTACTGCGCATGTCACAGAACTGCGTAATTGGCTCAGCACGTTCAACACAATTGCGTAAATCGCAACAGCGCGATATTCAGTCATCATATGCAAATCAGCTAATCAGCCATTCAATGGCACAGCAGTGCAATTTGCATCCACTTAAAGTTGCGCCTCGCCTCATTTGCATGGGTTGCGCTATAAAAGTGTGACATTGGCCTGCACTGGCCATAGTCGGTTACTGCAGTCTACTGGTGAGTTGCATGCTATTTGGGAGTGTGGACTGTGGATTTTGGGACATGCATGGGACTGCACAGTCACAGGTAGCAACTTTCATTCTCACAGGCTAAATAATGACTGAGCGAGTTGTGGGAGAGGAGGAACACAGTGGTGGGAGGAGGAGGAGGAGGCCTAATTTCACCAAGGCCAAGACTGATGCCCTGTTTGAGGCCTACCTGGATCAAGAGCCACTTCTCAGCGGATGGAAGGGAACCCCACAGGCCCGTGCTGCTGCATGGGAGGAGGTGGCATCGTGCAGTGAACCTGCATGGCAGCCACCAGCGCTCCATGCAGGAGTGCAAGAAGAAGATGGGCACAGACAGGAGGAAGATAAAGGAGAAGGTGGCTGCCTTCAAGGCAGCATGAGCTGCGACAGGTGGGGGACAGCCGGATGTGCTACACCTGACCCCACAGGAGGAGAGGGTTGCTAGAAGCATGCAGCATTGTGCAATTGAGGGTGTTCCAGGTGGTGGCTTCCAAACGGGTAGTAGCTCGTCACTGCATGGTAGGTCATGGTCTGTCTATTGGTGGGGGCAGGAAGGTCACATGTAGTAATGCAACTTTGTTTTCCCTTACAGATCCTGAGCATCTGCATGGGTCAGCAGTGGTGGGCCTGTCCACTGAGGACAGTCAGATGGAGATGGAGGAGGGCCCACCCACCTCCACAGGTATACGTGGCTCAGTGTGACAGTGGGCCCACCTGGCTGTCCAGACTGATGTTGTTTGAACAGGTGCGGAGGAGGCCCTGCCCATAACCCAGTGTGCGGCATCCATGGATGCCAGCATGCTGTGACTTGGGCTGATTCCGGTCCACACCAATGATGATGTCGCTAACGGCATGGGCAGTGACACGATGTGCCATGGGATGGCCACACAGCAGGGTAACATCACAGCCATAGCTGTGGGTGGTGCCACCGTGGAGCTCAGCATGTCATCACAGTCCCAGCCTGTGCCTGTCAGCACCAGTGGGGCAGCACTGGTGTGTGTGCAGGACAGTGGGACTGTTGTGGCACTCGCGGTGGCACCAGTGAGCCCTGGTGAGTGGCAGCCAGAGGGCAGCATCAGCAGTTGGCCAATGGGCTTGGGGGACAGGGTCAGGGGCTGTGTCAGTGCACCACCAGTGGACATGCCAGACCTGGTCCCGGTGTGCAGCGCCCACCCTCAAGGGTGCTGGGCATCAGGGCCGCGCACACCCTGAGGAAAGGATGCTGAGGAGGCAGATGACCTCTTGGATGAGCACACACCCCATACTGCAAGACCAGTCAACCGCAGATGCGGCTTGCGAGTCCAGTGGATGCACTGCATGCGGCTCCTGAGTGGGTGCAGAGGAGTGTCACAGCAGAGAGACACCACTCTGATCCTGGCAGGGTGGACCGTTGCGGAGGATATGACCGCTGCCATTGACAGGCAGACACAGGCATTCACTGCTGTCATGGCCACAGTGGGCACACAGTCATGTGCCCATGCATCTCAGACACCACACAGTGCACTGTCCACCCCGCTCCCTGGCGTCATCGCGACACCCTCCTTGTCAAGCACGGGTTCAGCTGTGGGCATCCTGAGCATGCCTGGTACAGGCATGTTCTGCAGCCTGCAGACCCCGCACGAGCACGGTCACGTTCATGCAGTAGAACCCCTGGGGGACCATCGGTGCCACCCCATGAGGCCAGTAGTCAGCCTGTCAATGCTGGCAGGTCTTGGTGGGGCTGCCCATGTATCCGTGGTGGCTGGGGCACTGTGGCACATGACTGATCTGTCTCCCAATGCAGCTACTGTCTGGTGCTGCCCTGTGTGCATTGTGTCATTCAGCGGGCATTGCATAGGTGGGTACCCAGCCCTGCACACGGACACACAGTCCATCTGCACACCTCCCAGCTGCTGTCTGCAGCCGCGTGTGCATGATGATGCCTGCATTGTGCTGTACACCAATGTGCAATGGTGCTCAGCATCTGACATACGACAAGGCAGGCAGTGGGCCTGGTGGTCTGTGGACATGTGTGTACTAGGGTGGCATTCTGGTTCGGTGTCTCCTACCCTTTGTGCATGAGGGTACTGTGTGTGTGTGTGTGTGTGTGTGTGTGTGTGTGTGTGTCCACCTATGTGGCATGTTAGACTCACCCATCCCTGGTTGTGTGTGTGGTTCCATGCCCGCCACTTACTATGATGGAATGTAACCCTGGTGTGTCCATGTGTGTTGTGGGTTGTGCCTTAGCCACTGTTGGTTGCACATGGCCCCATGACTTACCTGGGTTGGCTGAAGTGCTCCTCCGTGATGGTGTCCCGGTGCAGCTGTGTCAGCAGGAGCAGTCGGGGGTCCCGTCGGCCAAGGGGGGGGCTTCCCATCACCAATGTCACCGGCATCCTCATCATCCCCATCGCTGTCCCCCTCTTTGACCTGTACAGCTATCCCACATTTGTTGGCCATGTTGTGCAGGATGGAACAGGCCAGGAATAGCCAGTGTAGCCTTTGAAGGGCTGTACTGTAGGCACCGCTGGAGGTGTCCAGGCACCTGGAAATGTGCTTCAACATCCCAAACACCTGCTGGATGACATTGCATGTGGTGGCATGTGCCTTATTGTAGCATTGCTGCGATGGGGTTGTGGGCCACCGGTAGGGTGTGAGCAGCCAGGGATGGAGTGGGTATCCACTGTCACCTGTGTGTAGAGGGTGGAAGTTAGTTTGGTGATCAGCATCGCCTGTCCCGGCCATGTAGGCCACTACCCATGTCACCTCTGACCATGCCCCCAGGCCCTATGACTGTCCATGTGGTTTGCATACTCACCCCTAGATGGCCCAGTGGGGATATCCCCACTCTCAGATCTGTGGCACAGTGCTGACTGGTGCCAGATGAAGGTGTCATGCTCCCCAGGGTCGTGGCACAGACATTGATTATGTGCCCTGTGGCATCGCACACCACCTGGCAGTTGATGCTGGCATACGCTGCGATTTATATGCAGCCCCTTGGGGCCAGGTGGTGTGCAGATGGCCACATGAGTGCATCTATTGCCACTAACATGCCAGGAATATGTGCTACCCTGTGGAACTCCTGTATGTTTGCTGTGCACTCTGCCGGTGTGCTGGGGAAATGGATGTACTCCACAGCATGTGGCAGCAGTGCGCTGAGGAATTGGGTTAGGTGGTGTGATGTGGCCGACTGGGTTATGCCTGTGGTGTCCCCAATTGGTCTCTGGAAGGTACCCGTGGTGAGCAAGCACATGCAAGCTGTCACTTTCATCTCCACTGACAGGGCATGGCTCCATCGTGTAGGTGCCTGCATCACATCACTGCACAGCTCACAGAGTCACCTCAGAATTGCCTGATTCAGGCGGTACCAGCCCACAATCTCGGTATCACTGTACAGCTCAAAGCCAAGTGGGCTCAGTATTGCCTGCCGCGGATACCGCTTGACACGGCCCTTCCACGCCATGACCCCTGCTGCCCGCCTTCTCACCCCCCTCATTACGGCCTCCATCTGATGGTGGCACTGCCATGTCCTCGGCTTGTGTTCACCCCCAGAAGCTGTTTCTATATTCCTCACTGCTGTCCTGGCTGCTACTTCCCTGCACCGGGAACACCTGCTCGTGCTGGCCTTCACTGCTGTGTGGGGTACTTCCCCCTTCTGCACTGTGGATCCCCACACCTTCCCCTGTGCCTGTTGCTTCCAGGTGCCCTTTCCTGGCTGGCCCTGTGTGTCCCTACTGCCCAGTGTTTTCTGCTGTATTTAGCTATCATGTGGCTTCCCTGTAGCGTTCTTGCACCTCTCCCTTGCTTCCTTTTATTTTGGCTCATTCCCGCTATGGCGCAACTTCCGCTGGCTCCCCTATTGCACATGGCGCATGTTGTTGAATATCGTACTGTGCATTTATGCATGGTTCCTCTCCCTTCAGTTGCACATGCATTCATTATCTTTGCGCTGTTGCTCAGCGTGAGTTGGGGTCGAACTGCCTCCTGCTGAATATCGCAGAATGGCGCATTTTCGGACTTGTGCAGGCGCAACCCTATTGCACATGACTCAACTCTTTTGAATATCTGGGCCAAAGTTTTCTGTGTTGTGTGTGCATTGTTGCATGCATCAAATATTATGCACCTTTTAAAATTTGTGACACAGATCAGTGTAAGTGCAACTAAGCGCAGCAGTGTGAACCTGCTATCCACTGCAGCTGCCTGATTTTGTACTGCGATCGTGTTCTCTTTTCTTAGTGTTGCTGCTTGTAGTGACGTGAAAATCAGCACTGTCTGTATTCAGTGCCCCCCCATGTTGAAAAGATATTTTTTACCAGACTGGATTGTTTTTGTGACCCCATCAGCACCACTGGTTACTGAAGTTGTTTTAATTCCATGACACTGTCACAACAGAGTAGTACCTTATCTGTTGCTGAAGCCACAGTTGTTTATTTTCCTTCACATCCAGCTAGGGATAGTAGCGAGTAGCAACCCTCCAGTCAGAAAGTGAATGTATAAAAATCTGAATTTGGTAATAATATTTGTGGTTGATCCCCCAAAATGCCTGCAAAGAGATGTGCAAGAAAAGCTGTTTCTGGCCATGGCAATCTTGGCAGTAAGAGGGTCTGTGGGTGTGGTAGTAGTACACGGATGGTGAAGTGCATTGCTGATGTGAGGAAAGGTATTTCTCCTGCAATGTTTTTATACAGCCTAATCAGTAGCTTCACTGATAGCTGGAGGAGATGATGTTTTCCCAGCCGGTGGTGTTAGTGTTACTGGTGTTAGTGGTGGTGGAGGCAGTATTAGCATTGTTGCATCAAGTTCTAATTCCAACCAGAGTACCATATCCAAACATATTGAGTGTGAAGCAGTGCAAGTGAGTGACAGCGTAGATGATGTCTTACTTCCCAGTAACATCCCATTAACTGAACCTGATTCTGATGATCATGTCAATGATAGCATACAATGTGATATTCCATCCACCGTGGCACTTAGCGTCATGCATTTTCCATGCAGTGATTCACAGTGTGGTGAAAAAATATCAGGTGATGGTGGTGTAGATGCTGATGATGAATGTGATGATGATGATGATGCTGATGATGATGTTGTTGCTGTTGTTGCAACATGCATTCCACACGTTAGCATCCAAGCAGAAGATGTGGATGTGTGTGACAGTGACGTTGATAAATATGATGATGATTTGATTGACCCCAGTTGAGAACCGGAGAAAAAGACATTAAAAGTGGCTGTGTCTAAAATTTCTGAATCTGCTTGCAGGAACCCCCCATAAAAAATTTGTGCTTACGGTTTTAGTGGTGATGATGATGATGATGATGATGACACAGTACTCAATATGATAGGTAGTCATGGTGGTCAGTTGCAGTCCAGGTGTGCAGTGCCAGAAACATCAAGTCCACCTCCCACTTCAGTGCTAAAATAACAGACTTAAATAAGCCACATCATCACGGACACGTTAAAAACAGAGCATCACATTCCCTTGTTTGGGATTTTTTGTCCAAGATGCAAATGATGATTCAGTTGCAATCTGCCAGGTTTGCCGACAGAGTGTGAGTCGGAGGTAAAAGGAGCCACCTTGGGACAGGAGAACAGCATACGCATCTTAAGAATAGGCACTTGGCTCTGTGGACTCAGCACAAGCTGGCAGCTAATACCAGACTTGGGCATTCACCAGTATCACCGGCAGCAACCATAGCCAGCATGTTATCCCATTCCATGACTGTTAAGCCCAGTAGGAAATTAAACGTGTGCAGTAGTGCGGTAATAAGAGCAGAGGATTACTACAGGCATGATGAGGTGGAGGACCATAATAACTTAAAAATGTTGTCCAGTGCTGGTGAGAGTAGCAGTTTTTGTGGTGGTAGTGGTGGTGGTAGTGAATGCAGTATGTCTAGTGCAAGTGGTACATCAACCCCATTTGGCAAATCCGGAAAAATAACATCATTTCTGGGTTTGTCATCATCACCTGTGCAACCGTCTTTATCAAATGTCCACACTCCACCCCCCTGCCAATGCCATTCATCACAGACCACAACCATTTGTGACCAACAATACACACCCTGTAAAATGTCAGCCCACATTACGGAGTGTTTTTGTGCATAAGCTGAAGTACTTCACCAATGCATACAGTTTCACGCGGAACTTAATGCTGCTGTAGGGAAATGCTGGCAATCAATCTTGCCCTTCTCCTTTGTGGAGAATTCTGGGTTCCGGTGGTTTGCTGCCCGTGCCTGTCCAAAATGGAAAGTACCATCCAGGACATACTTTTCTACCCGTGCTGTTCCCGAGTTGTTCTGCACTGTCTCAGACTCAGTAAGACATGCCCTTCAACATTCCTCCTCTCCATTCATCCATTTAAGTATGGATATGTGGGCAAGTGGCAAAACAGCTGAGAGTTCATATATGTGTATAACTGCACACTGGGTGCAGGTGCCAGGGGTTGTTTGTGATGCTGGTAGTGTGAATAATCAGTGCAGCAAGGTGGATTATCACGGTAGCAATCTTCCTGGAATTCGCCAGCATACAACAATTGCTATGCACAATGTGACTGTTCACATACTGGTGAGAACATGCTGGACATGGTACTGACTGAAATTGACAGATGGCTAAACCCTCTGTCCCTGAGAGCTGGGTTCATAGCAAGTGACAATGGGCCAAATATGGTGAAGTGCATCATGAATGGTGGTCTTTTTCATGTTCCATGCATGGCCCACTGTTTAAATCTTGTGGTTCAGGAATTTCTGTGCATCCTGACATAAAGGAAATGTAAACCATTGCATGACGTATCTGCTCTCAATTCTCAAGATCTGGAAAGGTCCGTGACCAACTGCGGCAGTTGCAGATACAAAACAGCTTGCCTCAGCACCGCTTGAAGCTGGAAGTTGTCACCCGATGGAACTCCACGTTATACATGGCAGAGAGGTTGTATGAACAATACAAAGCCATCACAGAATATCTTGTTATGCACACTAGCCGTGACAGTTCTGGTGCCTCCATGTCTATGACGACTGAACAGGGGTGCCTTATGGACTCTGTAATTACAATTTTGCGGCCTTTTGAACATGCCACACAGGCAGTTAGTGGCAAGTCTGCCTCCATTAGCCAATCAATTCTACTGCTACAGGTGCTGAGGCAGACATTGGTGAATGTACAGCATAGCCTTGATGTTGCCGGAGACGGTGGTAGCAGTATGTTGCTGCAACACATGCTGACAGTATTCGACCATTATCGTCAAATTGTGAGCATTTGGCGTAGTGACAACTTTCCATGGCAACAATGCTGGACCCACGATACAAACATGGAATTGCATCAGTACTGGAGGGAGGGCCTGAACAGGTGAAAAATATCAGTGGTCAACTGGTTTGCTTGGTTTATGGGGCACAGAAGTCACGTGCCAAGGATTACAAACCTCAGCAACATAATCCAGCTGAAGGTGTAGCTGAAGGACCAGCAAGCCTGTCATGCAAAGGTAAGAGGATTGTAGTTCCTGGTGGTCTGTCATCCAAAGTGGTTGGCATCAATCCACTTTGTGAGGCTTTGTCCCAAGTGGGTATTTGTGACATCAATTATTCCGGGGAACAGGCTGATGCATCAACAATCGGACTTAGTGTAGCACAGAGAATGGTTGAGTCATATTTGTCTGAAAACAGGCATCTGACAATAAGTGAAGATCCTCTTTTGTACTGGAGTGGAAAGGTCAGTGAATGGCCAGAGCTGACTGCAGTGGCACTGAAGTACTTCACATGCCCACCCTCCAGTGTAATTGTTGAGAGGGTATTCAGCTCAGCAGTTGCAATAGTCAGGGATCGTCGGACAAACCTGTCTCCTGCAAATGTTAGTTTGCTAACATTCATTAAAATGAGAGAGGCACATACCAGCACAGACTACAACCTCGGTATTCATACCCCGCCTAATCATGGTGGTCTTTATGATGTGGAAATGAAGCATCCTGGTGGCACTGGCAGTGGCTGCCTGAAACGCCCACACTGATGTAGATGATGACACAATGGAGAAAGAATTTCCAGTAGTCAGATTTCGACATCGATGACTGTGAGGGCAGTTTTCTTTATGAGGATGATGATGTAGATGTGTTTTCAGGTTTTAACTGCAGTATTTAAAAGGTGTGTGCCCCCACCTGGACCACCACCACCGTGACTGATGTTATCCAAGTCTGCTGCCACCATGAGTCTGCCTGCCCCCATGGACCACCACCACCAGCGAGACTGATGTTATCCCAAGTCTGCTGCCACCATGAACTCAGTCTGTCACCCCTAGACCACCACCACCAGGACTGATGTTATCCAGGTCTGCTGCCACCATGAGTCAGTCTGCCCACATGGACCACTACCACCCACGGGACTGATGTTTTCCAAGTCTGCTGTCACCATGAGTCTGTCTGCCCTCCATGGACCACCACCACCACTGGGACTGATGTTATCCAAGTCTGCTGCCACCAGGAGTCTGTCTGCCCACCACAGACCATTAGTCTACCAGTGCACTACCACCACCACCAGCTTCTTAATATTTAAACCATAACGTGAGTATGTGCACTCATGTTTGTTATGCTGCCTCACTTCCTTAAGTTGTCTGTTTTGTTTTCTGTAGCTTTTCAGAGCCGCAGTGGCAAAACACATACAGTACACTTATTTTGTTTCTTTTACAGGAGAACAAAAACAGGCTCCATCACTAATATTACTCTGGAAAGATGCTGTAGCTATACCGTACAGACAGAGAGGAAGCGATGTAATGTCCATGTGAAATCCATTCTGGTAAGTATAAAGATTTTATTTCATCCATTTCATTGCTTTGTAAAGACTGCTGCAAATATTGCAAACAACAGGTTGTCTTAGTACTTGACAAGATGTGTCTCTGAAATGTAACTTAGTTGACAATAGGGATTGAGATTTGAGAACCAGGGAGGGACACATAACAATGAAGTTGTAGCTTTTAAGAAGTAATTTATTTCTTTTTTTAGGAAAATTCGCAATACTTTGTTGTTCTGTCAAAGTGGTCTTATCCAAAGAAGTTCGTCAACATGATCAGGGACACACCTCCCTGACCTGAGCTTGGGCACACATGCAACATGCAGAAGTCATTTCATTCCATGACCATGACCATCATTAAGAACCGGACTCCAGAAGGATGCTGATGAAATCTGTGAAGAAATTAAAAATAAGAAACCATTACAGACAAAACTGAAAATAGGACCCCAAATAAAAAAATACTACCTTCATGTGCTTGAGAGTTATCCACGGGCTTTAGTTAACTCCATTTTGGGAGTATTTGACTCCCAAAAATAAGGAAAAATTCAAAATAAAGAGGAGTGAAGTCATTGACTTCAGATGTAAACAAAAAATTAGGTGACTTCAAAACTGCAGGCTTGGAAGTCAGAAATTATGGATGTTTTGGAAAGAAACTGTATTTTACCACTAATATATTACATTAACATCCATAAATTTGTTCTTCCAAGAATACTGACTTCAAAGTTGGGCTTGTGGAAGTATTTTGACTTCAAAAATTGGAATGACATCCATATTTCGACTCTTGAAGTTTTAGATTTCTACTGAAAATAAATTAACTGAACCCTGGTTATCCATTTCCATTTAAGTGCAAAATATTCTCATTGAGCACTGGACAGTGCACAGCAACAGTTTGGAGATGGAGACACTTGTGTGATGCAGAACATTAGCATGAATACATGTCCATGTCAAATTCAACCCCCTCATCATCACCTACAAAATACACAACTCTATATATATATAGATATACTCACCAAGGCTGCTATTACTGTACATCCAAAGGGCACCTTTCAATCCAGTTGAGATGATCCCTTTTCACTTTTCTGCACACAAGGAGGATGCATTCTGGGCCTGCAGAAAAAATTTGGGGACTCTGTGCCACTGTTGTGGGCATGATTGACTGTGACATAAATTCTGGTGGACTTTGTATGTGCTGAAACAGTCTCATTTCACTGTGTTACCACTTGTTAATTTTCTGGACACATGGAGGATGCATTCTGGGCCTGCAGAAAAAATCTGGGGACTCTGTGCCACTTTTGTGCGCATGACTGAGTGTGCCATAAATTCTGGGGGACTTTGTATGTGCTGAAACAGTCTCATTTCACTGTGTTACCACTTGTCAATTTTCTGGACACAAGGCAGATGCCTTTTGCGGATGCAGAACAATGAGGCACCAAAACAGCGCACACACACAAAACACACAGACAATTAACAGAAGGAAGGGGCCCCAGAATACAAAGTGTAACGCATACTGAAGACAACAAAAAAAGGGCATAATTACATACAGGAGTCAGAGATGGTGGAGGAATATATTTTATGGCACAGCAAGGAAGGTGGGGGGGAGAACATGGTGTGAGGAAACAAAACTAATGTGGGATCCTATGGTGATCCAGCAGCAGTTCCAGCATGAACATAATTTGAAGCTGATGTCCCTCTATGTCATCCAGCCACTGCTCCACAGCACTCATCCTCTCACTGTTCTCCTCAACAGCACTCCAGAGAACTGCCAAGTCAGACAGTGTTGCATGCACTTCTCTGGTGTCCACTCCTTCAACAGGCTGATCTGCTGGTGGTGGTGGCGGTGGGGTGTGCTGGTGGAGCAACAAGGTGCTGCTGTGGCCCTCCTCTTCTTAGGGATGCCATGCCCACTATGCACAGCAGCACCCTCTACCACGGAATGGCCAGCAGGTGCAGACATGGTCTGTTATGTGGCAGCCTGCCACTCCAACTGATGGTGATTAAGCATATGGGTGCGCTGGCCCCCAGTCCCCAGGTGACTCCCCTGGGGGCCATGGCGCACCTCCACCGCACATAGGTGACACTTCACCACACTGCTGTCCCCCGACACAGTCAAAAAACTACCAAACAATGGAGGTGAGGGGAGGACCAGGCACAGGCAGGGGAGGGCCAGATGAACAGGCAGTAGGCTGCTCACACTGCTCAACAGTACTGATGGGATTCACACCTGGGCCTGGGAGAACAGGCACATCCTGCTCCAAAGGACCTGGTGCTGGACTTGGTGGTGGTGGTGGTGGTAGTTGAACTGCCTCAGAGTCAGGCGGCAGTGCTGGTCCTGCTTCTGGGGGTTGGACACTCATAAGTTTAGAGCGGTCCAACACAAATGGGTGTCCATGCCCCCAACCCATGCACACGGTACGATGACACGCACTACCATGTTCTCCCAGAGCTGCCCCCGCTCCAGACATTCCCTCACCCTGCTCCATCTCACGACACAAGCACAACACACACACAAACAAACAACTAAGTAGGTAAGAAAAATTTAATTTACAGAAAGAACAAATTAAGTAAAAAACTGTACAGAAAAGACAAAAAATATAGCATTTAAAAAAGCTGTTGGGTTAAGTATCAAATTTTAACTCTCCTCCTCTGCAATCAAAACCCTCCTCTCTCTAGTTCACACTCCTCTCTCTCTCAGTCTGCACAGGAGAAAGTGAAACTGTCTGTGTGACATCACTTCCTTCCTGCCTGGCTAGAGAGCATGTGACTTACATTACTGTAAGCCATGTGATGTGGAGAGGCTGCCAAGTCTGAAACACCAAGTGGATACTTAGGAATCATAATGAGGAACTTGAAGTCCATTTAGAATCAATGACCACTTGCTTACATTCTCTCATTATACCCAGCTGAAGTAGTGTGACAAAACGAAGGGCACTTTGCATTGCCCTCCACATAATTATGGGTGGCAATCAAAGTCCCACCCTCACATGCACTTTGCCAGTAAATTTTAAATTAGCTGCATTTCTACTCAATAAATGTGTAGTAATCCTCCTTCAATAATGTAATTGTCCAATTTCTTTATAAATTTGAGTTTTACTAATTATAATATCAATTGGTAGAGCTGTTCAGTGGGTTAATGATTTTTTGAGAAAATAAATATTTTCTTTTTTGTACATTAAAGGCTAGATATTTAAAAGTGCACCTTGCAAAGGCACAAGAGGTTGCTTCGCACAAATGAGTTGCACTGGAGCAACAAAGGGATATATTCAAAAGAGATGTGCCATGGTGCATCTCATCTGAATATATCAAAAAATGCCTGCAGCATAAATACAATGTGCCAGCACATCCCCCAGACAGGTCTGAATACCAGAAATGGGAAATATGCCAGAACATCTGAGATATACTGTACAAATTCCTTCGATATTCAGACATAAATATGCAAATTGAGCCATAATGCATGCATGGTGCAAATGGGGCCATTTGCATATCATTATTATTTATTTTTTTTTATTTATTTTGTTTGTGATATCAGAAAGACCTTTGAGCGTGAGCTCTTTTACATTGGTTCCATGTCAGGGTGAACAATAATACAAAACACAAATACAGTAGTTACAGGGTTCAGCACATTAGGCACTAAAGAGCAGTTACATGAGAATTGTCGACAAATCGAAGAAAAACAAAGTGATTGTAAGAGGATTCAGGCTATATCTAGGATGCTACCCTGGGTAGCTCAGCCCTGGAGACCACCAAATCCATTGATAGACTATGGTTGAGAAAGTGGGTGAGGGGGTAGGGAGGGGCAGTACCAAGAGTGGTAAAGAGGATTAAAAGCTTACATGTGCCCCTGGTTAGGCTGGGATAGGAGCAGGTTTTCTAGGTTTCTGTGATTGGTGCTACCTAGGGTGTAGCTAGTCATTCAAGTTGGTCCTGAGGAAGCAGGTGCACTTTGGAAGCTAGACATTAGGTGCTGTTTGAGGCCTGTTTTTGAACTGGGGCAGGCTGTTTGTCTTGATTGCGATGGGGTTCATTTAACCAGAGGGGGCTCAGTAGGAGAAAGTACACTGCCAAGTGATGTTCGCGAATGGGATGGACAGTGCTCCATTCTTCCTCCCTGTGGTGATGTGGGATGAGAGCGAGGCCTCGAGCAGGTTTCCTATGCAGGGTGGGTTTTTCTGAGAAGTGCCTTCTTTCCCAGGAGTCAAGTTTGGTACTAGATCTCCTGTTTTTAGGTTAAGCCAGTTTGTGATGCTCATACAGGGTGCAAGTATGAGTATATTGATCTCTTGCACAGGGTCAGGTGGCATGCCTTATTTAGTGCAATTTGCACCCTGTTGAGTGCTGTATCAGTGGCAGTTCCATAGACCACTAGCCTGTAGTCTATCGTGGAGAGTATGGAGCTGAAGACTGAGGTTCGGAGTGCTTCGGGGTGAGGGATTTCTATGTCTATAGAGGACCCCAATCTTTGTATTTACTGATCTGACAGGAGTCAATATAGTTGCATAAGTGAGAAAGTCATCAATGGTGACCCCTAGGTACTTAAACCAATTGTACCTATTTCAATCTGCTCACCAAGCGTTGTTGAGTGATTTTGAGGAGAGTGCCTCGTTTGTATAGGGGCTGGAGATGAAGCATGCCTTTGGTTTTCTTGTAGCTCAGTAGCAGCTTTGCCTACAAAACCAGTCCTTGAGTTTGTTGAAAGAAGTCTGTAGTTCTGTTTGTAGGGCAGCCTGGGAGGTGCTGCTGCTCAGCAGCACAGCATCGTCTGCATACAGGATGAGTTTGGTGTCACAGGCCATGGGTAATTCATTAACAAAGAGGTTAAAAAGCAAGGGCCCTAGAATTGATCCTTGAGGAATGCCTAGGAGTACATCCCTGGAGCTGGATAACGTCTGCCCATTTTGACTCCCTGATTCCTGTGTGATAGGTAACCATTGAACCAATTTAGGGCATTTGGAGCCACTCACAGCCTTTGGAGCTGGAGTACTAGTAGAGGGTGGTTGACTGTGTCAAAGGCTTTGGTGAGGTCAATGAAGATGGACCCCACCAATTTGCATTCATCCAGCACCTTGTGCACCTAGTCAGAGTATGCCAACAGTACCATGGTGGTACTGTGTTTTTGCCTGAAACCATGTTGGTTTGGGCAGAGCAGATTGTACTTGTTGAGGTATTCTGTGAGTTGATTTGCCATGATTTTTTCCAGAGCTTTGGATTGTGGGGAGAGGATACATATTGGCCTGTAGTTTGATACCAGTGCCTTGTCTCCATTCTTGTGCACTGGAGTTACCAGGGCTTGTTTCCATATTTCTGGGAATTGATCTAGGGCCAAGGATTTATTAAATAGCATTGTTATGGGTTTGATCAGCACATCAAGGGTCAGAGATAGTAACTTCATGTCTAGTCCATCATTCCCCAACCTAGTTTTGCCAGGACTTTCCTGACCGTTGTTTGGGCCTCCTTTGCCATCACCTTCTTAAAGTAGAAGGCTGGGTGTTAGCTGTGGTCAGATTGGCGCAACCTTGGTCCTCCAGTGGCAGAAGGTAGTCTGGGGGCAGTACTGGGGACAGGTCAGTAAAGGTCTGGTTAAAGGCATCAGCAGTGGCTAGTGGAGCTGTGGAGGGTGTGTTATTGCACTGCAGCAACATTATGGCCCCATTTGCATGGGTTTTGAGGGGCCAGCCAGTGAAATGCTCCTGACGCCCTGCACAGCATACGGTGCTGTCCATGGAAGTCCAGAGGTTCCCCCCTCCCCTCCCCATATCACAATCGCCATCATAAAGAAGTAATTAATTCCCTGGTAGTCCAGTTGTACCTCCCTTTCTGCCCATAACACCGATCGCACATAACAGCAGCCCCACATTCATGGTAGTCTAGTGGTCCCTCCACACCCCCACCCTCACAGGAACCCCAGCCTAACCAGTTCCCTCTCCCAGTCATCAGTGAGCCTACCAAACCCACACATATCTCAGAGCCACCACTGAATGACAGCTTACAGTAGCTACACAGCACAATAGTCCACACTGTGACCAATGCATGCAGTGCATATTGTAATAGTCATTCACAACTTTGTGAATGAAGTCATTCATTCACAAAGTTGTGAATGACTATCACAGTATGCACTGCAAGTCCATTGGTCCACAGTGTGGACCAATGGGCTTGCAGCAACTACTGTAAGCTGTCATTTGGTGGGTGGGCGCAGAGGTATGCCGGTGGGTTTGCTGTCCGCCAATGACCGAGGGGGAGCTGGGTGGGCTTGGGAGTGGAGGGACCACTAGACTACCATGGATGTGGGGCTGCTGTTACATGAAATCGGGTTACGGGTGGGATGGGAGGATCCACTAGACTACCAGGGAATTCTATGGGTGATTGTGCACCATGTTGGGGGGGTTGCCACTTTCGTCTGACAGCTGCTGTGTTGTGCCCTGCACTACAGCAGACCACCTGTTGGTGACTAGCAGTTGAGCCTATTTTTACAGGCTCAATGTTGTGCCCATGTATGTGGCACATCTCTGGGATGTGCCGGCAAATGTGCCACACATCCCGGGCTGAGTATCAGGATGTGCTTCATACGCATGGGCACACCCCCTGGAGATGCAGTGCATACATTATCTTTGCACCATGGTGCATTGGGAATTGTGCAGTGCAATTCCACCTTTTGAATATAGTCATGGGGCACATTTCTGGGGTTGCGCCGGCACAACCCAGTTGCACCAGGTGCAACTCCTTTGAATATTGAGGCCCAAATCTGTTGCCAACTATTTGTAATTGGTGATCTCTTGTGTTTATGAAGGTTTGTTTTAATTCAGAATTCATTTCACTTAACAAATATGGGTCATTTTTGATTTAAAACATCATACTTAGGTCTTCCCTTATTCTGAATAATTCTTGTTGCAGTAATTGTAATTCATTAACTCAAGACCATGTATCAGAGTAAAGCAATTTAATCACCTCCAATAAGTTCCTGTCCATCCTCATTGGCAACAATATTTCCCAAAGTTGATAGTGCCCCATGCCAGTATTCTTAGAAAGTTGAGACTCTCAGACTTTAACAGCTGGATCGAAGAGTGATATAGGGATAAAGGCTTTGGCTACATAGGGGACTTAGAAAGAGTCTGGCAGGAGAAAACCCTGCATGCACTGGAGTGAATATGCCTAAGATGAGGGGACTAGGATACAAACTGTGGGAGTTTATAGGACAAGATTTGAACTGCAGTATGTTAGGGGCTTCTATAGCACAAATAATGGTATGTTTTCCCATTAAGGGGGCTGGCAGGCCTTCTCCCAGGATATGACCAAATTGGGTAAGAGGGAATGTTGCAAGGGTGATGACAGAAGGGTATGGAGTGAAGCTAGGGCAGTAATACAGGTGGTGGAGAGCCTGGGTAGAGAGAGAGAGGAACATACTTTTCCTAGGAGTCACTCCTGGGGTATGGGGCAAAGTGGGAAGTAAGAGTCTGTGGAGAGTTTCAGACTCCTGAGTGATTCCTACTCCCTGAAGGTATATTGATCTACCTGATTGTACTGTGCTAAAGCTACCTGAAAACAGCAAGCTATGGGGTCATTTGAACTGTGAGCCGATCTTGCTATTTGCACTGTGACACAATCCTTTCATCAAATTGTTAGTTTGTACTGTGCTAACTGTTTTGGACCATGTGCTGTGCTTTTTTTTTTTTTTTATCAATTATTTTACCAGGTGAGACACACTAAGCTGAAAACTTGTTTGCAGGTGCAACCTGAGAGCAGGAGGACATTAAGTGACTTGCTCAGGGTCACACAGTATGCAAGTGGGGGTTGTGGGATTCAAACGCAGGTCTCCAGATTTGCAGCTCAGAGTCTTAAACCACTGCACCATACTGCCTCCAAAAATTTTAAATCTAATTGCTTCTCTACCCCTGATATTAAATGCTTTATGAAGTTAACAACTGAGCCCTACCTCATGCTCCCCCTGTTTGAGTCACCTACTACAGTATCCCTCCTCCTGATAAGTGGTGGCAGCTTCTGATGGTTGGGCTGCTACATTTAAACATCTGCTACTCTAGACAGGTGGCATCTTAGTCCCCTATCCTGGGTGTGAGGTGGGGCAAAGTGAGAAGTACGAGACTGTGGAGGGTGCCAGAATCCTGAGTGACTCCTACACCCACAGGGTATAGCCATCTTCCTGCTTGAACTGTGCTACTAGCTACATGGAAACAGCAAGTTTTGGGGTCATTTGAACTGAGTCAGTTCTGTCATTTGCACTGTGAGCCGATCCTGTCATCAAACTGTAAGTCTGTACTTTGCTGTCTATTTGAGACTGTGTACTGTGTTTTTAAATCCAGTTACTGTCTACACATTGTCAACTGCTTTAGTACATTAACAGCGGGTCCCTGTTTCATGCTGTGACTGTTTAAACTACCCATTCAAGTGTTCCTCACTCTGATAGGTGGTGGCAGCACATGGGGGTAGGGTGATTATGTTTAAATATCTGCAGCTTCAGATGGGTTGTGGTTTAGTGGCAGCTCCTGGGGTGAAGTGGGGGAAAGCGGAAAGTAGGCGTGTATGGAGTCACTGGAGCAGAGGAGCTGGGGCTGGGTACTCTGCCTGTTCAGAGGAAGAATTTTTAAGATGATTTTGTAGAAAATGTTTTTGAGTGTTGGCTTTTTTTTTTGTTATGCAATCCTGTGTTAGCAAGTAAATCGATTGATAGTCTGCCCAAGGACTGTTTTGCTAGTGCTCTGTGCACAACCTTCTTCAACAGATATAGTGCTTCAATACATTATTGTTACCAGTTAGTGGATGATCACCATTACCTGTGGCTAAACGGGTGCATAGGTTAAAAAGCAGGACAACAGTTTCTGCTAATTGTGTTGTTATGTCTGAATGAGAACTATATGACTTAATAGGGCCAATGACTAGAGGTTGCAGATTTATTGCTTCTCTTGACATCTGGAAATATTCAGATGAATCCAGGGCCTTCTCCTATTAAAGTTCCTTGTTAGTCCATAAATTCAATGAAGGGATCTTTAACAATTCATTATATTATCATCAGGAGTATTTAATCAAAACTTAATGAATGTAAAGCCTTGGAACATATGCATCAGTTTGATATTGTGACAGTGTCAGAAACCTAGCTGATGAGTAAAACCTCTGATGATGAGACAACATTGTCTAATTATGTTACTTTCATTGTTATAGGAAGGGTAAAAGGGGAGATCGTTCTTATTTAAATTAGATCTACTTTTAACTGCTATGTTGGAAGCATTTGATTGTGAGAAAATTGTAATTTTGTTTCAGTTAAAATCTTATTGGTGAATGCTAAACATTTTTAGTGCTTTTTACCTCTCCCAGTTCATTCTGATAAGAGCGTGTCTATACTGGTGGGCTTTTGTGTGTCCAAGGGTGACTCTAAATAATTTTTTCTTCTTGGAGGTATGAATATCAACTGGATTGACAATGCTAATTTGAAATATAGGGATAAACACAACAGACTAGGTCTTGCACAGGTAATTGAACAGCCTACTTGGGTAAACTACATGAGTGAGTCTGAGAGCTTAATTGATCAGATTTTGGCTTTCAGAGCTGATCATGTCCTTCAAGTTAATACAATTTCTAATGCTAGTGACCAAAGCCCTGCTGTTTGCACTTGGTCTGCTAGAAGGCCTCATCCTCCTCCAATTTTAATTTTTTTCAAGATCAATGCAGAAATTTGATATTGCTCTATTTTGTAAATTAGTTTCTTCTATTGATTTTTTGTTGCTGTATTGCAGAAATTGATTCTATGTTAGATTTCATATCTTCTGATATTATTGCAGTTTGTGAATAGTAGCCCTGAATTAGAAAGTCAAGGGTGATGGATAGCAACCAGAGTTGTATCACCTCTAAATTAATTCAACTGATGCATAGCAGAGGTAAAGCTTGGAAAACGTATAAAAAGGAGAAAACAGCTACTAATTTAGTGAAGTATAAAAGACTATGAAACAAACATAAAGGACAGGTGTGGAAGGCCAAGAGGGTATGAAAGGAAAAATGGGATTAAGTGATTAAGTAGTATATGCCAGTATATATGTAGGGCCAGTATGCATCATTGCCATAGCACTTCTGTTTGTCATACTTCAAGGTTATTTATGCAGTCTTATGAACCTACTTCCTGTCTGTGGCAGAAAGAAACAGCAGCTGACTCAGAGTGATGATGTTTCTGTATGGATGGTTGGTGCGCTGCTGGTGCCCCCCCCATACACACAGTGGTTAAACTGGAAATACTTAGGTGGAGAAACTTTCACCACTAGATTTGTTGATGTGGGACTACTGCAATACCCATGTGATGGAACACTTTTATAATATTAAACAAATAAAGAGGACAGAAGTGCAGGAACTCCCATACACTGTACAAAGGGAGGGAACTGAATGTCTGCATAATTGCACTTCAGTACACAATATGCTGTTCTGACACCTTCATTCACCAGCTGTTGCTGACAAGCTAATTATGACCTGATCAATTAACTTTATCTGTTTGGCCTCAACAAAGATAATTTGGTCAGGTTACATTTTAAAAAGACTTTTAAAGTCTATTCTGTGCTTTACTATGTGCATTGTTTACTCACGCAATGCTCAGTGCATCAATATTTAGCAGCAAAGATATAAACTGCAGTATGTAGCATAATGGCTTAATAGAAAAAAATACACATCCCCAGGAAAGCCATCGAATGATGGCCCCAGCACTTCGAGCTATTCTAGCTCTTCATCAGGAGGCAGTGTTCCATTGAAAAGACCATCCCTTAAACACTACCTTCTTGAATGGGTACTAATATATGGTCCCACTAAGCAATAAAATTGGCAAGGTTTCAATCAGTCAGACCTTCATATTTATCATCTTTTGTCATTTACAGTCTTGTAAATAGTTAGCCTTGCCTGGTAAGCTGAGTTTTGCATCTTGTACCATTTACACTTCCAAGTGTCTCTCTGTTACTCCTTTTTGTTTATCTTATCCCCATGTCACACCTGGAAACGAGCCTTGGCTCAGTGTGCCTTTCCCAGTTGCCAATTTTTAAATAAATAAATAAATTATCATATAAAACTGTTCTCTAGAAACTTAAAGAGGGTAAAAAGAAGGAAAACACCCATATTGTGTAACTACTAACATTATTGTGCAACTGTTCACAGGAAGAGGCAGTCATTTACACAAGAAGCTTCAATTCAAAAGATTAACTGCATCATAAAAAAATAGTCAGCATAGTGGCGCTAAAGGTTGAGGTACTGGATGCCACACCGTGAGCCATGCTGGCAACCTGGGTTTGGGAACAGACTCGGGTCATTCTGGGTTCAGCGGGGGGGGGATGATTGAGCATCTGTAGACAGCTGTCCTTCCTCGGGAAGGGGGATAGTGCAGTGTGTGATGTAGACATCCAGCTCTGAGTGTTGTATCATTTTTTTTAATATAAAATGTGTGATTGACTGTCTCTGCTAAAAATAAATCTGATAATCTTAGAATGACCTCACTCATCAACCCCCCAGGTTTCAGCTAAAAGATGAAAGCCATAACAAAAATGCTGATAGCATGTGAGTTCACACACACACTCAGTTTTTAGAAACCATGTGTTACATGTAAGGCCTTAATTAAGGATCCTGTCTGTCTGAGTTAATTACAACCAGAGTTGCTATAACATATCCATTTTATGACGTTGAAAGGAAAACCCAGGTTGTTACATAAAAGTATGAAATCATAAAGATGCTTTCATGTCCTGGAAGGAGGAAGCTTATTATGAGATCAAAAGAAGTGTCATCTGAAGGACATGAATTATACTGAAGTTGCAGAATGTAATACTTTTGTATAAGATACATATTTTTTAGACATATCTGACAGAGGAGGAGCTAGCTGACCTCACACAAAAATGGGTTGTCCCATACAGTTGTTTAAGGAATACTCTGTTTTACTTACACATTTTTACTTAGACTCTGACTGAGGAAAGATCTTTGGAGTACTTGTAAACATATATTTAGAAATATTTCAAAATCTAAATACTGTAAGTAGGGATTTACTCTGTTTAAACCTTCTTCTTTTAAAAGATTTGCATGTTTTGTGATATAACAGTTCTATATTTTGCCTTTTACATATTTTTAACTATTTTAGTAAAATTATTTTTAGAACTTACTTGGTCTGTCTTTGACTTCTTTTTTAGTTGAAGGAAAAGTATATGGTTATTGCATATACTTAACATAAGCTTGAATGGTGGTACCTAACTGGAAAGAGAAGAGTTTTAAATCTGAGGTCTTTATTAAAGTTTTTAGGTTCATCTCTGTATACCTAGTTAGGTGCCTGTAGGTAAAGATATCTGACCCCGCAAAGACAGAAATATCTGATCCTGTGCATTGGGTATGCTAGCAAGAGGTTCACAGTTTGAATTCCTCCAGAACTTGAGACCAAAGGTTGATCCGAACTCGCAAAAACAGACAAGAGGGTTACCTTGTCAGTTACTCTGTTCACAAAACTGCACTCAGAGGTTGGCACATTAGGATTAGAGGGCCTGACCTTCTGAGTGGGTTTGTGACACAGTGCACTATAGACTGGCACACAGCGGTGGCTGGGTGTTGGCACAGGCACATCACCCAGACCAGGGGAAGGTACCCATCCAGGACATATGGCTGCTTCTGTGGAGATGGGATCAGCCACCTCACCCATTGCAAGATTTGGGTATCTGGGGAGAAAGCGCATAAAATGGCCATGAGCGTATTGGGGCTAGGATGACCCAACTAGTTCAGGTCGGAGATTAAGTCCCTCCAAGGGAGGGCCAGAGCAACCCATCAGCTCTGCAGAGGAGTCGTGAATTATATATAAAAAAAAGAGATGGCAGAACAATCAGAAAAGAGGTACAGTAAATCTGTAGTCACCCATATTGTAGCAACTCCTTTTTTTCAGGTGACTTGCTCTTCTCTTGAATTTTCATTGTTTGGGTCACATCCACTGCTGTAATTATTTCATTTCAGGGTCTATTGTCCTGAGAACAGAGCCAGGTTAAGACACAACTCATTAATAAAGGTACCACTTATACAACAAATCAGAAAATACTTATTAGATCTTTTAAAATCCCCCAATCCCTACATGAAAGCAATTATAGTGTGCATTGGCCTCATACATTTTACTTAAATCTTTCTAATGATTTACATATGTTAGACCACAAATATGGATTGGCTGTTTACTAACATAAATATTGTACTTAGTCCACCTGATCACTGAGACGCTCAAGATGCCCTGTTTTAAGGGACACAAACCAATGTGTCTCCTAAAATAGTATGTTTGCTCAATTTCCTTCCCTCTAAGATCTAGTAGGACAGGCAGCATCATGGAGGGTGGTGACAATCAACACTAGACACCTGGGAACAT
Source organism: Neoceratodus forsteri (assembly GCA_016271365.2). Taxonomy (NCBI): domain Eukaryota; kingdom Metazoa; phylum Chordata; order Ceratodontiformes; family Ceratodontidae; genus Neoceratodus; species Neoceratodus forsteri. The sequence goes on from CM028131.1 coordinate 1,072,885,835, forward strand.
GATGGAAGACCACCATGCCTTGGTGATGGAGGGCTGTGTGGATACTGAGGATGACCAAGACCTGAGAATCCCTCGAACCATGACTGGGATTTCTCCATCCTGGAGGTCACTCAGTATAGGAAGGATACAGCAGAGCAAAGGAGGGATGGTGCTGTATGTATAGGTTTCTGCTCCTCCTCTGATCATATTTATGAGTTGGGCCTTGCTCTTGGGTGTTCTATTTTGGCAGTGAAAACCTTACTGTGCATTCTGTAATGGGACTTATGCTCTCTCCCTGTATCCATATTATCTGAATGTGACTTGATTTTGTCTTTGTGCTGTAACTTAAAAAGTATAAATGGATGCTCTGAGGCTTGTTCTAAGCTATCTGTAATGGTGACTATGTATATATGCTGACTTTATACAGCATTACTTCTGTATTGCTTGTAGTGCACTTCTTTGAACCTTTGTTCCTTTCCCTCTTCCCCCAGATCCCAACTGGAAATGAGTCTGTTTGCTTACCTGGTAGAATAAGTTATAAAGATCAGGGAATTAATTATAGCCATTAGGGAGGATATGTGGGTGGGCACAGAGACAATCTGGGTGTAAGTCAAAACAGAGGCAGGGCCAAGGATTAGGATGGAGTAATGTACAGTTCTCCAAATCAGAGTGAAGGCACAGACCAGGAATTATTAATAGTGATTGGGAAGGCTTCATTGCAGGGGGACATGGTAAAAGTAATTACTTCAACCTATTGTATGTATATTGGAGCATACCTATAGGCACCAAAAGTCAGCCACTCCTGGAGGCAGTGCAGCATGGCATCTTAACCCAGGGACTGAGTGAGCCAACTATGGATTGCACAGTCCTGGACCTATTACTGACAAACGGTGACTACGGTACGTCAAGATCTTCAGTGAGGCTGAGCCCCTGGGAAGTAGTGATCACCATTCAGTGCAGTTTAAGCTACGGGGAAGGTAGTTCTGAACACTAAAGCACATAATGTCTTTTAAAAGGGATGAGCTCACCAAAATAGGGGAGCACCTGAGTGTGCATCTGGCCAAGCTCGGAGGGGCTAGAAGGGCAGAAAAAAATGGCCAATAGTTAGGAAAGAGATCTAGGAAGTCACCAGCATCTGCCTTAAACAGAAGAATAAGATGAACAAGAACAAGGAACCCTTCTGTTATGCAAGGGAAGTTATAAATATAGTAAGTGAGAAAATGGTTTCCTCCAAAAAATATTATAAGACCCAGTGAAAGGAAGACCGAGTGAATTACCTGGACAAACCTAAAAAGCTAATAAGGAGGCAAGACAGGCCAAAGTAGAAATGAGTTGAAAATAGCAAAATCTGTCAAGGGTGATGACAAGACCATTTTCGATACATCGTAGAAGAAAGGAGGATGAATGGAGGTATTGTCAGAGATAAGGGACAGAGGTGAGGTGCAGGACAGTAGAGAGAAGGCAGAAATATTGAACAAATACTTCTGCTCAGTATTCACGAAGCAGACAGATGAACTGGTACTACAGGATAAGATATGCAACAGAAGGGAGGGATGCAGATGTGGGATGAGCCAATCCCAGCTGACAGGGACTTTAAGAGAGTTATGGTACTTAAGGTATATAAATCTTCTGGGGCAGATGGTATGCACCCAAGGGTGGTGAGGGAGCTGGCAGCAGTTCTAGCAACCTCACTAGTAAACCTGTTCAGTAACTCCCTAGAAACAGGTGTGGTGCTAAGCATGTCATGTTCTTGCATAAGAGCATGGATAGAGAGAGATAAGCTGAGGAACTATAGGCAAGTCAGCTTGACAACAATTATTGGCAAGCTGATGGAAACCCTCCTTTAAAGAATGGTTGGTTAAGTTTGTTGAGGCAAGCAGGCTCCAAGATGACAGACAGCTTCAATTTATAGCAGGGATGTCATGCCAAATGAACATGTTAAATGTCTTCAACCTGGTCACATAGGTGGTAGAGAGAGGCCAGGCAGTAGGCATACTGTACCTGGGTAAAACCAAGGCCATTGATTAGGTCCCCCATAAGAGATATATCAAGAAGTTGGAAGACCTGAGGCTGGGAGGCAAACTGGTTAAGGGGGAGAACTCAGAGAGAGACTGAGAGTTGGGATGAATAGTCAGGGGTGAGGAAAGTTACCAGCAGGGTACTACAATGGTCAATGCTCATGCCAGTGCTGTTCGAAGTGTTCATTAATAACATTATGGACAGCATTAAGGACAAAATGTGCCTTTTCATGGATGACACTAAGCTTTGGGGGGTGGCACAGCGAAGGGATCAGGGTCTTAAAGGAAGGCCTAGAAGAAAGACTGGAGGAAAGGTCCAGAATATGTCAATTAGGACTGCATGCAAAGCAGTGCAAAGTCATGTACATGGAGAGAAAGAATGCTGGGGAGAGTAGAAGCTGGAGGATTGACTCTTATGGTGTCCAAAGAAGAGAATGTCCTGGGTACTGTAACTACTAGAACACTGAAGCCCAATACACAGTGCAGTAAGACAGTGGTAAGGGCAAGCAGAATGCTAGTTTGCACAATTAGGGAGTTCACAAGCATAAGAAAAGAGGGCATACTAACTCTGTACATATCCATAGTGCAGCCATGCCTGGAGTACTGCATGCAGTTCTGGATTCCCTATCACACAAAGGGCATAAAGTGAATGGAGGCAATACAGAAAAGGGTCACAAAAATTACTCGGGGGCAGCAGAGGCTCTCATATGAGCAGAGGCTAGAGAACCTGAATAGCTATTTACTAGAGGACAGAAGAGAAAAAAGAGACATGATGGAACATTTAAGCACCTCAAGGGCATTAACAAGATAGACTCTATAAACTTTTCTGACCAGCAAAAACACAAGCAGGTGGGGTAGCAGTTACAAACTGGCTGGGGGTAGGTTCTGGATGTAAGCAGGGAGACAGTTCTTCACAAGGAGAGTGGAGGAGGGGTAGAACAAGCTACCAAAGGAAGTGGTTGGCAAGAAAACTGTTGATTTCTTTAAGGGGAGGGTAAAGGTGTCCAGGGAGGGGGCAGCACAACATGAACAGAAGGATACATGGGTTCCACATCGGGCGGACTTAATATACTCTAAGGCCTTCTCCTGCTATCATAGTTCTTATGTTCTTGTGTCTTAAAAGTAGTCAAAGGCAATCTTTGATGTAAGTGAAGGTTATTTACATACATTGCTTTCTTACTACTATGTATTTCTCATACAGGTGATTAAAAAAAAACAGTTATTAATGGAGGGGAAACCACCTCGGAAGCCAGTTTAGCACTTCAGATGATCTCTCCTTCCTTTATTCAACATCCTAATGTATTCAGTACAACCTTTGAATAAACTTCAATAATTGTATCTATAGGCTAATAGGCCTATATATGCTGGGGTTATCCAGCTTAACTTTACTACGTTAAGGAATAATAATATTTCCCCACCAGCCTACAGGAATACATTTATTTTTGCAACAATTATTAAAATCTTTACCAAAATAAGAGTCCACAATCTTTAAACCTTGATAGGAATACCATAGTTGGAAAGGTGTGGACTAAAGTACAAGAGATGGTAGTGATAAACAGTATTCGCTAAAATGATGTAGAAGGAGTGACCAGCGGGGTGCTGGAGGCATCAGTACTGGGATCATTCCTCTTCAATGTCTTAAAGAAACAGTGCAATGAAAAAAGTTATTCCAAAAAGCCAATTTTCTGCTATGGTTATAAAAAATATTGGCAGAACTGTTGATTTGGGTTTTCTGGATGCTTTCTATGCTGTGTACTGTACATCTGCATTTTTGTTTGAACTCGTATCCTCCTCGGGTCTTCTGTATTATTTCTATGGGAAAATGAGGCGACCATCTTTTTTTCTTGAGCAATAATTGTTTAAAACTTTCCTAACATTCTTAAATGATAATGAAAACTGAAAATGTCACCAAAAATAAACTGGAAGACATCTGGCATCAACCAGGAAGAAAAAAAGGTGGGATCAAATTTCAACCCATTTTCGTTGCACTGCTGCTTTAATATGTGATATTGCTGAGAAACTAGAAGGGAATGTATGCTATTTTGCAAAGAATAAAAAATCTGCAACAGGATGGACACTCAAATGGGAGTGGAGAGAATGAGCAGTGATCGGAGGAAATTTGAGGAGTGGTCTAAAACATGGCATTTGGGGTTCAATGCTAAAAAGTGCAAGATCATGCAACTAGGGAATAGGAACCCAGGTGCTGAGTAATGGATAGGGGGTTACTGACAGTGTAAACAGGTAAGAGACCTTGGGGTTATCATATCTAATTATCTCAAGATGGCAGGACAGTGTGACAAAGCAGTGGGTAGGGCTAGTGGGATGCTCAGGAGCACAGGGAGGGGTACATCCAGCAGGAGGAGGGAGGGGGGTGTTGCTACTGTTTTGTTCACTGGTGAGACTCCACCTGCAGTACTGTGTCCTGTTATGGAGGCCACACCTCACCAAGGACATAGACAGGGTGGAGACAGTCCAAAGGAGAGTAACTAAAATGGTGTGGGGGTTACATGAGAAGCCCTATGAGGAGAGACTCTTGGATCTCAAAACATACACCCCAGAAAACAGAGGGGAGAGAGAGAGAGAGGGAGATAACATGAAAGAGACCTACAGGTACCTAACATGGGTGAACAAGGTGCAGTAGGGAAGCCTCTTTCAAATGAGAAGGAGCACCAGTATCAGTGGGCATGCGATGAAGATGAAGGGGTAGGGGAATTTAAGAGAGATGTGAGCAGATATTTCTTCACTGACAGGGGGTAGACGCCTGCAAGAGACTGTTAGCAGAGGTGGTTGAGACAAAAACTGGGGGGGGAGAGATTCAAGCATGCATGGGGTAGATATATGGGTGTATTATAAAACAGGCAGGGAGGGGGGAGGAGGAAGGGTTGCCAGAGACAAGTTATGATCTATAGAAACAGATTAGACAGGGAACATCTGGGCAGACAAGGTGGGCCAAACTGATTCAACCAGATTCTGAAACAAGTTTAGTAGAAGAGAAATGCAATACCAACATTGAAAATGCCAGAAAATCACATAATAAAAACAAAAAGGTAAAAGTAAAAAAAAAATGAGGACAAGGAGGGGTGTGAGGAAAATAAACAATGAGGGAGAAAGACAAGACACAATTTGAGGAGCACCAGTAGAGGCAAACAATCAACCTATCTAATCATCTTTGAGGAAAAAACTATAAGAGCCCAACGCAGGATTTACTGTTTGTTGGAGAAATTTTAAACAGTTTGATTATCTGGTAACACAGTGATCATGGGGAACTTCAGTTTACTAGGAGTGGACTGGGGTACCTCAGCCACTTCGAGTGCTAGGGAGCAAATACTCCTCAATGCCTTCCAGGACTGCTTCCTAGCACAGATAGTCACAGAGCTGACTAGGTTGTGGAATACACTGGATCTAGTTCTAGTCAATGGGAGAGGTGGGAGTGGAGGACCCCCTGGCTGGGAGTGACCACCACTCAGTGTGGTTCACACTTAATATGAGCAGAGAAGCAGTGGGTACAGAGACCAGGGTGGTGGACTTCAGATAGGCTGACTTTGGTAGGTTGGGTGAAATCCTAAGGAGGCATTTGGAAGGAATACAGCCACACTGGGATGCAAATCAGAAATGTGAAGAAATCAAATTGGTGATATTGGAAGCTACTGAGACATGTACCAGATTGCAAAGCAAAAAGTGAAGGGCTAAAAAACCAAGATGGTTAAGTAGATGGGTCTTAGAAATAGCGAGGGCTAAAAATGCAGGGTTCAAGAAATACAAGAAATCCAGGAAGGGGGAGGATAGGGAGGAGTGTGTGAAGAGGTCCAGGGAACTTACCAGGGGGGTCAGTGAAGCTAAGGCCTCAAGGGAATTGAGGCTGATGCAGGGCATCAGGGATGGGGAAAAGGACTACTTCAGATACATATAGGAGAGAAGCAGCTACAAGGACCAGATAGTTAGGATCAGTAAAGGACAGGGAGTGGGCAGAGAAAGGGGTGGATTAGGTAGAAGCACTGAATGAGTACTTCTGTTCTGTAATCACGATGGAGAAAGGAGGGCAGCTACCGCATGGAGTGGGCAGGGTGGGCAGGGGGAGAGAGGGGGTAACGGATGAGGTGATCACAGAGTGTAGGGTATTGGAGGGGTTAAGGGTTCTGAGAGTGGATAAGGCACCAGGACCAGATGGCATACACCCCAGGGTGTTGAGAGAAATGGTCGAGATCCTGGCTGGACCGCTCATGGAACTGTTTTATACCTCCCTGGACTCATGGTGCATACCGCATGACTGGAGGATGGCCCATGTGGTACCCATCCATAAAAGTGGACCAAAGGATGACCTGAGTAATTACAGGCTGGTAAGCTGAACTTCCATCTTGGGGAAGCTGATGGAGACAATACTTAAGGAAAGGCTGGTGACAGTCACCAGCAAGGGGTTGTCTATGGAAACTCCTGCCAGACAAACCTAGTTGAGTATTATGACTGGGTCATTAGGGAATTGGACAAGGGTCATGCAGTGGATGTCATATAGTTGTGCTTCAGCAAGGCCTTTGATTCAGTGCTGCATGGGAAGTTGGGAGGGAAGTTGAGATACGTGGGGGTGGGGACTAAGATGGTTTAGTGGATTGAGAATTGGCTGCAGGGGAGACAGCAGAGGGTAGTGGTGGGGGGGGGGAACTCTCATTTCCAAGAGCTTAGACAAGTAGGGTACCACAGGGATCGGTACTGGGGCCAGTGCTGTTTGGAATATTCATAGCAGGCATCTCGTATGGTGTCAGGAATAAGATCAGTCTATTCACTGACAATACCAATTTGGGGGTGGTGGTGGACAATATAGCAGGTTGAAAGGGGCTGCAGGATGACCTGACCAAACTGGCGGAGTGGTAGGAAGCGTGGCAATTGGGGTTCAGTGTGAAAAAGTGCAAAGTCCTGCACTTTGGAGCAAGGAACCCAGAAAGGGATTACCAGGTGGGAAGGGTGCAGCTAGGTTCCGCTGAGGAGGAGCAGGATCTAGGAGTATTGTAAAGGGGAAGATGAACAATACAGAGCTGTGTAGGAGGGCAGCACCAAAAGCCAACAGGATGCTGGGTTGTATCATGAGAGAGATCTCCTCCAGGAGCAGTGAGGTGATTCTGCCTCTCTACAGGTCATTAGTCAGGCTGCACCTGGAGTACTGTGTGCAGTTCTGGCACCTATATCTGAAGAAGGATGTGAGATTACTGGAAGGGGTACAATGCAGGGCAACAAGGATGATCCAGGGATTGGAGGACAGACCATATGAGGAGAGGCTGAGAGAATTGAATATGTACTCCTTGGAGGACAGAAGGGACCAGGGAAATATGATTTAGACCTTTAAGTACATAAAGGGGATAAATAAGGCAGGCACTGAGGGGATACTCAGGCTGAGGAAGGGGAGGGACATGAGAGGGCGTGGCCTTAAACTGGAGGGGGGGAGATTTAGGATGGAAGTGAGGAGACACTTTTTCACAGAGAGGGTCGAGGCAGAATGGAATGCTCTACCAGCGGAGGGGGTAGCCTGTAAGACAGTGGGTAGTTTCAAAAGGGAATGGGACAAGATGAAAGGGGGAGTAACTGGGAAGGGAAGGGGAGGGGCAGCTGCTAAGTGAGGGTGCTAGCTGCACACCCGAGCAGGCTTGATAGATCAGGTGGCCTATTTTCTGCTGGCAAATTCATATCTTTGTATGTTTGTATTTGGCATTCATGATGGATATGGAAAGTATCTCTTGGCATAGTTTGGATCTTAGCCCAACTGTTACTGAGGCCTGGGGTTTCTTTCATCGTGAATTTATACAAGAACGTGATCACCATGCACCTATGAGAAATACAAAAATAGTAGAACTCTGAGTTATATGTGCTTAAAAATGATAGAGACAAGTGGCAAAAGGCTAAAAGAACATTTGATGAAAAATGTCTTCATTATATACAAGCCAGAAACAGATACACCCTTGCATTGCATTTGCAAAACAAAATTATTTTAAATAAAAATTAAATTATGATTCTAAACAAAATCATAGAACATTTTGAAGTACCATGACAAATTTGGAGGGTAAAAATAAAAGTTCCCAGGTAAATAAAATTCAAGTAAATGAACAGATGGTTCCATTAGAAGATGAGCTTGTAAATGCCTTTGATAGCCACTTCAGTAATAAGGGACCAGATTCACAAAACTTTGCCAAAGTGAAAATCATGTTTGCCTGGGTCAAGCTGGGTTTTGCCTGGAGTTGATATTCACAAAGCCCAGTTTACCTAGGCAAACTGTAAAAGAGTCTAAAGTTGTGATGTGCTCAACAGTATGTACCAGTGCTGTACTGGGGATTATGAGCCCCAAGAAACAGCACAGATCAGTCAAGAGAGGCAGGCACTCACCAAGCAAACAGCAGACAAGCAGCAGACAATAGGCAGTTTTACTGCTCTAAGGTTAATTTATTCACTGGTATTTTACAGTTCAGTACAGCATTCTAAGTTTCCAGCATGCAGCCCCAAGCCCCACAACCCCTAGCATCTTGACCTAAGGTCTTCTAAGGGGAATCTGGTTTAGTGTGGTTTAACTCTCCTTAAAACAGCAGTGCGACAATCTGGTGAAAATTTTGACCTATACTTTGTTATGCTATCTTAGACTGCCACTTACTTCATGACTTGTATGATACCATTCTTTTCACAATTTGTGTCTGTCTTAGTACTTTTTCTCATGTCTGAAATAATAAAAGGAGAGCTCCTTTTAATATGGCTCTGACCAGGTTTTCATCAGTATTTGCAGCTGTTTTTTGAACAAATATTGTTCTATAAGGTCAAAGAACACTGTCTGTTGCATAATTGTTAATTTTAATCATAACATAAGTGATATATAAACAACAGATGGACAAAACCAGCTGAAAATACTGATGAAGACCTGGTCCACACTATGTTAAAAGGAGCGCTTAGACATGAAAAAAAGTACTAAAGCACACTCAAATAGTGGAAAGAATGGTATCATACAAGTCAGAAGATAAGTAGCAATGTAAAACAGCATAAAAAGTATAGGTCAAAATTTTCACCAGATTGTCGCACTGCTGCTTTAAATACTTTAATTATTTGTACTATGTTGCCATCTAGTGATTGAAATTAACAATCACATTCATTTTTCATTTAATTAGTACTTCTAGATGGATTTTAACCTTTGCATTAGATTCATTATTTTTATAATTTGTATAAAGAAAATCAAGTGCATACTTTAAATGAAAGTGTAGAAATAAAATTTACCCACAAAAATGAACTTATTTAACAATAGTTCAGTACATTTCTCAGCACATTTTCATATTAATATTCTATGATAACTTCATATAAGGTGTTACCTTTTTAATCTATTATTCCCATGTTAGTTCTTTAATATGTTGAGTCTATTGTCATTACATTCATAGTGCTTTACAGAATTAGGTTATTTAGCAAAATGTAAAGATTTGGGTACATTTTTAGGTTCCAAGTGGTGCAATCAATCTGGTTATTGTTATCACCCATTATGTCTCCATATTTTGCTTTGAGGAGATCCACAGTTTCCAAATCTTCGTTCCACTAATTGGTACACCTGAAAGGAAGAGAAGAGAGACAGTGAAGTTTAAAGAAATAGTGGAAGAACTAACTGTGGTTTCCAAAATTCTACAATTTCACTTTCTTAAAAAAGGTTTAAGTCTCATTCCATATTTAAGCCTCTCAGATACAAGAAGTTAAGCTGAAAGATCCAAATGCTCTCACGTTGGAGCAATTTATTACCCGTATTTCCCTCTCTATGGTTGCTTTTTACCTTTTCCAGTGCTATGAATTTAGTTCCTTCTACTTTACTACTATGTGTCTCCATATAGTGTTTCACTAGTGGTTTTTGAAATAAGTTTCCCCTAATATTTCTAATGTCTTCCTGTATTCTTTGTTTTACAGGTCTGACTGTTTTGCACACATAGTTTACAGGGGCACCATATGACAAACTGTCACAAGTCAAAACAACTCCTAATTTCTACCTCTCTGGCATAGTTCTCAAGTTTAAATTTTGTTCCTTGATGTCACATACTACAAATGCTACACTTACCACATCTGTGCATGCCTTTGGGGGTAACCACTGACTAAACATAATTTCTCTTTCAGGCTCTATGTAACGGCTGTGAACCAGCTTGTCCTTAAAATTTTCAGCCTTAGAAAATGTTATAAGTGGGTTAGCTTCTATCTCTTTCTCAAGAATTGAATTATTTTTTATGATTGACCAATACTTCCTAATTATATTTCCAATTTGACCTGCAGCTCTGTTGTATCTGGTAATACAGCAGATTATTCCTTCTTGAGGCCTTTTCTTGGGTGTCAGTAAGGTTTCCCTATCAGTGTTTGCTGCTTTTTCCAGAGCTGCATCTAGGGTGTCCTGTTTGTTTAAAACCCTCTATTTAAAAAAATTTTTGTAAAGCACCAGGGACTACGTATGAAATCCCTCCTCCCTAGAGCAATTTCTCCTGATTCTTAAAAATTGGCTGTATGGGATGAATTTTACAAGGTGTCCCAAATGGGCACTATCAGCTCTCAGTAGGCTATTGGTAAAAGTGGGTTTTCTTTAGTTCTTTGTTTGGAAAGTCAAATTTTCATTAGTAAATAACGTGATATCAAGAAAGTCAAATTGAGTATTGTCAGTGTGGTGTGTGAAATGTAGATTCCAAACATTTACATATATAACTGTGTTTGTGCCCAGGCAAAGTTGGTAGGGAGTCCACAGTGCAAAAGAAGGGCAGGGGACCTGCATATCCCCACAGTACCAATTACAAAGATTTTGCTGCACTCAAGGGCCATTTGTAAAGGCCATTTCATAGAAAAATTACTGCCAACAAAAACCTGGTGATAATCCATACAACCATAGTGGTTGGCAGAGGTACTGCAGCAGTTCTCTAATTGCCAACCCTATGGGTGGAAAATATTTGTCATAGTGTAGTAGTCCCTCCCCATCCCCGATCCCACCTGACATGGTAAATTAAATTTCCATAGTGTTGTGGTCCCTCCCAATCTCTGATCACTCACCTGACATGTTAAATCAACTTTCCATAATATAGTGGTCCCCACCCTGATCTCCAATCTCCCACATGATATTAAATCTTTTTCCATAGTGCAGTGGTCCCTCCCCCCTCCCCAGTCATTGACTTCCATCCCCAAATGTGAAAAACCCAAGCCCTGATAGTCTAGGGTCTCTCCCCCAACCCCTCCACACCACCCCATCCAGTGTGACCCACCACCCTGCTCCCCCACATCCCAATCAGTGATCAGCAATCAGCATAGCCCTCCTCACACCAGTTGGCAGCCAGCCACGGTGGTGTGAGGAAGGCTGTGCTGGTCACCAATCCCTGATTGGGATGGGGGAGTGTGGTGGTGGGTCACACTGGATGAGGTGGGGGTGGAAGGAGGGACCCTAGACTATCACATCATGATGTTTTCACATTTGGGGACAGTGATCAGTGAGTCGGGAGGGGGGAGGGACCACTGCACTATAGAAAAAGATTTAACAATATTGGGTAGGAGATCGGGGATGGGGAGGGACCACTACACTATGGGTATTTAATTTAACATGACAGGTGGGTGATAGGAGATGGGCAGGGAGCATTACACTTTGGAAACCTTCAGTTTCCTGTGGGGTCACAGATCGAGGTGGGGAAGGGTACCACTAGAATACCAGGGAATGTGGCTGCATGGGAGCATGGGCTGGTGGGGGAAGCCACACTAAGCCACCTGTGGGCCTTGCAAATGAGCCCACAATGGGTATGCTAATGGCCAATAGCACCTTGCATGCCCAATGGCTCATTTTCATGGCTCCCTTAGTGAATAGGGGCTTAGTGCCTGTATGCTGTTTTTGTTGGCCCACTGTCTTGGCTGGATGTGGGGCAGTGCTATTGTGCTTCCTGGTGGTTTTCCTGGGCAATCACTGCCCCTCCTGCCCCTATTCACAGTCAGATAGCGCACCATGCTATCCAACTTTGAATAGCTCCATTGCCCACCAGTGCAACCATGGGGTACAGCACAAACTTTTTCACAGCACTTTGTCTTTTTTAATGAATCCTGGCCCTGGGCTCTAATTTGAAAATGATCATAAATCTCATGACAAAGCAAATGTAAAAGACAATGACCAGACAGGGGTAAGAGAAATTGAGTCACAAAGTGGTAATGATATTGTATTTAGGAGTATTTCAGTAGCCAAAGTTAGAGATGAACTTCTGAAATTAGATATTTCCAAGGCAGAGGGACTGAGTAAGATACCTTCTAAAATGTTAATATATGTGGCCACCTGTATTGCCTATCCCTTGGCAACTATATTTAACATGCCTCTTACCACAAGCGAATATCCTGAGGCATCGAAGATATCAAGAGTTGTGCCAGTCTTCAAGTCTGGCTAATGGCATGAAATTTGTAATTATCGACCAATTTCATTGTTATCACAAATCTCTAAAATTTTTGAAAGACTGACCTCAATACAGCTAAAACAATATCTGGAAATTAATAATAAACTGAGTGACCTTCAGTCAGGGTTTAGATCTTGCTGTAGTACCCAGATGGCCATTGGTAAAGGTGGCAAGTGAACTTCAGTTGAGCCTGGACAGGAGGGGTTGGTGCAGTATTTATAGATTTATCAAAAGCGTTTGATACACTAGACCATGGTATCCTCCTGTCCAGCCTCAAGGACATCAAATTGTCCTATTCTGCATTGGGGTGGTTTAGTTCATACTTACAGGGGGTATAAACAGTTAGTGGAAATAGAACCATATAGGTCCTAGTTGGTACATATGGTTTTATGTGATAACGGTGAGTCTTAAACACCACCAGTCACAAAAACTGAATCAAAAAATGCCCGTTGTCAAAAGGGCAACAGATGTTACAACTGTCGCAAATAACAACAGTTGCTACATACAAAGAAAACAGTTACCAAAAAGGTATTTTTATGTGGGGGGGGGGTTACACCTCCCACACACCCCCAGACTTAAAATAATCAACTCCACAGGGTTGTGGACCCTGAAGAAAGTCACACATTTTAAAAAAGAATAAAAAAGTTCCCCCCTAGAACCAGACCTGAACCTGGGTTTGCTGGCATGACAGGCAATGGCTGACACCACTACGCTAAACAGTCAGCTCAGCAGGGCTTGGCCAAACAACAGCCTATATCCTTTTGTAGCAAGTGCAGTTCCCTGCTACACTCGCTCTACAGGATATAGCAATGATTTTTACCACTCTCTGTCTGTGTGAGCAGTATTACTGAGTCGCTCATATTGAGCCGCTCAATAATACTCATTCATATCACTGTACACACCTACAATTTATGTATAAAGTGTGGAAAAGTTCAGTTCTGGAACACATTCTCAAATCCTTTAAATTAAGAACTGTAAGAGGGATTTTCAAATCAGCTTGAGATATTGAATATAGCCTAAACAGACATAACCTAGAGATTGGACTACCGTCAGCACCACACAGGAGAGCAGCCCTATGGAATTTGATTTCAATGAATGTAAGGTTATATAATCAGCCAATGAGGCTACTTCACCTGAAGAATTGGTTTGTAAATGAAGGAACCACTCTAATGACCTGCTGCCAAAGGGATATCACTTAAACTGAAATACTCTAGTCTACAACTTCTGAGTGTCATACCACAACGTAACTTGGGGGTATCTGTTTGTTCATCTTTTTATGAATATGAGTGCCTCACTTGATTAGGTATGATGTATGTAATGATACATTTTATACATGTATATTTTATTATTGTAACTTTACTTATGCAAAGGGACCTCATTGGAAATGAGCTTTGCTCAGCTGAATTGTTATCCCTGTTCATGTTTTATGAATAAAAATATGCTGCTACTACTACTATGGTATGACAGCCAAATTAGAGACCTACAGCATGGCCTGAACTGTATCCCATCATCCACTGTCAGCTGTTTTTAGACTGAAGTAGATCTCTACAAATTATTTAGAAATTACATCTGAAACATTACTTCTCAAGTACTGTAAACAATATTAATATTCCAGCATAAATTTCCCTGCAAAGAGAAAAGGAACATCAGAATTTTGACATTCTACAAGTACTTGAAATTTACAATTCAACAGGGGAATTTGATGAAAAAGTGTTAAACATGTTAAGAACCGAACAATAAAATAACTGACAGTAAATAAAATAATGGACATTGCAATTCTGCTTATGGAATGGGACATCAGACACATCAAACAAGCATTTGACTATGCTGAATATTGTTACGCTGGCATTGGCTTTGGTAGTGCAGTGCGAAAACACATTTTGGGCAGGTTGTGAAAAATTACAGCTGTACTGTTCTACTGTTCATAAGGAAGTGTAAAAAAATATCAGTGTTGAAAATGTGGCATGTAAATATTGCAAATTTGCGAAGTTACAAGGGTGTGTGGGAAATGCGCAATGCATGCTCATAACACAGTCATTTTATGGACTTTTGAGACCAAATTTTCAACACAGGCATTTTAGCAGCACTGCTCATGTACAGTGCAGCTGTCATTTCCTCAAACTGTCCCAAAAAGTGATTTCACACAGTGACCATGCTATTCTACGCCGGACGTGTAAAAACACATTTTGGGCAGGATATGTAAAATGACAGCTGTACTGTACATCAAGAGCATGTTAAAATGCCAATGGTGAAAATCCACAGTGAAAATATTACAAATGCATGTTACGAGCTTGCGTGCAAACTGCGCAATGCACTCTCGTAAAACAGTCATTTTATGGAGTATCATCACCAAATCTCCAACATAGGCATTTTATGACCTCTGCTCATGAACAGTGTCACTGTCATTTTTGTAATCTGCCCTGAACACCGATTTCCCACAGCGACTGCTCTAATGTGTGCCGGAAGTGCAGAAACATATTTTGGCCAGGATGTAAAAAATGAGAGCTGTACTGTTCACAAGGAGGTGTAGAAAAATGACAATGTTGAAAATCTGGCATGAAAATATTGCAAATTCACGAAGTTACAAGTATGCGCAGCAACTGCACAATGCATGCTTGTAAAACAGCCATTTTTTTATTTCTTCCACCAGATTTGCAACATAGGCTTTTTGAGAGCCCACCTCATGAACACTGCCACTGTCCTTGTGTTAATAAGTCCCAAAAGGTGATTCCATGCAGTGATGTGAACTCACCTTTTGGGACTGATTAATGTCATAACAGTGACAGAATTCATGAGGAGGGGTCCCAAAAACCCCATGTTGAAAATTTGGTACAAAAATTCCAAAAAATGCCCAAGATATGCATCAAAGTTGAAAAAACCCTATTTATTATATACCTCAATAAATCACAAGTTTGGAATCTCTGCAGTTGAACAAATGGTATCTCAGTTTAACCTTAAAAAATAACATTGATCTTGTATTTCTAGTACAAGGTTAGACTTTGTATTGATAAAAATTCCTCTGTCTTAAATGGAAAGTACAATCATTGATGCTCTGGCACTGCTATGGGAATGCTGTTAGTGCTTTTCTATGCTAGCCTAGTGTCAAACAAAATGTTGTAGTCATGGAGCAGAAACTGTATTTCAATAAGTGTTAAAAGAGACTTCTGAGTCAGTAGTTTTCTCTGAAGTGAATAAACTTTTTTACAAAATAGGATACATTTTATTTGAATCTAACATTAGCAGAACAACAAGTTCTAAAATAGATCAAAATGTGGGACAGTGTTATCATCCACCAAGCAGACAAATGAGGGAACACAGTCATACAGTATGGTCAATAACACAGTACAAGAATGAAGTGTTATGACAGTTACAGGGATTTTTGTGGTCACTTGTCTAGTCATCCAACAAAAATGTTTAAAAATAATTTACCTTTGTTCATTAATTAATGTACTATATGAATGTTGGTTGAATTAGAATTAAAGAGAATAACTGAAAGTACATACTGTAACCCAGTGGTGCCTACATTCTATGCACTACAGAAAGTGCACAAAAATGTTAACTCCCCAGGATGTTCTATAGTGTCCAGGACTGATTTTGTGACAGAAAAACATTTCAGATTTATGGATTTATTTTCTTAAGACATGGTAACATAGCAACCATCCTATATAAGGGACATTATGGATGACCTGGGGCATCTTAAATGCATCATATGTCAATCCAATTTTTGTTGGGTCACTATTGATAATGAGGCACTATATGCCTTGATAAATCACAAGTTTGGAATCTTTGTAGTTGAACAAATGGAAACCGAGTTTGACCTTAAAAACGTCATTGATCCTACATTTCTGTTACCAGGGTTACAATATGTATTGATGAAAAATCACTTTGTCTTCAACAGGAAGTACGATCATCAACACTGTGAAACTGCTATGGGCATGTCATTATTACAATTGTATGCTAACATGTTGTTAGGTTGGGCCAAAAATAATTCTGTACTCTTGGAGTAGAAACCCTGATTTTATTGATACATAGATGATATATTTCTAATTTGGGAGGGGCCACATTTAAACATAGCAGAATTTGTCTCATGGTTAAACAATAACACATAGCGACTTAAAATTACATGAGTTAGTGATGCCCAAACAGTGTAATTTTTAGATCTCTGACTTGTAAGCACAGTGGGCAGCCCAACTGAGACAACAAGCTACTGCAAAGAAACTGCCAGTAATATGCTTTTGAAAGCATCTGGTGCCTATCCCACAAAGCTATTGGATATCAATCCACATAGGTAGTTCTGTGACTCCGCCACAATCGTTCAACAGAAGAACATTCCTGGCATCAAGCAAACTATCTTATTTTGAGATTTCAAGAGAGGAGTTTAAATTAAGTTTGCTCACTTGATGCTTCAAAAGAGCTGAGGATCACAAGGACCTTTTGGTACGTAAGAAAAAAAGCACAACAAAAATAAAACAATTTATATTTGTACCAGGGTACAATAGGATTTCAAGTAAAATTGCTGGAATAGTGTGCAGTAATTGGAAGATCCTTATCAGTGACCCCAAACTAAAAGATGCCATAAGATATAACTGCTTATTGCTTACTCATGTGGGCAGAATATCTTGGATATCCTAACACAGAGTCATTTCATAGACCCCATCAAAAGAATTTGTGCAGCAAACTACAACCCAGCAAAAGGTTTTAACTCATACAGTAATTGCTTTTTTTTGCAATCTAGAAATTTGACAGTAGATAAGGACTCCTTGGCCCACCCAGTCTATTCATTTCCCTGCTCTGTACAGTCACTGTAGACCCTACATGATCTCCATCCTCCTCCTTGCATTTCACTAAAATTCCAGTATGCCTATCCCATGCATTCTTGAATCTTACCACTGTTTTTGCCCCCACTGTTCCAGGCATCCACCACTCTTTCAGTGAAGAAATACTTCCTCACAACTCTCTTGAATTTACCCCCTTTCAGCTTTATTGCATGCCTTCTTGTTCTACTGCATCTCTTGCTCTGAAAAATGACTCTCCTCCTGTTCCTTATTTACCCATGTGAGGTATTTCTATGTTTCTGTTATATCCCCCCTCTACTGCCTTGCTTTCAGGGTATACATGTTGAGGTCCTTCAGTCTCTGCTTGTAGGGCTTCTGATGCAAACCTTGCCCCATTTTAGCTGCCCTCCTCTGGACAGCCTCCACTCTGTCTATGTCCTTCCTGAAATGAGGACTCCAGAACTGGACACAGTACTCCAGGTGGGGTCTCATCAATAATCCATACAGCGGCAGCATTGCCTCCCTCCTTCTACTGCTGATACCCCACACTATGCACCCCAAAATCCTACTGGCCCTACCAACTGCCTTGCCAATCTGTCTCACCACCTTCAGGTCATCAGACATGATTACTTCCCAGTGCCTTTCCCTTTTGGTGACCATCAATATGTCTTCTCCAATTGTGTGTTCCACCTCTGGGTTTCTGTGCCCCAAGTGCATGATTTAAGCTTGTTTGCATTGAAACCAACTTGCCATGGCCTTGACCACTCGCCAAGTTTTCTCAGGTCTCTGCACATTCTTTTCACCCCCTCTGGATCATCCATGCTAGAGCTGTACAAAAAAAAACAACTTACACCAGCAGAATTTCTGTGAAAGTCAGACTTTCACTACTGCAAAAGTTCAGAAACCAAATTAGCAACTTTTTCAGAAATTCGGACTTTTTGCGAGCACCCTATCATTTAATATTTCCCTGGTGTCTAGTGGCACCCCCCTTCTGGTTGCCGATTGCCACCCGATATCAAGCATATAAGATTTCTCTGGTGTCCAGTGGCCTACCCACTCAAAGTCCAGCCTGAAATAGAAATAAAATTCTCTGATGGCTAGCAGTCCCTCCTCTCACTAGATCACCCCTCTGACATGGACAACATATGACTTGATGTCTAGTGTAACCTCAATCCCTATCCCCTTTATAGTAAATTTAAACATTTCACTGATGGTCTAGTGAACCCACCTCCTCATCCATGACCCACAATATATTACTTCACAGCTTATTATTCCCAGGTTGCTTAGTGCACTCCTCGCTACCCCAGCAGGTAGTGTCCCACCATCCTGCTCCCTCCATCCTGAACTTGAGCGGGTGACTGGCAAAGCCCTCCACTCTCCACCATGGCCAGCCACCCACTGAGCTGTCATTGTATGAGCACATACTTTGTGCTAATTCATTGACAGCTCAGTGGGCAGCCAGCCCTGGTGGAGAGCTTTGAGGGTTGGCAGTGGGTTCCACCAATACAGCAACCACTGTAGCCAGTCCAGGGAGCTTGTTGATACTGCAGGGGAAGTTGTGGCTGTGTGAGTCTGACAAAGGCACCACCACCACCACAGGAGATGGGAGGGAGAAAAATATTGGAGAAAAATCTGGTAGCCAACTGAATGATGACTGGGTTCAGCCTGATCAGGGTATATCCCTGTGAAAAGAGCATATCCCTAAAAGACAAGCTGCTGGCCTGGAGAAAAAAACAATACTGAAAAAATTGAGGCTCCCTGTATATGCGTGTGTGTGTATCAGCTCTCTGATCTCTTGCTTAAAGGCTAGGGAATTTATAAGCTGCCAAAGATTCCAAATTTACTTCAGTAATTAAAGTTGAATTTTAATGAGCTTTTGTGAAATTGTGGAATGCTGTGAGACTTTTGTTGAAGCCATACCCATACATTTCCCCAAGGCATACACCTGAATTGCCATTTTAAAAGAAGGTAATCCTGGGTAAAGCTGCAGTAAGGCTGCATTCATAGGGGGCTGCATAGTAAAAGTATAGTGGTACTACACCTCAAGTCACTATCTAGAGTGACAAACCATGAATAATAGTTATGGACATCACTGTGCACTAGTCCAAATTCTAGCAATATGCCTGATAACCACTAGATTTCTCTGACTTAATGACTTGTGAGAGCACATGCACATGCAGCATTGTTTCTTTACAATACTACCCACTGACTCTTTAACAACCCTGTAGATAAAAATGTATATTTTTACCATTTGAAAACAATAGCACAAAGTGACACCAAGCCTTACAACTAATTGTGATTCAGACCATGGTTTTTCAACCGGGGTACTAGGCTCCTTGGGGGTTCCCTGAAAAAGCTTGGGGGGTCCTTAGAGTAAGCAGGAAAAATGTTAAATATGAAACTGTAGAAACAGTGTTTAATACCATCTTGGTGTTTTGAACAATCTTTCCATGCTCTGCCATAGCAGCCCAAAATGCATTTATGCACCTTTTCTTAAAATAAGTATCTGGAGGCAAGCAGTTGTAAAGAAAAGAGTCCAGTAAAACCAGTTATTTGTTTTAATTTGAGCCATGTTTCACTCGTAGTACCTAGTATGTATTGGCAGTGTGCAGAGCAACGTCTTTCATCACATTTCTTTTTCTCCTTCACTCTGTTACGGGTATAGTAGGTGTCATAAAATGTATTTAACCCATGTAGCAAGACACTATCCAGACTTGTTTCACCAAATTACACAAAAGGGGACTATTCCTGATGTGCAAGCCATTCAGACTAGCACCTACAACCTCCTAGTGGCCATCTTGGATCATCTCAGTGGGATTCAGATCTGGGTCTTTTATTCACAACTCTCCACTCTTAACACCTCCCACACCTCCATTTCCTCAGGGTCATATAGTGAATATGGAATTCAAATCTGGTCTCTGATAAGAAGTTATGTGCTCAAACTCCATACCCCCATCATCATTTGTGTAAGAAACTTAATCTCCACCCACCCTCCGGACCCTCTGTCTGTCATTGCAGGTAGGGGTCCCTGCTACTACTGACATTCACTCTGGGGATCCATGCACACAAAAAGGTTGAAGACCCCTGACTTAGACCATTGGGACAGAAGTATCTGGATATCTTCAGTAATGATGGAGCAAGATTCTGGACATCACTGTCGCAGGAAGTGGGCCATGATGCCAGTGCTGGTATGGTGATTCAGTGGTGATAGGTACTTTGTGAAAGTTAAAATCCACAAGTGGAATTCTAGTGGCTTTACCTATTATACATTTATAAATTGTTGAGCAAATTTTGCCAATCAGTAATTTCTAAAGTAGCCACAAAAAATTCTACTAAACCACATTTGTCCAGCTTAATCAGATTCCAGGCCATATTTACTTTGGCATGCATGCTAAGTCTTGAGTTTATAGCTGCAACAGCAGCGGAGTTATAAACATTCAAATATTTTGAAAGTTTTCATACAATTTAACAAAATAGTTAAACTGTGAAATGTTGAACTCCTGTAACTTACAATTTACACTACCAATTACCACTGTATTAGAAGTTTCTATGGCTCGTCCAAGAAAGCATTCATATAAATTGCCTATTATCTAGCTCCAGTGGATATCATGTCAATATAGCGAGACAATTACGGTGAGTATATTACAGCAAATGTAATACAGCACATACACACTAAGCAACTGCACAGACACAGCGTGTGCACATACAAGTGAACAACACAGTACAGATCAGCAATAAACACAGTGACTTACCAGTCTGGCGATTGATTATGTAGCCTACCTCCACTATCAAGGAGCAGCATGGAGTAAGAATCCTAAAGATAGTGGGCTTCAGGGGGCACAGCCCCCCACCTGATGCAGGAGCACATGATTGGTTCTTGCGGAATAGGGCAGATATGGATTGGAAGATGGCGGTACAATTCATATGGAGCCAGAGGGATATGCCCCTCTTGGTATATGAAGGATTTGTCTTTTGACATGGTAAGGAGATTCAGGAGAAGTGTATCGGTGGTGTGGGGAATGTGAAATGTGTAGCTGACATGTCCCAGTCACTCATGATGAAATTGCTGATACGTGTGCTCTTTACGGAGTTGCTGTTAGTATTATTGCATGTGCTCTAATAAAGTCACTCAGATTGCTTTTGCCCTTTAATTGTCACTATATTGACATGGAACCACTCCAATGGTGGCTAAGTTGTAAGCACAGAAATATTTTCAGACATTTTTGCATGGATAATTAATTGCTGGATTTGGATCCCTTATTGCTTCCTTGCCCTCATCCAAGTGCCATGAAATGTGGCTTTCCTTTAGGGCCACTTCCAAACAATATGCATCTCCAATTCAGATTTCTAGCTGTACAACTGACCAAGTTATGACCAATTAAAACATTTTAGAAAATTCCAGATAATGTTGTTAAGTGTCATGGAATTTCATGGAAATTTCATGAAATTTTAATTTGCTGATTTTGTCCAGCTTCAGGTGCAACATCATGCTGTCTTGAGTTTCATTAAGTGCTCAATCCTATTTTGGGAAGTCTCTGTATTGTAGGCCAAACTGTCCTTTTCTGCTGACAAATTCCATGGTGCTGTTTTTTTTTGGGGGGGTGAGGAAAAAAGGGTTCATATTTGTAGAGGTTCAGAAGTAAAAGTGCAAGATCTGAAAGCATGTGCAGGCAGCCAATGAGAATGGCAACTTAGAGGAGAGCTCTGTGCCATCCAATGTCTGTTAAAAAATCTCTTGTTCAGCTGTAGCCACAAGAGCTGAAGTGGTCTTATTTGAAGCATAAAAATCCCCTCTACTGAGAGCCCGAGTTTGGGAGTGAAATTTGTCTTGGTTCAGCTGTCATGACTGACAAACTGGCAGTAGGTCTCTGATAACATAGTGGGAGGCAGGCAGCAGTGATGACTGTTGTGGTTCCTGTTACTGATACTTAGAAAATCAAGGCAATGCTGTAGCATGTCTCACACAAAGTTACCACTTTTTAAACTTCTATGGCAATGCTGGAAAAGAAGGTCCAGGAACTCCAGTATAAAGTCATGGACACTGAAACATATCTATCCTATATTGATAACAAGGAGAGTTGCCCTGAGGCTCAGATCCAGGATCTCCAGCAGATAGTGTCTGCCCTCTGGGAGAGGGCCAAGGATGTAAAGAATCACAGCAAGTAGAACAACTCGAGATTTGTGGGTTTTCTAGAGACAGTGGTGGGAGGGGATGTTGAGCCTTCTTGCAGAAGGAATTACAGGGTCTGCTGTGGCACAGCTGGAAGATAGGGCTTGAGATAAACAGAGCCCTCAGGACTCTTAGACTAGTACCTAGAGATGGAGCAAGACCCACCCCATCCTAGCCCACTTTCTTAGATTCCCTGACAAAGAAACTACACTGTCCGAAACAGGGGTTCTCTAGCCTTGCTTTGGCATCAGATTTATATCTCTGATTTTTCCTAAGCATTGGCCCAGAAAAGGGAGGGGTACACAGAGACCAAGAAGGTGCTTCTGGAGCAGGGTATTCCCTACAAGTTGCAATACCCTTCCAAATTCACCTCACTAGGAATGGGATGTCTCACATTTTTAAAATCCCCAAAAGAGCCTCAGCTATATCCCCAGACACTGGCTGGCAACCGGGAAGAACTTACAAACAGCAATGGACAAACAGAGCAAAGGAATGAATGTTGTCTACCCACAGAGAGCATGCCTGCAACATACCAGAGGTCTGCCAGGTAGACCTCCTCGAGATGACATGGACTGGCAGACATCAAAGTCTCAGAGATACAGCTAGCCTAGCAGAGAAAAACACTGCTCTAGCACCAAGAGTGACAAGGATCCAAGAAGAGATGGCGTGAAGTCTCCGGCCACTCCATTACCAGCTTGGATTCGATTGGAGAGCCAGTACCCAAAAGACTGGACAAGCCTAATGTCCTTCAGATTAAAACTCCACTCCTGGCCACTCAAACAAAACCGCAGCATGCCACTGTGCCCTCCCCCCTCCCAACAGACCAGCAGCAGACTTGGGCAAAGCGAGTGGCAGCAACTCCATTAGAGGAAAACAGAAGACAGCTAATGGAGTTACAATAGACTGGGGGTTCTGCTTCTGAGGCAGGGCTTGAAGGACAGACCAGCTGAACTGTCTTATACTAACACTGCTTCTTAAGAAGGAGAGACTTGCTCCACACATAAGAGCTGCAGCCAAAGATGTGGGCAGGTATTTCTTGAAATTTCTGTGATATCTTGAGAAATTACTTGCCTTCCTGTGGGCCACAAGAGAAAATCTTTTTAGAAATATCATGTAATATCTGGAAATATCTGGCTATATTGATGGCTGCAACTGCATCCTTTTAATGTTGCCACCTAGACTCTAAGAGTTTCATAAATAATTCTGTTGACTGCATTTTTTGCTACTTCCCCCTTTTTATGTTTTCAACTGTTGAACTGCCCACCATGTGGGTACACTCCTAGCCTCACCCTTGGATCTCACACTTGTGGCAGTTGGGACTGGACTGGGGCTGAGAGCATGTCCCCCCCTTTCCTTTCATCTCCCGTTAGTCCACAAGGGCAGAGGGCTGGAGGAGGTGAAGTGTATTAACTCGAGGGCACCCCGGACCCTGGTAGCATAACCAGACCTCAACAGGTTGACCTTGCCCGGGTGGGAGCCAGATGTGCAGAATCCTTACACACTGATCCACCTCACTAGACTTTGGGGCTTCATGCTGCTTCCCCTCTCCAGCTCCCGTTCTGTGCTTTTGGTTTTCAGTGTCCTGCCTTTGTCATTTTTCTTTTGGCTTGTGCTATTTCAGGCTTGCATGTTTGTTGCATTTTCCAAACCATTCACACTCTCCCAGTTCAACTACAATACTTAACGGTTTCCACATAGCTCCTAGCCAGGCAGCCAAAAGCTCTGTTTTTTTGCTGTGGCCTGAGGCTCTGCCCCCGTGTTTGTCTCCTGCTTTCCTTTGTGTTTTCGGATTTTGTTTGGTTTGTGCCTCCACTGGCTTTCTAGGTCATTATTTTTCTTTCTACCTTCCTGGTTACAGTTTTTTCCTCCTCTCAGTCACTATTCTGACTGCACTCTTGTTCTCATATACATTGTGTTTCCTGTTTTGGTTTTTGTGTGCTTCTAGTTTTCTAGTATACTGTCTTTGTTGTTTTTGGTTTTTTTCCATACTAATTGCAATCTCTCTGTCTACCTACAATTCTTAAAAATATTTCCACCTAGCTCCTAGCTAGTTAGCCATTCCCTTTTGTGTTCTAGTGGTTTAATTATGTGCTCAGTTCAGCAGCATGGTGCTTCCTAGTTTTTCATTCTTGTATCCTTCTGTCCCCTAGCAGTCTCATTTGTCATTCTCTACTGCCTAAGCCTACATAGCCTGCAGTGCATCAGCAACTAATACTGACTTCCTTCATGGACCTGGTCAGCAAGCATTCACCATTCAGTCCAAGCTATCCAGCCATAGCCTTCTTTCTCTCAGTTGCTGCTTTGAATGTCTGTCTTGCAATCTTTATTTGTATTCTCTGCTACTTCTGGCTGGTATCACTCTTTGATCATTATGCTCAGGTGTTCCAATGGTGTCGCGCTCCCTCTGGACCTCCTAAGACATGCTGTGATGGGTGCCAGATTCAGAGACCTCTGCTTTGCTCAGTAATTCTTTGTTGACTTTGTTTTTATTAATTTCTATGGCTCATGGGATAAGCAATGTAGCAGTAGCATAATGGCCTGTAGGAGCACAGTCATACAGCCATGTGCATAGCCTATACTTGGAACTGAGTCCCATTCCCAGAGCATTGCTCAGTACACTCGGGACCATCTGCCCATATTGGTTACCTCCTTGGGACAGGCTCAGCACCATGAGCTCCATTTAAACATAACCATTCTCCTCATTATCCTTTAAGGTTCCCAGCCTCAAACCACATGCTTACCCACTTTATTTAAGTTGAATACATAGAACATGAATTCTGAGTAGTCTGCCATCCTTAAAATTTTCCCAGGTTGCCACTTTGTGATCACTGTTCTACCTCATGAAATGGACTTTCCTGAGCTGCTGTCTTCACTCCCAGTATTCAAGGTCCATCATTTCTCCCTCTGCCAGAAAAGAGGGAACTTTTTATTTTGTTATCGCATAGCAGTACCACCAAATCAGCTTTACTTTTACCACCAGTACCCACACTACTATCTATCAAGAGTTAAATCATAAGTATCCGGGTGGTTCTAAATACAGTAATTACTTGTATTGCAGGCACTGCACTGGACTATGTGCCCTACTTATTCCATATTGAACCATTTTGTCATTTGCAGTCTTATGGCTTCTCTTTTCATGAGTATTTAAATAGATGATTCTGAATCAGCATTTATATAGCACTTCCATACATATTAAATCCTAAAGCTCTTTACAGGCAGTGCTAGACTGGCAGTGAAGTGACTGAATGTGTAGTGGCAGTCATTTGGTACATCAACATCCACACAAAGCCTTGTACAATTACATGAACCAATTCCAAGTAAAAAAAATATATATCTCAGGCTTCGACAAAGGCTTTCATACCAGATGTTGTTCTAGCCCATCTACCCTAGTTATTTGTTTGCTTCTATATAGCCAGATGTCTCAAGTCAGACTATTCGACATTCTGAGGTGGCCTCTTCTGTCTCATTCAAATGATCCTGTATAAATGAAAAACTGTGATGAGGAGTAATCCCTGCTGAGGTTTTATGTCCCTTTTTATATGGCACATTTTGAAACCAGCACTGCTCTGGATTGTCACCTAACCATCACTGTTTTAACTTGTTCAGTCCTTATGATGGTCACATTTGCTCTTAGACTAGAATGGCATATCCCATTTTGTAAATGTCCAGCTACAGAATTAAACACTCAACTTTTTCTTGGTGCAACACCATCCTGTGCTTTTGAGGCATTTTGTGGCATTTTTGATTTGCTCATCCAAGGCCATCAGAAATCCAAGATTCCATATTTTCAATCCATGTCTTCCTTGTCAGAACTACATTCTTTTAAAATACTGTAACTGCTTTCACCTGGGTAACCTTTTGGAACAATCAATCTGACATATTCTATTCTGATAATGAAGCTGCCTTAGCCCTAATAGATACAGGTCAATATTCCTCAGCCCCAATTAATGTCCTGAGAAGATCAACATGAACTTCATATGCAGTTTAGTACTTCCATCCTCTGCCTACCTAAGTTATGCCTCCTACTCCATCCTCCTGGGATCTGCATATTGCAAATAAGTTAGGCTGCCACCGACATAATATCTTGTCCTAAAAACCTATGCATTCTAAATCTTCCGGCATCTAAGGGTTAATTTGTTGGCCATATCACACTGTTAATAAAGAGGCAGTCTGTCAGCTTTATCGTACTGCTCATAAGCAATTGACCTGCCATCCATATAATACTGGTCATAGCTATTCAGCCTGTTGGACACATCATACTACTTAAACAATTGGCCTGTCATCTATATCATACATCTCACAGTTTTTTGGTCTATCAGCCTATCATACGGCTCCAAGCAATCTGCCTGTTGGCCACATCATACTTCTCACAAGCAATCAGACTTTTAGCCATGTCATACTGCTCCAAGTACTCAGCTGCCAACTAGATTTATTGCGGTCAAGCATTAGGCTTGTTGGCCAATAATATCAGACAATATACTATATATTGGACATTCAATTTACATTAGACTCCATCTACCCTACCTCATACATATTTAGTCCAGCAGTTAAAGCATTCCTTCAAAACCTGAGAAATTTATTCCTCAAGGACCACCCTCAAGGAAACTTGTAGTCCATGGCCTCTGTTGCAAACTAACACATCTCTTACAGGATGAAGTCTTTGATTCACTAACTGTTCAACTCTTACAGTAGGCCATGACTTTAGCCTTCCTTCAACTCCTAAGACCTAGAAAATGTATTATCTTCTCCTTGGCTGTATTTGATCCTATTGTCTATTTCTCTGATCAATTCTGAGCTGCTTGCCCTCTTGCCAACAATACAGGACTTCTTCTCCACCATTCCAAGAGCAGACAATGATACAAAAATGTATTCAGCCATGCTTCTGTTACAATCTGAAATTCTCTAGCTCAATCAACAAGTTTTCTTTCAGAGTAGTATGGAAGAAATATGCTATCTTTTGCACTATTCAAAACTTAGACCTTCTGCAATATTCCATTCCTCATGTTTTTGCATTCACATCCTTCTGCTCTCAAACATCTAATTTGACAGCCCCAGCAATCAACAATATATCTCAGGCAAATGGTTTACCTTGTTGTCCATCCATCCTGATAAAGCACGCTCGTACTTAGCCTAGCAATCAAGGCTTTATCCAGGGTTCGAGAAAATCTACTCCTCATCATCCCTCATGGAAGTCTATGGACTACAACCTATATTCTTCACTGATGGCCTCTTAAAATATGGAGTTTTGGATCTTCCCCAGGTCTTAAAGACATTCGCTGGTGTTTCAAATTCTCATTTTTGGATGCTCTCAAAATGTTTTTAAGGTTTTTTGGCACAAGTACATTCTTAAATATATGGAAGCATTATTAGAATAATGATTTATCCTATTATGTCATGTCTGGCTAAGAATATATGCAGGATAACAGCAAGGAAATTAACTCCTACAATTGAAGCAGTGGGTATCATTCAAGGCACTTTACTTTAATATCTGTCAGTCTTTGGTTGCACTGTTTATTTTATGTTACAGTTCTTGCCATTCTGCATGTACTTTTAAATTGCTTGAATACCATTCTTGCAAGTTTTATTTTTTATTTGGATGTTTCAGTTTTTTTTGTCCTGAGCCGACCACCTCGTAACTGCAACTTTAAGAACAGATATAATCAAAAGAAGCATGGCAACCCCTATGTTTCTTTCTGTTTCTATATTCATTACCATATTCTACATCTATCAACAATGTTTTATAAATATGATATGGTTTGAAATGGTTTTATGTATAAAATCATACAAATATTCTCCCCTTTATGGGAAAATATCAGTCTAACAGAGTGTCATAGTATTGGAAATTTACTTTTTATTTTTGCATTTGTGGAAAAAATGAGGCAAGCATCATTACCAATGATGTGTCCTTGTTTCACTTTTTTTTTTATACTCATGCTAACATCTAAAATATTGATGTTACAACCACATAAAACAATCTGACCCCTTCTGGATATTTTTTCCACAAAGAGAGATCAAGTCTCACCATTGTAACTTAAAAACAAGCATGGCAACCCATGTTTTTTGTTGCAAATTTTAAATGTTTAGACAACCATCATGTACTGGGCAAAAAATTATAACTTTGACATGGGGTTGCTGAAACACCACAGAACATCTTTAATGTTCAAACAGCTACAACATTAGCATTCCTTAGGTTCCACAAGCAATAATACCCAATAGGGTGGGCAGTCTTGGCAATACTGGACTGCACAGGGCATAATGAGGTCCGACGTTTCAGGCGGAGGGCCTTATAGCCCCTGGAAGGTCCAGTATTGCCCATACCGCCCACCCTGTCAAGTATTATTACACTTAGAAAATGTGCTTTTTCATTTTTTAATATAATAGTTTACATCATCTTTAAAAATATAAGAAATACTTAATTGTTATTAATAAAGTTTGTGTAAAGTAGTCCCTGTGATGCCATGTTTATCAGTAGCTATGACTAGATGGCACTTTTACATTTTGTAATGGGCTGTTGGGTTGCATGTTATGCTCTCTCAGCAAGTGTGTGAATTGAGTGCCTGCTACAAGTCTGTTTTTCTGCCCTCCTCCCCCGAGATTAGCAGTATTTTTTTTTTATTTCTAACCTTGAGTAGATACTGCCGATCAGCAGAGGGATCACATTGTGGATTGTGCAACAAGCTGTCAGGAGCAGAGAACGAATAAGAGCCACTGTATTTGTATCCTTCTTTTTCTTTTTGTTTGGGGGGGCAAGTGTTTAAACACAGTGCAGTTTTCTACTGCTAACTTTGCTTTAATTTTTTGGGTTGGCGTCCTTATTCAGCTGTTGCTGTCCTAATAGCAATCAGGGAAAAACAGAGGTCGAGTAGTGACGGGGGCAGAGTGTACCAGGTCTTGCACTACAGACAGTGACAGGAGTGGGACTCCAATTTGATTTTAGAATGTAAGTTTTTTTAAAAATAAATATCAGTGCTGTATGCTTCTGTTACTCTGAGGTGGAGATGGGGCAAGATGGACACTGTCGTAGTAGTGCTTAGCAAGCGACATGCTAGCATTACTACTTTGAAATTAGACGTTTTATTTCCAAAGTAGCGTTACTACTGATGTTCTACCTGCTAATCCCCAAAACTGAAAATATTTTCTTTTGTTTGTTTTTTTTGTAGAGAAAAAACAGAAAGTAAAGAGCTGAGTGGGTGGGGTGGTGCATACCTCACTAAGCAAGGTGTAAGACATGGTGGCTTCTGACGCTGGAAATCCAGAATGCCCATGGATAACCTCAATAATGAGGCATCCCAATTTGGTGCTTGTTTTAAGCTGGCATTTATCGAAAGTTAATGTACCCCCCACCGTAGTGCTTGTCAGCCAATGAGAGAGCTTGAAGACTCTTGCCAATTTTCCAATAATACCTGGAGAATTTGCCTCTTTTTCAGTCCCTAATCCTGTGAGTCACCTAACAAAGAACAGCCTCAAGAAAGCATCAGGAAATCACTTTACCTTTACTTTACCAAGATAGAAATTGACAGAAGAAATAAAGGGTCCACATATCCCATTTCACAACAAACTCCTCTTGGTGTTCCATCTATATCCTGTACCAGCTACAAGTTATGGACTGGAATCCATATCATTTTCTACCTGAGCCATCAGTAATTTTATCCCAAACCTGGAGGGAAGGCAACCAAGGCACTGGATCCCTACAGGTTTCCTCCAAATAGGGTTTTTTCCTCTCCTCTTTGCTGAAAGTCATAAAATTTAGTTACTGTAGTCTCTTCAGGAGGTGGTCCATAATGTCATTCATTTTATCAATATAGCATTTACCCAGGTAGGTTTCAGCTGAGAGGTGGGGCTGGATGATAGCACTCTTTCCATCCTGCCATTCCCTCTCTCCTTATGGCCATCATGCCTCTTATGCTAAATGTTCAAATTACTGTCAGTCATTGCTCAGTTCTGTCTCAGTCTGTTACTGGTCATCCCTAGTTGTTGTCACTCTGTCCTCACATAGAAAATACGTTCACCACTTGCTGTGCAGTATTTTTGGGCTGCTTTCTAAGGTGCCTGTAACCTAAAGGAATTATGTTCCCATTACACCTCTAGGGGTGGAATCTTCCTTAAGATGGTTCCTATTCCTTCACAGTGCCACAAAAGTGTGGTAGTTCCCCCTGGGACAGAGCATGAGAATGGCTAAAGTATCCATGTATGACAGTCAGTAACACATCCATTCAAATACCTTCAGTGTATCAACAAAGTTGCACAAGCATAACTCCTCACTAAGTTGTGTGCACCCATTGGACTAAAATATAAATCCTCCCTCACAAGCCTTGTAGGGCAGAATGAGGGCACACTGGACTTTACCTGTTTTAATAAACTGATAACTCAAAGACTAAAGCTGATTAAGTGTTCTTTACATGGTGACTGACACAAGACTATGTTCCGTTTCAGTGTATCAATGGTACATGACAAGTTACTCATTGTTTAAGACTTCTGAATTAAAATGGATTGAGGGACAATCTTAACCAGACAATCTCCCTTAGGAATGTGGCATTAAGGGAAGATGAAGATATTCATGACATTCGGAGTTATCCGGTCCTTGATGTAAAATTTATTTGTCTTCATGTCATAAAATTGTGACATCACTGCCACATAAATTCTGGGTGAAGACCACACTTTTCAGTGCTTTGCTGTTCCATGTGCTGAAAAGAGGTTATATTCAAAGTGAAAATGAATCCCAAGAAGGACAAGAACATTCAGGTATTCCTATTAGACAATAAATAAAGCTAGGTAACCAGTTTAAAAAGATGTTTTGTCCAGAAAAATACTTCAAGGTGCTGTTTTAAAAAGGAAAGGAACTTTGTCCTCAAGAGGAAAAGGCATCACATGCTCTCCATTGTCATTTGAGAAGTCCACTTCCACACCTGCTGTCTACTACAGTGCAAAGTACCTCTTATAATTTAATACTATAGTGTTGGGCTATTAAGGAAATTAATTGGTTGGTTGGTTGCATGATTAAATATTTACTTTTTATTATAATTTTGAGAGACTTTTTACAACATAAAAAAGTGATCTTATGAGACATGTTTACTTTTTACAAGGTTTTAAACAATTTAAATTGATTTGTACTTATTTCTTTTATAAACATACACTGAAATACTTTGCATTTTCTTTCTTTTCACTGTTTTAATACATATTTGATTTTCCTCAAATATATTCATTATATGCACTTGTTGTATTTTGCAGTCATTTAAAGCCTCCATGCAATCTTTTAAAGCACAGCTGATAATAGTTGCTTTCATTGTTTTATACTTAAAAAGGAAAAGAACTTTGGGCTTGAGGAAAAGACATCCTATACTTTCCATTGTTCTGTGAGAAGTCCAGTGTTCTGCTGTGCTGTCTACTACAATGCAAAGAGTCTCTTCAGATATTTGCATTTTATTGTACAGTGTTGGGTTCATAAGGGAATTGATTAGTTGGTCTATTAACTGATTGACTGATTGATTGTATTTATGTATTTATACTTTGATTAATGGGTAGGTGCACTGGTGTCAGGCCCCTTTTTTAGGCAGGACCCAGGTACAACAAGTACATTGGATAATCAGTAAAAAGGTAATACCCCAGCTAAGTACTGCAATGGTTTTGCATATTGGAAGTGGAAAACAACAAATAGTACAAAATAGTTTCATGAGAAAAATGTACAGTTTTACATTTTAATTTAGTACCATGTTTTGAGTCACTTTTAACAACACAGAACTATAGGTTTACAATGCTTTCTAATTTTACAAGGTTTCCAACCATTTAAATTGAACTGTTCTCTAACTGAAATACTTTGCGTTTCCTTTCTTTTCACTGTCTTCATATATACTTGCTGCACTTTAAATATATATGGTACAGTATAATGCACTTTCCATTTTGTAATCATTTACCAAGGGTACTAAGGGAACTGGGTGAGGAGCAGGCAGAGCCACTGGCATGCCTAATTAATAGTTCATTGTAGGGAGTCACATGATGCAGGGCACCAGATAGCAGCTTTTCCCTTCAGCTATGACCTCCTGACCCTAAATTAAGTCTTTATATTGCTTTTCTGCCAGCTGTACCTACCTAAACAACTTATAACATCTGAAGCACAGCTCCAATTGGATTTCTGGCACCAATGGAGGTCGAAATGAAAAAATCTCCTCCTAAACACACTCCACCACAAACACCAGAAGGCCCCTAAAAGACCAAGGCCTCATCTGCTCAAGATGTCCAGAAATCGGTGGCTTCGGCATCACATAGTGAGCCACTCATGCTGGCACGATTTCTGGAAGAGTTCCAACCTTTTTGGCAAGAGCTGAAGCTATTCTCCATGGTGAAAAAATCCCTCTCACAAGCCCTCGAGGATGTTTCCATTCGCATGACAGATAACAAGGTGCGGCTGCATTCTCTTGAGAAAAAGACTGCAAAGATGGAGCCCAACATAGTAGCAGCCAAACAGAGGCTTCAAAAGGTGGAAAACAAGGTGGATAATCCAGAAGGCTGCAGTCACCGAAACAACGTGGTACTAATTGGCCTTCCAGAAAAGGAGGATGGGTCAGATGCAATTACCTTTATTCAGAAGTTTGTGGAATGAGTTGCTGGCCCCTCACTGTTTGGCTCCACGTATATTATAGAGTGAGCCCACAGCACCCTCCGCTGGTTGCCTCAGCCCGGGGATCCACCACGTCATTTCATTTTTTGCTTTTTAAACCATCAAGAAAAACAGCACTTCATGATTAAAGTTAAATAAGCCCAGGAGATTATCTGGGAAAACACTAAACTCTGTGTGGCGCAAGATCTCCCTGCTTCTGTTAGACAGAGAAGGGCCGCATTTCATCCCCTGGTGGTGAAACTTATAGCTGCCAGGATCCATTTCTGTACAGGATATCCAGCAAGTTTTCAAGTCCTAGTTGCAGGATTCTGGACTACCTACAAAGATGTGGAGTCAGCATCATCAGGATTAAAGACTGCATTTCCCAATTTGTTCTGAGATCAGTGCGCACTTTAACACATCTAATTGGGAGCAGTTCCTGACCAACAATCCTATGTTTCCTAGGGGACTTTAATGTTTTTACATTTCTCTGCACTATATTACTGAGTGAAATGGAGGACCTACTACCTATAGATTGATTATTTGGCCTTCAAGTACCATCATCGTTTGGACTTTTGCTGTGGTGTTTATTACATGCAGGTTTGGACAGGCTATCAGCCCAAGTGAACTACCTGTATACCAGCATTCGCACACTCATATAGCAGCAAGTCCTCTCCTGCTCGAAGGATCACAATGTTTGAGTTTCACCGTTAGAGGGCTTCAAAGCCTAATTACAGGACCCTCTACATTTCCAATAGCAATACCTATTTTTTCTGCATTCCAGCTTTCCCTTAGTTAACTCACAAGGCGGTTTGCCTAGTTTTAACTTTTAAAGGGGCTTAATTAGTTGATAACCCAAATCTGCTCGTGGACTGTATGCTGCACTTGACTGATCTTTCTGATTTCTTTTAATTGGACCCAGTTTCAGGATGGAAATCATTCCACTGTCCCTTTTTTGATTTTGCCTCTCCAACCAGAGTGAGCAAGTGTTTGCCTATTTTAGAGTTTTATGTACTATCGTAGTTGATTGGAGATACTGCACTCCCCACAAAGTGATAGAAATGTAGTAAAAGAAGCTTATTTGGAGCTTCTTCAGGAGAAGGCAGAATATGCCATCTTGAAATCTAAAGCCCCTTACATGGATAGTGGTGAAAAAGCTGGCAGGTTATGTTCTTTGAGAATCCAGCAGCAGGAATCAGCCAGATTCATTCCGTCCATTTCCTCATCTGTAGATGGTTCCACCAAGACTTCTCCTGAAGACATTGTAACCAAATTTTAAAAATACTATAGACAATTATATAGCCCTATGCCGAACCCACCCCCTTCTCAGCTTTTGAACTGTTACCTCAGAGACTCCCATCTCCCTTCTCTCACAGAAGCACAATCTCAGAAGATCTTGTCCCCCCTTACAGAAACGGAGATCTTGAATGTAATTAAAGACCTCCTCAATGATTAAGCCCCTGGACCGGATGGCTTTGCATGTAATTTTTATAAGGCATTTGCCAAACAATTATTACCACTTCTCCTGCCCCTCTACCAACACATTCTCTCTTGTGCAATCCACGAGGGCAATCTTATTGAGTCCTTAATCATCCTGTTGCCTAAGTCGGGCAAATGTAATGATTTAGTCACCAGTTACAGGCCAATATCCCTTCTTAATCAAGATATAAAAATTTTGGCTAAAATACTCACTGATCATATTACTCAGTACCTTCCCACCCTCATTGGCCCAGAACAAGTTGGCTACATAAAGCGTAGGTCCTTGGTGGATCATTTCCGTACCCTGTCCTATGTCTTTTTGGTGTCCAAGGATGCCAATTATCCAGCGGTCCTTGTCTCCTTGGATACTGAGAAGGCCTTTGACAGAGTCAACTGGAGTTTTCTGTTTAGCTGTCTGCATGCCTTTGGTTTCCCCTATCAATTCATACAGTGGATCCAGGTGGTCCATAGCACCCCATGCGGGAATATTTACTGTAATGG
This sequence comes from Neoceratodus forsteri, assembly GCA_016271365.2. Classification (NCBI taxonomy): domain Eukaryota; kingdom Metazoa; phylum Chordata; order Ceratodontiformes; family Ceratodontidae; genus Neoceratodus; species Neoceratodus forsteri. The sequence goes on from CM028131.1 coordinate 1,072,920,745, forward strand.
AAAGCTTTCAGACCTATTCCAACCTAATTCAGGCACCAGAAAAGGCTGACCCTATCCCGTCTCCTTTTTAGAAACCTTAATCCATAGACTTGTGCACTCCCAGCAAATAGAAGGCCTCAGTATACAAAATTAGGAAGTCAAAGTGTTGGTGTAAGCTGATGATCTTCTTCTACATTTAGTGCATCCAGCCATCTCTATCCCCCCCACACTGGAAGTTATTCAGGAATTCAGTGCCCTGTCTAATTAAAAATTAAATGGAGACAAGACACTGGTTTTTCCTCTAAATTACAGGGTTCAGAAGTCTACTATAACCACCCTTGGCCTCTCATGGGAGCCCCATTCCCTTTAATATTTGGGGATTGCCCTTTCCCAGAATGAGTCTGGCATTAGAAAGATGAACTTTGACACTCTTTTCCAGGCATTGACCCAAGATTTAAAGAGATAGTCTTTCCTCCCCCTCTCCTTTTAGGGCAGGATTAATTTAATAAAAATGGATATCTTTCCTCGGCTTCTCTACCCTCTCAGCTTTCTCAACTTGTGTCTCCCTCTCTCTTGGTTTAGAAAATTACAGTCTTATGACAGATTTTTTATGGGCAAATAAGAAACCATGACTGGCTTACCGTAAACTGGCTTCCCTTAAATCCAGAGGTGGCCTCTGCCTTCCACACTTAAGCTTTTGCTATTGGGCTAGCCACGCCAGTAAATATCTCTGATGGGTAACCCCAGAAATGGCTCAGGTGCCATCTTCCTACATGCCCATTTGGCTCTGGATTGAACAGGATCAAACTCAGTCTCTAGGACTCACTCCAGCTGCACTTATGCATATTGAAGCTAAATCTCTCCCCCACACCCAATTACAAACCTCACCAATAGATATTTCAGATAGGGCCCACTCCCAACTTTGCATTTTCCTTAAGTATAACCATGTTTCATTTATTTATTTATTACAGTATCAGAACTACAACCCTATGAGGCAGAGACTCATTTACAAAAGCTCATCATCATAATACAGGGAAGGACAGGGTAGGAGAAACATACAGTGAGTGGCAAACAGACCAAACAGACAATAGTGCAGGTGCAGGCATGGCAGACTATATAAAATTTACAGTTTGTACTAATTAAATACAGGTGGAGAGGACCATATCAGCAGGAGAGAGGCTCCTTCTTGCCAGATACAGGCCTATACATGATGGTAGCTAGACAAGAAGGACTGAATCATTGGGCATATAAACTTAGAGAACAATGGTAGTGTATGGCGGGGGGGTGGTGCTGAGCACAACACTGTAGGCTTAGGTTTGTACATGACTGCAGCTCAGCAATTGAGAGATATGTACACTGGAAGAGTAACTGTGCAGAGTTGGTGGGGAGGGATTAGTGGGTTGAATGCAGACACATGGTGGAGCAGTTATTTACAACTGCAGTGACGGGAGCTTAAAAGGTGGCTGATATCATGATTTAGATATTAATCAGCCTCTTGCAGGTAATCCTAATTTTAAAATTGAGGGCAAGGTGCTTTCCTGTACCTGGCTACCTCAACTAATTTCACAACCTCCAGCATTTTTTATGAATGAAGCCGGTATATGGCTCAGCACCCCTGAGATTATAGCCAGGTCTGGTATGTCTAGTGCCAGTATTTTCAAAGTATATCAGTTATGGCATCTTTTGGTATGAGTATTTGGGGCTACTCCCTCACTGTCCCCGAGGTTCAAGTTTGTCACGGAACTTGGCCCCTTTCTAGATCCTCACATACTGTCTCTAAAATATCTGCACTTATGTTTGCATGGGTCCACCCAGAGTATTTAGGCCCAACACCAGAGTCACCCATAAACTGGGAGGTGTTATGGAAAGGCTGTCATAAGTTTGTCACACAGGACAGACTCTGCCTTCTGCAGTTTAATTTTTTTCATAATCTTTATTACTCTTCAGACAGATTTATAAAACGTGTTCTCCCCTATGTACACACTGTCAAAAAGCAGATGGTACACTGTTTCACATTTTTGGGCCTGTGCAAAAGTAGCCCCAATGTGGGCCTACATTAAACAGAAGGTGGACCCACCATAAGGGTTGGGAGATCTATTTACACCTAAGATTTGTCTTCTAGGGGACTTTGCAGGGATTGGTGTCCGAAACTATAAATTCCACATTGCCCTCATTTCAATGTCTGTCAAAAAAATTGTTTTAAGGCATTGGAAGGACTCAGACACCATTACCTAGACTGAATGGTTGCCAGAGTTCTTGGCCAATCTTAGAATTGAAAAGATGATCACTTGTCTCTGCAACCAACTACCTAGATTTACCACGATCAGGGGTCCCATTTTCACTTTATTCTCTCTGTAACTTAACTGGGTACAGGCATACCCTAGAATTATTTTGATATTTTTACAGTGTTATCACTGTGCTTGGCTTGGGGAGGGGGAGAGGGTAGAAGGGTGGAAAATAGGGTGGGCTAGTTTAGGTGAGATGGAGGGGGCTTATGCAGGAGGAAGAGGTAGGGATGATTCCTTATTGCTCTGTTCAATGTTTGTTCAATTTTACTGGTGTGACTCTTGTTTTGGTTTGGAAAATCTTTAATAAACTTTGAATTAAAAAAAAGTTCATTGTAGTCAGGGGTGGTACCACAAGACTAGAGAACAGCACATGGGGTGCCTCACCAAAAAGTGATCCCAAGGATGACCCAGGGAATTACAGACCAGTCAGTCTGACCTCAATCGTGTGCAAGCTCATGGAGATTATGCTTAAGGAAAGGTTGGCAGAATATCCAGAGGAGCATGGTATCCAGGATGTGAGGCAGCATGGGTTCATGGATTGGATCATGTCAAATAAATCTGATTAACTTCTTTTACTGGGTCACTAAGACAGTAGACAGGGGCCAAGTGGTATACATCCTCTATCTGGATTTCTGCAAGGCCTTTGACTCTATTCCCCATAAAATACTGATCGGGAAGTTGGCAGATCTCAGAATTGGGGATAAGATGGCCAGATAGGTGGAAAACTGACTGAGGGACAAAACCTAGAGGGTGGTTGTTGTGGGAGAATAATCTTTCACCAGAAAGGTCACCAGTGGAGTTCCACAGAGCTCACTGCTGCGGCCGGTGTTGTTCAGTGTCTTCATCAGTGACATTGGGGATATCATTAAGGACAACATGTGCCTATTTGCAGATGACACCAAGCTCTTTGGGAGAGTAGACACAGCTGGAGCAGTTCAGGATCAACGAGATGATCCGGAAAAGCTGTGGAGAAGGTCTGAGACCTGGCACCTTGGCTTCAATGCCAAAAAATGCAAAGTCATGCACATTAGAGCCCAGAATTCCAGGGCAGAGCACTACCTGGGGGAGTCCAGATATCTGTGTAAGAGAAGGAGAAGGACCTGGGAGTGATTATTACTAGTGACCTAAGGTACTCCATGCATTGCAAGAAAGCAGCAGCAAGGGCAAACAAGATGTTGGGATGGGGGGATAAGTAGTAGGAAAAAGAAGGTTATAGTGGCCTTGTACAGGTCACTGGTGAGGCCACATCTATAGTATGGAGTTTAGTACTGGTGTCACACCCCAAAAAGGACATTAATCTGCTGGAGAAGCTCCAGAAAGGGCTGCAAAGATTATAGTGGGTCAGCAGGATGAGGCATATGAGGAGAGGTTGAGGGCACTGAACATGTACTCCCTAGAGGACAGGAGAGGAGAGAGAGAGACGGACATGATTGGGACCTTCAAGTACTTGAAAGGGATAAATAAGGTGGATCAGGTGTGTCTCTTTAAGCTGAGTGGCAACCATAACACAAGGGGGCAGAGTCTTAAGCTGGAGGGTGGGGTTAAGGAGGGAGGTCAGGAAACACTTCTTCACATAGAGGGTTGTGGAAACTTAGAATGTAGTGCTGGAAGAGATGATCTCATTGATGACAGTGGGCAGCTTCAAGAGAGGCTGGGATAGGCATGGGGGAAGGTAAAGATCATGAGTACAGTGAATGGGGGGAGTGGGAAGGAGGGCAGGGATAGTAGTTCAAACTGTAGACCCTGCAATATGAGCAGACTACTGTAGATAGACCAAATGGCCTTCTTCCGCTGGCTTCTTCATATGTTCATGTTTAAAGCACAACTGATTATGGTAATTGTCACTGTTTTTTTGTTAAAATATCTATGTTTATCATTACTTGGCTTATTTGACACCTTGTGCCATGTTCATTTATAGAATTGTGTAGACCTTTTCAACAATAGACCATGAAGGAGAAACAAGTATTTTTTTCCAAACAACAAAAAGTCTACACTTTGATTTTAAAACCTATTCAAAACAGTAATAAGGATGATGTCCCAGAGTTTTGTTCTGACAGAGTGCTTTCTAGAATTATACTATAGTTTTACTGTATTTTAGACAGTATTTTACAGAGGAATAGCAGCAATGGTTTGAACCATCAATTTACTTTTAAGTACTGTACCAGTATCTGCACTAGGTTATCAAGGTGTTACATGGTATGCATACTGCAAACAGTTATACTAACAGCTTATTGTAGACAGTATTTTAATCCACAGTAACAGCAGTGGTATAAACCATAAATTTATTTTCTGAGGAGCAGAATCAATGTTAGGCTTTTAGGGTGCCGCACAGTGTGCATTCAATCTACAATTATGCTATCTATTAATTTTAGACAGTATTTTAAATAGCAGCAGTGGTTTAAAACACAGAATTATTTTCTAAGAAGTCACATCAGTATTAGTCTATAGTGGTAGCAGTAAACCATTTATTGTTCGACCATAATGTATAAAATATGCAAGTCATTACAATCTATTAGTTAAAAATGTTTTTGAAAAGGTGTGGGAGGCACGTTAGTCTATATGGATGTCACATGGTATGTGTGTTCTGCCTAGGACTGTACTATTAGTTTACTTTAGACAGTATTATAAACAGGAGTAACAGCAGTGGTTTAAACTATAAATATATTTTCTAAGTAGTAGCATCAAATAAATAATATCAGACTGTCATGCAGTGTGTTTTTTTTTTTTGAGCTGCAGTGGCTGGAGTCCTGCAGTCCTTTCATGAACATTGAGAAAAGGACTCCAGATTCCTTCTGAATGAACATTATGTTGGATTGCATCACAGTCACCTCCACATCTGTGGAGTGGTCTGCCCATGTTGTCCCTACTGACAGCAGCACTGCACTATTTTGGGAAGACTAAAGCCACATTCCAAATAAAAGGCGAGCCTCCCCCAGCAGCTCTCCCATAGCTCATTAAGAAACTGAGGTGCTGGACTCAGGACCGTGTGCTGTTCTGTATTGCTCTGGCTTGCTCTTTCTGTGTGGGTGCTGCCTTTTCAGGAGGCTGACAGTAGCATTAAGACTGCTACACATGGCATGCTTCCATTTGTTTCCCGTGATATGGCTGTGGTGCTGGTATCCCTCTGTCCGTGTGTGTCGCCTCTCCTATTGTACCACCAACTTCTTTGGGCTGCAAGCTGGAGATGGATGCATCTGTGGTTGTTGGAGGGGCTGACACTGTTTGCAGATGGCAGATGGGCCTTGGGATGGGTCACTGTCACTGCTGTGCATGCCGTGTGGGGCTCTGGTTCCCCTACCCCCCTGCCCCATCCCTCTTTTATCTACTGTCCATTCCTCATTTTACTTCCTCATATTTTGGACGTCCCCTCTCTGCCTTGCCTGCCATTGCATCATTCTCTTCTGGTGTGTCAGGGTGTGCCATCACCTGCCGTGCTCAGCTACTAGCCATACCTGCTCTCTGGAGAGGTTCCTGAAATATGAGCCCAACCATTAGTGGGGCAGGAAATCAATAAACACCACATGTGTGCATGTACTTGTGGAGAAAGCAAACTTGAACAAGCTGTGTGTAGAGGCAAAGTACATGTGAGTTCAGCTGCCTGGGATCACTAAAATATGAAGCTTCAGTGACACACAAAAAAAACTATATGTACAATATAGTATATATACATATATATATATATATATATATATATATACAAAATGTATGCTAGCTCAAAAATAGTGAGAAAACTTTATTACTCATACAATATAATAAGGTGCTAATATGAAAATCTATCAGTGCCCCTGGAGGGCTGCTGCCCAAACTCTTCAATGTTTCCTGTCACTCTAATACTTTGACAGGGATGGAGTCTGGTTGGTAGCTGCTCCATATTTAAACTCTACATTTAAAGATACAGTACAGTACTTAATATATAGCAGTTAGTTCCCTGGATCAGGAAAAAGTCCCCTGGATCAGGAAAAAGTAAAAACCATAAACCATAAACCACAAGAAGTGCAAAATGTGCAATAATGTGCAAAGCACGAGTGAAAAAAATACTACCTAATACTGTACATAAACAAACTAATCTAATACATCTTGTTGATAAGCAGGTTAAAAACATTTGTATTAAGATATATGCTTGTTTTTATGTATCAATGCAGTCAGCATGTGTATATACTGTGCTCTGGAAACATTAGTAAAGAAAACAGAAAAATGGGGCTACTGCAGTATCAGCTTCTCTTAGAAACATAGAAACATAGAATTTGATAGCAAATAAGGACTGCTTGGCCCACCCAGTCTGCCCATTTCCCTACATATTGGATATGTTGCAGATCCTAGTTAACTAACAGCCTATTTCCTCCTATGCCCCGATACCATTGCTTCATGTCTGTTCTATGCATTCTTGAATTTCCCCATTGTTTTACACCCCACAACCTACTCAGGAAGGCTGTTCCATGCATCCACCACCCTCATCATGAAAAAATACTTACTTACGTTGCCCCTGAGCCATCCCCCTATCTTCAAATTGTGTCCCATTGTTCTTGCACATCTCTTTTTCTGTAAGATGCAACCCTCTTGGACTTTGTTGATTCTCTTGAGGTACTAGAAAGTTTCTATCATGTCCTCTGTCTCCCTCCTTTCCTCAAGGGTATGAGAACTGAATATTGTGAACGTATATAGTTTCTGGATGTATGTATATGTCCACAGTCTTCTAAGGGTTAAACTTCTTTAGTCTCTCTTCATATGACTTCTGATGCAGACCCTGCACCATTTTAGTTGCCCTCTTGTACTGAGTGACCTAATTAGGGTTAGCTGGATACCAAAACATTCAATCCAAACAGAACTGGTTGGATATTAGGATCATCTGAATACTAATCCATCTGATCCCTAGCCTCAGATGGCACTGAATGTTGGATTTGAATATCCTAGCACCATACTATCCAAGACCCCTAAATAATATCCCCCACCCTGCAATTAGTAATAAAGCAGACCTCACCCCCATCAAAACCACCCTATAAACTCCAACCTCCCATCTCCCTCACCCAGCTCCTATTATGTAATATAAAACTCTGTCACCTGCACTAATTAGGTCAACTCCCCACTCACCCTGGCACAAGCCATCAGCACTACCCCCATTCAATTAAGTACCCCCACCCAACACACCCTATATCCTCTACCCCCCCCCGTAGCACCTCAAAAAATGATTTACTCACAGTTGTGGCTGAAGGATCCTCCATTACACAGAGTGGTCCCATGTGGAGCACCATGTTATCATCTTCAATCCAGGTAAGTGAAGGAGCGATAATATTACAGACAGGGCTGGATTTACCTTGTCATGGGCACTACACCCAGCAGTAACCATGGGCCCCCTCCCGTGTCTCCCCACCCTCAAAAGTTGTATGGTGGTGCACCGGAACCATGTATAGATGTCAACAAGAAAATAAAACAAACACTGCTACTGGGTTGGAGAGAACTCAGTACAATGATCCATTCTCACAAATGTAGACTCCACCTAGCGTACCATGAATCACTTATCTCAGTTCCCAGTCTGACTGTAAAATCTGTTATAGTTCAGAAGCTGCCACCAAGAGCAATGAAGTAGCAAGTCTCTGCAAGACATGGGTTCACAATCACCACATTTAAGATGTTACTCAGAATTAAAATATTGGTGTCTTTTTAAGGAATACATATATTTGCTTCTCTAAAAGTAATTTTCATTCCATCCTTTTTTGCTTGCGGTCTAAGTCCTTGTTGTTCTCCCTAACTCTCAACTCAGGGCTCTTGGCATGCCACACATGCCACTCTCAGCCTCTGACTGAACACCAGATGACAGACAAAGTCCACCTCACCCACTGAATGCCCCCCATGGTATCATCAAGGAATCTGTCTCCTGCCATATCCAGACTGCAACAAATAAAAAAAATAATTGGATAGCAGATCACATAAATAACTAGCAAGCTAATGTTGATTGCATCTGGGAGCCAACATATAATCAATATGACTGACAACCATACATGAATGATGTACTGCAGTTAATAGAGATTGTTTAAAAAAGCATTCAAGACCAGACCAGACAAGGTGTGCATTGTTCTCTGCCCTCACAGCAGTGCAGAGCTGCTGTGAGCAGAGACAGAGTTCTGAATGACCTAATTCACTTGCCTGCCTGCTTGTGCAATTCAAGGGCACAGGGCAGGATTTGGGGTTGGAGATTGGTAGCAGCAACTAGTAAGAAGAAAAGGAGGTCACGTGACAGCAGACCTATCAGCAAGGAGCAGGAAGCTCCAGCTGCTTTAAAAGTCCATGCAGTCTGAGACTTGGCATGCTTTTTTCTCTGCCAGTGTTGCAGTGTAGACCTGCTGTAATCAGGGACTGAGCTCTAAAAGAGCTAAATCACCTACATGCCTGCAAGTGCAATTCAAGGGCACAGGTGAGGTTTCAGAGGTCAGGGGTCAACAGTGGCAACCAGGAAAAGAAGCAAGAGGTCACATGATGTAATGGACCTATCATTGAGGAGCAGGAAACTCCAGGTGTTGATAAAAGGAGCCTCTCTTAATGAGTCCCAGAATGCTCATGCCCAGTGAGTGAGTGAAACAGCAAAGGAATGGAACAGGTGTAAGACTGGAATCTTAGACATCAGCAGATGTGCATAGGAGAAAGTGAGGAGATGGAAGACTCTGCCCATCAACAAAGGAAAGGTAGCTGTTCACTCCTCTTGTAACACTCACTACTGAAAAGGGTGGAGGGTAAAAGTTAGGCCAAAACTGGGAATTGGTGCAACACCTTATCTAGGGTATGAGTATAACATGGTATAGGGAGATCTTTAATAGCAACCCATCTAGTGTCAGATAACAAAGGGTTAATGGAAGGTAAAAGGGCTGCTAGCTTACTAGGAAGAAGCAAGAAAGGTAAGGGGTAAAGAAAAAAGAAAACCGACTTCATACAATAGGGAACAACTTGTTAAGAGGGGCAGAAGAGAAAACCCTATCTAGAGTAAAGTTACTAAGGATAAAAGCAAACAATAAAAAGGGAAAATATAGAAACCCCTGTCAGGGTGACACTGTAGGTAGGGCTTAATGGGCAGACTGGGTGGGCCAAGCATCCTTATCTGCCATCAGATTTTATGTGCCAGATTTTCGAAGGAATCCAATTATTACAAGTCATGGGGGTGCCAAAGATATGATGCACTGGGCTTGCAGAATCTAACAGGATTTTACATCCCATGAGGCAATTACTGCAAGTTAGACCAACTTTTTATGGTCTAGTTTGCCTCAGTCCTTGTAACCCTTTTAATGATGCTTGCACCAAATATTTGTCGTAAGCTGCCGTAAATCAAGTAAGATGTCACAACTGCATCTGACCTACTCAAATCGGACACAGTTGCAGCAAACCCATTTGGCACACCACCAGAAACTAAGTCTGATGGTGCAGAGCTTGATGCAAGCCCTTGTCATCCTTAGAAAATCTGGCCCTGAATTTCTGTGTTAGTGATAAGGGTACAAAACTATTTCCTGGTGACACAGGGAAAGTAGGAATTGGGAATTCTAGGAATAGTGCAGTTCAGTGGCTGTGGGGTGGCAGTGTTCATAGTGGCCTTCTGGGGACTGCAATGCTGCCACATCTGCATGCACATCTCTGGGTTGAGGGAGGAGGTCACTAGATTCCAGGCCAAGTTAGCTAGGATTCGGGTGACTGCTTCCCCCTCCCAGAGGACACCAAGTCTGCCACCAATACCTAAAATTATGCGGGGGGAGGAGGAATGGCTTCACTATGCTGCTCCCTGGAAGGGGAGGGGGTGAGAGACACATTCTTCAACCATAAACATTGCCTTAATTCCTATGGCACTTTAATGGGGTAGAACTGCCAGGAGAAGGTACCCATAATTGAGAATAGGGAGAATGTGTGGGTCCTCCATAGTTGAGACCCTAAGGAGGGTGGTACAGGATCCCAGATAAGGAAGAACCAACTTCTGTTGGAGGACTGTACTGTGAGTGGGATAGATTTGGGAATAGGAAGAGAGGGGGACAGGGAGGTTAGGTGCCTATGTGGCACCATGGCTTCAAGGGGGCTAGGTAGTGGGTCCTGAGGAGTCTCAGGTGGAAGGATGGGAGAGAGAGCTGGATGTCATTGTCCACCTGGGGACTAATGACCTGGCTAGAGACAGAGCTGTAATAGTGCAGGAGGAGTTTAGGGAGTTGGCGAGGGGACTTAGATAGGTAGCACACTCAGAGGCTTTTACTGAGATGCTGCCTGTCTACAGCAGGTGGGAGAAAAGGGTTTTCCACTCATGGTTGAAGGAGTGGGGCAGAATGGAGGAGTTTATTTGGACTGGGTATCTACATGGAGGGATAAGGGCCTATACATGAGTGATGGTCTGCAACTATCTGGGAGGGGAACTGCAGTCCTCAGTGAATGGTTTAAATGTCACTTTGATGAACATTTAAACTAGCTGAGAGGGGTAGCAGTAGGAATCAAGGAGTCATAAACTACCCCCAAGGCTGAAGTAGAGAGAACCCGAGGGGAGATGAATCCCCAAGGGTGCAAACTAATAAAAGAAGTAGGCTGGTAGAACAGCAGTTGTCCATGACAAACCAGTTCAGCATTGGGTCTTCTTACCATTTACCTTTTTGTCACTCTCAAAGACGATGCAGTTGCTTTCTCTGACTAAACCTCATATTCAGACTCCAAGCAGCAACCAGATCAGTTATGTAACTGTGTTTGACACACTAATATCATTGCCACTGGCTGCCTGGCACAGTACTATTCTCTTGAATTGCTGGGTGTCTCTGTGCCACCTAGTAGTAGGTCTGTCAATCCACAATGCAGCTTCATACCATCATTAAGGTAGTCATACTTAGACAGTTGGATAGACTCTGCAAAATACATGGGATGTTAGAAGAAGAAGAAGAATCAGCATTTATATAGTGCTTTTCATACACGGTGTATCCCAAAGCTCATTACAAGCAATGCTAGACTGGTAGTGAGGTCACTGAATGTGCAGTGGTGGCTATATCACACATCATCACCCACACACAGCCTGGATAATTGAATGAACCGATTTATGGAAAGGGGGAATGTTGGCCAGGACACCAGAAATGTCCCCTACTCTTTGCGAAAAGTCCTCTGGGTTCTTTTACTTCTACCTGGACACCCACCAGGACAACACCAGGATGGGTAGAAGGGATCTTGGTTTAACATCTCATCCGAAGGACAGCACACCCAAGCAGTACAGCACCCCCCTAATACTGCACTCAGATGCCAGCAATTTGTAGGTGCAAGTCCAATCCCGGTGTGGGACAAGAACCCACAACCTTCTGGTCCAGAGGCAGATGTGCTATCAACTGAGCCATGCTGACACCTGGCTTAATATTACATTGAAGTGCACACTTCAAGAGGCAGATAATTCTTAGAAATACTGCACATCAATCAGAACTTTTTGGGGGATTTTAAGGCAACTTTTAAATAGAATCACTTTGGCTTTTGGCTTTACTAGAAATCCAATAGACATGATGACACCTAGTGCCTGTTACAGTTTTATGTGTGCCTTAGCATTTGATACTTTCATTTCTATGACCCTGCTATTAAACATGCCATATATAGAATAATATATGGGGGTGAGTGTGAAAAAATAATTTTACACATACCTGAGGTATTGGATGCCACATAAACCCTGACAGAAAAGCTTGAGGGGCTTACCATCTCATCCAACACTGAGGGTGTGTGTAAAATTTGAGTTTTTTATTTTGTGTAATTGCTTGGTGCTTTTCTTCACCACAGCAATTACATAAAATAAGGTGCCATCTGCTGACACTGTAATCAAATGCTTACAATGATTTGCACTGTCACGATTCAAAATTTATTATGAAACAGCAGTAAACAAGTTATGCCAGGGAGGAGAAAACATTTATAGTCCTAGTTTCTACAGAAAGTTTAACTGTACGAAGGTTTAGAAAAAAAATCTGTTACCATGCCAGCTCTGATGTCCATGGACCACGTTAGTATGTGAACAGTGGTGGGAATGGGAAGAATATAATGGTATACTGTACATACTGGTAGACTATCAAATAACTTAAAAACAGGCATGAGTTTAAAAAATAACACTACTGAACAACTAAATGAAGAGTGTTAGAAAAGTCTGTTTTCTTGTGTGAGGTGGTCACCATGGAGATAGCACCCATATAACCTGCAGAGGGAGGGGCTGGAGATGGAGAAAGGGTGAGGGAGTGACAAAACAACAGAGGTTAGGGATCGGCTGCAAATGATTTTCTAATTTTTTTTTAATAACACAATTTTAACATTTTTTACCAGTTCTGTCTCGGCATTTAATGTATGCACTGGGTACTTGCTCTAGTCAGACTCATCACAGTCATACAGCACCTGAACTCATCTTCTTTTCTCTTGCTCCAGGCAGTTGTAGAAGTTGATATTTACATCCTGATGGAAAATGCAGTCAGTCCTGTCTCTGCTGAGACAGAGAGAAAGAGAGAGAAAGAGAAAGCAGCCAAAACTTCCTTCAATCAAGGAGGTTATTTACTAGACTACACTGAATTGAATTATTACTTTTTGGACCTGTGTAAGTAACTAGTATTGATTCTCCATTTTGGGGGTTGACTAGTCATAATTTAACTTTAATTTGCCAGGGAGGAACTGTAGCTGGGAGACATTTGCAGTCATTTGTGACTAGACCTGTTACTTAACCTCTGTGAAATAGGTGTCTGAAAGGAAGGATGGCACTCCCTGGGGTGGATGGTCAGAGTTGTAGTTGATTGTTTCTGGAGGGCCCTATTTGCAGGCACTTCTGTGGTCTGAGGGAGGAGATTGTTCGTCTCCATGCTGACCTGGCAAGGATTTGGGAAACCTGCTCCCCCACCCAGGGACCAGCCAGGCCACTACCACTACCTCAGAGGTTGCCAAGCAAAAGGAGCAGTTGGATGACAGTGGGCTCAGGGACGGTGAGGGTGGTGGAACAGAGATGCATCCCTCCAGTTGTGCCTCTCCACAGTTCATTCGCCACTCTTGTAGAGCATGGTTCCTCTATGGAGGTACCCGCAGTGGAGACTAAGGAGGATGCTGGGAACCTCCACAATGGAGACCCACAGAAGAATGGCACAGGACCCCACAGGGGAAGGAAACAACTCCTGGTGGGGGACTCAATTGTTAGGGGGATAGAACTGGAGGAGGGAGGGGAAAGGGAGGTAAGGTGCCTACCTGGTCCCATGGCTTGGAGGGACAGGAAATAAATCCTCAGGATTGTGGGTCTGGGTATGGGATAGAGCAGTGCAACAGGAGTTTGTGGAGTTGAGGAGGGGACTTAGACAGGTAGCACACATGGTAACTTTCTCAGAAGTGCTACCTATCTGTGGCATGGAGGAGGCAAGGGTACTCCACACCACAGGCTTCAATGACTGGTTGAAAAACTGGTGCAGAGCTCAGGGATTTGGCTTCATTGAGGAATGGGGCTCCACCAGGAGGGATGCAGGCCTATACTGGCCCGAGGTCTGCATCTGTCCAAGAGGGGAACGATGATCCTAGGTGATAGGTTTAAATGCTTCATTGGCAAGCATTTAAACTAGCCAACTGGGTAGGCACTGAAATGGAGAAGGGAAATCCTACCCCCCCAAAAAAAATCAGGGTAGTTAGTGAGGTAAACACCAAGACAGAGCAGTCAATAGGGAGAAGATATGGGGTAAATGGAAAAAAAGACAAAGTCAGTGAGGACAGGGATGGGGCAAAAGGAAATAAAACCATAAAAAAATGGAGGGTAATGAGTACCACTGCCTGTAGTCTAGGTCAAAAGCTCTCTGAAATGGTAGCCTTGGTGGAAGAGGGATGCCTGGATATTGTGGCAGTCACAGAAACATGGTACACAAAGAACCATGACTGGGATGTCAACATACCGGGCTACACAATCTACAGGGGTGACAGGAAGGGAAAAAGAGGAGGAGGAGGAGTAGCTCTTTATGTAAGGGAAGAGATCAAAGCAACAGAACTAATGGGTACACAGGGAAGAAAGGAGGCACTGTGGATCACTCTGGAGACTGCAAATGGTACCACAATTCGCACAGGGGTTGTATACAGACCCCCATCTCAGGGGGAGGAAATGGACAAGGAAATGATAGAAGGCATCCTACGGATAGCAGAGAAAGGGGAGATATTGCTGATGGGGACCTGAATATGCTAGATGTTAACTGGAGCACTTTTGCTGCAGCCACATCCAAGAGCAGGGCGATTCTCAATGCCCTAAAGGAGGAATGCCTCAGACCACTAGTTTTGGAACCCACTCAGGAGGGAGAAATCCTAGACCTCATACTCTCAAATGGGGATGACGAGAGGATCTCCGATCATGAAGTGGGTAGCCATCTGGGAACAAGCAACCACCGAACAGTCTGGTTCATGATAAATTTAGCTGTAGAATCAAGCCTTACAAAAGTGAAGGTACTGGACTTCAGGAGGGTTGATTTTGCCAAAATGGGAGAGTGCCTCAGAAAAGCACTCTCAAGCAGGCAAGAAGGTGGGGTGGGGCAACAATGGGGAAACATCAAAACAGCCATCACAGAGGCACTAAGCCTTTGTGCGAAGCAAATAAATCAAAATGAAAGGAAAAAACACTATGGTTCTCAAACAAGTTGTGGGGAAGGTTATGGAGAAATAGATAGCATTCAGGAAGTATAAGGAAACACAGAAGGAGCAGGACAGAGAACTGTTCCAGTTAAAGCAGAAGGAAGCAGGAAAGGCAATCAGAAGAGCAAAGGCCCAATCCCAGGAAAAGATAGCCAACTCAGTAAAGATGAGGGATAAACCCTTTTATAGGTACATTACGTAGCAAAGAAAGACTAAGGCAGGCATACTGAGGCTGAATAAAGAGGAAGGTGGTTGGGCAGAGCGCGACAGTGAAAAAGCAGGGATACTGAATGAATACTTCTACTGAGTAGTTACAATGGAAAATCAGGGGGAGATACCTAATCTAATCAATAGAAGCATTGTGGATAGGGGGGCTGATATTAGTCCTTTCAAAGAAGAAAGGGTTCTGAAAGAACTCTTAAAATTGAAGGTGGATAAAGCAATAGGGCCTGATGGGATTCACCCCAGAATTCTAAAAGGACTAGGGGAAGAACTAGTAACACCACTGACTACCATTTTTAATAAATCATGGAAGGATGGTGTGGTACCTGAGGACTGGAGGAGGGCAGATGTGATTCCCCTTCACAAATGTGGGAATAAGACAGAGGCAGGAAACTACAGACCTGTCAGTTTGACCTCAGTGGTAGGGAAAATGATGGAATCACTTCTGAAGGAAATAATTGTTGGGTACCTAGAGGCCAGTGGGGCACAGGACCCAAGGCAGCATGGATTCAAAGCAGGAAGGTCATGTCAGACAAATCTAATTGATTTATTTGACTGGGTGACCAAAGTAGTAGTCCAGGGAGGGGCTATGGAAATGACCTACCTAGACTAATAAACAAATTAGCCAGCCTGGGAGTGGTCCCAGGGTGATAGCCTAGGTAAAACACTGGTTGGACAACAGGACACAGAAAGTAGTAGTAAATGGAGTCCACAGTGAAGAAAGGGGGGTTACTAGTGGGGTAACTGCAGGGTTCAGTACTGGGGCCAGTCCTTTTTAATGTCATTATAAGTGACATTGCAGAGGGACTGAAAGGAAAAGTATGCCTCTTTGAAGATGACACAAAGATCTGCAACAGGGTTGATATGCAAGGTGGGTGGAAAGGATGAAAAGGGACTTGACAAGGTTGGAAGAATGGTCAAATGTATGGCACCTTAGATTCAACGCAAAGAAGTGCAAAGTAATGCACCTGGGAAACAAAAACTCGGGGGAAGAGTACACAATGGAGGGTGAGATACTGACAACAACAAAAATGGAAAGGGACCTGGGGTAGTTATACCAGATGACCTAAAAGTGGGCCAGCAATGTGAGAAGGCAGTAAGGAGGGCTGGGGGGATACTGGGATGCATAGGAAGAGGCATCAATAGTAGAAAACAGGAAGTTGTTGGTCCTCTGTACAGACAGTTGGTAAGACCACATCTGGAATACTGTATACAGTTCTGGAGACCCCATCTCCGAAAAGACATAGACAGGGTGGAGGCTGTCCAGAGGAGGGTAACCAAAATGGTCTTCACCAGAAGACATATGAAGAGAGACTAAAGGAGCTTAAGTTGTATAGCCTCGAGGAAAGGAAGGAGAGGGGGGACATGATAGAAACTTTCAAAAACCTCAAGGGAATCAACAAAGTCCAAGACAGTAGCATCTTTCAGAAAAAAGAGATGTGCAAGAACAAGGGGGCACAATTTGAAGATAGAGGGGGGACGGCTCAGAGGTATTTCTTCACAAAGAGGGTTGTAGATGCATGGAACCACCTTCCTGAGGAGGTGGTAGAGTCAAAAACAATGGGGGAATTCAAGAATTCATGGGACAAACATAAGGCAATTCAAACTCCTAAAACTGAAGGTGGACAAAGCAATGGGTCCTGATGGAATTCACCCCAGAATTCTAAAAGAAGTAAGGGAGGAACTAGTGAAACCAATGGCTACTCTTTTTAATAAAACGTGGGAGGATGGTGTGGTACCGAGGACTGGAGGAAGCGGATGTGATTCCCCTTCACAAAAGTGGGACCAAGACAGAGGCAGGAAACTACAGACCTGTCAGTCTGACCTCTGTGGTAGGGAAAGTGATGGAGTCACTTCTGAAGGAAAGAATAGTTGAGTACCTAGAGGCCAGTGGAGCACAGGACCCAAGGCAGCATGGATTCACAGAGGGAAGGTCATGTCAGACGAATCTAATAGATCTCTTTGACTGGGTGACCAAAGTAGTAGACCAGGGAGGGGCTGTGGACATGGCCTACCTAGACTTTAGCAAGGCATTTGACACAGTCCCACACAAAAGATTAATAGTCAAATTAACCAGCCTGGGAGTGAGTCCCAGGGTGGTAGCCTGGGTAAAACATTGGCTGCACAACAGGACACAGAAGGTAATTGTAAATGGAGTCCACTCTGAAGAAAGAGAGGTTACTAGTGGGGTACGCAGGGGTTCAGATTGGGTCCAGTCCTTTTAATGTCTTCATCAGTGACATTGCAGAGGGACTGGAAGGAAAAGTATGCCTTTTGCAGATGACAAAAGATCTGCAACAGGGTTGATACACAAGGAGACATGGAAAGGATGAAAAGGGACTTGGCAAGGTTGGAGGAATGGTCAGAAGTATGGCAGCTAGGATTCAATGCAAAGAAGTGCAAATAATGCACCTGGGAAACAAGAACCCAGGGGAAGAATACACAATGGGTGGGGAGGTAGTAACAACAACAAAAATGGAAAGGGACCTGGGGGTAATCATATCAGATGACCTTAAGCTTAGCAAGCAATGTGAGAAGGCAGTAGGGAGGGCTGGGGGTATACTGGGATGTATAGGGAGAGGCATCAGCAGCAGAAAACAGGAAGTTGTTATCCCTCTGTACAGACAGTTGGTGAGACCCCATCAGGAGTACTGTGTCCAGTTCTGGAGACCCCATCTCCGCAAGGACATAGACAGGATAGAGGTAGTCAGAGGAGGCAACTAAATGGTGCAGCGTCTGCAGGAGAAGCCGTATGAGGAGAGACTAAGGAGCTTAATATGTATACCCTTGAGGAAGAAAGAAGAGGGGGACATGATAGAAACTTTTAAGTACCTCAGTGGAATCAACAAAGTCCAAGAGGGTAGCATCTTTCAGAAAAAGAGACCTGCAAGAACAAGGGGACACAATTTAAAGATAGAGGAGGCGGTTCAGGGGCAATGTGAGGAAGTATTATTTCACAGAGAGGGTAGTGGATGCATGGAACAGCCTTCCTGAGGAGGTTGTGGGGTCTAAAACTGTGGGAGAATTCAAGAATGCATGGGACAGACATATGGCAATTCTTGTGGGGGGTAGGAAGAAATAGGCTGTTGGTTAACTAGGATCTACGGCCTATCCTGTAGGTAGGGAAATGGGCAGACTAGGTGGGCCAAGCGGTCCTTATCTGCCATCAAAGTCTATGTTTCTATGTTTCTATGTTTCTAGTGGGGGGTAGGAGGAAGTAGGCTTTTGGTTAACTAGGATCTGCAGCTTATCCATTAGGTAGAGAAATAGACAGACTAGGTTGGCCAAGTGGTCCTTATCTACCATCAAATTCTGTTTCTGTGTTTCTATGTCCTAAAGCTGACCTGTGGAAATTTACTGTATCCGGTTGATCTCTCCATGGTGTTGCTAGTACTTGGCTCGGAGAAAACAGCATGAATTCTAGACTCAGTGTGGATTTCCTTACTGGATCAGGTCAGAATCTCACTAATGCATTTCTGCTTACTTTCTGACAAAACAGAGTAATTGTTGATCGACTGTACATTTCAATGCCCAGAAATCTGTTGCACTTCGGCGGGTGGGATGTTAGAATCAATTAAATGCTGGATACTGGTCTTTCTAGTTGAGTGGTTTGTTATATGCTCAGACTCTGGCAGACCAGAGTCCTATTTCATTTGGGTCATCATTTTTCTCCACTTATTTAGCCCTGTGTTTATGTTCCTGTACTAAAAGCAGTCATCCTTTTTGTTAGCATTTAGGGCAATATAGAAAGGTGCATCAGGGTGCAACATTTGATGGGGCCTTTGTGATTTGTAAATGTGGTAGCCTTCAATAGTGTCACTAGAAGGATCTTCCTTATTTTGATATATTCTGGGATTGACACGCCTAACATCTCTGGGGTTGTTGCCGGTCCTGGTCTTAGCCTGTCATTCATTGTACTCCAAGTAAATGTTTCCCTGACAGTCTATGCCTTCTACTATGTTACCCCACAGCAGGTCATAGTGCTCCTTTGTCCTTAATGCAAATTGTACTCCTATGTTAAAGAAAAGGAAATTAAGTAATCCCATTGGTGTACCCATACTTAGTGTGCCTGAGGTGAAGAGCAGGTCAATGTCTTGCTCTGATAGGGGTTGAGCCTTTTGTGATCGGTTGCCTTTACCTAGTTTTTTAGGGGCTTTTGCTTAGCGGCTAGTGTGTACTTTGTTTCCACAAAATCCATTTGTAGCCCTTTACATACTGAATGGGAAAACTTGTTCTGAACAAGGAAATAATCTATGCTGCCCACGATACCATGGACAGTACCTGGCTCATAGTCTGTGCCACTATATCATTTTAGTTGAAACAAAATGAGCTATCTTGCTGTCTAACTCATGTAGAGGTAAATTATGGAACTGTGTGTCACTTTCTGACTACATTAGAAATGTTTTAAATAATCAGAGGTTCACTTTCTGTTTTGCAGTTCGTGCTTCTGTTCTGATCTTCAACAAATGATTCCATGTCGCCAATGCTGCTGATGTAGAATTGGGTTGCCATTCTGATTGTATTCTTTTTTTTTCTTTAGATGCAGAGCTGTGATTGTGAAGAGTTCTGGGAAGTTTTTCTGGGTGAAGAGTCTTTCTGTTTCAAGGTTGGTGCTTTTAAAATTGTGGAGAAGCCGCTGAATGTTACAAAGCGAGGGGAGAGTGTGTGTCTCAAGCTTTCAGCTCACAGACAGCAGCGCATGTTTGCCATTATAAACAGCTGATTATAATGGCAAATTACAACCTGCTTTTTATTAGGGAAAAAATATGCACCAGTAATTATAATTGTGTCTCCCTCTGGCTATCATTTGCCCTTTACAGTAACAGCCCACCAGTTGCTCTGTGCTTCATTTTATACTCTGCTGAGACAATTTCCTTTCCAGTATATTTCCTTTAGTTTGATTCCTATTTACACAACCTGGCCATGCCATTAGTGTACACATGACTTACCCACACACCTCTATAATTACCATGTTAAATGCTACTCATGATTTGTGACCATGAGAGGCACCCTGAGCCGGAGCTTATTTACCGAAGTGAAAATGGAAGAGGGACCTCAGAGGATTGTATACCATGCAATTCCCAGTAACCCACCAGATGTTTTTTTTTGCCCAATCTCTTACCACCTGCACTCATCACTATTCTGGTGAGCTGGCTCACAGATTATGGTTTTGCTATTCATCGCTCCTACTCTGTTATTGCCATGGTCTCCATCCCAGCTCTGCTTCATAGGGCATTGAACTACAGCAGGCTTCCACATCTGCCAGAGATGACAGCTTGTTCCTCATTTTGTTTTTAGTTTGTGCCATCCATCTTAGTTCTTTGTATAGACAGTTCTCCATCCCTACCTCTGCCTCTGGGGTATTGAACGAAGGTGGGCTTACCCTGTCCTTCTTTAATGGGAGCCTTTTCCTCATTTTCCATGTCAGCATCATCTATCCTTCTCCATCATTCAACCATCCTAAATCCATTCTTGCACCTACATCTCCATTCCTGCCTCTACCTTGGGAAGCTTTGAGTGACAATCTCACTTGCCCCTCTGTCTGAATGGGAGTGCATTTCTTCAATCACTTCTTTCATCAGTTCCATTTATCAGCTTCCTTCTCAGTGTTTTTCTGTGCCTCTGCCACATCACCTATGCTTCATCTATCCGAGGACAGCATTGCTGGATATACTTGGATATTCTTTACTCCTTCCTCTGTCCGTGGGCTTTGAACTCACCCACCTCCTTGTTGACCCTTCTGTTTCACCTTCTGATCACTCTACATTTCCATCACTTCCCAGTATTGGGACCTGTTCCTCACTCCTTGTGTGAAGAGCTCTGCTGACCTTGTTTTTTGTATGACTTCCTCATTGATTTACAACTGGACCCCTCTGGCATCTCCACATCCTCCTCCTCCTGTGCCTGCTCCCATCCACCTCTTTAGCCTGCTAAAAGGGATCATTCTATCACTATCAACTTCATTATAAATTTGCCTGGATTCCTCCTGGCTCCTGTTTTGCACCTGCCACTTCCTGTTGGATCACACATCTCTAAAGCACTCCTCAGATGTGGCTTGCAGTCCCAAGAATTCTACCTTGCACCTCTGTCTATCAGGATTTTGGTTCTCCATGTCTACCAACATTCTCCTCCCGGCCTGCCTGGATTTCCTGATGTCAGTTGTATTTCATTGCTGCATTGCCAGTGCTCCTTCCTCACTTCCCTGCCTTCATCTTCTGAGATTATTTGGTGTTCCTGCTACTTGTCTCATTTCATTATTCATCTGTATCCAACTATTGCCAAGCTTTGCCTCATCCTTTTATTTCTGCTACTCCTCGATTGGGCTACTTTCAACAGTCTGGCCTCCTAGTTCTCCTCTCCTGGCAGCTCTTCTTTCTGATTGCAAGTTCTCCATCTGATGCGCTCTTCACAATAATTCACCCCTTCTTGAGTGCTTCAACCCTGCCTTCTGGCTCACATCATTCAGCTCTCCTTTGCCTGGTATTGCTTCCATCTCATCCTCGGCTCCAGCATCATTTTGATGTTTCAGATGATCAGGTGTCCTGCTGGGCTGCATTGACCTTTTTGTCAGGGATTATTGGTCTCTCTTTTTTTTACCTGTGAAAAAATGTTCCATCGATGTCTTTTATGCCTGTTCCTTACCCCACCCAACCCTCCACTGAGCATCCACCACCCGCAGCCACCCAAACCCTTACTTAACATCAGAAATCCAAAGCCATGATCCTCTCTGGACCACAGACATGTCTTTATTAATTAGCTGCAGCCCTATTAACTCTGGCCAAAGTTTGCCTTTTTAATAGTGACTACACTAACTCCTCTAAGAGATCCTCATTCACTGCATGGGCTGCAATGACTTGGGATGCATAATCTGTGAAAAACAACTGGAAATCATGTGAAATATTATCTTAAAAACACCCCAGGAAGAGAGGTGCAGTCCATTGATATTTCACTTATGCCTTAAAGAAAGTATTGTAACTTAAAAAAAATGCGCATTTTTTTAATAGGGTGCTATAAATGTGCTATTTAAAAACAAGGCTGTTGTTTCACTGACCACCTGTGTCAAGAAGCTTTCCTGAGAGGCATCTGGGAGTACCTGCTCCCTTTTACTGCTGGTGGTTGGGCTTCCCTAGTCTACCCCCAGCAGGTTAAAGTTCCTCACAACCACCACATTCTTTATATACACTATGAAGCAATGTATAAAAATAATTGAAGATAAGTATAGGAAGGGTAGAATGGCAGAAAGTTTGATGTTTAGAAGTAGTGAAAGGCACACAGAGCAGTAAAGCCATGAGATAAAAGTCTGTATAATTTGCAAAGTAAGTAATAAAAATAGGATGTGTGCTAAGAACTAAGGGGGCGGTGGAATTAATAGGAACAAGTCCTGTGGAGATGAAAGGATGCAAGGAAGAGGTAATAAGAAGGTGACCAGACAGCAACACAGAAAAGAATGACCTGAGATACAATGAGTTTAAAGTTAGCAGGAATGGTAAATAGGTAGAAAGTGTTAAGAAATGAATGGAATCTGTGAAGAAATGAAGGAAGACAAAACAATAAAGGCCTAGATAAACAGAGTGTAAGGTTTGTATACACAGTGATGTGTGAGAAGAACTAATCAAGGGGTGGGGAAAGGGTTGGGCAGGACTGAGGCTGTAAAAATATTAGTAAGAGAGGCAGAAAAGATGCTAGGAATGGGTAATTAGAAGCAAAGTAGGCAGGAACACAGAAAATAAGCATTAGGAAACAAGCAATTTAAGAATTACAGTTTACCAAAGTGTGTCATAAATCCAGTGTCCTGAATCAGTTCACAAATGTTAGGTTTTAATTGTTTAATATATTTTAGTTCCCATGTCCTTCAGTCTTTTTTTTTAAAAGCTACCGCTTAGTATCAGGATAGATAAATCAGAGAAGGAATGATCTTCTTGTTAAAAATGCTGTCCTACTGGTGTGCTGCTAACCTGGTTTACTATTGTGTGTCAGTGGTGGTTCGTCCTGTTTGCAGTGGTTGTCTAGTTTTCCCAATATACCATCCATTTGTGTACTTCTTTCAAAGAATTAGGTAAATCACATTGCTGGATTGACAAATTTAGGGTCTACTGATTTTTAATGTACAGTTCTGGCTTGACTTGATGGTGGGCTATGTACATTTGTGGGTGTAGGTCTTACATCTTGCCATGTTGCATGGTGTTGTCCCTCTTTTTTTCTGGGTATTTTTATCTGCTGGCAGTTTGTTATGAATAATTATGTTCAAGAGTTTGGGGGCTGCTTATAGGCCATAACAAGTGGTTCAGGGAAGATGTCCTTAAGTCTTTTATCTTCACTCAGCTTGGTTGTAGTTCTTTAATAATTTGCCTAAGTGGTTTTAGCATGGAGCTGTGACAACTAGGGGCATGTGATCAGTTTGATATTTTTGCTTATATTCCAGCCAATTTTGTTATGGTATTTGTATGGCATGTTCAATTTTTCTGTCAGTTTGGCTTGGGAATTGGCCCTGTTGGATTAGGGAATTCTGAAGTGAGGACAGCTGTCTATCTCTTGTTCTCTCATCTGAGCAGATTCAATGGTATTGACTTGCCTGACTGTAGATTACAGATTTTTTTGTATGCCTTGGATGGATGCTGAAATTATGCAGGTAGCTATATCTGTCAGTGGGTTTTCTGTAATGAGCAGTTTGTATATGTCCATTATTAGTGATACTGGCTGTGGTATCTAGAAAATGTATAATGGTGGTAGAGTATTAAATAATGAATTTTACAGAGTGTTGGAAGTTGTTAAAGTCATGATGGAACTTTCTGAGGGAGTCTTTACATTCTGTCCAAATCAGAAACATGTCATCTATATATCAGAGTTAGACTGATGGTTTATAGGGTGGTGTTTAAAAAAATATTCTTTTACAACAGCCTTGAAATTACTGGCATATTGTGGTGCCGTATTTGTGCCCATGACTGCCCCCATAATCTGTAAAAAGTGCTTGCCATTAAAAGTAATGTTGTGTGTCAGAATGAATTGTATTAGGGTGCTGATGGTGGCTCCTGGAATGTCTCTTGTGGATGTGTTGTCCTTTAAACATTTCTGACATGCTGATATGCCATCTTCATCTGGGATATTACTGTAGAGGGCAGTGACATTCATTTTGGCAATGATAGTGTTGGGTGGCAGTTGTCCAGTTTGCTTCAGTTTCCTAAGGAAATCTGTGGTGTCCCGAATAAAAATGCTGGAAGCTCTTACTAGTGGTTTTAAATGGATTTAATGAGTCTTGACATGTTCTCAGTGATTGTGCCAATTCCAGAGATGATGGATTCCCAGGTCTGTGTATCTTAGGCAGCATATAGAATGTTCCTGGAATAGGTTTGTTTGGAATTAATTTATTTAACTGTTCTTGGATGCTGTTCAGTAGAGATATGATGATTTGTTGAGTTCTTCTGTATATTGTGTAATAGGGTCTTCTGTGAGTTCTCTATAATAAGTTGTATCTGACAGCTGTCTGTGTGTCTCTTCAATGCAATCCTCTGTGTTCATCACAACCACAGCTCCACCCTTGTCAGCTTGTTTTATTATGAAGTTATGGTTGTTTCTCAGTGTTTCTAATGCCCTCTTTTCCAGTGGTGTGATATTATACAAGAGTTTCTGCTGTTTGCTTAGGATCTGGGAGTTCATTCTTCCTCAGAAGCAGTATATGTAGGCATCCAATTTGAGGCTGCACTCACTTTGAGGGGTCCTGCCTGATGTTTTCTTTGTGCTGTTGTACTGTGTTGTTTGTATGTTGTTCATATCAAAAAAGTACTCTTTTAGACAAAGCCATCTAAAATTTTCCTCCATCTCGCCATAGAATCTAATGTTATCAAATTCCTGTGTGGGGCAGAAAGTTAAACCCTTGGATAATATAGATGTTTCAGCTGGTGTAAGTTTTTCATTAGATAGGTTGATCACTGGTAGTTGTTGCAGTGTATTATCTTGTTCCACAATGTTGGTGGTGTGGTTTACTTTACCTGCATGAGTCAAGGTGCTGTAGTGGCTGCTGTCTTGTAGTTCTCTAAGTTTCCTCCTCTTTTGTGATAGGGCTGCCTTGAGAGTTGTTCGGTAATGAGTTTGGAGATCTCAACTGAATCCTTTTAGCACATTGTTGTTGTTTCCTTGAAGGGTGCATGAAAGTTCAGAAATTCTATTTTTAAGGTGAAATTTTCTAGCGTACTGTATATCTGATTAATAAGGTGATTCCTGAGTTTCTCAGATGTCATATGACATAGTTGTTCTGCATACCTTGAATTGTATGTAGTTTGCAGTGGATTGTAGATCTGAAGTCCTTTAAGTATAGTGTTCTGTTTCTTTTTCATGCAGTTAGGAAGTAGATGTCACTGTCAAGTTTAGCTTCTTTTTTCTTCACGTTGCAGAGTTGCCATTTGAGATGACAAATTGTGGTATCTTCCATTATTTTGTAAAAAGAGATTCTAGCCATACTGGTCCCTAGAAAACCGGAGACGCTGAAAGGTTTGATATGTTTTACTGGACCAAAAAGTGCCTTGTACAAAGATGGAATTGTACACAAGCTTTTGGGGTCTTACAGGTCCATTCTTCAGGTGAATAACAAAACTGAGCAACATAAGCAGTTTTTATATACTCTGTGAAGCAATGTAGCAAAATAATTGAAGAGAATTACAGGAAGGTTATAATGGCAGGAAGTGTGAAGTTTAGAAGTGGTGAAAGTAATAGAGAACATTGAAGCCCTGAGAAAAACATCTGTATTAGTTGCAAAGTAATAAAAATAGGATGTGTGAGAAGAACTGGGGGGGGGGGGACAATTAATAGGAACAGGCCATATGAAGATGAAAAGATGTTAGGAAGAGATGATAAGAAGGTGACCAGACAGGAACATAGAAAAGAAAGACCTGAGATACAAGGAGTTTAAAGTTTGCAGGAAGGGTAGATAGGTAGGAAATGAATGGAATCTGTGAAGAAATAAAGAAAGACAAAACAACAAAGGCCTACATAAACAGAAATTATAGTTTGTATACACAGTGATGTGTAAGAAGAACTAATCAAGGGGTGGGAAGGGGGTGGGCAGAACTGAAGCTGTTGAGTTGATATACTTGTTCAAAAACAATAAAGGCAGTTTAGAGTATTGTTGCATCAGTTTAACAAGATGTACATGCAAAAGAATAACATTCACTCATGATGTCTGTTCAATCAGCTTTACAGTACAGATGCAACACTGCATCTGAACCCCTTCACTAACTTCCTGGCATTTTGCACCAAGCGCTTTGTCAAGGTTCCACATTAAGTTAGCTAATACAAACTCTGCATGGGTAAAAATCATGCTACCGAGCAGTGCCCAAACTGTGCATATATAAATAAACTTCTACAGTGTCTCTATGCAGTTAGATGACAGCATGGTTTCCAACCATTCTGTATCAGCACCACTAACTTGCCAGGATACCATTTGTCAAAAAACTACTCTCGACCCCTTGGGCCACCCAATATATGATATTCAGTTTAAAGGCACATACACCATTGCATCAAGAGAATTAAAAAGAAAAGTTATGGAGAAAGTCAAAAAAAAGACAATTTCTGAAATGTATAGATGGCCCAACACTGTTGCTCTTACCCTTGTCAGAAGAGATGTAGCTTTTTCACCACTTTTAGTACCCAGTCCAGGGAGGTTGCAAATATTGAGAGGAGGAACTCGCCGATTCTTTCAACAGAGCCAAAGTTGGAAGAATAAACATTTTCCATACAGGTGTTTAAGTGTCCATCCAATTTTGGTGATAGGCTCACACATAGCCTTCAGTCAGTCCCCAAAAAACCTTCTGGTTACCCTCCCTCCCTCCAGGCTGTTCAAGTGCTGTAAACATAAATTTTGTAAACATATTAAATAAAGCTGTTCTAAAGCTGATTGAACAGGCATTGCTTGCAAGTTTTTTTCCTTTTGCGTGAATATATTTGTTACTAGGAGTGCCCTTAGACCTGCTGTTGTGCCTAGAAAATTGGGAAAACCTGTTAAAAATAAAGATTTAAGACTGGAGTGGGAAGTATAGATTTTTCCAAACAGGATGCAATTTAATAAAGCATTTTAAATGTACTGAAAGAGAAATCAGTAATTGTTTTGCCAACCTTGTCATAGTAATAATCCAAGGAAAATCCATAACAGATCTAGGGCCTGCTTCAAAAAAGCTGTCACTGACTTGCTGGCTGTGGCATCTTCCTAATAGATATCATGCAACCACAATGGAAAGTTAGACCCCCTGTGAGATTATTTAACTGTCTGTTGCCATTGTTGCAATTTGTGATAAATATGGTGCTGCTTCAAATGAAAAGATGATGTGATGCATGCCTTATTCATTTGACACAAGGTCTCAGAAACTGTGGCAAGTTCATTACAAAATCAGGTACCTTTCAAAATAAGGCAGACAGGTTCTGATACAATCAGAAGCATGCTGACAGGGCTGACAATTTACCTATGCATCAGTATCCTCCCAACTGAGTATCTGACTACTTCTCTCCATACTCTAAAATACCCTAGAAGAGTTGTAAATCTGAAGTACTGTAGTAACCAACTGAAATGGCTAATAGGTTAATAAATTACTTCCTTCTGAGCAGTTGCATCAAATCTGAACTATAGTCTGTAGTACCACAATTTCAGGAACATGGAGGGTGTTTACTTGAAATATTGGTACAAGAATTCTTACAACTTTATTTTAAGAAAGCATGATAGTAGATATTCTGAAAAAGGTTGATAAGATTGTGATGACGATGTAGCTGACCAATTACCCAGTTACACACACATACACCCCCACACACACTTGGGGCATTGGTAAGTTGGGCAATACTGCACTATGTTGAATGATAGAATAGACTGTTGGAGAGATTTATTTCAAGACTTATAGTACACTGTTCAACAGATAATTGTTTGCTGATATCCTTTCCTATTAATTATAAAAATATTAATTTTTCATTCTGGTCACTGCAGCAAAGAAACATATCCCCAGAAAGTAGCTGAAAATGTTCTTCAAGTCAGGGACGGATGGTTGGACATGGTGAAATGAGATATATCAGATGGAAAAGTGGAAACACACTGAAATTACATATAGATGCATCTGACACTGGATGGTTCCTGTGGGTGTTTTTTTCTCAACACAAATTTAATTAATTTTGATCCAAAAGCAAATATCTTGAAATAAAGAAGAATCTTGAAGAGATGTTGAAAGTAGAGCTGAAACAGACCAAGATATAGATCAGATATTCTAGGTAAAATAAGGACTAATAGGACCTGGGGGGTGAGAATTTGTAATTTATTTCCAAAAAGGCATCCGAGAAATGTAAACTGATTTAAAACGGGTGTACATAATGCTTGTGTGCAGAATTTTCAATAGGATCAGTCTGAGATCCCTTTATTGTCAATTTAGTCTGATTTGATGGTCTAATAGCGTCCAAATTTTGCTAAAAGAAGACACAGTTGCAGCAATAGCAACATCAAAAAAGACGCAAATTACATTTGCAGTCTATTTTTCACAACATGTGACTTTTTGTCTTAGATTTACACATTCTTTAAAACTAGCAGCAGGGCTGTTTGGGTATATTTGGGTGGATGCTGGTGCAACATGCATTTGCATGCACATCTGATCCTTTTGCAAATCTTGCCCTGTATCTGTCCACACATACCAATGGGGAATATTAGCAGTAAACTGAAAGGGAGAATATTCAGTAATGATATAAGTAAGCAACAACCCATGACAGGGTGTGCAGTTATTGAGGATTAATCAACACCTTGAGTGCATTGTGAGGCACAAGGCCACAGGTTGAGTGTCCTCACAGCACCTGGGGTGTTGATTAATCCCCCATAACCACACACCCTGGAGTGGGTTATTGTGCTGATAACATGAGATAAAGCCGCTTTCACAGAAATAAAGGAACCAGTGAGAAATTGAGAGAAACATGAACATTTTATTGAGTATCCTTCCATGACAAAATGTAGTCCCACACTATGACTGCTACAGCATGACTGACCACTGGCTTCATGAAGTACAATGTGTGGTGTTTTCTGAAGAAAATTCAAAGATACTGTTGCTAACACATACAGACTTAGATACCATATGCTATACACTTGTGTGCTGCTATCAATGTGGTATTGAAGCTTCTTGTTCTGTGGACGGCAGTGGTGGAAAACTGACGACCTTTATACATCCACCATACACACATAGGCATGCATGTGAGGTTGCCGAATGGGACCCTGACACAGATCACAACTGTATTTCAATAATGCTGCTCCACTGTGCCACACAGGTTGTGTGATCACCAATGTATCTCAGTACTGATGCTGTGCTGTGGCATGGAGGTTGTGTGATTACTGACATACTTTGCGACACTGCGAATTGCCACTGTATGTCAGTACTCATGCTGCACTGTGACTCCCATAGTGTGCGATTACTCACAGGGTGGAGGACAGCAGTTGGAGGGACAGTAGTTTCACCACTACTGTGTTTACTCTGTCATGCGTTAATTAATTAATTATTGATTGATTGTCTCAGATTACAACCTTTGAGTTAAAAGCTCATTTACAAAGGCTCCATGACAGAGTGAGAACAGAACAACAGGTAGTCAGATAACAGTGAATGGTACAGTAGCATGTGAAAATATTTTTTTTTTACACAATACAAATAAAAACAGAGCGGGATCAGGTCACAGGTAAAACAGTATTACAATAATACAAGACAGGAATAATTCTCAGCAAAATGTTTAAATGACAAGAAACTATTAGTATAAGGTGAAATGGGGATTTATGTGTCAGTAGGATGGGAAGGACATAAAAGAGTGGAAACATATTTATTATTTATTTTATTTATTTAAGCGTTTTACCAGGAAGGCATACTGAGCAGAGTACTGCTCAATTACAAATGCATCCTGGGGGAGGGGAGAACATAGGAAGACAGTTTTACACAGTATAGACAAGAAAAGACATAGTGGGAGAAATACTAACATTTGGATCTGATTACAAGTCAGTAATAGCTTGAGAGAGACAATTGGTAACCATAGTACGTGCGGTATGAGATAACACTTGAAGTCAGGATAGACATGTGAATACATTGTGGAAGAGCACTAACATTTGGTTCTGAAACCATGTTCATACAGGATTGAGTGTGTCAGTTGGTAACACAGTTACATACAGCAAATGTACAACAAAATTAAGTTTTGAGCCATATGAGAGACAGTATAAGGAGAGAGGACAATAGTTAGACACTGATGAACTACAAATTTGCAAAGTGCCAACATTCCCAGAGAGTTGCCTAGTAGTTGGTAGACGCCTAGACACAAGCACAGGTAGGGACAAAATGATCTTGGAGCATGGGGTTTAGGTGGGAAAGGATGGTGAAGTGATGAATGTTATCTGGGAGGGAGTTCCATAGCGAGGGAATGTGGTAACTGAACCTTGATTGCCCTGTGGAGGTAGACAGGTATGGGACAGCTAGGGACCTGGAGTCTGAGTTTCTGAGTGTGTATGGCTGTGCGCTAGGGTTTGTTAAGATGTTGGAGAGGTAGGAAGGGAGCCGCTGAGTCCAATACTTGTCCATAATTTTTGCGCAGTGGGTTAGTCTGTGATAGTCAAGTGAGGTGAGGTTCATTGCTTGATATAGGGCACAGTGGTGTGTGGAGTAAGGGCCGTTCAGGGTGAAATGGCAAAAAGAGTGGAAGAGAGGGTCCAGCCTAGCTAATGTGGTCTTAGGGCTGGCGCCGTAGACTATGTCCCCATAGTCAAGGACTGGGAGGATCATTTTTTTTTTACAATGTCCTTCCTGGCTGGAAGGGGTATGTTGTCACAATTCCGGTAAAGTGCACCAAGCCTAGGGTGCAGCTTCTTAAGTAAGGAGTCAATATGTGCAGAAAAGTTGAGGTGCTGGTCAAGCCAGACACCAAGGTATCTGAAGGTGGTGCAGGACTCCAGAGGGGACCCTTCCAGGGTGTGAAAAACTAATGGTGAAGGGAGGCTAGAATTTTTCTGCCTCATCCCAAAGGTTAAGGAGACTGTTTTGTTAGCATTTAGGAGGAGATTATTTGAGCGGAGCCAGTACTGGACTGAGATGAAGTCGTACTGAAGTCTGGACGCAACTTCAGAGGGCGAGGGACTGGATACGTATAGCACTGTGTTGTCTGTGTACATGTGGATGGCGGAGTGTGTACAGGTGGATGGCAGATCATTTAAAAAGGCTGAGAATAGGAAGGGGCCTAGGACTGATCCTTGAGGCACTCCAGACCTATGGGGGACATATGGGGGATGTCAGCAGGGATAAGGGATCAAGGATTGGAGGAGAGGGTGGGGTTAAGGGGTGAAAGCATACTTCTTGGATGACCAGTGGGTAGGAGAGGACAGGCTAGGGGTGAGTAGGAGTGCAAAAAGGAGGGGTAACTTACAAATCATAGTATGAATGCAGCAGAGTAAAGAACAGGGCTGTGGTA
The DNA here is from genome assembly GCA_016271365.2 of Neoceratodus forsteri. Taxonomy (NCBI): domain Eukaryota; kingdom Metazoa; phylum Chordata; order Ceratodontiformes; family Ceratodontidae; genus Neoceratodus; species Neoceratodus forsteri. The sequence continues at coordinate 1,072,952,277 of CM028131.1, forward strand.
GGAGTATGGATTCAGAAAAGGGAAGGGTGGAGGGAGGGTGGGAGGGTTGTTGAGTGGGTATCCAGATAAGGGAAGGTTGGAGGAAGGGGAAGGAGGGATGTAGAGGGATATAGACATGTGAGTAAAGACCTGTATAAGTGCTTATAAGTGCTAGGCTTGCTGGTTAGGAGATGCATGTAGTGGTGGGGAGGAGAGGGAGGCAAAAAAGTAATAACCAGCGTAAGTGTTAAGTAGATAGGCGGGGCTGATTAAGAAGAAGGAGGTGTGCAGAAAAGAGAAAGGGAAGGACACGGTGATAATGCAGGAGGTAGGGAGTGGAATGTGGACATGAGTGTCAATACAATGTTACTAAGGTGTGGGAGGCAAGGGGAGTGTGAACCAGAGGGGGCAAAGAGAACGGGAGGGGTTATTTTGTGCCATGCATAGTGCGACACTAGCGGGTGAAAGGTCTTAAAGTGACTGCCACTCAAAACCGGTACTGAATAATGTCTGACTTGCACAATGGTACATTTGAATGCAGGGTGTGTTCAGGATTCAGCAGTACTCACTGCATCCTGCCATGTGTTAACAGTGCAGCAGTACTGTGGGATAGATCATGGGCTACTAGTGGAACACACACTGAACAGCCGCAGTAGAGTGACACAGGTTAATGCTGCCATTGGATGAATGGTGCATTCACCACTACTCAGTGTATCCTGCCATAGTTTGCTACCAATATTGTTGGATACATAGTGCAGCAGTAGCAGCACACAGCTGTGAAAGCAATGGTACAGTCATTAGTGCTACAGCACCCATACTGTGGGATATATTGTGTGGCACTAGTGGACCACACCTGTGACACTGACAATGCACTTCAGAATGGCAGTAGCAGCCCACGGTTATTACACTGGTGAGGCACTTAATAATGGTACAGCTGCACAATGTTGCATGACCAACAATTAAACAGAGCATCCCGCACTTGTACAACAGTGCATGACATGCGCAATACTGTACTAACACCAGCAGGGAGAGTACAGTGATAGGGAAGAGAATGTTGTGTTTCTACCATGGTGCAGTCACAGCAATACTGGGTTGGGGAGTCGACACAGGAATTACTTACATTACATGTGCACAACAGTGCACAGAAATGGACTATGAAGCACTTCTGTAACAGTGCCGTACCAGCAATGTACACACTGCAATTAAAGGGATGATGAACTTCTTGTTGTACAGTGGTGGGGTGTGGATGGGAAAGAGTGTGATAACAACAATAGGGATAAGGCAGTGAAATCAATGTCCATGCTGCTGTGATAGTATTGCGGAAAGCCACCTGCAATGCTGCAATACCGTTCAGTGCATTACATTGATTATTTCCTTTGTATATGTTGCCAGAGCAACAGTAGGGTATGCTATAGAATGGTGCTGTCACAATGGGAAGCTTGAGCAGGTTAATTCTACCTTTTTACAAGGTTGTGACATGACACAGCTGTCTGATACATTTTTTACTATGCACTTCCTGTGGCTACACGCTGCTGCCATTAACAATATTGTGGAAAACAACAGTGCTGCTGTCATAATCTCTGAACAAGGGACAGCGCTGTGATCAGGGGAAGGTTATAACAAGGGGAATAATAGTGACACATAAGAACAAGCCCATACAATGCTGCTAACACAACCAGAACCCAGGCCAGCAAAATAATATACTTATACAAGTCTGTGACATGATACAAACAGTATGTCTGTGATATTTTTGTGTTTGCTTGCATGCATGTGCAAGAAACATAGTGCCATCATCTGAGTTTTCCAGAGGTGTGTCAGCCTCTTCCATTTCAGTCAGTGTGTTTGCAGGCACGGTCGCAGAGCACCAATCAGAGCTCCAGCTGTCTATGATAGCTGAAAATGCAGTGCCATATAGTTGAAAGGGGGAACTCTGCTTGAGTGAGCAGAGCTCTCCCCCCACACACTCACGTGTGCACGCACACTGCGTGCTCATGTGCCTTCCCTTTCCCCCCACACTGTACAGCCGACGGGGGTGCCCAATCCTCTGTTGGCTCCACACCCCTCAAAGCATCCAGGTGCCACGCTGGGAGCCCACCCCTGTGTGGCAAAATGTTTTATGGCCGATGGGGGTGCCCAATCCCCCGTTGGCTGCACGCCCCCCCAAGCATCCAGGTGCCACACTGGGAGCCCACCCCAGCGTGGCAAAATTATGTTATGGCCGACGGGGGTGCCCAATCCCCCATCGGCTCCTGTCCCCCATCAACATCCTTCCAGCTGCCACTCTGGGAGCCCACCCCAGTGTGGCAAACATCCCTCATCGTCTTAGGAAAGAATAACCTGTAAATACAAAAACTGTCCCTCGGCACTTCTCCCAACCCCCTCCCACAACCCACACCCACCCACTGTGCACCCTGCCTCCTCACACCCTCCACACCCCATACTTACCTCTGGAGCTTGGCGCGACAATCTTTGGTGGACCAGGAACACGTCTGCACTCTTCAAAGCCAACCACGAACTGAAGAAATGCCGGTAAGCTGTATAATGGAATAGATAGTTTTTTTTTCAACTTTATTGCATATCTCAGGCATTGTTTTGAATTTTTGCACCAAATTTTTAACATGGGGTTTTTGGGAGCCCTTCTCATGACAGCCGTCACTGTCATGATGTTACTCGAGCCCAAAGGTGATTTTGCAGCCACTGTGTGAAATCACCTTTCTGGAATGATTAATGAAACGACACTGCCAGTGTTCATAAGATGGGATCTCAAAAAGTCTATTTTGAAAATTTGGTGGAAAAATTCCTAAAAATGACTGTTTTACGAGCGTGACTTGTGCAGTTCCTACGCACGCTCGTAAGTTCGTGAATTTTCATTTTTTTCACTCCAGATTTTCAACATTGCCGTTTTACCACACCTTCTTATGAGCAGTACAGCTGTCATTTTTCACATCTCACCCAAAATGTGTTTCCGCCCATGTAGCGCACAATGGCACAGTCGGTGCGCGAAATCAATGTATGGGACACATTAAGAAAATCACAGTGACACTGTTCATGAGCAGAGGTCTTAAAATGGCTATGTTGAAAATTTGGTGAAAAAAATTCCCAAAAATGACTGTTTTACGAGAGTATGTTGTGCAGTTCCTATGCACGCTCGTAAGTTTGTGAAATTTCAATATTTTCACTCCATATTTTCAACATTGCCATTTTACCACACCTACTTATGAGCAGTACAGCTGTCATTTTTCACATCTAATCCAAAATGTGTTTCCGCCCATGTAGTGAACAATGGTGCAGTAGGTGTGCGAAATCAATGTACAGGACACATTAAGACAATCACAGTGACACTGTTCATGAGCAGAGGTCTTAAAATGGCTATGTTGAAACTTTGATGAAAAAATTCCTAAAAATGACTGTTTTACGAGCGTGCATTGCAGAGTTCCTATGCACGCTCGTAAGTTTGCAAATTTTCAATATTTTCTCTCCAGATTTTCAACATTGCTATTTTACCACACCTCCTTATGAGCAGTACAGTTGTCATTTTTCACATCTCGCCCACAACGTGTTTCTGCCCATGTAGCGCACAGTGGCGCAGTCGGTGTGCAAAATCAATGTATGGGACATGTTAAGAAAATCACAGTGACACTAGTCATGAGCAGAGGTGGTAAAATGGCTATGTTGAAAATTTGGTGAAAAAATTCCCCAAAATGACTGTTTTAGGAGCGCACGTTGCTCAGTTCCTACGCACGCTGGCAAGTTTGCAAATTTGTAATATTTGCACACCAGATTTTCAACAGTGCCATTTTACCACACTTCCTTATGAGCAGTGCAGCTACCATTTTTCACATCTCACCCAAAATGTGTTTGAATATTTCTGCTCAGTATTCACAAAAGAGGAGGGGGAAGTGCCTAATCCAATTAACAGAAGCACTCTTGATAGGGGGGTCGATCCCAGTCCTTTCACAGAAGAAAGGGTTCTGCAAGAACGTCTAAAACTGAAGGTGGACAAAGCAATGGGTCCTGATGGAATTCACCACAGAATTCTAAAAGAATTAAGGAAGGAACTAGTGAAACCACTGGCTACTCTTTTTAATAAATCATGGGAGGATGGTGTGGTACCCGAGGACTGGAGGAAGGCGGATGTGATTCCCCTTCACAAAAGTGGGACCAAGACAGAGGCAGGAAACTACAGACCTGTCAGTCTGACCTCTGTGGTAGGGAAAGTGATGGAGTAACTTCTGAAGGAAAGAATAGTTGAGTACCTAGAGGTCAGTGGAGCACAGGATCCAAGGCAGCATGGGTTCACAGCGGGAAGGTCATGTCAGACGAATCTATAGATTTCTTTGACTGGGTGACCAAGTAGTAGACCAGGGAGGGGCTGTGGACATGGCCTACCTAGACTTTAGCAAGGCATTTGACACAGTCCCACACAAAAGATTGATAGTCAAATTAACCAGCCTGGGAGTGGGTCCCAGGGTGGTAGCCTGGTAAAACATTGGCTGGACAACAGGACACAGAAGGTAATTGTAAATGGAGTCCACTCTGAAGAAAGGGCGGTTACTAGTGGGTACCGCAGGGTTCAGTATGGGTCCAGTCCTTTTAATGTCTTCATCAGTGACATTGCAGAGGGACTGGAAGGAAAAGTATGCCTTTTGCAGATGACACAAAGATCTACAACAGGGTTGATACACAAGAGGCGTGGAAAGGATGAAAAGGGACTTGGCAAGGTTGGAGGAATGTCAGGCGTATGGCAGCTAGGATTCAATGCAAAAAGTGCAAAATAATGCACCTGGGAAACAAGAACCCAGGGAAGAATACACAATGGGTGGGGAGGTAGTAACAACAACAAAAAGGAAAGGGATCTGGGGGTAATCATATCAGATGATCTTAAGGTTAGCAAGCAATGTGAGAAGGCAGTAGGGAGGGCCGGGGGTATACTGGGATGTATAGGGAGAGGCATCAGCAGCAGAAAACAGGAAGTTGTTATCCCTCTGTACAGACAGTTGGTGAGACCCCATCTGGAATATTGTGTCCAGTTCTGAGACCTGATCTCCACAAGGACATAGACAGGATAGAGGCAGTCCAGAGGAGGCAACTAAAATGGTGCAGGGTCTGCAAGAGAAGCCGTATGAGGAGAGACTAAAGGAGCTTAATATGTATACCCTTGAGGAAAGAAGGGAGAGGGGGACATGATAGAAACTTTCAAGTACCTTAAGGAATCAACAAAGTCCAAGAGGGTAGCATCTTTCAGAAAAGAGACTTGCAAGAACAAGGGACACAATTTAAAGATAGAAGGAGGGCGGTTCAGGGGCAATGTGAGGAAGTATTATTTCACAGAGAGGGTAGTGGATGCATGGAACAGCCTTCCTGAGGAAGTTGTGGGGTCTAAAACTGTGGGAGAATTCAAGAATGCATGGGACAGACATAAGGCAATTCTTGTGGGGGGCAGGAAGATAAAGGCTGTTGGTTAACTAGGATCTGCGGCCTGTCCTGTAGGTAGGGAAATGGGCAGACTAGATGGGCCTAGCGGTCCTTATGTGCCGTCAAAGTCTATGTTTCTATGTTTCCGCACATGTAGCGCACAATGGTACAGTCGGTGTGCGAAAACAATGTTTGGGACAGATTAAGAAAATAACAGTGACACTGGTCATGTGCAGAGGTCTTAAAATGGCTATGTTAAAAATTTGGTGACAAAACTCCATAAAATGACTGTGTTACGAGTGAGCATTGCGCAGTTTCCACATACCCTCATAAGTTCATGAATTTGTAATATTTTAAGCCCAGATTTTCACCAGTGGCATTTTTCCACACCTCCTTATGAACAGTACAGCTGTCATTTTCCACAACATGGCCGAAATGTGTTTTCACACTTTCAGCACAGAATGCATGGTCACTGTGGGAAATCATTGTTCGGGACATCTAAAGAAAATCACACTGACACTGTTCATGATCGGAGGTCCCAAAATGCCTGTGTTAACAATCTGCTATAAAAAAATCCCCAAACTAGTTACATTACAGGTGTGCATTGCACAGTTTCTACGCACGCTCGTGACTTCACCAGTTTTTTCAAGATTTTCACAGCAGATTTTCAACATTGCCATTTTTTACACCTCCCCATGAACAGTACCGATGTCATTTTTCACATCCTGTTCGGAATGTGTTTTTGCACCTGTGGTGCCAAATGCCATAGTCGCTGTGCAAAAGCAGTTTTCGGCTAACAAACTGATATTGCCACTATTCATGAGGTGGGGGTCACAAAACAACCATTTTGAAAATTTGGAGTGAAAATACCAACGAATGCCTGAGGCGTTAGGGTTTCTGACCATAATGCCCCACCCTGAAGAGTATGACAGGCATCAGGGGTGTGACTAGGGATTCTTGCCTGTCATGCTCATACCATTCCACCCCCACACCCTACAGCCAGTGAGAGGCATCAAGGTGTGCCTCGGACTCTTCAGGCCTAAACTTCACCCCATTCTCCTATACCTCACCCATCTCACCATATTTCCTGATGGAATGGGGTGCGCATAAGGGCCAAAGACCCCAAGGCACACCGTGACACTTGTCAGTGTCTGCAGGGTAGGGTGTGGTAAAATGGCATGGTCGTTATGCCTGACAACCCAAAGGCACACCCCAATGCCTGTCACTCTCTGCAGGGTGGTGGTGGGGTTGGCTTCAGTTCAGTACTTCGCTGCCATTCCTATTATGCAGCTCTGTAACTTCTACACTACCAATGTCAATGCCAGCAAGAAAACATTCAGCATTGACAAATGCTTGTTAACTATGCACTAACTGTGGAAAACCACTAGTGCCATTAATAGTACTGCTGCTTTGACAATAACTGAACAAGGCACAGCAGTGTGATGAGCAGAACATCATCACAAGGGAAGTAACGGTCACACACAATAACAAGCCCATACTACAGTATGGTCAGCAGCTCACTACACCAGTGGATGTTTTCCATTGCTGTCATCTCTTTGATTGCTGACAAACATGGACTGTGCATGGTAATAAAAGTTCACAGTACTGTGGTTCTGGAAAGTCTCAAATTGGAATGCTGCTACTAGCATCTACTTGTTGGTGATTTCCATGACTGCAGCTTCTCTCAGTGTCCCTGTGCATGGTTTCTTATGCTGCTGGACACTGTTGCCCACAGTGGCTGTGTCCTTTGTAGTTGAGAGAACCTGTGCTTTGTTGTCACATATGGGTGCACTTATGGAATTCAACAGTGTGCTCCACTTTTGTCTCTACTGAGGAGGCAGGCCAATACTTTTTCAGGATACCTTCAGAGCGGTGTCCCATCATGGACATAATTTCATGGGATACCAGGCCGGCATCTGATAGTATATGGACAGCATTGCTCAGGATGCTGTGATTAGGCTACCACTTTGGGAGGTCTGTGACTTTCTTGACATCATATTCCCCAAGTAATTCAGCCCAACGGGTTGCATGTTATACCAGTAGTAGTCATGGGGTGAATTACACATTTGGGGTGTAGGTAAAGAACAGGGGCCCTTGGAAGACAACGACTGACATATTGCTTGTACATCTGCACTAGGCAATAAGGATTGTGTGGATTTGCAAACACACTTCCCCATAGACTTTCTTTGTTAGGCTCAGCCACACTGCTATGGTTTTTGGTGTGGGGGTTGAAGCACAATGACAGATACTCGGTGCCATCCAGATCTTTTAGCAATGCAAAGGAGCCCTGTTTCAGATCTCAGACCCCCTCTCTGCCTCAACGATCTATCCCAGGTTGCAGCTCAAACCACACCCATCTAACAAGCCCACCTGGACTGCTGGGAGATAGCATGTCTTATGCTCTGAGCTTGGCAAGATCTACATGACTTCTGGGTAAGTGGAGAGAGACACACGGTCTAGTCCCACTTTACTGATTTGTTTCATTCAGGCAATAAACATGTTAACCACTATGCACAATTAGGGTGGAGGTATGCATCAAAGATGCATACCCCACCTGCATAGCTCCGCACTTGCAGACAGGTTCACTCCTGGTGGCATTCAAGACAGCCAGCCACCTGACCATGTCCCCGCTACCCCACAGGTTCACAGGGGACAGGTCGATGCTGAGGGGTGGACCTAGGCAGCCATCCAATCAGATGCCCAACCTGAGTCCCATAGTGAATCCCTTGCACCCATTGAGCTGGCATAGAACAGAAGTGTGGATCTATGTCAATACTGAAAATGTCAAAACTGGTCAGGCATTTGCCCGATCTGCTGCTCCAGTGCTTCCCAGCAGCCAAGTGGGCTGGGGCTGCATGGAGCACCCATTCTTAGTCCTGCTGCAATTGGTGGGTGAAGAACATGGGGGCATGCAGTGGGTTACAGCAGGGTCCTGGCTGCTATAACCTGTGCCCCTATACCTGGCACTATACACCTCAGTAAATGGTGCATAGTGCAGACCCACCCCAACAAGCTCCCTACCCACCCCTGGTGTATTGCTTATCACATGGCCAGTGAATCAGGCATATAACCACATTGTGCACAGTTTGTGAATGCCACTGGGTGTCCATGGGATCCCCACTGCATGGCATTCCAACTTAGAGTTGCCTCTGAGCATCAGATATGTGACACATAGGCACTTCTTTTCTTTGTACATAGGGCCTACTGTTTACAGATTTAAATACTGATTCATTGGCAGTATTTATTAGTCTATTCTTTTCAATGTTATTTAAATATCTATTTATGCCTGCCATCAAGCAGATGAAAGAGATGGCTATATACTCTTTCCCTTCTGTAGTCTTTACACTGCTATAGAATTCTCATAACAGACTGCTTAATTGCTCCACAGGGATGTCTTTGAAATTCACCTGTAGGTTTCGGTATAGCAGGCAATCTTTAAGCCCATTGACTGCCCAGCTGGTACTCTTCTGAGTATTCAGATCCACTTTGGACTTCTCCAGGTCATTTATTTCTCCTACAGACAGAATAGCATGATGAGCACTAGTAGTGCTGGGAGGTGCTGTGCTTAATTTCTTATTAAACACCCTGCGCCGCTTGCATTGCCCCAGCACTCATTTCCTTTACTGCTGGGAGGTGCTGTGCTGATTTCTGATTCAGTACCTCTGCACCACTTGCATTGCCACAGCACTCAGTTCCTTTACTGCTGGGAGGTGCTGTGCTGATTTCTGATTCAATACCTCTGCACCACTTTCATTGCCCCAGCACTCATTTCCTTTACTGCTCTTTACTGCTGGGAGGTGCTGTGCTGATTTCTGTATCAATACCTCTGCGCCACTTGCATTGTCCCAGCTCTCATTTCTTTTACTGCTGGGAGGTGCTGTGCTGATTTCTGATTCAATACCTCTGCACCACTTGAACTGCCCCAGCAATCATTTCCGTTACTGCTGGGAGGTGCTGTGCTTGATTTCTTATTGAACACCCTGCACCACTTGCATTGCCCCAGCACTCAATTCCTTTACTGCTGGGAGGTGCTGTGTTCATTTCTGATGCAATACCTCTGCACCACTTGCACTGTCCCAGCTCTCATTTCCTTTACTGCTGGGAGGTGCTGTGCTGATTTCTGATTCAATACCTCTGCACCACTTGCATTCCCCAGCTCTCATTTCCTTTACTGCTGGGAGGTGCTGTGCTGATTTCTGATTCAATACCTCTGCACCACTTGCACTGCCCCAGCACCCATTTCCTTTACTGCTGGGAGGTGCTGTGCTGATTTCTGATTCAATACCTCTGTGCCACTTGCATTGTCCCAGCTCTCATTTCCTTTACTGCTGGGAGGTGCTGTGCTGATTTCTGATTAAGTACCTCTGCACCACTTGCATTGCCCCAGCACTCATTTCCTTTACTGCTCTTTATCATAGGTTCATAGATTAGTATGAGTTCAGTAGGTATTTTTACCTTTTATGAACACGCCACCCTTTTATTTGTGGAAGTTATATTTTAAGTTGCCTTTATAGTTATCTAGATTATTTTTAAATGTGGATATAGATTTACTAAAAACCACATTAGATGGTAAGTTGTTCCAAGTATTAACAATCATTTGTGTGTACTAATTGTTTCTTTTAATTGTAATATTATTAGTACCTTTAAGTTTTAATGTATGTGATCTAGTTAGTTTGGTATTTTTATTCCTTTCTAGTCCTATAGTTTCGAAAATTATATCATTCTGAAATGCTTTGTATGTTAAACATAAATCACTACGAAGATGCCTATAGTCCATTGAGTAAAGTTCTATTTTTTTAACCTAGTACCATAGTCTAAGTTATGCAAACTGTTTATTTTCTTAGTTGTTTTCCTTTGCATATTTTCTATTAGTTCTTTGTTTTTGATTAAATATGGAGCTGTTACTGAACAACAATATTCTAGGTGTGGTCTAACAAGTCTGGTGTATAATGGTAATAAAACTTTAACATCTCTACTTTTAATGTTCCTCAGTATACAGTTTAGAATTTTGTTGCCTTTTTTAACAGCTGAAATTATATGGTTATTAAAACTAAAATCACTTGTGATAACTCCTAAATCTCTTTATTGTGTTGTTTTTTGCAAGTAAGTATTATTAATACTGTATGGGTAACAAGGATTATGCTTTCCTAAGTGCATTACCTTACATTTGGTTTTGTTAAATAGAAGACTTTTATTTAAGGACCAGTCTACTAGGTGATTTAAATTGTTTTGCATTTCTATCATATCATTTTGATCTTTTATAATACATCCCAATTTGCAGTCATCAGCAAATTTAACCAACCAACAGGAATTGTTAAGAGGACACATGGTTGATATTAGGATATCAGATAGGGTAGGGCCCAGAACTGAGCCCTGAGGTACACCACTTGAAACCGGGCCCCCAGTCAGATAAATAACCCTTGACAGATACTCACTGAAATCTGTTTAATAACCATGCATGAATACATCCTATTATTTTAGAATCTATTTTTAGTTTTTCTAATTCAGCTATTAATATCTGGTGTGACACAGAGTCAAATGCCTTGGAGAAATCCAAGAAAATTATATCCACCGATAGTCCTCTATCCAAGGCATGACTAACTGGTTCCAGAAAATACAGTAGGTTAGTTTGACACAATCTATTGCTGACAAATCCATGCTGATAGATATCAAAAAATGTTGTTATCATTTAAATATTTAGTAATTCTACCCTTAAGTATCCTTTCTAACAATTTGCACATAACGTCTGTAAAACTAATTGGCCTATAGTTTTGTTCAAGATGTTTGCTACCACTTTGATAGATAGGTATTACTATGGACTTATTCCAGTTTGAAACAGTAAATCCAGTAATGACTGATAGATTAAATATTAAAGTTAGTGGTCCAGCCAGTTGTTTTTTTAAATTAATAATATATAATGGCGGATTTCCATCTGGTCCTGGAGAACCAGTATTTTTTAATTTATCAATAGCTTCCAATACTTCACTGTCTGTTATAGGGGAAACATAAGTAGTATTAGTTTGTTTAATTGTAGAATGTGTTTTACTTGGTTGAAAAAATATTTATAAAATAGTCATTCAGTCTGTTGGCAATATCGATTTCATTGGTAATTATCTGATGAGATGTTGTAAGGGTCCTATTGAAGGATTATTTTTCTTTAGTGAACCTATATAATTATAAAATGATTTTTTGTTGTCTTTAACATTTGTTGCTAATCTTTCTTCAAGATATCTTTTTTCTTTTATAATAATATTCTTGCTTTTGTTTGATATTTGTTTATATATATCCCAACTTTCGCTCTTTTAATTTTTTTTGAATTTCTTGTATAATCGTTGTTTTTTTCCCAGTGTTTTTTTTATTTTATGATTCCACCATAAGGGGGCTCTTTCATTTTTTACATATTTCTTTCTACTAGGTATTCAAAGTTTAATACTTGTATTTATTCTTTACATGAGTTTATTATAAACCAAATTAATATCTTTATCAGTTAGGTCAGTGTCCCAATTCCATTCCATAAAATATTGTTTGATTTTCTTATAGTTGGCATTTAAGAAGTCTTTTACTGTTGTACAGCCCAATGTTGCAGTTGAGTAAGTTAAATTCATTGCTGTATTTACTGCTGGGAGGTGCTGTGCTGATTTCTGATTCAATATCTCTGCACCACCTGCATTGTCCCAGCTCTCATTTCCTTTACTGCTGGGAGGTGCTGTGCTTGATTTCTTATTGAACACCCTGCACCACTTGCATTGTCATAGATACATAGATACATAGACAGTGTCGGCAGATAAGGGCCTATGGCCCACCTAGTCTGCCCATTTGAGCTTGTAAGTTCAGTTTGTTTTCCTAGAGGTCTATTTCCCCTTACCCCAGACCCATAGAATTCCTTTATGTCTATCCCATGCATTCTTAAATCCCGTGATTGTTTCAGCCCCCACCACTTCCTCTTCCACTTGTCCACCACCCGTTCTGTGAAGAAATTCTTTCTCATGTTTCCTCTGAATCATCCTCCCTCCAACTTCATCCCATGCCCTCTAGTCCTGAAACATCTTTTTCGGTTAAAATAGTGTTTTCCTGCACCCTGTTCCTCCCTGTAAGATACTTGTATGTCTCTATCATATCCCCTCTCTCCCTCCTCTCCTCCAGGGAGTACATGTTCAGTTCCTTCAACCTGTCTTCATAGGACTTGTGATGCAACCCATGCACCATCTTTGTTGCCCTCCTCTGAACCTTCTCTACCCTGTCTATGTCCTTACGTAGGTATGGTCTCCAGAACTGTACACTGTACTCCAGGTGGGCCTCACTAGTGTCTTGTATAGCAGAATTATGACCTCCCTTTTCCTGCTGGTTATGCCCTGCCTATACATCCCAGCATCCTATTTGCTTTACCTGATGCCTTGTCACACTGTTTCCCTACCTTGAGGTCATCAGAGATGACAACCCAAGATCCCTTTCCTGCTTGGTGCATGCTATATCCTCACCCCCAACTGATATATTGTGCCAGGGTTTTGTGCCCCATATGCATTATCTTGCACTTCTTTGCATTGAATTTCAACTGCCAAACCCTTGACCATTCTTCAAGTTTCTGCAGGTCCCTTCTCATTCTGTCTACACCCTCTGGTGTGTCTGCTCTGTTACAGAGCTTTGTGTCATCAGCGAACAGTGAAATTCTGCCTTCTAGATCCTGTGCAATGTCACTGATGAAGATGTTGAATAGGACCGGTCCCAGCACTGATCCCTGTGGTTCCCCACTGGTCACTCTTCCCTCTGTGGAGTGACAGCCATTTACCACCACCCTCTGTGTCCTGCCACCCAGCCAGTTACCTACCCACCACACTACTGTCCTGCCCACACCCATATTCCCCAGTTTGTGTAATAGTCTTCTATGTGGCACAGTGTCAAGGCCTTGCTGAAGTCCAGATAGGCCATGTCCACTGCCCTCCCGATCCACCTCCCTAGTCACCCAGTCAAAAATTCAATGAGGTTGGTCTGACATGACCTCCCCTGGTGAAACCATGCTGCCTTGGGTCCTGTAGTCCATTGACAACCAGATGTTCCACCAATCTCTCCTTCAGTAGTGCTTCCATGATCTTTCCCACTACCGAGGTGAGGCTGACTGGTCTGTAGTTCCCTGCTTCCTCTTTCTTCCCACTTTTGTATAAGGGACTACATCTGCTGTCCTCCAGTCTTTGGGTACCTCCCTGTTTCCAGTGATTGGCTGAACAGGATAGCCAGAGGTTCAGCCACCACCCTCTGAGTTCTTAAGGACCCTGGGTGCACCCATCTGGCCCCATTGCTTTATCAGCTCTTATTACTTCCAGTTCCTTCAGGACCCTTTCTCGTGTAAAGGGACTTGTGTCCATTTCTGCACCATTCTCACCCTTGTACTCCCTTCAGACCCATTTACCCCTCTTCCTTAGTAAAGACTGAGCAGAAATACCTGTTCAATATGTCAGCTTTACTGTTGTCATCCTCCAGGCTCCCATCCTCCCCTTCAGTCTCACTATCCCTCCCTTTGTCTTTCTTTTTTCATTATGTACCTGTAAAAGGTTTTGTCCCCTTTACCCACTGATTTTGCAATGTGTTCTTCTGTCTGAGCTTTGGCTTCCCTTACTGACTTCCCTGCCTCCCTTTGTTTCTCCTGGTACTTCTCCCTATCCCCTTCTGCCTGTGTCTTTTTGTATTGCCTGAATGCAATCTTTTTGGCTTTCACTTTCTTTGCTACCTCTTAATTCTGTTGTTCTTATAATCCCCATTTTAAATACTGCCCACTGTTCCTCAACCCCTGATTCCTGTCCCATTCCCCTTAATGCCTCTTTCAAGTATCTCCCCATTTTCCCAAAGTCTGCCCCCCTAAAATCCAGGATACGTGTTTTTGTGTGGTTTGGTTCTGCTCTTTCTGTGATTTCAAACCACAATGACTGGTGGTCACTGTTACCCAGGTGCTCCCCCACTGTTACCCCCATCACACTGTCCCTGTTTGTGAGCACAAGGTCCAGTATTGTCTTCCTGCCGAGTTGGTTCCATGACCAGTTGCGAGGAAGGCAACCTGAAGGAGTCCAGGATAAATCTGCTCTAGTTGATGCTGCTGCTGGATGCTCCAGTCCACGTCTGGTATATTGAAGTCTCCACCAGTACTACCTCACCCTTGTCTGCCATCCTTGGATGGCTAGCATCAGCTCTATCTGTTTCTTCCTCCTGGGCTGGTGGTCTATAGACCACGTGTGCGGATAGGCTGGCCCATTTTCCTTTCCAGCTTAACCCAGGTATCTCTCCCCCATTTTGTTCCTCCTGGATCTGTGTGGCCCTTATGTCATTTTCACATACAGTGCCACTCCTCCTCTTCCTGCCTGCTCTGTCTCTTCTGAATATGTTGTAGTCAGGTATGGCCATCCCCAGTCATGGTTATCATTACACCAGGTTTCAGTGATGGCCACAATGTCCAGTCTGACTGTACCATGACAGCCTCCAGATCTTCCATCTTGTTGCTAAGGCTCCTGGCATTTGCACACATGGCTTTCCATGATTTGACCTCCTAGACTGCTTCACTGTTCTACTCCAGCCCCTTCCTTGGTTGTCATTTATCCCTGTTTCTCCTTGCTGTCTGCCCTTCTGCTGAATTTTGCCCTTTCTGCTTATCCACCTTTTGGACACTAATCTCCATCTTTTGCACACTGCTTTGCAGAGATAGCCACTCCTCTGGTTCACTGGTTCCACTACTAGCTGTGGGGGTGAGCAAGTAGGTACCATCCTTGCTGGCCTGCCCCCCCACTAGTTTAAATGCTTGTCAATGTAGGATTTAAACTTATCATTGGTGCTTGGATTCCCTCCAGGATGGATGCAGGCCGTCCAGGCTTGAACAAACCTCCATCCCTCCAGGTGGGTCCCCAGTCACCAATGAATCAAACCCTTCCTCACAGCACCAGTTCTTCAACCATGAGTTAAAGTTCCTGGTGCATGCACTCCTATGCTCTCCCTTGCCTCTCACAGGTAGTACTTCTGAAAGTGACAGAAGTAGCTACTTGCTTGAGACCCTCCCAGTTTCCTAAACTCTTCCTGAACTTCCTTTGGCTCCCATTTGCCAAGTCATTAGTACCTAGGTGGATAATGACATCCAGCTCACCCTCCCGTCTTGCCTTCCCTGTGATCCCAGTATCTTCCTTCCATCCCTCCATGCCGTGGCACCTGGTAGGCACCTCACCTCCTGTCCTCCCCTCCTGTGTTCCTAGCTGGATCCCTCTCACGATGGAGTCCCCACCAGGATTCGCTTCCTCCTCCTCTGGGGTCCACTGCTTTCCCACTGAGGTCACCTCCTGCCTAACCTCCACATCCTTTCCTTCTACTTCCCTGGGTACCTCTATTTGTTGTCCTCATTTGCCAGTGTGGCATATGAGTTCTTGAGAGGAATAGGATCTGGGATGTGCCTCTGCCTGACTGCTCTAATCCTCCCTGAGCCCACTGTCATCCAAGTGCTCTCGTTCTCGGCATCCTTTGAGGCAGCTGCATTGGACTGGGTGGTCCCTGGATAGGGGTGATGGTACTCCTGACCCAGTTTACTTCCTCTCTGAGTCTGGCTACCTCATCCCGCAGTCCTGAGAGATGCATGCAGATAGGGCAGCACCTCAGTGTCCAGAAGGTCTGCCTGAATCTGGCTGCCCACAGCCACTGCATTGCACCACTCCCACATTATACTGCAATTCCACTACTTCTACTACTGAAGCTCTCTTAGTTCTCTTTTATTTATTTACAGTACTAAAATCCTGTAACTGATCCTCAGATATATATATTTTTAAGGAAAAAGAAACCAATAAATAAATAAATGAGTCAAAACACTTGTCGTGCTGAGGGTGGTTTTTCTTCCCCATATGCCTCACCTACTTCACCTCTTACTATGCCCTGTGTTTAGCTCCTGTCAATCAGATTTATCAGTGCATATAATTAAGAGTTGGGGAAGGTGGGAGGGGGTGAAATTTGCAGCAATTAAAGACAGCACAGAATTACACCACCACTATGTTTTAAATTTTCAACAGCCCAAAAACAATTATAAGTAAAGACAACACAGAAAGAAAGTATACTGTCACTACAAGCCTACAATCTAAGTTTAAAAGAAAAATACCAATTACCAGTTACTCTGAAGCACTGAATTGAATATGTTTCCTTCCTTCACCTTCTGGCTTCTTCTGTACTGAACTCGTACTAATTCCTTTACAGCTGGGAGGTGCTGTGCTGATTTCTGATTCAGTACCTCCGCACCACTTGCATTGTCCCAGCTCTCATTTCCTTTACTGCTGGGAGGTGCTGTGCTGATTTCTGATTCAATACCTCTGCACCACTTGAACTGCCCCAGCACTCAATTCCTTTACTGCTTGGAGGTGCTGTGTTGATTTCTGATTCAATACCTCTGCACCACTTGCACTGTTCCAGCTCTCATTTCCTTTACTGCTGGGAGGTGCTGTGCTGATTTCTGATTCAATACCTCTGCACCACTTGCGCTGCCCCAGCTCTCATTTCCTTTACTGCTGGGAGGTGCTGTGCTGATTTCTGATTCAATACCTCTGCACCACTTGCACTGCCCCAGCACTCATTTCCTTTACTGCTGGGAGGTGCTGTGCTGATTTCTGATTCAATACCTCTGTGCCACTTGCACTGCCCCAGCACTCATTTCCTTTACTGCTCGAAGGTGCTGTGCTGATTTCTGATTAAGTACCTCTGCACCACTTGCATTGCCCCAGCACTCATTTCCTTTACTGCTCTTTATCATAGGTTCATAGGTTCATAGATTAGTACGAGTTCAGTACATATTTTTACCTTTTATGAACACGCCCCCCCTATTATTTGTGGCAGTTACATTTTAAGTCGCCTTTACAGTTATCTAGATTATTTTTAAATGTGGATATAGATTTACTAAAAACCACATTAGATGGTAAGTTGTTCCAAGTATTAACAATCATTTGTGTGTACTAATTGTTTCTTTTAATTGTAATATTATTAGTACGTTTAAGTTTTAATGTATGTGATCTAGTTATTTTGGTATTTTTATTCCATTCTAGTCCTATAATTTTGAAAATTATATCATTCTGAAATGCTTTGTATGTTAAACATAAATCACTACGAAGACGCCTATAGTCCATTGAGTAAAGTTCTATTTTTTTAATCTAGTACCATAGTCTAAGTTATGCAAACTTTTTATTTTCTTAATTGTTTTCCTTTGCATATTTTCTATTAGTTTTTGGTTTTTGAGTAAATATGGAGCTGTTACTGAACAACAATATTCTCGGTGTGGTCTAACAAGTCTGATGTATAATGGTAATAAAACTTTAGCATCTCTACTTTTAATGTTCCTCAGTATACAGTTCAGAATTTTGTTGCCTTTTTTAACAGCTGAAATTGTATGGTTATTAAAACTAAAATCACTTGTGATAACTCCTAAATCTCTTTCTTGTGTTGTTTTTTGCAAGTAAGTATTATTAATACTGTATGGGTAACAAGGATTATGCTTTCCTAAGTGCATTACCTTACATTTGGTTTCGTTAAATAGAAGACTTTTATTTAAGGACTAGTCTACTAGGTGATTTAAATTGTTTTGCATTTCTATCATGTCATTTTGATCTTTTATAATACATCCCATTTTGCAGTCATCAGCAAATTTAACCAACCAGCAGGAGTTGTTAAGAGGACACATGGTTGATACTAGGATATCAGATATGGTAGGGCCCAGAACTGAGCCCTGAGGTACACCACTTGAAACCGGGCCCCAGTCAGATAAATAACCCTTGACAGATACTCACTCAGACCTGTTTAATAACCATGCATGAATCCATCCTTTTATTTTAGAATCTATTTTTAGTTTTTCTAATTCAGCTATTAATATCTGGTGTGACACCGAGTCAAATGCCTTGGAGAAATCCAAGAAAATTATATCCACCGATAGTCCTCTATCAAGGCATGACTAACTGGTTCCAGAAAATACAGAAGGTTAGTTTGACACAATCTATTGCTGACACATCCATGCTGATAGATATCAAAAATGTTGTTATCATTTAAATATTTAGTAATTCTACCCTTAAGTATCCTTTCTAACAATTTGCACATAACGTCTGTTAAACTAATTGGCCTAAAGTTTTGTTCAAGATGTTTGTTACCACTTTGTTAGATAGGTATTACTATGGACTTATTCCAGTTTGAAACAGAAAATCCAGTAATGACTGATAGATTAAATATTAAAGTTAGTGGTCCATCCAGTTGTTTTTTTAAATTAATAATATATAGTGGAGGAATTCCATCTGGTCCTGGAGAACCAGTATTTTTTAATTTATCAATAGCTTCCAATATTTCACAGTCTGTTATAGGGGAAACATAAGTATTATTTGTTTGTTCAATTGTAGAATGTGTTTTACTTGGTTGAAAAATATTTATAAAATAGTCATTCAGTCTGTTGGCAATATCGATTTCATTGGTAATTATCTGATGAGATGACTGTAAGGGTCCTATTGAAGGATTATTTTTCTTTAGTGAACCTATATTACTATAAAATGATTTTTTGTTGTCTTTAACATTTGTTGCTAATCTTTCTTCAAGATATCTTTTTTCTTTTATAATCGTATTCTTGCTTTTGTTTGATATTTGTTTATATCTATCCCAACTTTCGCTCTTTTTATTTTTTTTGAATTTCTAGTATAATCGTTGTTTTTTTTCCCAGTGTTTTTTTTATTTTATGATTCCACCATACGGGGGCTCTTTCATTTATTACATATTTATTTCTACTAGGTACTCAAAGTTTAATACTTGTATTTATTCTTAACATGAGTTTATTATTAACTAAAATTAATATCTTTATCAGTTAGGTCAGTGGCCCAATTCCATTCCATAAAATATTGTTTGATTTTCTTATAGTTGGCATTTAAGAAGTCTTTTACTATTGTACAGCTCAATGTTGCAGTTGAGTAAGTTAAATTCATTGTTGTATTTACTGCTGGGAGGTCCTGTGCTGATTTCTGATTCAATATCTCTGCACCACTTGCATTGTCCCAGCTCTCATTTCCTTTACTGCTGGGAGGTGCTGTGCTAGATTTCTTATTGAACACCCTGCCCCACTTCCATTGTCCCAGCACTCAATTCCTTTCAGTTGGGAGGTGCTGTGCTGATTTCTGATTAAGTACCTCTGCACCACTTGCATTGCCCCAGCACTCAATTTGTTTACTGCTGGGAGGTGCTGTGCTGATTTCTGATTCAATACCTCTGTACCACTTGCATTGCCCCAGCACTCAGTTCCTTTACTGCTGGGGGTGCTGTGCTGATTTCTGATTCAATACCTCTGCACCACTTGCTTTGCCCCAGCACACATTTCCTTTACTGCACTTTACTTCTGGGAGGTGCTGTGCTGATTTCTGTTTCAATACCTCTGTGCCACTTGCATTGTCCCAGCACTCATTTCTTTTACTGCTGGGAGGTGCTGTGCTGATTTCTGATTCAATACCTCTGCACCACTTGAATTGCCTCAGCACTCAATTCCTTTACTGCTGAGAGATGCTGTGTTGATTTCTGATTCAATATCTCTGCACCACTTGCACTGTCCCAGCTCTCATTTCCTTTACTGCTAGGAGGTGCTGTGCTGATTTCTGATTCAATACCTCTGTACCACTTGCACTGCCCCAGCACTCAATTCCTTTACTGCTGGGAGGTGCTGTGCTGATTTCTGATTCAATACCTCTGCACCACTTGCATTGTACCCAGCTCTCATTTCCTTTACTGCTAGGGAGGTGCTGTGCTGATTTCTGATTCAATACCTCACCACTTGCATTAACACAGCTCTCATATCCTTTACTGCTGGGGTGCTGAGCTGATTTCTGATTAAGTACCTCTGCACCACTTGCATTGCCCCAGCACTCATTTCCTTTACTGCTCTTTATCATAGGTTCATAGGTTCATAGATTAGTACGAGTTCAGTACATATTTTTACCTTTTATGAACACGCCACCCTATTATTTATGGAAGTTATATTTTAAGTCGCCTTCATAGTTATCTAGATTATGTTTTAAATGAGGATATAGGTTTACAAAACCACATTAGATAGTAAGTTGTTCAGAAGTATTAACAAAACATTGTGTGTACTAATTGTTTCTTTAATGTAATATTATTAGTACCTTTAAGTTTTACTATATGTGATCTAGTTATTTTGCTATTTTTATTCCTTTCTAGTCATACAGTTTCGAAAATTATATCATTCTGAAATGCTTTGTATGTTAAGCATAAATCACTACGAAGACGCCTATAGTCCTTTGAGTAAAGTTCTATTTTTTTTTAATCTAGTACCATAGTCTAAGTTATGCAAACTGTTTATTTTCTTAGTTGTTTTCCTTTGCATATTTTCTATTAGTGTTTTATTTTTGATTAACTATCGAGCTGTTACTGAACAACAATATTCTAGGTGTGGTCTAACAAGTCTGATATATAATAGTAAAACTTTAGCATTTCTACTTTAAATGTTCCTCAGTATACAGTTTAAATTTTGTTAGCCTTTTTAACAGCTGAAATTGTATGGTTATTAAAACTAAAATCATTTGTGATAACTCCTAAATCTCTTTCTTGTGATGTTTTTGCAAGTAAGTATTATTAATACTGTATGGGTAACAAGGATTATGCTTTCCTAAGTGCATTACCTTAAATTTGGTTTTTGTTAAATAAAGACTTTTATTTCGGGACCAGTCTACTAGGTTGATTTAAATTGTTTTGCATTTCTATCATTATCATTTTGATCTTTATAATACATCACATTTTGCAGTCATCAGCAAATTTAAACAAACAACAGGAATTGTTAAGAAGACACATGGTTGATATTAGGATATCAGATAGGGTAGGGCCCAGAACTGAGCCCTGAGGTACACCACTTCAAACCGGGCCCCAGTCAGATAAATAACCCTTGACAGATACTCACTGAGATCTGTTTAATAACTATGCATGAATCCATCCTATTATTTTAGAATTTATTTTTTTTTCTAATTCAGCTATTAATATCTGGTGTGACACCGAGTCAAATGCCTTGGAGAAATCCAAGAAAATTATATCCACCGATAGTCCTCTATCCAAGGCATGACTAACTGGTTCCAGAAAATACAGTGTGTTAGTTTGACACAATACATTGCTGACAAATCCATGCTGATAGATATCAAAAATGTTGTTATCATTTAAATATTTAGGAATTCTACCCTTAAGTATCCTTTCTAACAATTTGCACATAACGTCTGTTAAACTAATTGGCCTATAGTTTTGTTCAAGATGTTTGTTACCACTTTTATAGATAGGTATTACTATGGACTTATTCCAGTTTGAAACAATAAATCCAGTAATGACTGATAGATTAAATATTAAAGTTAGTGGTCCAGCCAGTTGTTTTTTTTTAATTAATAATATATAATGGTGGAATTCCATCTGGTCCTGGAGAACCAGTATTTTTTAATTTATCAACAGCTTCCAATACTTCACTGTCTGTTATAGGGGAAAAATAAGTATTATTAGTTTGTTCAATTGTAGAATGTGTTTTACTTGGTTGAAAAATATTTATAAAATAGTCATTCAGTCTGTTAGCATTATCGATTTCATTGGTAATTATCTGATGAGATGACTGTAAGGGTCCTATTGAAGGATTATTTTTCTTTAGTGAACCTATATTATTATAAAATGATTTTTTTGTTGTCTTTAACCTTTGTTGCTAATCTTTCTTCAAGATATCTTTTCTTTTTATAATCTATTCTTGCTTTTGTTTGATATTTGTTTATGCAGCTATCCCAACTTTCGCTCTTTTTTTTTTTGAATTTCTTGTATAATCGTTGTTTTTTCCCAGTCTTTTTTTATTTCATGATTCCACCATAAGGAGACTCTTTTTATTTTTGATATTTCTTTCTACTAGGTACTCAAAGTTTAATACTTGTATTTATTCTTAACATGAGTTTATTATAAACAAAGTATATCTCTATCAGTTGGGTCAGTGGCCCCAATTCAATCTATAAAATATTGTTTTGATTTTCTTATAGTTGGCATTTAAGAAGTCTTTTACTATTGTACAGCCCAATGATGCAGTTGATAAGTTAAATTCATTGTTGTATTTACTGCTGGGAGAGTGCTGTGCTGATTTCGATTCAATATCTCTGCACCACTTGCATTGTCCCAGCTCTCATTTCCTTTACTGCTGGGGAGCACTGTTCTTGATTTCTTATTGAACACCTGCACCACTTCAATTGTCCCAACACTCAATTCCTTTACAGCTGGGAGGTGCTGTGCTGATTTCTGATTCAATACGCTGCACCACTTGCATTGCCCCAGCACTCAATTTGTTACTGCTGGGAGGTGCTGTGCTGATTTCTGATTCAATACCTCTGCTCACTTGCATTGTCCCAACTCTCATTTCCTTTACTGCTGGGAGGTGCTGTGCTGATTTCTGATTCAATACCTCTACCAGATTGCATTTCCCAAGCACTCAATGCCTTTACTGCTGGGAGGTGCTGTGCTGATTTCTGATCCAATACCTCTGCACCACTTGCATTGCCCCAGCACTCAATACCTTTACTGCTGGGAGGTGCTGAGATTTCTGATTCAATACTTCTACCACTTGCATTTCCCAACACTCATTTCCTTTACTGCTCTTTACTGCTGGGAGGTGCTGTGCTGATTTCTGTTCAATACCTCTGCGCCCACTTGCATTGTCCCAGCTCTCATTTTCGTTTACTGCTGGGAGGTGCTGTGATGATTTCGATTCAATACCTCTGCACCATTTGAACTGCCCCAGCACTCAGGTCCTTTACTGCTGGGAGGTGCTGTGTTGATTACTGATTGAATACCTCTGCACTTGCACTGCCCCAGCACTCATTTCCTTTACTGCTGGGAGGTGCTGAGATGATTTCTGATTCAATACTCTGCACCACTTGCATTGTACCAGCTCTCATTATCCTTTACTGCTGGGAGGTGCTGAGCTGATTTCGATTAAGTACCTCTGCACCATGCATTGCCCCAACACTCATTTCGCTTTACTGCTCTTTATCCTATAGGTTCATAGGTTCATAGATTAGTGCGAGTTCAGTACATATTTTTACCTTTATGAACACGCCACCCTATGTTATGGAGTTATATTTAAGTGCCTTCTAGTTATCTAGATTATTTTTAAATGAGGATATGGGTTTACTAAAAACCACATTAGATGGTAAGTTGTTCCAAGTATTAACAAACATTTGTGTGTACTAATTGTTTCTTTTAATTGTAATATTATTAGTACCTTTAAGTTTTACTATATGTGATCTAGTTATTTTGCTATTTTTATTCCTTCTCTAGTCATACAGTTTCAGTAATTATATCATTCTGAAATGCTTTGTATGTTAAGCATAAATCACTACGACGCCTACTATGGTCCTTTGAGTAAAGTTCTATTTTTTAATCTAGTACCATAGTCTAAGTTATGCAAACTGTTTTATTTTCTTAGTTGTTTTCCTTTGCATATTTTCTATTAGTGTTTTATTTTTGATTAACTATCGAGCTGTTACTGAACAACAATATTCTGAAGTGTGGTCTAACAAGTCTGATGTATAATGGTAATAAAACTTTAGCATTTCTACTTTAAATGTTCCTCAGTATACAGTTTAGAATTTTGCTGCCTTTTTAACAGCTGAAATTGTATGGTTATTAAAACTAAAATCATTTGTGATAACTCCTAAATCTATCTTTCTTGTGATGTTTTGCAAGTAAGTATTATTAATACTGTATGGGTAACAGGATTATGCTTTCCTAAGTGCATTACCTTAAATTTGGTTTTGTTAAATAGAAGACTTTGTTAAGGACCAGTCTACTAGGTGATTTAAATTGTTTGCATTTCTATCATATCATTTTGATCTTTTATAATACATCACATTTGCAGTCATCAGCAAATTTAAACAAACAACAGAAATTGTTAAGAAGACACATAGTTGATATTAGGATATCAGATAGGGTAGGGCCCAGAACTGAGCCCTGAAATTTTCCACTTCAAACCGGACCCAGTCAGATAAATAACCTTGACAGATACTCACTGAGATCTGTTTAATAACTATGCATGAATCCATCCTATTATTTTAGAATTTATTTTTTCTAATTCAACTATTAATATCTGGTGTGACACCGAGTCAAATGCCTTGGAAAATCAAGAAAATTATACCCACCGATGTCCTCTATCAAGACATGACCAACTGGTTCCAGAAAATACAGTGTATTAGTTTGACACAATACATTGCTGACAAATCCATGCTGATAGATATCAAAATGTTGTTATCATTTAAATATTTAGGAATTCTACCCTTAAGTATCCTTTCTAACAATTTGCACATAACGTCTGTTAAACTAATTGGCCTATAGTTTTGTTCAAGATGTTTGTTACCACTTTTATAGATAGGTATTACTATGGACTTATTCAGTTTGAAACAATAAATCCAGTAATGACTGATAGATTAAATATTAAAGTTAGTGGTCCAGCCAGTTGTTTTTAATTAATAATATATAATGGTGGAATTCCATCTGGTCTGGAGAACAGTATTTTTTAATTTATCAACAGCTTCCAATACTTCACTGTCTGTTATAGGGGAAAAATAAGTATTATTGAGTTTGTTCAATTGTAGAATGTGTTTTACTTGGTTGAAAAATATTTATAAAATAGTCATTCAGTCTGTTAAGCATTATCGATTTCATTAGTAATTATCTGATGAGATGACTGTAAGGGTCCAATGAAGGATTATTTTCTTTAGTGAACCTATATTATTATAAAATGATTTTTTGTTGTCTTTAACCTTTGTTGCTAAATCTTTCTTCAAGATATCTTTTTCTTTTATAATCATATTCTTGCTTTTGTTTGATATTTGTTTATAGCTATCCAACTTTCGCTCTTTTTATTTTTTTGAATTTCTTGTATAATCGTTGTTTTTTTCCCAGTCTTTTTATTTCATGATTCCACCATAAGAGACTCTTTTATTTTTGCATATTTCTTTCTACTAGGTACTCAAAGTTTAATACTTGTATTTATTCTAACATGAGTTTATTATAACCAAATTAATATCTCTATCAGTTAGGTCAGTGGCCCAATTCAATCTATAAAATATTGTTTGATTTTTCTTTATAGTTGGCATTTAAGAAGTCTTTTACTATTGTACAGCCCAATGATGCAGTTGAGTAAGTTAAATTCATTGTTATTTACTGCTGGGAGGTGCTGTGCTGATTTCTGATTCAATATCTCTGCACCACTTGCATTGTCCCAGCTCTCATTTCCTTTACTGCTGGGAGGCACTGTTCTTGATTTCTTATTGAACACCCTGCCACTTCAATTGTCCCAGCACTCCAATTCCTTTACAGCTGGAGGTGCTATGCTGATTTCTGATTCAGTACCGCTGCACCACTTGCATTGCCCCAGCACTCAATTTGTTTACTGCTGGGAGGTGCTGTGCTGATTTCTGATTCAATACCTCTGCTCCACTTGCATTGTCCCAGCTCTCATTTCCTTTACTGCTGGGAGGTGCTGTGCTGATTTCTGATTCAATACCTCTGCACCAGTTGCATTTCCCAAGCACTCAATGCCTTTACTGCTGGGAGGTGCTGTGCTGATTTCTGATGCAATACCTCTGCACCACTTGCATTGCCCCAGCACTCAATGCCTTTACTGCTGGGAGGTGCTGTGCTGATTTCTGATTCAATACTTCTGCACCACTTGCATTTCCCCAGCACTCATTTCCTTTACTGCTCTTTACTGCTGGGAGGTGCTGTGCTGATTTCTGTTTCAATACCTCTGCGCCACTTGCATTGTCCCAGCTCTCATTTCGTTTACTGCTGGGAGGTGCTGTGATGATTTCTGATTCAATACCTCTGCACCATTTGAACTGCCCCAGCACTCAATTCCTTTACTGCTGGGAGGTGCTGTGTTGATTACTGATTGAATACCTCTGCACCACTTGCACTGCCCCAGCACTCATTTCCTTTACTGCTGGGAGGTGCTGAGATGATTTCTGATTCAATACCTCTGCACCACTTGCATTGTACCAGCTCTCATATCCTTTACTGCTGGGAGGTGCTGAGCTGATTTCTGATTAAGTACCTCTGCACCACTTGCATTGCCCCAGCACTCATTTCCTTTACTGCTCTTTATCATAGGTTCATAGGTTCATAGATTAGTACGAGTTCAGTACATATTTTTACCTTTTATGAACACGCCACCCTATTATTTATGGAAGTTATATTTTAAGTCGCCTTTCATAGTTATCTAGATTATTTTTAAATGAGGATATAGGTTTACTAAAAACCACATTAGATGGTAAGTTGTTCCAAGTATTAACAAACATTTGTGTGTACTAATTGTTTCTTTTAATTGTAATATTATTAGTACCTTTAAGTTTTACTATATGTGATCTAGTTATTTTGCTATTTTTATTCCTTTCTAGTCATATAGTTTCGAAAATTATATCATTCTGAAATGCTTTGTATGTTAAGCATAAATCACTACGAAGACGCCTATAGTCCTTTGAGTAAAGTTCTATTTTTTTTTAATCTAGTACCATAGTCTAAGTTATGCAAACTGTTTATTTTCTTAGTTGTTTTCCTTTGCATATTTTCTATTAGTGTTTTATTTTTTGATTAACTATCGAACTGTTACTGAACAACAATATTCTAGGTGTGGTCTAACAAGTCTGATGTATAATGGTAATAAAACTTTAGCATTTCTACTTTAAATGTTCCTCAGTATACAGTTTAGAATTTTGTTGCCTTTTTTAACAGCTGAAATTGTATGGTTATTAAAACTAAAATCATTTGTGATAACTCCTAAATCTCTTTCTTGTGATGTTTTTTGCAAGTAAGTATTATTAATACTGTATGGGTAACAAGGATTATGCTTTCCTAAGTGCATTACCTTAAATTTGGTTTAGTTAAATAGAAGACTTTTATTTAAGGACCAGTCTACTAGGTGATTTAAATTGTTTTGCATTTCTATCATATCATTTTGATCTTTTATAATACATCACATTTTGCAGTCATCAGCAAATTTAAACAAACAACAGGAATTGTTAAGAAGACACATGGTTGATATTAGGATATCAGATAGGGTAGGGCCCAGAACTGAGCCCTGAGGTACACCACTTCAAACCGGGCCCCAGTCAGATAAATAACCCTTGACAGATACTCACTGAGATCTGTTTAATAACTATGCATGAATCCATCCTATTATTTTAGAATTTATTTTTTTCTAATTCAGCTATTAATATCTGGTGTGACACGAGGTCAAATGCCTTGGAAATCAAGAAAATTATATCCACCGATAGTCCTCTATCAAGGCATGACTAACTGATTCCAGAAAATACAGTGTGTTAGTTTGACACAATACATTGCTGACAAATCCATGCTGATAGATATCAAAATGTTGTTATCATTTAAATATTTAGAATTCTACCCTTAAGTATCCTTTCTAACAATTTGCACATAACGTCTGTTAAACTAATTGGCCTATAGTTTTGTTCAAGATGTTTGTTACCACTTTTATAGATGGTATTACTATGGACTTATTCCAGTTTGAAACAATAAATCCAGTAATGACTGATAGATTAAATATTAAAGATAGTGGTCCAGCCAGTTGTTTTTAAATTAATAATATATAATGGTGGAATTCCATCTGGTCCTGGAGAACCAGTATTTTTAATTTATCAACAGCTTCCAATACTTCACTGTCTGTTATAGGGAAAAATAAGTATTATTAGTTTGTTCAATTGTAGAATGTGTTTTACTTGGTTGAAAAATATTTATAAAATAGTCATTCAGTCTGTTAGCATTATCGATTTCATTGGTAATTATCTGATGAGATGACTGTAAGGGTCCTATTGAAGGATTATTTTTCTTTAGTGAACCTATATTATTATAAAATGATTTTTTTGTTGTCTTTAACCTTTGTTGCTAATCTTTCTTCAAGATATCTTTTTTCTTTTATAATCGTATTCTTGCTTTTGTTTGATATTTGTTTATAGCTATCCCAACTTTCGCTCTTTTTATTTTTTTTGAATTTCTTGTATAATCGTTGTTTTTTTTCCCAGTCTTTTTTTTATTTCATGATTCCACCATAAGGAGACTCTTTTAATTTTTACATATTTCTTTCTACTAGGTACTCAAAGTTTAATACTTGTATTTATTCTTAACATGAGTTTATTATAAACCAAATTAATATCTCTATCAGTTAGGTCAGTGGCCCAATTCCAATCTATAAAATATTGTTTGATTTTCTTATAGTTGGCATTTAAGAAGTCTTTTACTATTGTACAGCCCAATGATGCAGTTGAGTAAGTTAAATTCATTGTTGTATTTACTGCTGGGAGGTGCTGTGCTGATTTCTGATTCAATATCTCTGCACCACTTGCATTGTCCCAGCTCTCATTTCCTTTACTGCTGGGAGGCACTGTTCTTGATTTCTTATTGAACACCCTGCACCACTTCAATTGTCCCAGCACTCAATTCCTTTACAGCTGGGAGGTGCTGTGCTGATTTCTGATTCAGTACCGCTGCACCACTTGCATTGCCCCAGCACTCAATTTGTTTACTGCTGGGAGGTGCTGTGCTGATTTCTGATTCAATACCTCTGCTCCACTTGCATTGTCCCAGCTCTCATTTCCTTTACTGCTGGGAGGTGCTGTGCTGATTTCTGATTCAATACCTCTGCACCAGTTGCATTTCCCAAGCACTCAATGCCTTTACTGCTGGGAGGTGCTGTGCTGATTTCTGATGCAATACCTCTGCACCACTTGCATTGCCCCAGCACTCAATGCCTTTACTGCTGGGAGGTGCTGTGCTGATTTCTGATTCAATACTTCTGCACCACTTGCATTTCCCAGCACTCATTTCCTTTACTGCTCTTTACTGCTGGGAGGTGCTGTGCTGATTTCTGTTTCAATACCTCTGCGCCACTTGCATTGTCCCAGCTCTCATTTCGTTTACTGCTGGGAGGTGCTGTGATGATTTCTGATTCAATACCTCTGCACCATTTGAACTGCCCCAGCACTCAATTCCTTTACTGCTGGGAGGTGCTGTGTTGATTACTGATTGAATACCTCTGCACCACTTGCACTGCCCCAGCACTCATTTCCTTTACTGCTGGGAGGTGCTGAGATGATTTCTGATTCAATACCTCTGCACCACTTGCATTGTCCCAGCTCTCATTTCCTTTACTGCTGGGAGGTGCTGTGCTGATTTCTGATTCTATACCTCTGCACCACTTGCATTGCCCCAGCACTCATTTCCTTTACTTCTCTTTACTGCTGGGAGGTGCTGTGCTGATTTCTGTTTCAATACCTCTGCGCCACTTGCATTGTCCCAGCTCTCATTTCTTTTACTGCTGGGAGGTGCTGTGTTGATTTCTGATTCAATACCTCTGCACCACTTCAACTGCACTAGCTCTTAATTCCTTTACTGCTGGGAGGTGCTGTGTTGATTTCTGGTTCAATACCTCTGCACCACTTGCACTGTCCCAGCTCTCATTTCCTATACTGCTGGGAGGTGCTGTGCTGATTTCTGATTCAATACCTCTGCACCACTTGCACTGCCCCAGCTCTCATTTCCTTTACTACTGGGAGTTGCTGTGCTGATTTCTGACTCAATACCTCTGCACCACTTGCATTGCCCCAGCACTCTTTTCCTTTACTGCTCTTTATCATAGGTTCATAGGTTCATAGATTAGTACGTGTTCAGCACATATTTTTACCTTTTATGAACAAGCCACCCTATTATTTCTGGAAGTTATATTTTAAGTCGCTTTTATAGTTATCTAGATTATTTTTAAATGAGGATATAGATTTACTGAAAACCACATTAGATGTTAAGTTGTTCCAAGTATTAACAATCATTTGTGTGTACTAATTGTTTCTTTTAATTGTAATATTATTAGTACGTTAAAGTTTTAATGTATGTGATCTAGTTATTTTGGTATTTTTATTCCTTTCTAGTCCTATAGTTTCGGTAATTATATCATTCTGAAATGCTTTGTATGTTAGACATAAATCACTACGAAGAAGCCTATAGTCCGTTGAGTAAAGTTCTATTTTTTTAATCTAGTACCATAGTCTAGGTTATGCAAACTGTTTATTTTCTTAGTTGTTTTCCTTTGCATAATTTCTATTAGTTTTTGGTTTTTTATTAATTATGGAGCTGTTATTGAACAACAATATTATAGTTGTGGACAAACAAGTCTGATGTATAATGGTAATAAAACTTTAGCATCTCTACTTTTAATGTTCCTCAGTATACAGTTTAGAATTTTGTTGCCTTTTTTAACAGCTGAAATTGTATGGTTATTAAAACTAAAATCACTTGTGATAACTCCTAAATCTCTTTCTTGTGTTGTTTTTTGCAATTAAGTATTATTAATACTGTATGGGTAACAAGGATTATGCTTTCCTAAGTGCATTACCTTATATTTGGTTTCGTTAAATAGAAGACTTTTATTTAAGGACCAGTCTACCAGGTGATTTAAATTGTTTTGCATTTCTATCATATCATTTTGATCTTTTATAATACATCCCATTTTGCAGTCATCAGCAAATTTAACCAAACAGCAGGAATTGTTAAGAGGACACATGGTTGATATTAGGATATCAGATAGGGTAGGGCCCAGAACTGAGCCCTGAGGTACAACACTTGAAACCAGGCCCCAGTCAGATAAATAACCCTTGTATATAATTGTGGAATACCATCTGGTCCTGGAGAACCAGTATTTTTTAATTTATCAATAGCTTCCAATACTTCACTGTCTGTTAAAGGGGAAAAATAAGTATTATTAGTTTGTTCAATTGTAGAATGTGTTTTACTTGGTTGAAAAATATTTATAAAATAGTCATTCAGTCTGTTGGCAATATCGATTTCATTGGTAATTATCTGATGAGATGACTGTAAGGGTCCTATTGAAGGATTATTTTTCTTTAGTGAACCTATATAATTATAAAATGATTTTTTGTTGTCTTTAACATCTGTTGCTAATCTTTCTTCAAGATATTTTTTCTTTTATAATCATATTCTTGCTTTTGTTTGATATTTGTTTATATCTATCCCGACTTTCGCTCTTGTTGTTTTTTTTTTTGAATTTCTTGCATAATCGTTGTTTTTTTCCCAGTGTTTTTTTTATTTTATGATTCCACCAAAAGGGGGCTATTTTATTTTTTACATATTTCTTTCTACTAGGTACTCAAAGTTTAATACTTGTATTTATTCTTAACATGAGTTTATTATAAACCAAATTAATATCTTTATCAGTTAGGTCAGTGGCCCAATTCCATTCCATAAAATATTGTTTGATTATCTTTTAGTTGGCATTTAAGAAGTCTTTTACTATTGTACAGCCCAATGTTGCAGTTGAGTAAGTTAAATTCATTGTTGTATTTACTGCTGGGAGGTGCTGTGCTGATTTCTGATTCAATATCTCTGCACCACTTGCATTGTCCCAGCTCTCATTTCCTTTACTGCTGGGAGGTGCTGTGCTTGATTTCTTAATGAACGCCCTGCACCACTTCCATTGTCCCAGCACTCCATTCCTTTACAGCAGGGAGGTGCTGTGCTGATTTCTGATTCAGTACCTCTGCACCACTTGCATTGCCCCAGCACTCAAATTTGTTTACTGCTGGGAGGTGCTGTGCTGATTACTGATTCAATACCTCTGCACCAATTGCATTGCCTCAGCTCTCATTTCCTTTACTGCTCTTTACTGCTGGGAGGTGCTGTGCTGATTTCTGTTTCAATACCACTGCGCCACTTGCTTTGCCCCAGCACTAATTTATTTTACTGCTGGGAGGTGCTGTGCTGATTTCTGATTCAATACCTCTGCACCACTTGAAGAGCCCCAGCACTCAATTCCTTTACTGCTGGGAGGTGCTGTGTTGATTTCTAATTCAATACCTCTACACCACTTGCACTGTCCCAGCTCTCATTTCCTTTACTGCTGGGAGGTGTTGTGCTGATTTCTGATTCAATACCTCTGCGCCACTTGCACTGCCCTATCACTCATTTCCTTTACTGCTGGGAGGTGCTGTGCTGATTTCTGATTCAATACTCTGCGCCACTTGCATTGTCCCAGCTCTCATGTCCTTTTCTGCTGGGCAGTGCTGTGCTGATTTCTGATTAAGTACCTCTGCACCACTTGCATTGCCACAGCACTCATTTCCTTTACTGCTCCTTATCATAGGTTCATAGATTAGTACGAGTTCAGTACATATTTTTACCTTTTATCAACACGCCACCCTATTATTTGTGGAAGTTATATTTTAAGTCAACTTTATAGTTATCTAGATTATTTTTAAATGAGGATATAGATTTACTATAAACCACTTTAGATGGTAAGTTGTTCCAAGCATTAACAATCATTTGTGTGTACTAATTGTTTCTTTTAATTGTAATCTTATTAGTACCTTTAAGTTTTAATGTATGTGATCTAGTTATTTTGGTATTTTTATACCTTTCTAGTCCTGTAGTTTTGAAAATTATATCATTCTGAAATGCTTTGTATGTTAAACATAAATCACTACGAAGACGCCTATAGTCCATTGAGTAAAGTTCTATTTTTTAATCTAGTACCATAGTCTAAGTTATGCAAACTGTTTATTTTCTTAGTTGTTTTCCTTTGCATATTTTCAATTAGTTTTTGGTTTTTGATTAAATATGGAGCTGTTACTAAACAACAATATTCTAGGTGTGGTCTAACAAGTTTGATGTATAATGGTAATAAAACTTTAGCATCTCTACTTTTAATGTTCCTCAGTATACAGTTTAGAATTTTGTTGCCTTTTTTAACAGCTGAAATTGTATGGTTATTTAACCAAAAATCACTTGTGATAACTCCTAAATCTCTTTCTTGTGTTGTTTTTTGCAAGTAAGTATTATTAATACTGTATGGGTAACAAGGATTATGCTTTCCTAAGTGCATTACCTTACATTTGGTTTCATTAAATAGAAGACATTTATTTAAGGACCAGTCTACTAGGTGATTTAAATTGTTTTGCATTTCTATCATATCATTTTGGTCTTTTATAATACATCCCATTTTGCAGTCATCAGCAAATTTAACCAACCAACAGGAATTGTTAAGAGGACACATGGTTGATATTAATATATCAGATAGGGTAGGGCCCAGAACTGAGCTCTGAGGTACAACACTTGAAACCGGTCCCCAGTCAGATAAATAACCCTTGACAGATACTCACTGAGATCTGTTTAATAACCATGCATGAATCCATCCTATTATTTTAGAATCTATTTTTAGTTTTCTAATTCAGCTATTAATATCTGGTGTGACACCGAGTCAAATGCCTTGGAGAAATCCAGGAAAATTATATCCACCGATAGTCCTCTATCCAAGGCATGAATAACTGGTTCCAGAAAATACAGTAGGTTAGTTTGACACAATCTAATGTTGACAAATCCATGCTGATAGATATCAAAAATGTTGTTATCATTTAAATATTTAGTAATTCTACCCTTAAGTATCCTTTCTAACAATTTGCACATAACGTCTGTTAAACTAATTGGCCTATAGTTTTGTTCAAGATGTTTGTTACCACTTTTATAGATAGGTATTACTATGGACTTATTCCAGTTTGAAACAGTAAATCCAGTAATGACTGAAAGATTAAATATTAAAGTTAGTTGTCCAGCCAGTTGTTTTTTTAAATTAATAATATATTATGGTGGAATTCCATCTGGTCCTGGAGAACCAGTATTTTTTTAATTTATCAATAGCTTCCAATACTTCACTGTCTGTTATAGGGGAAACATAAGTATTATTAGTTTGTTCAATTGTAGAATGTGTTTTACTTGGTTGAAAAATATTTATAAAATAGTCATTCAGTCTGTTGGCAATATCGATTTCATTGGTGATTATCTGATGAGATGACTGTAAGGGTCCTATTGAAGGATTATTTTTCTTTAGTGAACCTATATAATTATAAAATGATTTTTTGTTGTCTTTAACATTTGTTGCTGATCTTTCTTCAAGATATCTTTTTTCTTTTATAACCATATTCTTGCTTTTGTTTGATATTTGTTTATATCTATCCCAACTTTCGCTCTTTTTATTTTTTTTGAATTTCTTGTATAATCATTGCTTTTTCCCAGTGTTTTTTTTATTTTTTGATTCCACCATAAGGGGGCTCTTTTATTTTTTACAAATTTCTTTCTACTAGGTACTCAAAGTTTAATACTTCTCTTTATTCTTAACATGAGTTTATTATAAACCAAATAAATATCTTTATCAGTTAGGACAGTGGCCCAATTCCATTCCTTAAAATATTGTTTTATTTTCTTATAGTTGGCATTTAAGAAGTCTTTTACTATTGTACAGCCCAATGTTGCAGTTGAGTAAATTAAATTCATTGTTGTATTTGCTGCTGGGAGGTGCTGTACTGATTTCTGATTCAATATCTCTGCACCACTTGCATTGTCCCAGCTCTCATTTCCTTTACTGCTAGGAGGTGCTGTGCTGATTTCTGATTCAATACCTCTGCACCACTTGAAATGCCCCAGCACTAATTTCCTTTACTGCTCTTTACTGCTGGAAGGTGCTGTTCTAATTTCTGCTTCAATACCTCTGCGCACTTGCATTGCCCCAGCTCTCAATTTCCTTTACTGCTGGGAGGTGTTGTGCTGATTTCTGATTCAATACCTCTGCAACACTTGCATTGTCCCAGCTCTCATTTCCTTTAACTGCTGGGAGGTGCTGAGCTGATTTCTGATTCAATACCTCTGCACCACATTGCCCCAGCCTCCATGCTTTATTTCCTTTACTGCTGGGAGGTGCTGTGCTGATTTCTGTTTCAATACCACTGCGCCACTTGCTTTGTCCCAGCTGTCATTTCTTTTACTGCTGGGAGGTGCTGTGCTGATTTCTGATTCAATACTCTGCACCACTTGAAAAGCCCCAGCACTCAATTCCTTTACTGCTGGGAGGTGCTGTGTTGATTTCTGATTCAATACCTCTACACCACTTGCATGGTCCCAGCTCTCATTTCCTTTACTGCTGAGAGGTGCTGTGCTGATATCTGATTCAATACCTCTGCACCACTTGCACTGCTCCAGCTCTCGTTTCCTTTACTGCTGGGAGGTGCTGTGCTGATTTCTGACTCAATACCTCTGCACCACTTGCACTGCCCCAGCACTCATTTCCTTTACTGCAGGGAGGTGCTGTGCTGATTTCTGATTCAATACTCTGTGCCACTTGCATTGTCCCAGCTCTCATTTCCTTTACTGCTTGGAGGTGCTATGCTGAATTCTGATTAGGTACCTCTGCACCACTTGCATTGCCACAGCACTCTTTCCTTTACTGCTCTTATCATAGGTTCATAGGTTCATAGATTAATACAGAGTTCAGTACATATTTTTCACCTATGAACCATACACCTATTATTTTGTGGAAGTTATATTTTAAGTCGCCTTTATAGTTATCTAGATTATTTTTAAATGAGGATATAGATTTACTAAACCCACATTAGAGAGTAAGTTGTTCAAGCTTTTAACAATCATTTGTGTGTACTAATTGTTTCTTTTAAATGTAATATTATTAGTACCTGGAAGTTTTTAATGTGATCTAGTTATTTTGGTATTTTTATTCCTTTCTAATCCTGCAGTTTTGGAAACTTATATCATTCTGAAATGCTTTTATGTTAAACATAAATCACTAAGAAAGCATATAGTCCATTGAGTAAAGTTCTTTTTTAATCTAGTACCATAGTCTAAGTTATGCAAACTGTTTATTTTCTTAGTTGTTTTCCTTTGCATATTTTCAATTAGTTTTTGGTTTTTGATTAAATATGGAGCTGTTACCGAACAACAATATTCTAGGTGTGGTCTAACAGGTTTGATGTATAATGGTAATAAAACTTTAGCATCTCTACTTTTAATGTTCCTCAGTATACAGTTTAGAATTTTGTTGCCTTTTTTAACAGCTGAAATTGTATGGTTTTTAAACCAAAATTCACTTGTGATAACTACTAAATCTCTTTCTTGAATTGTTTTTTGCAAGTAAGTATTATTAATACTGTATGGGTAACAAGGATTATGCTTTCCTAAGTGCATTACCTTACATTTGGTTTCATTAAATAGAAGACTTTTATTTAAGGACCAGTCTACTAGGTGATTTAAATTGTTTTGCATTTCTATCATATCATTTTGATCTTTTATAATACATCCCATTTTGCAGTCATCAGCAAATTTAACCAACCAACAGGAATTGTTAAGAGGACACATGGTTGATATTAAGATATCAGATAGGGTAGGGCAAAGAACTGAGCTCTGAGGTACACACTTGAAACAGTCCCCAGTCAGATAAATAACATGACAGATACTCCACCGAGATCTGTTTAATAACCATGCATGAATCCATCCTATTATTTTAGAATCTATTTTTAGTTTTTCTAATTCAGCTATTAATATCTGGTGTGACACTGAGTCAAATGCCTTGGAGAAATCCAGGAAAATTATATCCACCGATAGTCCTCTATCCAAGGCATGAATAACTGGTTCCAGAAAATACAGTAGGTTAGTTTGACACAATCTAATGTTGACAAATCCATGCTGATAGATATCAAAAATGTTGTTATCATTTAAATATTTAGTAAAGCTACCCTTAAGTATCCTTTGTAACAATTTGAACATAACGTCTGTTAAACTAATTTGCCTATAGTTTTGTTCAAGATGTTTGTTACCACTTTTATAGATAGGTATTACTATGGACTTATTCCAGTTTGAAACAGTAAATCCAGTAATGACTGATAGATTAAATATTAAAGTTAGTGGTCCAGCCAGTTGTTTTTTTAAATTAATAATATATTATGGTGGAATTCCATCTGGTCCTGGAGAACCAGTATTTTTTAATTTATCAATAGCTTCAATACTTCACTGTCTGTTATAGAAACATAAGTATTATTAGTTTGTTCAATTGTAGAATGTTTTTTACTTGGTTGAAAATATTTATAAAATAGTCATTCAGTCTGTTAGCAATATCGATTTCATTGGTGATTATCTGATGAGATGACTGTAAGGGTCCTATTGAAGGATTATTTTCTTTAGTGAACCTATATAATTATAAAATGATTTTTGTTGTCTTTAACATTTGTTGCTAATCTTTCTTCAAGATATCTTTTTCTTTTATAACCATATTCTTGCTTTTGTTTGATATTTGTTTATATCTATCCCAACTTTAGCTCTTTTTATTTTTTTAATTTCTTGTATAATCATTGCTTTTTCCCAGTGTTTTTATTTTTGATTCCACCATAAGGGGCTCTTTTATTTTACATATTTCTTTCTACTAGGTACTCAAAGTTTAATACTTGTATTTATTCTTAACATGAGTTTATTATAAACCAAATAAATATCTTTATCAGTTAGGTCAGTGTAATTCCATTCCTTAAAATATTGTTTGATTTTCTTATAGTTGGCATTTAGAAGTCTTTTACTATTATTACAGCCCAATGTTGCAGTTGAGTAAGTTAAATTCATTGTTGTATTTGCTGCTGGGAGGTGCTGTGCTGATTTCTGATTCAATATCTCTGCACCACTTGCATTGTCCCAGCTCTCATTCCCTTTACTGCTGGGAGGTGCTGTGCTTGATTTCTTATTGAACACCCTGCACCACTTGCATTGTCCCAGCACTCAATTCCTTTACAGCTGGGAGGTGCTGTGCTGATTTATGATTCATTACCTCTGCACCACTTGCGTTGTCCCAGCTCTCATTTCCTTTACTGCTGGGAGGTGCTGTGCTGATTTCTGAATCAATACCTCTACATCTTGCATTGCCCCAGCACTCATTTCCTTTACTGCTCTTTACTGCTGGGAGGTGCTGTGCTGATTTCTGTTTCAATACCACTGCACCACTTGCATTGTCCCAGCTCTCATTTCTTTTACTGCTGGGAGGTGCTGTGCTGATTTCTGATTAAGTACCTCTGCACCACTTGAAATGCCCCAGCACTCATTTCCTTTACTGCTCTTTACTGCAGGAAGGTGCTGTGCTGATTTCTGTTTCAATACCTCTGTGCCACTTGCATTGTCCCAGCTCTCATTTCCTTTATTGCTGAGAGGTGCTGTGCTTGATTTCTTATTGAACACCCTGCACCACTTGTACTGTGCCAGCTCTCATTTCCTTAACTGCTGGGAGGTGCTGTTCTGATTTCTGATTCAATACCTCTGCACAACTTGCACTGCCCCAGCTCTCATTTCCTTTACTGCTCTTTACTGCAGGAAGGTGCTGTGCTGATTTCTGTTTCAATACCTCTGTGCCACTTGCATTGTCCCAGCTCTCATTTCCTTTACTGCTGGGAGGTGCTGTGCTGATTTCTGATTTAATACCTCTGCACCACTTGCACTGCCCCAGCACTCATTTCCTTTACTGCTGGGAGGTGCTGTGCTGATTTCTGATTAAGTACCTCTGCACCAATTGCATTGCCACAGCACTCATTTCCTTTACTACTCTTTATCATAGGTTCATAGGTTCATATATTAGTATGAGTTCAGTACATATTTTTACCTTTTATGAACACGCCACCCTATTATTTGTGGAAGTTATATTTTAAGTCGCCTTTATAGTTATCTAGATTATTTTTAAATGAGGATATTGATTTGCTAAAAACCACATTAGATGGTAAGTTGTTCCAAGTATTAACAATCATTTGTGTGTACTAATTGTTTCTTTTTATTGTAATAATATTAGTACCTTTGGAGTTTTAATATAATGTGATCCTAGATTATTTTGGTATTTTTATTCCATTCTAGTCCTATAGTTTCGAAAATTATATCATTCTGAAATGCTTTGTATATTAAACATAAATCACTACGAAGGCCTATAGTCCATTGAGTAAAGTTCTATTTTTTAATCTAGTACCATAGTCTAAGTTATGCAAACTGTTTATTTTCTTAGTTGTTTTCCTTTGCATATTTTCTATTAGTTTTTTTTTGATTAAATATGGAGCTGTTGCTGAACTTCTACAATATTCTAGGTGTGGTCTAATAAGTCTGGTGTATATTATTGATAATAAAACTTTAGCATCTCTACTTTTAATGTTCCTCAGTATACAGTTTAGAATTTTGTTGCCTTTTTAACAGCTGAAATTGTATGGTTATTAAAACTAAAATCACTTGTGATAACTCTAAATCTCTTTCTTGTGTTGTTTTATAGTAAGTATTATTGATACTGTGTAGGTAACAAGGATTATACTTTCTAAGTGCATTACCTTACATTTGGTTTCGTTAAATAGAAGACTTTAAGGACCAGTCTACTAGGTGATTTAAATTGTTTTGCATTTCTATCATATCATTTATTTTGATCTTTTATAATACATCCCATTTTGCAGTCATCAGCAAATTTAACCAACCAACAGGAATTTTTAAGAGGACACATGGTTGATATTAGGATATCAAAGAGGGAGAGCCCAGAACTGAACCCTGAGGTACACCACTTGAAACTGGGACCTAGTCAGATAAATAACCCTTGACAGATACTCGCTGAGATCTGTTTAATAACCATGCACAAATCCATCCTATTATTTTAGAATCTATGTTTAGTTTTTCTAATTCAGCTATTAATATCTGGTGTGACACTGAGTCAAATGCCTTGGTAGAAATCCAAGAAAATTATGTCCACCGATAGTCCTCTATCCAAGGCATGACTAACTGGTTCCAGAAAATACAGTAGGTTAGTTTGTCACGATCTATTGCTGACAAATCCATGCTGATGAATATCAAAAATGTTGTTATCATTTAAATATTTAGTAATTCTACCCTTAAGTATCCTTTCTAACAATTTGCACATAACGTCTGTTAAACTAATTGGCCTATAGTTTTGTTCAAGATGTTTTGTTACCACTTTTATAGATAGGTATTACTATGGACTTATTCAGTTTGAAACAGTAAATCAGTAATGACTGATAGATTAAATATTAAAGTTAGTGGTCCAGCCAGTTGTTTTTTTAAATTAATAATATATTATGGTGGAATTCCATCTGGTCCTGGAGAACCAGTATTTTTTAATTGATCGATAACTTCAATACTTCACTGTATGTTATAGAAACATAAGTATTATTAAGTTTGTTCAATTATCGAATGTGTTTTACTTGGTTGAAAATTATTTATAAAATAGTCATTCAGTCTGTTGGCAATATTCGATTTCATTGGTGATTATCTGATGAGATGACTGCTAGGGTCCTATTGAAGGATTATTTTTCTTTAGTGAACCTATATAATTACAAAATGATTTTTTGTTGTCTTTAACATTTGTTGCTGATCTTTCTTCAAGATATCTTTTTTCTTTTATAACCATATTCTTGCTTTTGTTTGATATTTGTTTATATCTATCCCAACTTCGCTCTTTTATTTTTTGAATTTCTTGTATAATCGTTGCTTTCCCTGTGCTTTTTATTTTTTGATTCCACCATAAAGGGCTCTTTTATTTTTACATATTTCTCTACTAAGTACTCAAGTTTAATACTTGTATTTATTCTTAACATGAATTTATTATAAACCAAATAAATATCTTTATCAGTTAGGTCAGTGGCCCAATTCCATTCCTTAAAATATTGTTTGATTTTCTTATAGTTGGCATTTAAGAAGTCTTTTACTATTGTACAGCCCAATGTTGCAGTTGAGTATGTTAAATTCATTGTTGTATTTGCTGCTGGAAGGTGCTGTGCTGATTTCTGATTCAATATCTCTGCACCACTTGCATTGTCCCAGCTCTCATTCCCTTTACTGCTGGGAGGTGCTGTGCTTGATTTCTTATTGAACACCCTGCACCACTTGCATTGTCCCAGCACTCAATTCCTTTACAGCTGGGAGGTGCTGTGCT
This sequence comes from Neoceratodus forsteri, assembly GCA_016271365.2. Lineage (NCBI taxonomy): Eukaryota > Metazoa > Chordata > Ceratodontiformes > Ceratodontidae > Neoceratodus > Neoceratodus forsteri. The sequence continues at coordinate 1,072,993,513 of CM028131.1, forward strand.
GATTTCTGATTCATTACCTCTGCACCACTTGCATTGTCCCAGCTCTCATTTCCTTTACTGCTGGGAGGTGCTGTGCTGATTTCTGAATCAATACCTCTACCACTTGCATTGCCCCAGCACTCATTTCCTTTACTGCTCTTTACTGCTGGGAGGTGCTGTGCTGATTTCTGTTTCAATACCCCTGTGCCACTTACATTGTCCCAGCTCTCATTTCTTTTACTGCTGGGAGGTGCAGTGCTGATTTCGATTCAATACCTCTACCACTTGAAATGCCCCAGCACTCATTTCCTTACTGCTCTTTACTGCTGGAAGGTGCTGTCTGATTTCTGTTTCAATACCTCGCCCTTGCATTGTCCCAGCTCTCATTTCCTTTATTGCTGAGAGGTGTTGTGCTTGATTTCTTATTGAACACCCTGCATCACTTGTACTGTCCCAGCTCTCATTTCCTTAACTGCTGGGAGGTGCTGTTCTGATTTCTGATTCAATACCTCTGCACCACTTGCACTGCCCCAGCTCTCATTTCCTTTACTGCTGGGAGGTGCTGTGCTGATTTCTGATTCAATACCTCTGCACCACTTACACTGCCCCAGCACTCATTTCCTTTACTGCTGGGAGGTGCTGTGCTGATTTCTGATTAAGTACCTCTGCACCAATTGCATTGCCACATCACTCATTTCCTTTACGCTCTTTATCATAGGTTCATGGGTTCATAGATTAGTATGAGTTCAGTACATATTTTTACCTTTATGAACAGCCACCCTATTATTTGTGGAAGTTATATTTTAAATGTAACTTATAGTTATCTAGATTAGTTTTAAATGAGGATATTGATTTGCTAAAAACCACATTAGATGGTAAGTTGTTCTAAGCATTAACAATCATTTGTGTGTACTAATTGTTTCTTTTAATTGTAATATTATTAGTACCTTTAAGTTTTAATATATGTGATCTAGTGATTTTGGTATTTTTATTCCATTCTAGTCCTATAGTTTCGAAAATTATATCATTCTGAAATGCTTTGTATGTTAAACATAAATCACTACGAAGACGCCTATAGTCCATTGAGTAAAGTTCTATTTTTTTAATCTAGTCGCATAGTCTAAGTTATGCAAACTGTTTATTTTCTTAGTTGTTTTCCTTTGCATATTTTCTATTAGTTTTTTTGTTTTTGATTAAATATGGAGCTGTTACTGAACTACAATATTCTAGGTGTGGTCTAATAAGTCTGGTGTATATTGGTAATAAAACTTTAGCATCTCTACTTTTAATGTTCCTCAGTATACAGTTTAGAATTTTGTTGCCTTTTTTAACAGCTGAAATTGTATGGTTATTAAAACTAAAATCACTTGTGATAACTCCTAAATCTCTTTCTTGTGTTGTTTTTCTCAAGTAAGTATTATTGATACTGTATGGGTAACAAGGATTATGCTTTCCTAAGTGCATTACCTTACATTTGGTTTCATTAAATAGAAGACTTTTATTTAAGGACCAGTCTACTAGGTGATTTAAATTGTTTTGCATTTCTATCATATCATTTATTTTGATCTTTTATAATACATCCCATTTTGCAGTCATCATCAAATTTAACCAACCAACAGGAATTGTTAAGAGGACACATGGTTGATATTAGGATATCAAAGAGGGAGAGCCCAGAACTGAGCCCTGAGGTACACCACTTGAAACCGGGACCTAGTCAGATAAATAACCCTTGACAGATAATCGCTGAGATCTGTTTAATAACCATGCACAAATCCATCCTATTATTTTAGAATCTATTTTTAGTTTTTCTAATTCAGCTATTAATATCTGGTGTGACACTGAGTCAAATGCCTTGTTAGAAATCCAAGAAAATTATGTCACGATAGGTCCTCTATCCAAGGCATATTAACTGGTTCCAGAAAATACAGTAGGTTAGTTTGTCACAATCTGTTGCTGACAAATCCATGCTGATAGATATCAAAAATGTATCGACAAATATTTAGTAATTCTACCCTAAGTTATCCTTTCTAACAATTTGCATAACGTCTGTTAAACTAATTGGCCTATAGTTTTATTCAAGATGTTTTGTTACCACTTTTATAGATAGGTATTACTATGGACTTATTCAGTTGAAACAGTAAATCAGTAATGACTTATAGATTAAATATTAAAGTTAGTGGTCCAACGAGTTGTTTTTAAATTAATAATATATTATGGTGGAATTCATCTGGTCTGGAGAACCAGTATTTTTAATTTATCAATAGCTTCAATACTTCACTGTCTGTTATAGAAACATAAGTATTATTAGTTTGTTCAATTGTAGAATGTGTTTTACTTTGTTGAAAAATATTTATAAAATAGTCATTCAGTCTGTTGGCAATATCGATTTCATTGGTGGTTATCTGATGAGATGACTGTAAGGGTCCTATTGAAGGATTATTTTTCTTTAGTGAACCTATATAATTTTGAAATGATTTTTTGTTGTCTTTAAGATATGCTGCTTTTCTTTCTTCAAGATATCTTTTTTCTTTTATAATCATATTCTTGCTTTCGTTTGATATTTGTTTATATCTATTCCAACTTTCGCTCATTTTTTTTTTGAATTTCTTATGTAATTGTTGTTTTTTTCCCAGTGTTTTTTTTTATTTTATGATTCCACCATAAGGGGGCTCTTTTATTTTTTACATATTTCTTTCTACTAGGTACTCAAAGTTTAATACTTGTATTTATTCTTAATATGAGTTTATTATAAACCAAATTAATATCTTTATCAGTTAGGTCAGTGGCCCAATTCCATTCCATAAAATATTGTTTGATTTTCTTATAGTTGGCATTTAAGAAGTCTTTTACTATTGTACTGCCCAATGTTGCAGTTGAGTAAATTAAATTCATTGTTGTATTTACTGCTGAGAGGTGCTGTGCTGATTTGTGATTCAATATCTCTGTACCACTTGCATTGTCCCAGTTCTCATTTCCTTTACTGCTGGGAGGTGCTGTGCTTGATTTCTTATTGAACACCCTGCACCACTTGCATTGTCCCAGCACTCAATTCCTTTACAGCTGGGAGGTGCTGTGCTGATTTCTGATTCAGTACCTCTGCACCACTTGCATTGCCCCAGCACTCAATTTGTTTACTGCTGGGAGGTGCTGTGCTGATTTCTGATTCAATACCTCTGCACCACTTGCATTGTCCCAGCTCTCATTTTCTTTACTGCTGGGAGGTACTGTGCTTATTTCTGATTCAATACCTCTGCACCACTTGCACTGCCCCAGCACTCAATTCCTTTACAGCTTGGAGGTGCAGTGCTGATTTCTGATTCAATATCTCTGCACCACTTGCATTGCCCCAGCACTCAATTTCTTTACTGCTGGGAGGTGCTGTGCTGATGTCTGATTCAATTTCTCTGCCCCACTTGCATTGTCCCAGCTCTCATTTCCTTTACTGCTGGGAGGTGCTGTGCTGATGTCTGATTCAATTTCTCTGCCCCACTTGCATTGTCCCAGCTCTCATTTCCTTTACTGCTGTGTGGTGCTGTGCTGATTTCTGATTCAATACCTCTGTGTCACTAGCACTACCCCAGCTCTCATTTCTTTTACTGCTGGGAGGTGCTGTGCTTGATTTCTTATTGAACACCTCTGCACCACTTGCATTGTCCCTGCACTCAATTCCTTTACTGCTAGGAGGTGCTGTGCTGATTTCTGATTCAGTATCTCTGCACCACTTGCACTGCCCTGACACTCATTTCATTTACTGCTGGCAGGTGCTGTGCTGTGCTGATGTCTGATTCAATATCTCTGCCCCACTTGCATTGTCCCAGCTCTCATGTCCTTTACTGCTGGGAGGTGCTGTGCTGATTTCTGATTCAATACCTCTGCACCACTTGCACTGCCCCAGCTCTTATTTCCTTTACTGCTGGGAGGTGCTGTGCTTGATTTCTTATTGAACACCCTGCACCACTTGCATTGTCCCAGCACTCAATTCCTTTACTGCTAGGAGGTGCTGTGCTGTATTCTGATTCAGTACCTCTGCACCACTTGCATTGTCCCAGTACTCAATTCCTTTACTGCTGGGAGGTGCTGTGCTGATTTCTGATTCAGTGCCTCTGCACCACTTGCATTGTCCCAGCTCTCATTTCCTTTACTGCTGGGAAGTGCTGTGCTGATTTCTGATTCAATACCTCTGCACCACTTACACTTCCCCAGCTCTCATTTCCTTTGTCAGCACTGGTACTTCCCACACATACACTTGGTAGGCAACCAATAGGCGATAATGTGTTTCACTGTTTTGTCACCTGCAGTATTCCTGAAATTGCTGGCATATTGGGCGGATAGACTTGATGTTCTTAGTTTCACTGTATGGTCACTTGAACCACAGCTTGCACTGCTGACTTTTGACTTGCATTCAGTTGCACTCCTCTCTGTCACTACTCAGTGACTTGCCATCTGCTCACTGCTGTTGATCAAAATACCACTACTTGAAGAGGTGCTACACATTGCTGCTCTGTGCCTGACAGATCACGATCTGCTGAGCTACACATTACTGCCTCTGTGATTGACAGACCACAATTAGCTGAGTTGGGAGATCCAGATGCAATGTGAATTGTGATTCTGCTCATTTTTGAGGCTTGACTATTGGGGAACTGCATATTCAGCCATTGGTTCTAGGTTAGATGGCCAAATATCGAAGTTCACTTGCGGTTTACTGTTCACATTCCCACTGTGTACTACAAGTTGCCTTTGGCTTTCCGATCTATACTGCAAGTTCCACTTGCCTGTAGGGTTGCCACCTTTGAGCGAGGAAAAAATGGATCTTAAGCCCTAGCTCCACCCCTTTCCATGACTCATCATGCATTGCTCCTCCTAGAAAGCCATTTGTTATATCAATAAAAGACAACACTTAAAGCAGCAGTTCAACAAAATATTAAGATACTGTACTGTACTGTATCTGTTAAAGTTATTCCTAGTATTTCATTTACTTATGTATTTATTTATTGACTTTTGTTTACCAGATGAACACATAGAGATAAAAGAAATCTAATTTACAGATATGATCTGAGGGGAGACAAGGGAAATACTGTAAATAGCATACAATAGTATACATGATATACAGTATAATAATACAATAATAAAGAAATTGTTTCTTATTATCTGTACTTTATATATTTGTCTGACTCCATTTCATTTTCATGTCCACAGTACTACTGAACAGTATTTCAAAGGCAAAGAAGTGACCATACTTTTTTCTTGAGGGAAAAAAATGTAAACATTTAAACATGTCTAAATTCTGTTAGAGGTGAAAATGTTTACAAGCAAATGGCTCTGGTACTGTTACAAAAAATGGAGCAGACTCCTTACCCAGCTTTGCCACTTTAAGATGCAGTAGAAAAGATTAGATTAAATAAGTGCTAATGATGTTAATGATCATACTTTACACTTCCCTGGTTCACTGTTCTCACAAACAAAGGGCTATATTGACAACAGAACTTGTTTGTAAATTGGACGTGCAGTTGAAACAATGAATATGACAAAATCTATTTTAAAAGTATTTCAGCACTCAAAAGGGTTAAAAAACCTGACCAGCACAGAACAAAACCAGATTACCTGATAAGGACCCTGAAAACCTGATCACCAGGTAAACAAATTCTGGTCAGATCCATCACTGCTGCACAATGAAGTTAGTGAAGTTGTGTGGAATTGTTAAGGAGGTATGGAGAAACAACACAATGATTTGTAAGTAGTAAGATTTGTTTTAGTTTCTGTTCTAAGGAAGGCTTACACTTTATTAGGAAAATACATGGAGGTGCACATTTTGATGGAAGGAATAGGAAGCAATATAGGTTTACAAAAGAACCCCAGAGCAAATGCCACTGATGTATGTGTTATCCTGGATGATATTGGCTGGACAGCCAAATTTTAAAGAAAACACAATTGCACATACCCCCATAATGCAAAGCACAATGGGAAACATATGCAGATCCCCATGATGGTACAGAAGGAGGCAGTACATGAAAAAGTAATGGCTGGCGTATGTTCAGCCTTGAGATTATGTACACAGCTTTTTTTTTTCAGAGAAACAGGGTTTTTGCCCATGAGGTGATGTAAGTTATATTTAAGCAATGTGTTGATGTCAGGAAGTTAGGTGTAATGATGATGGATTGTTAGCAGAGAAAATGTGATAATAACTTTTAGAGGGAGGGTGTGTTTGATAAGGGCAAGGTAGTTATGCTTGTGATACTGGGAATATTAGGAAAGTATGAGGTCTATGCAGAAGTGGAGTACAAATATGCACAGTTTCATAAGTATGTGCTCAGAGTGCAGGCAAATGTGATATGCAGGTTTGCTTTAGAAATAGGTAAAAATAGCGATACATGCAATTGATAGAAAGATAGATAATTACATAGACATGCATGCCCTGTCCACACTACACTCTAAAAAACTGTAATGGATTCAAACTGTTATAGTCTGTAAACGTTCAGTGTGTCAACACTGCCAGTGAACAGTGTGCATAATGGTTTGAAAACATTACAGCCTGTCCACACTGAGTGCGGTAGTGTGTGTGGTCTCAACCCTGTAGTAGCAGTGCACCTCCCATGGTGCACTCTGGTGATGACAGCTGCATTTTGAGATGCTGTCCTACAAGTCCTATGGAGTACTGTGTATATGGAACAGTCATATTATGTAAATAACCATTTTTCACTGTTTTGAGACACACTTATGTTGTGGAGGTGACAGAGAGAGGTTCGAGGGAGGGGAATCTGTATATTGGAATTGGGGGCTACGTCGGTGAGAAGGAGGGAAGGGGAAGGGAAGGGAGAGAGAGGGGGGAGACATGGCATCAGTTCTGCCAGTATTAGGGTACCTGGGCATGACAGACATTCATGTACTGCTGCTGTATGACTGAAGGCAGACCCTCTACTACTACCTTCAGTGTTCCCCACTGCTCCACTGTACACAGTGCCACACATCTATTGTCCACAGTAGCAGCGTTCCATGATGCACTCAGGAGCCCCACTAATGTATGTGTTCACTACTGGCACTGCTCTGCAGGTAGTATTGCTGCCACATCACACATGAGCAGACAGGGTACTCCCAACCCTTAGCACAGTGAGAAGAGTAATCAAGGACAGTACATGGCTACCATCAGGAGGTGGCCCTTGAGGAGGCAAGTGCAGACAGAGAGGTAGGTTAGGTGGGGACATGGGGGTACACCGGGGGTAAGTGTGCATACAGCCATCAGGTTACTGTGGTATGGCGGCATCCCAGTATTGTAGCCTACACCTGTGCTCCACACTGCCATCTGCATATGTCCTGATAGCCTCCAATCTCCCTGCATGCAGTGAAACAGTGCTGCAATGCATGCAGGTATAGTGGGAGACTGGAGGCTACATGTTGGAGCATTTAGACACAATTGCAATTAAAAACTGATAAAGGTGTAAAGCTGTAAATGAGAGTGAAATAGCCATGCTGGTATGCACACCACAAAGTGGTTATTGGAAGGATACAGATTGGGGATGGCTCAATTAAAGGAGTAGTCCACCCAAAATTTGCAAAAAACATATGCTATGCAGAGTGTTTTGTTTTGTATGTAAAGTCCTAGTGTGTCCTTCTCTCAGTCTGCTATTAGGAGTTTTTACTAAATTAGGCTGCTAGCTTTAGGATAGTTTTATGACCCTTGGGGATCTCCATCACAAATAGGAGTATTGCCTTTGGCCTCCTACAATGTACCCTGTCACATGTGACAGTGACATATCCAGGCCCATAGATTTAGCATATGCAGTGCTTTTTAAAACCAGTTCACAACAGCAGAGCTTTGTAACTGTTCTTATCCAGTGAGCACAAATGGCAACAGTTACAATTTAGCAGATGCATGAGAGCTATCTAACTTGGGTTTCTATAAGAAAACAGCTACTAAATAAGAATTAAGCCACAAGAAAGGATAGGTCTACTGTGGAATGAATCCATGGTTGGGGGAGGTTTGGCCTCATGGGTCCAACCAACCAACCATGGATTAATTCTACTGTAGACCCTTCTTTTCAAGTGGCTTAATACACTTGTAACATGGCAATGAGTGTATGACCAATAATCTTTCAATAAATGAGTACAGTCACACTGATTTACTTTCAGAATACTATATGTTAAGCTGTTAAACTTGATGTACATATACTTCAAAACAATTGGAACACACCTATTGGAAATATCGTGGCTGCTATTTCACTTTTGTTAAAATAACTTTCATTACAAGCTTTTAGCTTTCTAACATCAAAACATATTTTACAACTTTTCAAAAACTTGCAATTCACTTTCAATTCTAGGTGCTTTGATTTTCCTCTCTGTGTATTAGAAGACATGGGCTGCACTGCATGATGGGGGTGTGCTATGGTACATTTTAGTTTTCTTCCTGCAGTTCCATTGCAGACAAATAGGTGGTTGTCAAACAATCCTAGTAGCACAAGCCACAAGCGCCATTTCTCCAAATGTACTAATTACTCCAACCTGAAAAACACTTTATTGAACAACAACTATTTTGCAGAATATTATTTTCACTTTTTTTCCCTCTAAACTATCTAGCTCGGCAGGACATAGAACAATGTAATGTTTACTGCTTTCACCTTTCAAATATTTTTTTTTTGACTAGTATTGTTAGTCTGTTTCTTTGATTTCTTTTTGTTTCTCTCAATTTATTTTTCTTTTCACCCACAGAAGTATCCTCTCTCTTTGATTTTGCTTTGTTTATCTTTTTGCTTTTGGTTATAGAAGCTGCATGCTCATCTTTACCACAGTGTATTCACCAAGAAAAGGCTAGGACAGATAATGCTATTCAGTCATCCACAATGCATTGCACCCACAATTGCTTAGAAAGCAGTAGATCAGAAGGGACGGTAACAGTATGCAAATGTTCACTTCTAAAGAAATATTGTTGCAGCATAATTAACAGTATATGTGGAGTTTAAATGTACAATCTTTAGTACCTCATGAACTTCTGTTGCAGTTACAACATAGAACAATCTTGAAAATGACAAAAACCCTGTGCCAGGAAAAACCTTAGTAAATACAAGCTGGGACAACTACTAACTTCAAACTATTTACATATATTGCTTTCACATGTGTACTGCTTCTTGTCTGTAGTGGATTGCCAAGGTATTACATCACAAACCATGATCTACTATGGTATTAGACCATGGTTTCTACTGTGCCACATGGTGTGTTTGCACCTATCTGAGTGCTTCAATTAGTTTTTCTTTTTCATGCCATGTTACAAATAGCTCTAATTTACTATTTGTGTTTTTTGGGTGTGTCATTCATTTTAAAATTTAATTCCATCAAACTACACACAACAATAAAAAGCACAGAAATTGCACCAGATCATCACTGCTATAATTAATAAAGACTATAGCAGTTATCTTACAGAAAATTCACTCAGTTAGCTCTAAAGTATTTGCTAAACTGTAAATGTAGCTACCAGCATTTTTTTTTGCAGTAGAGACACGCTAATGCTTGTTTACAGGTGTGACCTGGGAGCACAAGGAAGTTAAGTGATTTGTTTAGGGACACACAGTACTCATTTGGAGGCTGTGGGATTCCAACCCAGGACACCAAGTTTGCAGCTCAGAGCCTTAGACCAGCGCACTATACTGCCTCCTCTATTCTAATAGGTAGAACTGTCAGTTAGTGATGATTTTGCTCTGTGACATGATTTTCAATTTTGTTTTGGTTACAAATGTGAAGTATCTTTTTAATAAAATATAAAAATATGTATGTGCGAGTTACTTAGGTTGGCGAATATTTGTTTTATTATTTAAAAAAGTGGAATGCACTAAATGTGTAGTGCAATGAACCATTGTAAAATGGGATCAAAGGTGTGGCTGAAATAGTCACTGTCATCCTGTTGTTTTCATGCTATACTACACACAGGAGAAAAAGTAGCTTTAAAGTATTTTGCAGTTTTTAGGCTGCAGCTTCATACCATACACTTCACTGGTAAAAAAAAGATGAAAATCATGTCACAGAGCAAAATCAGCAATAAATGTTGGTTCTTCCTAATAGAATGCAGGTACCTACATTTATAATTTAGCAAATATTGAGCTCTAACTGAGTGGGTTTTCTGTAAGAAAACGGCTAGAGTCTTAACTAATTATAGTGCTAATGATCTGGGCAATTTCTGTGCTTTTATGGTTGTGTATAGTTTGACAAAATTAAAAGTTTTAGAATTAAAACATTCCTGCAAGCTAGACCTAACACACATAGAAAACAACAATAGTGAATTAGAGCTTAATTTAGTAGGGGTTTTCTTACTGAGACCTTAGTTAGCTAGCTCTCAGGTACCTGCTAACAGGCTAATTTAGGAACAATAGCAGACAGAGGGAGGTACACACTAGGACTTAACATACAAATCAAAACACTCTGCATAACATGTTTTTTGCAAATTCTGAGTGGACTGTGGACTACTCCTTTAAAACTGCAAGCTCAGTACAAAATATACACTCCAGCTTCTTGCTATACTGACATGCTTCAGCTGATGCAAAATAGTAAGGTGGTTGGGACAGGGTTAGAGGACAGGTCTGAATAACACCATACACCCACCAGGAGGGACTTTCCATCTCTTGGAATGTATTTGTGAAAATGTGTGACCAGGAGAGGAATGTAAGCTGAGCCAATGCTGTTTAAACCAGTGTTGTATAGGGATGCAGTTTTAGGCTTTTCCTTCTGAAGCATAAACTCTGATGCCCCAGGCAGCTCTGATAGTCAATTGTTCCAGCATGATAGATCCACCTCATATCCTTCCCACACGAACCAAAAAAAGGTGGGGTGGATCTTTAGGAGCTACTTGGGAGGAGGTTGGGGTGGATCTACTCCTCCAAAAAACGAATGCTGCCTCACTCTACTCAGGTTCCAGTTCTTGTACCTTCCACTTAAGAAAGAAAATAGTTTACTGCAACCATTGACTAACATGAAAGTGAATTTATTTGAGGGCAGAAAACATTTTTTGGAGGAGGATAAAGCAGAGGAGACTATTTACACCTTCATTCAGTTCCACGGACAGAAAACATGACATCATTCCTTTTGTACATGCAAAATGTCTGCAGGCTCCACCTACTGTATCCATAAAAACTTGACAGGTGGCAACCCTACTTGCCTGTAAGTTGGATAACGGCAGCTGTGAGAATCAGTCTGCTTTAGGATTTAACAAGTCCTGGTGTGCCCACATTTCTCTCCATACAGGCTGCTCACTACTTACTGTGTATCTATGGGGAATTAATGAACAGTCAGCTACTGGCTGTCTGCCAATCAGGTACTGCTATTGTCATCCCCCATGTTATGAGATAGTAGCAAAGTAGTAAAACATCTTTATTTTTACAAGCAATATATCTGACAAGCAAATACATGAGTGTTGCTCAGATAGTATCTTAGAAATCAGGATATCAATGGAGACCTCCAATTTGGCCAGATAGTTGCTGTGGTAGAACAGTAGCACTATCTGACCATGGATCCTACCAACTAGGATACCTAAATCCTAACCAGGATCCATTACTATCTGGCCCAGGATTCAAACTATCTGCCCTAGTATCCATGGATCCTAACTAGGAAACTTGGATCCTAACCAGGATCCATCCCTGTCTGGGCCTAGGCCCTAACTATCTGCCCTAGGAGCTATGGATCCTAACCAGGATCCTTCACTATCTGGCCCTACATCCTAAATATCTGCTCTAGGATATGTGGATCCTAACTAAGATACCTGGATCCTAATCAGTGTCCATCATTATCTGGCCCCGGACCTTAACTATTTGCACCAGGATCCATGGATCCTAACCTGGATACCTGTATCCCTACCAGGATCCATCACTATCTGGCCCTGCATCCTAAATATCTGCTCTAGGATATGTGGATCCTAACTAAGATACCTGGATCCTAACCAGGGTCCATCACTATCTGGCCCAGGACCTTAACTATTTGTCCCAGGATCCATGGATCCTAACCAGGATACCTGGCTCCTAACTAGGATCCATCACTATCTGACCCTGGATCCTGCATCTTTCTTTGGCAGAATATCTGGTAGGATCCAAGTCAGGATACCAGCACTATCTGACAGATAGTGGTCGGATCCACAAAAGCACTGTCTGAGCAACACTAAAATATACCATTAGGGTCAAAAAGCCCTGTTTTCAAAGTGGTCCTGTATTTATCATATTTACATTACTAACATTAATGAAAGGGTGATAAGGAGACATTATCAGAGCAAATGGTTAATTCATGGAGTAATCACATGTGGTGCAGTAGTAAAATCATATACTTCAAATATCTTCAAGGTGAAATTTGACAGGTATTTTAAAGAAAATACAGTTCTGCATTCAACTGCTACAACAGCAGGTAGGTGGATTAGATGGACCAATAGCCTTTCAAGCCTTATAGTTTTTATTTTTTATTTTTTATCATAAAACAAAATCATTCCGGGACATGCATGTAATACATTTTGGCAGATAATCTATAACTTGCTACAGTATAACAGATCATTTGACTTGGTACCTAACCAGAGCAATTATAATACTGTTTGGCTAGTAAAAGTATTCTGTCATCCTCTAAAATATAAATCCTACTTCATTATCTCCTCCAGTGCTTAAAAATCCCACCATCACCATGCCACCTATAGTAGCTTAGGAGCTCCAAACCCATGGAAGGTAAGATATATCATATCTAACCAGCTCCAAAATATCAATCAGTCCTGACCCAAAGCTTCCAGAAAATGACTGACGAAAGAAGCCAGGAACTTTAAAAGCAGCAGGCCCAATTTTAAAAGGGCAAACTTTGGTGCAAGGTGCCTGCACACACCGATGCACCAGGTCACAAGGGGGCTTGTCCCATGTTAGGGCTGCACATCCTTTTTTTTTTAATTTTGGAAGCCCCACCATGGAAGCAACAAGGGACTCAAGTTATACCAGTCAATAGGAGGTCTAAGGGCCATGCACCACTGCCAGAAATGGTGGTGATGGGGGGACCTGAAAGTAGGGAGCCAGGGGCAGAAGAGCACAGGGGTTTCCCAAGGGAGTGTCAGGGATACAGTGGCAATGTCAAGGTGGTGTGGTGGCACCCTGCAGTGGTGCTATTCACAATGCCAGACTGCCTGTTGGATTGCTTATGAGGGTTGGTGGGGAGGGACCGTGAACTGGCCCATTTGGGCACAGCCAAGGCACTTGCCCTATAGATGCCAAAATCCTCAGTGTTGTAGGTGGGAAGCACTGGCTGCAAGTTGAGGGCTGCCACTGGTGGAGAGAAATGTTCTCTGGGCACTACAACAGTCTCCTGGTACCCAGCCCCTGGCACTGGGGCAGGCTGCCTCCTGCTATGAGGTTGTGGATTTTGGCACCTATGTGGCAGGTGCCAGGGCTGTGCCCACCTGGGACCAGGTCACAGTCCATCCCTGCCAACCCCCCCCACTAAGAGGTCCAATTGGCTCTCCAACATTGTGAATGGCACCCACGCTGGGTTCCACTTCACCACCCTGACATTGCTGCCATATTCCTACCACCCCTTGGGCACCCCCTGTTCTCCTTCTGCCCCCTGCTTGCAGGCGTATTTAGCCCCCACCTGCATGGTCCTTCTAGTGCTGTGTTGGGTGGGGGGGAATGGATCCCTGAGTCAATCCTCACAAATGTGCCAAATGCTTGGCACAAGCCTGAGTCCGTGGTGCAGGGACTCCTTGTTTTATAAAAATGGGTGTAGAATCCCTGGTGCACAAAGAGTTTGCTGCAGCCCTGGAGTGATGCAACTAGTATCACTCTAAGGGAGATTTTAAAGTCAGGCCCAGCATGCACAACTAACTGTGGCTCAGTGGCAACTGTGTTTTCTGATATACTAATAGGCTAGATTGTCCTACAGTGGTGACAGTAGACACTGTCCATAGGATCCAGTGATATTGTGGGTCATGTTGTGACCCCAGTGGAGCACTCTTAGCAATGTTTTTGTACAGCAACATATGACGTATGTTGCATGGATAAGGATGGTACAAAGGCGAGTGCCTAAATTAGTATAAGGATTAGCAGGTTTGAGCTATGCACAAAGGTTTAAAGATCTAAATCTGTTTAGATTTAGAAAAGGAGGATAAGAGGAGACATGCTTCAAGTGTATACAACTATAAATGACTAGTCACCAATGGACAGCATACAGTATGTCCAAGAATAAAGCGGAATATTAAAATAACTAGGGATCACAAAAACATCTGATGGGTAAGTAATTCATAGCTAAACAAAGGAGGTACTTCTTTATGCAGAGGATGGTTGGTATGTAGAATATCCCTAGATAGCACAGGCTCATACTTTGTGATTGTCACAGGAACTTACTACTCCCTGAAAAAATATTTCTGCAGTACCAGAGGCTGCCAGATTCCTGGTATGGTATACGAAATAGCCTACCAACAGAACTGGTAAACTGTAGCACACTGAGGGTTTCAAGGTACACCTGTACAGGTATAGTACATACAGGAGATCAGCTTTGAAGGCTATACCTGCCTAAAAGCACAACATGGTCTTGATGGGCTAATAGGCCTTCTTCCTTCTACATTCCTATGTTCCTATGTGTAATTTCATTTCATTTTATTTTTTATCCTTGTAAGTCTGATGAGCATAACTGCCCATTTTCATAGATAACAAGCATTACATAAATATACAATACAATAACAAATACAATACAAACATTACAAAATAAATACAATATTAAATCAACATGTGCATTCCTGAGAATGTTGTGAATGCTTTTTCAGTCTGGTTTTAAAAAACAGTAATGAATAACAATTTGTCACATTCTGGGGGAGAGAATTAAAAAAAAAATGGACCCCTGTATAATAAAGAATGCTGGCCTAAAGCTTTCTTGAAAAATGGTAAGCCAAATGTAAACAAAGATTAAGTTCTGATACCTTTGGAATTTAGATATCTGGGGAAAAATGAACTTACTGATATAGACAAAAGACCAGCTTTGATTTTAAACAGAAAAACACTAATTTTAAAGTGTATCCCATTAATGAGGGAGAGACAATTAAAACAGTTCAAAAGAACACAATGATGTTATTAGTGGATGGGTGATGACTGATTTATATGGACCTAGCTGGATATAATTATGGTGGTAGCATAATAGCTTTATATTGACATTAATAAAGGAATAATGCCTGACAGGGTGGGTGTTATGCTTAGATTACATCCCACCTTGGACAGTTGGGACAGAGGCTGCACACCAAGGGCATCCAATACCCAAGAAGGGACTTTATTCCAACATAACACTCAACCTGGAGGGCATTATTCCTGTTATACAATAGCTTGTGGTTATATACAGAATAAAAATAAAAATTTTACAGAATCTTTTTGTTTGTGTGTAAAAATTTTTTTGTTTCTCAAGAGAAGATGATAACAATACAAATGGTAATGGACACAATGCAAATGCAAAGGCAAATAATCAGCTCAGATGTTATGCCAGTATAACATCCCTACTATAGTGGCCAATTGACCAATCAAATGTCAGGATTCTTTCTTGCCACTGTCTAATTTCAGTTAACACTACTCTACAATCACTAATGCACAAAAGATTTGATGAAGTAGTGCTTTAATCAGTGTTTAGTGCCAATCTAATAAGTACCATTAGAGCAGTGCATGTGCCCAACCTTAGCTAATGCTATTAAGATTGAAAGCAGCTTTCTGAAGAGAAACTGTGAAGTAAATGTTAAATAACATATGCTGAACAAGTGCTGGTTTTATGCAGCAGTTCATTTAACACCTCATGTATACTGGGATTGGCTTCTACCCAGTTTTCTATTATAGCGAGCTGAGGCACAAGGAGGTCAAGTGACTTGCACAAGGTCGTACAGTGAGAATATGACTTAGGTGAGATTTGAACCAGTGTCTCCCAGTTTAAATGTATGTGCTCTGAAAACTAAGTTATGCTATTTTCTTTAAATCATACCAGTCTTTTTATATGCATTGGCTTTTTATTTTGTTATAGAAATCAGTGTATTACTTTTCACTGTGAGTGCCTCCACCTTAGAATCAGCCACTTTTTTACTTCCTGCTCATTATTTCTGTACTTTCTGGGTATCCTTTATCAGCTCCATGATTATTCACTGCTCAAAAAACAACAATATTCAATTGAGTTGTTATCATGAAATGTGCAGGAAATGTAGAAACGGATAGTAGGAAGCAGTGAAGAGGGAGGATACACGGCAGAGTTAGTGGCAGAGACAGTAGTACATACTATTACTGTCTGTTACTTTACTTATATTTAGTTGTTTAACCAGGTATAGCACACTAAGCTGAAAGCTTTTTTACAGAAGCGACCTGGGAGCACAAGGAGGTTAAGTGACTTGCTCAGGGTCACACAGTATGCAAGTAGAAGCTGTGGGATTCAAATCCAGGTCTGGTCTGCTGGATGTCACCAAATTTTCAGCTCAGAGCCTTAGACCACTGTGCTATACTGCCTCACTACTTACTTTTTATCTCCACTAGTGCTGTATTTCTTTATCTCCTGTCATTAACAATCCTACAGAGAAAAATTCCTGCCATTGGCACTGGCCACCACCCCAAGCTCTTAAACCAAGAAACCACCAATACCCATCACCACAATGCAAAGCTCATTATGATAGGACCCAGGGACAGATGGTGTATACCTAATGTTTACAGGAAGAACCTTCTGGTTTGATAGTGGAAAAAAGTCCAGTGAACGTCTTATGTGATATGAAAGGCAGTAATTATAGCCACTTTGCAAAACTACCCCGTATTTGCACACAGGTCTGTAAGAACAAGTAAAAGCTCCCTCATGCACTGTTTGATTCAAGACTAACCCCAGTCCCCACCACAGGAGGTGCTGATGCAATATGCATTCATTCATTCATTCATTCATATTTCATTTGGTAAAGTGGATTTTCTAATTTACTCAAAGCGCTTTACACAGAAGCATTTAAAAACATTTAAGATACATAACATCACAATAAATAATTTACATGTATATACTAATTAGAACAACTAAACTAATTAAGAGAGAAAGGTTGCTTAAAATAATTTTTTTTTAGCTCCTGTTTGAAAGCATCCAATGTGGGGATGTCTCGCATATGGCGAGGGAAGGAGTTCCATAAGGTTGAGGCCACAAAAGAAAAGGTATGGGTACATGAAGGTTTGAGAAACACCCTAGGAACCTCTGCTGAACAAAAGGTGCGGGTGGGATGATAGGGTTCTAAGAAGTCTTGCAGGTAGCCAGTTCTGGCCATGCAAGGCCTTGTAGTTCAGCAAACTGATCTTGAAGAAGATCCTCTACCTAAACAGCATCCAGTGCAAAGTGAGCAGCACAGGTGAAATATGAAATGACCTAAGTTGGCTGGTCAGCAACCTGGCTGCTGCATTCTGTACTAGCTGCAGGCAGCACAGATTCACCCTCAACAGCCCCAGGTATAAGGCATTGCAGTAATCAAGGCACAAAGTCCAAAGTCCAAAGATGTGGACTAGCACTGGCAGATTACTCGGGGGTATCAAGTGTTTGATCTTGGCTATGTTTCTTAGATGGTAAAATGAGGTCTGGACCATGGCCAACACCTGTAATTTCAGTGTCAGGCCACAGTCCAAAACAATGCCAAGGTTCTTTACCAGATTTGAAGTTAGCAACTTGGAGTCTCCTATCCTCAGCCCTCAGGCCTGACCAGATTGCACCCTCGCCGACAGGTGACCAGATTCCAGCACCAGTAGTTCAGTCTTATCCAGATTCACCCTCAACCAGTTGGCCCTCATCCAGTCTTGGATCTCAGCAAGGCAATGATTAAATACTGAGACTGTCTCCTGCTGCTCGGGTGCAAAAGGCATATATAACTGAATATCATCTACGTAGCTGTGAAAACTCAGTCCATATCATCTTATAGTGTCCCCTAGCAGTGACATATGCATCGCAAACAACATGTGGAACAAAATTGAACCCTGTGCAACCCTACATGGCAGGAACAGGGGTGCTGAGGAAAAATTCCCGGACACCATCCGCTGCGTCCTGCTAGTGAGGAAAGATTAAAACTAGTTTAAGACTGTACCAGCCAGTCCACAACAAACCTGCAGGTGCTCTATCAGCACCCTGCTGCTGAGAGATTGAGGAGAATAAGGATGGAACCTCTTCCTTGATCCCTAGTTGACAGGAGATCATTTAGAACCCGAAACAGGGCAGTCTCAGTACTGTACCTTTTCCTGAAATCCAACTGAAGAGGGCTGTAGATGTCATGGGTTGTTAAATAGGTCTCCAGTTGAATGGTCACCACCTTCTTAATAACTTTGCCCACAATGGGAAGGTTAGAGGCAGGTCTGTAGTTGGCCAGGCAGTCTGGGTCCAGTAAAGATGTTTTCAGGAGTGGCCTTACAACTACTTCCTTCAAGGGTCCAGGAAATATCCTTGTCACTAAGGAACACAGGACTATCCTGGCTAGGACTGGGCCGATTACATCAACACACCCCACTAGGAGGCATGTTGATCCTGGATCCAAACTACAGTAGGCTGGCCATAACTCCTGAATGACCTTCACAACATCCATGACAGCCAACTGGTTGAAGTCAGACCACACAGACTGATTGCCTGTGACACCAAGCCCATCTCCACATGCCCCATTAGAAGGTGCTTACTGGAGTTCCTATCTGATGAAGGCAATCTTATCAGCAAAGAACAGAGCAAACACATTGTATCTCATTTGTGAAAAAGCTCCCCTGGACTGAAGACAGGCTGGATTACACAGCCTATCAACAGTGTGGAAGAGCTGAACTGGTCTGTTAGTTGCTGCAGCAATCTCCTTGGACAGTAACTCTGACTTCTTACAGGAGATTGCTGATTAATAGTCTCTATAATGAACCATACATTTGAGCTTGTCCTCTCCCAGACCAGTTCTCTGCCAACACTGCTCCAGCCTTCCACCCCTCTTCCTCATCTCCCTGAGAATCCAATAAATTCAGGGGGATATTTGGTGTGAGGTGAGGGGTTGAACACAGACAGGTGTAATAAAATCAAGGGCCTCAGTAATAACCCTATTATAGGTCAGAACTAATTCTCCTGGCTCCTTGCACACACTCATCAAACCTGATAGATCTAGCACTGCTGTCAGATCTTGTGGGGTCATACCCCTTAAAGGATGGTACTGGAACATCTCGGTAGGGAAAGGTCTATTAGGGGGTGCCACAAACAAGGACCTCACAGTGTGGTGGTCTGACCAAATGAACAGCTCCACCATAAAGTCAGTGACCTCCATTCCCAGCAGGAAGATGAGATCCAATGAGTGGCCCTGTGTATAGGTTGCAGAAGGAACCACCTGTGTCATGCCCAATGAATACATTAGTTGGAGGAAGTCTTGACCAAACTGCAAGAGTTTGTCTTTGACTGTGGCATTAAAGACACCCAGAATAATCCATCTGGGTGACTCCAACACCAGTTCAATGACAAAGTCCATGACTTCCTGCAAGAATTCCTTCTCATCTCTTGGAGGACAATAGATGAGAAGGATCTTGCAACCTATACCTGCATACAGGCACCCTTCTGTCAGAGTCTAACAAGACAGCATCAGGACTCCATTGGCTCAGAGAAAGGAGTCAGAATCATGATGCAAACCTGTTCCTATGGCATGATAGTGAGACTAAATATCCCTAATTTGTCTTGTAGAGGCAACCATTTTTCTATAATAAAAATACACAAAGCACATCAGAAGACTGGCTAAAACTGAACAGACAATAAGGTGGTTTAAGGTACACACACACACACACACACACACACACACACACACTCTCTCTCACATCTATCTATAGATATATCTATATCTATATATTCATTGCAAAAAAATTCTCTAATGCATCAGTTAGGGTTCTTACTAAAGTGACAAAAGTAGGGAAATGTGGGGTTAGGGTTTTCAACCCTAACACCCCACCCTGAAGACACTGACAGGCATCAGGGTGTGCCTTGGGGTTGTCAGCCCTAACGCTCACCTCATTCCATAACTACATAAGCTGAGATGGGTACAGTATAGGAGAATGGGGTGAGCATTAGGGCTGATGACTCCAAGGCACCACCCTGAGGCAGGTCAGTTTCTGAAGGGTGGGATGGGCTATTAGGGTGTTAGGGTTGGAAACACTAACCCCACATTGACCAAATTGTCAGCATAGCCATCATATTACCCCACCTCATGTACCTGTTACAGAAAATTGTTTGAATCCCCACCAAAATGTAATTCTGAACAAGGGCAATACCATTCCATACTACAGGTGTGAAAATGCATCTTAGCCAGGATTTGAAAAATGACAGCTGTGACATGCATGAGGCGGGGGTAATAAGAAGGCTGTGTTTAAAATTCTATGCATATTTACTACCATCACTCCTTAATGGTTTCCATATGTCCCAGTTTCCATGTGGGAGCAACAACTGTGTGCACCTCCCATTACAAAGTAATCCTAAGGGAAATTATGAAAACTTTACATCCGCAGAAGTCCATGTAAAAGTAACACATTTTCACCAAACTACCAAAATGCACATCTGTAGGGCAAGCCCTTTGTACTCTGAAAATTTCAGTCCAAAAGTCCAAAACTGTTTCTTTGCTATGAAGTAACAAAGCAACAGCTATATAAAAGTTGTTGTGTTGCAAATTGCAGGAAAAGAAACCTTTGCCAAGCTTCTTCTTTCACAATTTGCAGTAAAAGTAATTTTTTTCTACAAATTGGGAAACAACGATGGTGTTTCACGGTAAAAGATTACTGTGATTTATGGCAAAATAATTCAGCAGGTTAAATACAGACATTTTTGGCCATTTGTTTTCAGAAACCGACCCCATAATCTGATTCCTCATGCCCCAATTAGTTAAATACAAGTGTTGGTGTTCATCAACACCCAGTATTTCTTAAACATTTAAGTTTGTTTGCTTCAATAAATGAAAACAAGATGGCAGAAGTGCAACCAAACTTTCTGGATTTGCAGCAAAAAGTACCGTATTCATGGCAAAAAAAAAAGTTGTTTCAAACGGGACATCTAACTTTTCCCATATCAAATAATGGAACTTTAAAATTTAATAATTTTTGAACAGATTAATATTTTTCACCAAACCTTCAAAAGGCACATCTATGACTCAAGCCCCATATACCCTAAACATTTTAGACCAAACCTACACTGTTTATGGGAAATGTGGTGACAAAATAATTTGAAAAAAAATTGTAATTTCCACATTTTTTAACATTCCGTATCTCCGCACCAACACATCCGGATGGGACGAAACTTGGCACATTCACAGATATTTGGTTCCCAATAGAGCCTGGAAAATTTCTTGCAAATCAGTCACATAGTTGCACAGTTTTAAAGTGCAAAATTTGAGTTTAACATAGAAGTGACTGTTGAACTCCAACTGTAGGGATGCAACCTCACCCCTATAATACTGAAGTTACAAAAACCTTTTTTAATGCTCCAGTTAGAGTCAAAGTGACAAAAGTTGACAAAATGAGGCATTAATGTTTCTCTAACACCCTACCTTCCCAAACCAGGCATGAGAGCAGGTGTGGGGTGTGTCTTGGGCTTCTCAGGCCTAACATTCATCGCATTCAATCTGTAAATATGGTCAGATGTGTAGGCTTTATGAAATGAAGTGAGTGTTTCAGAGGAAACATGAGAAAGAATTTCTTAGCAGAACGGGTGGTGGACAAGTGGAACACCCTGCCAGAGGAAGTGGTGGGGGCTGAAACAATCACAGGATTTAAGAATGCATGGGATAGACATAAAGGAATTCTAGAGGTCAGGGGTAAGGGGCAACAGACTTCTAGGAAAACAAACTGAACTTACAAGCTCAAATGGGCAGACTGGGTGGGCCATAGGCCCTTATCTGCCGACACTGTCTATGTATCTATGTATCTATGTTAGGCTTGAGAAGCCCAATGCACACCCCATACCTGATCTCCTGCTTGGCATTGGATGGTGGGATGTTAGGGAAACCCTAATGCCTCATTTCCTAACCTTTGTGGCTTTGACACTAACTGAAGCATTAACAAAGTTTTTTTGCAATTTATTTCCTTATCTTTTGAGATAGTACAATAGTATCCTTATTTTACTGTGGAAGCACAGGGTCCCTTGGACCCTGCGCTCCCATCCCTCTGTAGATGTATATATGTATGTAGCTGTGGGCCCTGCACTTCCATTTACAGGACAGCAGTGACCAAATTGTCAGCATGGCATGGCCACTTGCATACTGTGTGACCCTGAGCAAGTCACTTAACCTCCTTGTGCTCCCAGGTCGCTCCTGTAAAAAAGCTTTCAGCTTAGTGTGCTATACCTGGTTAAACAACTAAATTAAAAAAAAAAAAAAAAAAATTATCCCACCTCATGTACACAGTACAGAACATTTTCAAATCCCCGCCAAAATGTAATTCTGTACAAGTGCAATGCCATTCCATGCCACAGGTGCGAAAACATGTTTTGGGCATGATTTGAAAACTGACAGCTGTGACACACATGAGGTGGGGTAATAAGAAGACTGCACTGAAAATCTGGGGTCAAAATACTTAAACATTTCAAAAGTTACAAGTATGTGTAGCAAAATTGCAATGGAATGGTCATAATTTTGGCATTTTTTTACATATGTTTACCCCAAATTTTCAACATAGTCTTCTTAAGACCTCACCTCATAAACCCCATTGGTAAAAATGTTCAGATCTGTGCTGAAATCCCATTTCTTGCCACAGATGAGAAAACACAGTTCTGATAGGATGTGAAAAATGGCACAGTACTGTTCATGAGGTGATGTGAAATACTGGCTATGTTGAAAATCTGGAGTCAAAATATTGAAAATTACCAAAGTTATGCATGTGCATAGAAAAATTACAATGAATGCTCATAACTCAGCCATTTTTAGGATTTGTTTCACCAGATTTTCAGCATGGGTTTTTTGGAACCTCACCTCATGAACATTTGTGGTGAAATTGCATTATTCAGTCCCAAGATGTGATTTCATGCAGAGACCATGAAATTACACTTCCAGGCCCTATTAACAAAATAACGCTGCCAGTACTCATGAGGTGGGGTCCTTACTAAGGCCATGTTGAAAATGTAGTGAAAAAAATTCCTAAAAATAGCAAAGATATGAACATAAGTGCAAAACACCATTGAAATACATTACTTTTATTCCTCAGTTCACGTTTTCACTTTGAATAGTGCAGCCTTGTCTTGGTCCACAGAAGATGACAAATATCAACTGATAAGTATAGGGTAAGGGGTGTGTGGGAAGCTGGGTGCTCAGTAGGAGGGTTGGGATGGGGAGAGGGTCAGAGGCGATGATGGGGGAATGTTTTCTTTGTTTGGGGTAGAGTTTTCCTATAGCAGGTACCAATAAAATGAATAAACCAACTTGAGGGACTGGGGGTGGGCTCCTCAGTATCCCACACTGCTGTGGGGCCTCTAAATGCTGACAAAGGGATTGGGCCCTCAATGTTGGCTATGCTTAATAAAACAATGGGCTGCAGCGAAGGAAAGCATCAGACACCAGGGGTGGACATTCTGGTGTCAGATTGTATAAATATAAATAAAATAACAGTCAGGGACTAAAATAAAAATAAGGGGGATAGTTATTGGAAGGTTGCGGGTGCCACTAGATATCAGAGAATATAGATTTTTAATTGAGGAAGATACTGATCTGTGGGTGAGGATTGTCACTAGACACCAGGGCACAGGCAGCTCACAGCACACAGTGCAGCTGGTAGTTCAACTTCAGCTGTGGCTACATAAGTCAGGAAAATCCCCTGTTCTCAAAAAAAGAACATGAGGGAAGCACTCCTCTCACTAAGCTGAGCAACTGGGATTTGGGGTACCCAGAAAAAGTATTTCTGGCCCTAATTCTGAGACACAAACACCAGAACCTACAGTAACTAAATGGGGCCTGATTAACTAAGTTCTGGCATTTGATTTATAAAATGACAACATTTTTATGTATTTTCCATGCTTTTTAGTTAGTGGAAAAAATCAACAAGATGGTGGCTTGTGAAAAATGAATCTTTCCTCATGAAAAAAGAATGGCCCTCATGAAAAAGAATCTTTTTTTGTGAGGTCAAATCATTTGTCTAACTTTTTGCCTCTATCCTGGAAAGTTATCTTACCACTGAACACAATTGAAACTTAAAAACTGAATAACTTTGCAACAGAAATATTTTTTAACCAGACACATGTCAGTTCTGTTACCCAAGCTATTTTTTTTCATAAAACGATCACACCAAAATTCTACACCATCTGGTCACAAGGAGATGAGCAAAAAACTTTACAAAATGGTGACTTTTAAGGTTTTTGCACTATCCAGATCTCAGACTCTGTCTATCTGACTGGAGCAAAACTTGCCATGTCAAGAGATCTATCCCCATGGGACAGCACATGCCAAATTTTGTACAGCTCCATTGATCAGTTACAAAGTTATTAAAGTGCAAAATTTGAGGTTTAAAATTAAACATACTACTCAACCCTAACTATAGTGGTGCTGTCATGCCTCTATAATACCTATCTATCTATCTATCTATCTATCTATCTATCTATCTATCTATCTATCTATCTATCAAAAAACTTTGTTAATGCACTAATTAGGGTCAAAGCAACAAAAGTTGGGAAATGTGGTGCTAGGGTTTCCAACTCTAACACCCCACACCTCTCCCAATAAGGCAGCATAGAAGGTGTGGGGTGTGCCTTGGGATTCTCAAGCCTAACACTCATCCAATTCCATATTTAAATATTGTCAGCTATGTAGACTTTATAAGAAGGGGTGAGAATTAGGTTTGAGAACCCTAAGGCACACCCTACACCTTCTGTGCTGCCTGGTTGAGGGAGATGCGAGGTGTTAGGGTTGGAAACCCTAATGCAAAATTTCTCCTCTTTTGTCACTTTGACACTAACTAGTGCATTAATGAAGTTTTTGCAATTGATTTCCTTTCCTTTTGAAATAGTATAATGTTACGCTTAGGTTGCTGTGGGAGTGTAGGGTCCTTTAGACCATGTGTTCAAATTAAATCCATCTTTTTTGATATCCTTATTTTGCTTTGGGAGCTCAGGGTCCATATTGCTAAGATTCTAAGTTAAAAATAAACATTGTGTGAGTAAACACAGTGGTTTACATGGTGTTCTGAACTTCTGCCTCTATGTTTGAGGATATGTCCCTCATTATGAGTGTTAATGTTCTTCACTGTCCCTCATTTTGACTGTCCCTGCCCCTCATTTCAGTGACAAACGGTTGAGAGGTATGACCCCCACCAGCCTCCACTGTGATATATATTTTTCTATCTTTATTTTCCCTGGTGTCAAGTGGTGCCCCCCCCACCTCCAATCATGGCCCCATAATACTGCCCCTCCAGCCACCTGAGAATGGTGAATGAGACTTTTTATACAGCTATCTGGATGACATTTATTTGATTTGCTGGAAATTCTGAAAGACCACAATTTATGTTGGATAAGATTTATAGCTCTGTGATTCAGAGGCATTCATTAGCACAAAGCACAGCTATTATTTTGGCCCCCCCCCCAACTTCTACTATTTCTGAAAGTAATCTGTCAGTATCACGACTGTGGAACAGTGACCCATGACAACTACTAGGGAATCACAGTGCCAGCACCTTTGCACAACTGACGGTTCTCCCTCATCCCCAAGTGATGCCCACCCCCAGAGTTAGAACCCTAAAGAAGAAGGGTGAGATGGACAAAGCTCACCACAAGGAAGGGTGCAAGGAGCAAATCCCCCCATAAAAAAAGTTAGAAATCAAACTGGTTGGGTTGCAACTTCAGTGCCCTTGTCACGGGTAGCCATTCTGCAGTCATGAATATGACATGGAAACATTTCTGACATCATACTTTGTTGCTGTGGAAATTATTGTGCTCTCACAGCTGAGAGATTACAGTAACTTCAGCAGCTTATCCACCTGGAGGATGCACTAATACTTGAGACACAGTGATTCAGTTTTTATGTAACTGCCCTCAGTTATGAAGAAGTGTTGAGCCAAATATAGAAAATTAACTATATTACACAGAATTGTGCCTGAATATTATATTTTACAAGGTTTTCTGGATATTGGAAAAAGGCCTCAACTGAGAAGAAGTCAGTACACTTCACAATATGCACTGTATCTCACTGACTCAGAGATTGTTTTCTTTCCAAAACTACTGTTGGGTCATAGTGAAAATCTGTCTTTCATGATCCCATGGCACTTAGTGGCCTGATACATTTTATCTAAACAGATTACCTGAAGTAAAGGTTATTTCACATATTAATTACTGGCTTTATTACTTAACCAAAGACTTACTTGTTGGGTTTATCAAATTGCACTTGTTTTACTTGATACTTGTTCGCCTGTTTCTGTTTGTCAGTTCTGTCCCTGCAACTGTTGGTTGTTTTGCTGCAGTTTCATCACTGTAAAAAAAACTGTCACTTCTGCAAAAGCCAAGGAAATTTTGCGCCAGTGAGTTTACACGGTTAACAAAATAAATCAATCAATAAGGAATGCTGGGAGGTGCATATACATTTTTTCAACAAAGTGGACATATTGATGGTGAAGCTGTATAATGAAGTAAAACTGCACAAAACAAATGGTCTGTATTGTCTTCTTTATGAACTATGATCTCACTTTTGAACTTGATCCAATATGCTTGTCATAATCTTTTCCACTTCCAGGCTTACTGCAGTTAACAAAAGCGCACTAATTATCTCTCCCATAATACAATCTTTAGTTTTGACAATGCATGACTGATAAATAAATAGTGTGAGGAAAAAAGTTCTGGAAGGTTCATGGCATTAAGTTATGGGCAGATAGGCAACATCAATGAAATATTACATTTGGAAAACAACCCAAAACAAGTACAACATACAGCAAGATACCCAACATTCTATAGCTATACAGTAATAGAAAGCATTTTAAGAGTCCGACTTGGTCTAAAGAAACTAACATCACATACATACAGTTCTTCATCACTAGTAAAGTCAATTCCACATTTCCTTATGAAATCAGTAAGGGGGGACTATAAAGAAAAATGCATGCACTGGAGTGCAGTGTTCAAGAAGCTGGCATAATATATGATTGAGTGTCAGAAGCCAAGTTTCTGAGAATGAATTTTCAGATAAATAACTTTTTAGCACTGCTCGTAATCTCATAGAGAACATACCACTTATCTCTGTACAGCAAGTACAAGTATTTCCAGCATTCAGAAAAGTCGAGGGATCATATTGGCATGAGACTGACATTCTGAAGATCACGAGATGAGCCTGGCGTGAGAAGACATCTTCTGTGCTGCTCCTAGGCCCAGACTATACAAATCAGCTAATTTTTTCACCGGGACCCTTACTGCACCAGTGTATCACCTCTCTCTTGTTTGCAGGGTGCATTTGTGAAGTTTTTGGCACCAACAAGTAATGAATAGAGCGGGTGTAATTGGCGGTTCCTGTCCAGAATCTGCACTTTGGGCGGTGGTAATAGGCTGAGTGGACACAGCGGAATGGAGGTGGAAGCTTTTGAGCTCTTGACGGCACGCACGCCAACAGTAAAGTGCCCGAAACCCCACTCGCCAGTGCCAGATGAACAGGCAGGGCAGGCTGATGTGGAAGGAGCTGCTAACATGACCTCAGTTGACATCATGGAAATTAAACAAATGCTGCAGGGGCTGGTTGTGGACTTTGTGATCGTGACACCAGTGCTGCATTCTCTGGCTCAGAGGATGGGGGATGTGGAAGCCAGAGTCTCGTCGCAGGAAAGAAAGTCTCTTCCCTTGATCAAGAGTGGATTACAGTACGTAGACAAGTTAAAAAGCTGGAAGAGCGGATGGAGGATCAGGATTATTCAAGTTGACTACTTGAGCTCCCACTGGAGATCTGTTCATTGATATGATCTAGTCAGCTGAGACTTGGGTAAATGGAAGGGATATGCTTTATGGGTTTCTGGTTCACCAAAATTTGGTGAGATATGGTCTATATGTGGGTATCATGTTATGGTGTTTTACTTAATACTGTGGGAGTTGTATGGTATTATTCGAAGCTGGAAAGGGTACTGGTGATACTCGATATAATGAAAGCCCTGCTTTTTTGGGGGTGGGGAAAATTCTATAGTTATGGTAGGGGGAAGATCTTCTCTGAGTTTGGTGTTTCAGTGTTTGTGCTATGTGGGGGGATGAATAACATGGGCTGCAGTAAGGATGGAAGGTCAGGGTTTTTCTAAATTTTTTAAAGGGTGCTCCTATGAGAGTAGATGAGGAGGGGTGCTCTGGGGCCCCAAGAATTAGAATTACAAGAATGTTGGGGGGCATGGATATAAGGGAGTATTTCTGCTGCAGCACTATTTGTTTTAGAGTGAGGTGTGATATTGAGGAATCCCTAGTGAATTTGAAGGGCCAGGGAGGGGCGCACAGAAATGGGCTCATCCATGTATCACTGTTTGTTGGGAAGATGATCTATGGATCAGGGGTTGGGGGGGGGGTTTATAGGGAGTTGGAAAGAGAGAGAGAGAGTCCACAGTGGTAAAAGGGCAAGATGCAGATCTGTCAAGGGCTGAGTGTAATTGTTTTATACTATCAAAAAATTTTTTTCCTCTCTTTTTTTAATGTCAGGTATTAAAATTCTCTCATGGAATGTTAAAGGTCTCAGGGGTCAAAGGAAAAGAATGGTAATTGTGAGGGATATTGGACAAATAGGGGCTCAAATTGTTGTGTTACAGGAGACCCACCTTTCAACAGAGGAGCTGACCTTCCTAAAGAGGCTGTGGGTGGGACAGGTTTATAGTGTGGGTAAGAACAAGGCCTCAGGGGGTGTGGTGATCTTAATAGAGAAAACATGTCCTTATGATATTTTGCAGGTCACTGTTAGGGATGATTGTAGAGCGATTTACCTAATGGGCATCCTAGGGGGTAGAGAGCTCACAGTCACTTCTATATATGGTCCCACCCCTTCAAATCCTGAATTTTTCACTTCAGTGGAACTAGATATATCAGCATTCTCTCTGCACTCGCTCATTTTGGCAGGGGACTGGAATTTATGTAGTAACAATAAGGAGGACAGGATACCTCCATTGGGAGGGCCTTTGTCCAGAGCTCAGAAAGCTCTGAATAGATTTCTGGAAGTCACTGCCTTGGTGGACCCACTCAGAATTTACAATACGGGGGGCAACACCATGACTTTCTACTCAGCAGCCCACAAAACTCAATCTAGAATTGACTTTTTTCTGATCAACGGGGGGTGCTGTGTGAAGTTACAGAAGTAGTAACCCAGGCTAGAATCTTCTCAGATCATGCCCTAATCCAGTTGACCTGGGTGCCCAATGCTGCTCCCCCTAGACCGTATAGATGGAGGCTGCAGGACACACTGTTGGTGTATTCCTCAGCCAGGGGTGAACTTGAGGCTGCCCTCTTGGAGATCTTAAGGAGTCAATTGCCCACACTTCAGAATAAATAACTAGGATGGCCGACCTGTAAGGTGTTATATGCAGGTGAAGCTCAGATTCTTGTGGCACAAAGAAATAAAAATGAGACATGCTAAACAGGAGTTTATTCTGGGGGCTATAGAGTCATTGACTCCTAGTGAGGGCACTTCAGTTTATATTGATGTGCAGCTTCAAAGTCTGAGAAGAGCAATGTCAGATATCATGTATGGTAAAGTAGAATTTTGGTTGGAAAAGATTCAAGCTAAATATTTACTGTAGGGAGATGTAACTGGTCACCTTCTTGCAGCAAGGGTTAAGGAGTGGGAAGTGGCCTGGATGGTAGCGTCCATACAGTATGAAGGGAAATGTATAACAGACCCTCAACAAATGGCAGATGCGTTTGTCTCATACTATAGGGACATATATAAGGCAGAGCATCTTGCTGGGGAGACGGAGATAAGGTCTTTCTTAGAGGGGATACCTCTACCGGTTTTAGATGCCACACAGGTTGGTGCACTAGCAGCCCCCATAAGAGAACCTGAGATAATAGATGTGCTCCATTCTTTGCCAGCTGGTCAAACACTGGGGCCTGATGGGTTGATGGCTAAGTTTCATTAAACTCATCTTCCCCTTATACTTCCTCTGCTTAAAGATTTTTTTGGCCAAGGCATGCAGGAGGGGGTATGTCATCCTCCCCTCTACCAGGCATATATCTCCCTGGTGCCAAAACCAGACAAGCTGACAGATTTGCTTGCCAGCTACCAGCTGATAGCTTTGATGAATCAAGACATTAAGATTTTTATGAGGATCATAGCTAATAGAATATTGAATGTTGCCCCAACCTTAATTAGCACTGAGCAGGTGGGATTTATGCCTGGTAGGGGGGGCACAGGATGCTCTCAGAAAACTCCATCATATACTTGGTCAGGCACCAGATTCCCAGCTTTCCATTGCCTTGATTTCATTAGATTCTGAGAAGGTCTTTGCTAGGGTCTCAAACTCATTTCTATTTGCTACAATGGAGAGGATGGGTTTTCCGGAGAGCCTTCTTAGAGGTATTAAAAATTTGTATGTGGCCCATATGGCTAGAGTGCTGTGCATTGGGTATCTTTCACAGGAGCTTAGGTTGGATAATGGAACTAGACAAGGGTGACCCCTGTCTCCAATATTGTTTAATATTTATTTGGAACCACTCCTGTGGGCAATCAATAATGATTTTGGTATCAAAGGGCTCAGGATTGCAGGGCAGGACTTAACATTTTTGTTTTTTGCTGATGATATTTTGTTGCATTTGCAAGACCCGGCCTTAAGTTTTTAGAGGACAGTTGAAATTATTGAAAAATATTCGAGGGTCTCGAATTACAAGTTAAACTTGAGCAAGACACAAATTCTCCCCTTGACACCACATGTTAATAACGTAGATTTTGAATCTTTGCAGGTACATTTGGTGCCAGTAAAGCTTAAATATTTAGGTATATGGATCACAGCCAATATGGCAGATAGTGCGGCAACAAATATGGATGGGATCCTGACAGCAATTAAAGGGGATGTACTTAGATGGGCTAAGCTTCCCTTGAATTTTGCTACTAGGCTGGGATTATTTAAGATAAACCTTCTACCAGGTTACTATATCCAATATACTTAGCCCCATACCATATTCCTAAAATCTGGTTTGTTAAAATTAGAGACTGTTATAAGACTTTTTATGGAACTCTAGGCCTCCTAGGAGAAAGCATAGTGTCTTGTGTTTACCATTTAATAAGGGAGGTATTAAGCTGCCGGATCTCCACTTATATTATGTTGCGGGACAATTGGGCCATATGTGTCAATGGGTTAGGCATAACAAGGGAGAATGACATATTACAACTTGGTTAAGTATTGAGAAGCAAACATTTCAGGACCTAGGTCTTTCTCCTGAGGTGTTTCTTTTCTCAAATCCAGAGAAATATCTGAAACAGATGTCATTGGGTCCTACTGTTAAATCAGCTATGGCCTGGTGGTCATTCCTTACCCCTAGCCAAAGGAGGGACCAAGGGAAGCCTTCAGAGCAACCACTGCTGGGCAACCCAGATTTTCTAATTGGGGCCAATTACCTCACTTGCCAGTGGACAGTTCAGCTCCTGGGTCTCCAACTTAGGGATGTGGTGCAAAACAATAAGGTGGTACTACCAAATAAATGTGATACATTGTCATTCTTTAAGA
This sequence comes from Neoceratodus forsteri, assembly GCA_016271365.2. Lineage (NCBI taxonomy): Eukaryota > Metazoa > Chordata > Ceratodontiformes > Ceratodontidae > Neoceratodus > Neoceratodus forsteri. The sequence continues at coordinate 1,073,025,075 of CM028131.1, forward strand.
GGTTACAGCTTATCAAAATGGTGGAGGGGTTTCTGAGAAGATCAGGATGCCCACAGGAACACTTTTCTACATGGGACAATCTCAAGGAGGTAGACCCTGCCTCTCACTCTTTATCTGAAGTCTACAAAGTACTTTTGGAATATGTTAGTTCAAACTCTACCATCAAGATCCCTTATTGAGATAGAACATTGGCCTCCCAGAGTCTTGATTGGAATAATATATGGAGGTCTCTCAAGTTTATATCTGTACCTAAATATCAGATTATGCAATTTTTTATTATTATTTCCAGTATGTATTTTACCCATGTGAAACTATGTGATAGACACCTCAGACAGACAGACCTGTATTTTAGATGTCGAGTGGGTTTGAGGGATATCCTACATGTGTTGTGGGAATGTAGCAGGATAGTGCCCCTATGGGATGAAATTAGACAGCAAATGGACCCTCTATTGGATTATTTGGAATTTATCATACCAGAAATATGCATTTTAGGTGATATGTCACAGGTATCGGGGATTACACCCAAGTATAATTTATCTTTGATGGCTGCGATAGTTAAAACTGCTATATTGAAACATTGGAAGATGATTTTATTTATACTTACACTCATTGGGTGAGGGACTTGATTGGTGCCCTGGGAAGAATAAGGAGATACTTTCTTATTGAGGGTAGGAAGGGGCTGTATAATAAAAGATGGTCGACACTCGAGGCAGTTTACTCTTTAAAGGCTGATAATACCCAAACACAGGCCTGTCTGTCAGATTATACTTAGTGTATGTTTTTTTTTCTCTGTGGAATGTACAGCTTATTTCTGATGTTGCTGTTTTAAATGGAATTATTTTACTGGTTACACTTGTCTCTGGGTTTGGATTATACTTGTTTAAAGGTATTAAAATATAGGATGGATCTGCTTGAGGCATAGGGTGGGTGGGACACTCTCTCTATCCAGGGGACGCGGCAGGGGGCTACCTTCTGTAGGTCATGTTGCTCAGGTTAGGGCCCTGAAGCTCTATTATTTGGAGGGGGGTATCGTTTTCATGCTAATTTCTTTTCTCTTTTTTTTGCTCTCCTCCCTAACTGAGGATTAAGACTAGTGAGGGATGGGGTCTTTCTAACCGGAAGGATATACAAATTGGTTATCATTATAGGAGTTGGCCTACTTGCTGTGTATGTAAATAGTTTAGGTGTATATAGTTGCACAATCAGTTTTGTTGGATTGTGACAACCGGCTGTGTCCGGGATTTATGTTCTGTATGTCTGATATTATATAATAAACCAATAAAGATATGTTTAAAAAAAAAAGAAAAGAGATAGCACCTGACATTTTTGTGCATTTTGTGCACCTCTGTAACTTTGCCACCAGCCAACCGATTCCCACAAAATTTTCAGAATCCAGAGATCCTGCTACTAGTGCTGCATTTCCAAATTATATGTAAATTAGCTCTATAATGGTAAAATTATTAAGATGAAAACATTGGGGTTTAACATTATAGTGCTTACTCAAACCTAATATACGAGTGCTACTGGGTCAGTGTGATTATAGTGGTGTGGTAGCACCACTATAGTTAGGGTTGAGTAGACTGTTTAATGTTAAATCCCTAACTTTACACATTGATAGCTTCCCTCTATTCATCAGAATAACACAAAACATTGTATGTGCGTATATGTGTGTGGGTGTGTGTTAAAATCTTTTGATTTGACAAGTTTCTTTCCAGTCAGATGTGCAGATTCTGATATACAAACACTGAACTATTAGGAATAATTGTTTTTTTTTTTGTCCTCACCTACAGCCCAGATGGTTTATAATCGTGTTCTGAAATGTTCAGGGTAGAAAGGGATTGCACTGGAATGGTGTCTTTTGTTGGCTTGGTTAAAAAATATTAATTAATTCCCAAGTTATCAGGATCTGAAACTTCAGTTCTGAGCATGCTCAGTAGGGTCTTTTGGATAGATGTTTCTTACAAAAGAAGAATTTGGGCATACAAACAGGGCTTATTTTTTCATGAGGAGGAAATCCTCTCATCAGAAGCAAAATTCTTCTTTCATATGACAACCATTTTTTCCAGTTTTTTACAAATGAAGAATGTTTTCAAAACTCTAAAAAATGATGCCCTGAGAACACATAAATATGAATATAGCTCATTCAGCTCACTTTCAGACTTAGTTTATTGAAAAATGTCCTTGAAATGTGTTTTTTTATCATCCCAAAATTCCTTACAGAATCTTCTTTCATGAGCCAATTTTCTTCTTTCGTGAAGTTCACAAAAGAGGAATAGGGTCATATGAAACAGGAATGTTGTCTCATGTAAGAGAACTTTGGACTTAGTTTTTTTCACATTTTTCTTTGTGAGAAGGCAACTTTAGTGAACTCATGAAAATCTCACAAAAGAGGATGCCTTTTCATGAAACAGGATTTTGGACTTAGTTTTTTCCACATTCTTATTTGCTGAGAGGGCATTTTCTTTGAGATGGCATTTTGTTTCAGCTAGTCACAAATGTCATGAAACAAGAAGGTGGCCTCAGGAAGAAACATTTTGGATTGAGTTATTTTCCAGAATATTATTTTCTTGCACAACAGTCTTTTATTAGAACTCACAAAATGAGACTGGTGTCTCAGTATGCTTGCGTAGCCTGATGGGCTCCACATGTGGTGCCGGGCTCCAAAAGCACAGCGAATCTGCTTCGATAGAGGCATGGAAGCACAGAGTCCCGCAGGCCCTGTGCTTCCATGGCCCAGTTGGATGTCTTCATAGAAACATAGAAACAAAGACTTTGATGGCAGATAAGGACTGCTAGACCCACCTAGTCTGCCCATTTCCCTGTCTATCGGACAAGCAGCAGTTCTGAGTTAACCAGCAGCCTACTTCTTCCTACACCCCACAAGAATTGCCTTTTGTGTGTCCCATACATTCTTGAATTCCCCCCACTGTTTCTGACCCCATGACCCCCTCAGGAAGGCTGTTCCATGTGTCCACCACCCTCTCTGTGAAAAAATACTTCCTCACATTGCCCCTGAGCCATCACTCCTCTATCTTCAAATTGTGTCCACTTGTTCTTGCATATCTCTTTTTCTGAAAGATGCTACCCACTTTGTTGATTCCCATGAGGTACTTGAAAGTTTCCATCATGCCCCCCCATTCCTAAAGGGTATACATATTAAGCTCCTTTAGTCTCTTTCTTATGGCTTCTGTTGCAGACCCTGCACCATTTTAGTTGCCTTCCTCTGGACTGCCCCAGTGCTGTCTTTGTCCTTGCAGAGATGGGGTCTCCAGAACTACACACAGTACTCCAGATGGGGTCTCCCCAACTGTCTGTAGAGAGGGATAACAACTTCCTGTTTTCAACTGGTGATGCCTCTCCCTATACATCTCACTATCCCCCCAGCCATCCTTACTGCCTTCTCACATTGCTTGCTTACCTTTAGATCATCTGATGTGACTACCCCCAGGTTCCTTTCCATTTTTGTTGTTCTTAATCCCCCCTCATTGTGTACTCTTCCCCTGGGTTTTTGTTACCCAGGTTCATTATGTTGCTCATCTTTGCATTGAATCTAAGCTATCATACTTTTGACCATTACTCCAACCTTGCCAAGTTCCTTCTCATCCTTTCCACCACCTCCTTGTGTATCAACCCTGTTGCAGATCTTTGTGTCATCTGCAAAGAGACACACTTTTCCTTTCAGTCCCTCTGCAATGTCACTTATAAGGACATTAAAAAGAACTGGACCCAGTACTGAAAACTGCAGTACTCCACAAGTAGTCCACCTTTCTTTGGCATGGATTTCATTTACTATTACCCTCTGTGACCTGTTGTCCAACCAATTTTTTACCCAGGCTACCACTCCAGAACCTACTCCCAGGCTGGCTAATTTGTTTATTAATCTTTTGTGTGGGACTGTGTCACATGCCCTGCTAAAGTCTAGGCAGACCATGTCCACAGCCCCTCCCTGGTCTACTACTTTGGTCACTCAATCAAAGAAATCTATTAGAGTCATCTCACATGACTTTCCCATTGTGAATCCATGCTGCCTTGGGTCCTGTGCCCCACTGGCCTCTAGGTACTCAACAATTATTTCTTTCAGAAGTAATTCCATCATTTTCCCTACCACTGAGGTCAAGCTAACAGGTCTGTAGTTTCCTGCCTCTGCTTTGCTCCCACTTTTGTGAAGGGGAATCATATCCACCCTCCTCCAGTCCTTAAGTACCACACCATCCTCCCATGATTTATTAAAAAGGGTACTCAGTGCTGTCACTAGTTCTCCCCTTAGTTCTTTTAGAATTCTGGGGTGAATCTCATCAGGCCCCATTGCTTTGTCCACCTTCAGTTTTAGGAGTTCATTCAGAACCCTTTCTTCTGTGAAAGGACTGGCATTGACCCCCCTATCCAGAATGTTTCTATTGGTGGGATTAGGTACCTCCCTCTCCTCTGCGTTTGTGAATACTGAGCAGAAATATTCATTCAGTATCCCTGCTTTTTCACTGTCCCTCTCTGCCCACCCACCGTCCCCTTTAATAAGCCTCACTATCCCTCCCTTGGTCTTTCCTGATTCCCTAATGTACCTATAAAAGGTTTTATCCCCCTTCTTAACTGAGTTAGCTATCTTTTCCTGTTTGGGCCTTTGCTATTCTAACTGCCTTCCCCACTTTCTTCTGCCTTAACTGGTATGGTTTTCTGTCCTGCTCCTTCTGTCTTTCCTTATACTTCCTGAATGCTATATTTTTCTCCCTAACCTTCCCCGCCACCTCTTTTAAGAACCATGGTGTTTTTTCTTTTGTTTTGATTTGTTTATTTGCTTACACACTAATGCTTGCTGCCTCTGTGATGGTAGTTTTGGTGTTTCTCAATTGTTCCTCCACCCCTGCTTCTTATCTGTTTGCTAGTGTGTTTGTGAGGCACTCTCCCATTTTGACAAAGATAGCCCTCCTAAAGTTCAGTACCCTCACTTTTGTATGGCTTGACTGTGCAGCTGTGTTTATTATGAACCACACTGTTTGGTGGTCACTTGTTCCCAGATGGCTACCCACTTCTAGATCTGAAATCCTCTCTCTGTCCCTGTTTGAGAGTACCAGGTCTAAGATTGCTCCCTCCTCACTGGGTTCCAACACTAACTGTCTGAGGCATGCCCCCGTAGGACATTGATAATGACCCTGCTCTTGGACATGACTGCAGCAAAGGTGCTCCAGTTAACATCGGGCATATTCTAGTCCCCCCGTCAACAATATCTTCCTTTTTTCTGCCATCATAAAGATGCCTTCTATCATTTTCTTGTCCATTTCCTCCCTCTGAGATGGGGTTCTGTATACAACCCCAGTACAGACTGTGGTACCATTTCTGGTCTCCAGAGTGATCCAAAGTACCTCCTCTCCTCCATGTTTACTCTTTAGTTCCATTACTTTGATCTCATCCCTTATGTAAAGAGCCACTCCTCCTCCTCTTCTACCCTCTGTGTCCCTTTAGTAGATTGTGTATCCTGGTATGTTGACATCCCAGTCATGGTTCTCTGTGTTCCATGTTTCTGTGACTGCCACAATATCCAGGCAGCCCTCTTCCATCAAAGCTGCTAATTCAGGGAGCTTGTTACTTAGACTATGGGCATTGATACTCATTACCCTCCATTTTTTGATGGCCTTACCCCTATTTGCTCCATCCCTGTCCTTACTGCTTTTGCCTTTTTCTCCATTTTCCCCTGCCCTTCTCCCTATTGACTTCTCTATCTTGGTGTTTACCTTACTAACTACCCTGATTTTGTTGAGGGGGGGCTAGGATTTCCCTTCTCCTTTTCAGTGCCTCCCCCCTTGGCTAGTTTAAATGTTTGCCAATGAAGCATTTAAACCTATCACCTTAACAGATGCAGATCATTGCACCAGTACAGGCCTGCATCCCTCCAGGTGGACCCCCAGTCCCCAATGAAGCCAAAACCCTGAGCTCTGCACCAGTTTTTCAATCATTGATTGAATCCCATTGTGCAGAGCACCCTAACCTCACCCATGCCATAGAGAGGCAGCACCTCTGAGAAGGTTACCGTGCATGCTACTTGTCTAACGCCCCTCCTCAACTCCACAATCTCCTCCTGCACTGCTCTGAACCCTTTCTTAGCCAGGTCGTTTGTCCATAGGTGGAAAATGGCATCCAGCTCCCTCCCCCATGCAGCTGCTTCTGCGATCCTAAGGATTTGCTCCCTGTCTATCCAAGCCATGGTACCAGGCAGACACATTACCTCCCTCTCCTCCTCCCCCCAATTCTACCCTCCTAACAATGGAGTTCCCCATCAGGAGTTGTTTCCTTCCTCTGTGGGTTCCCATGCCACGATCTTGTGGGTCTCCTTTGTATAGGTTCCCAGCATCCTCCTTGGTCTCCACTGTGCATGTCTCCATAGAGGAACCACAATCTGCCAGAATGGTGTATGAATTGTGGAGAGGTACAGCTGGAGGGATGCACCTCTGTTCCGCCACCCTCACCCTCTCTGAGCCCACTGTGGTCTAACTGCTCCTTTTTCTTGGCAACCTCTGAGGCAGCCACAGCAGCCCTGATGGCCCCTGGGTGGGAGATGAGGTCTCCCAAATCCTGGCCCACTCCACCTGGAGTTGAGCAACCTCCTCCCTCAGTCCAGAGAGGTGCTTGCAAATGGGACAATACCGCATCCTCCAGAACATCTCCCGGAAGACTACCACTCCACAGACACTGCACTGGATTACTCCCATCATGTCTTATTGATGGCCCCTCAATTGTTGTTTTGTATGCTTACTTTTTTCTCTCTGTCTCTGTTTATTTATTATTATTTTTTTTATTTTCTTTTATTTTTTTCTCCCTACTTTCCTACTGCCTCAGTGCCCTTAAAGCTCCTGCTCTTCCTGTTCTGGGACAGGAAGTTCCTGTGTTCCTCAGTAGTCTACTTACTTGCTCAGAGTCAGGCCTCCAGCAACTGGGAGGGATGGAGAGCTAGTCTTTTCCTTCTAGGATGGAGAGCCTTTAGTGCCTCTGTGATCACTCACTTCCTGCTCCCAAACATGAAGTTCATGTTGTCAGTCAAATCCTGTGCCTATAAAAGTAGAACTGGCTAGGGATGGGGAGGTGGCGCTGTATGAATGGGGAAAAAATTCTACTGTCTCAAAAATAAAGGAAATTCATTGTAAAAATTGGAGTTAATGCACCAGTTAGGGTTCAGCTTAAAGTGACAAAAGCTGGGAAATGTGGTGTTAGAATTTCCAACACTAACTCCCCAACCTCTAATTCCCAAGTAGCAAAAGGAAAACAAATGAGGGTTCTGAGTTTCTGAAGTCTTGGCAAATCAGTGGTTGGGACTTCAGTGGGGTTGTCAACCTTAATGCTGACCCCCCCCAACCTGTAGCCACCTGTGCAAAGCAGAAAGTACAGTTTTAAACCAGTGTCTCGTGATACAGTCTTCAGTCACCACATGTTGCCAGCACAGTCTGTTGTAGCTTTCTTCATGCAGTGCCCTGGGGCCCTGAATGAAGAAAGGAGATAATGTCTAACCTTGTTTGCTCAGGTAAGAGCCTGAGCACTAGGCTGAGAACCCCAAGGAAGACCCCACCACTGATTTGCCTAGACTCCATAGAACTAAAACCCTATTTTTTCCCCATTGCTGCTTGTGAGTAGGGGATAGAGCATTAAGGTTTGAAACTCTATCACCACATTGCCCTACATTTTTGCTTTAAACCTAACCTTAACTGATGCATTAACACAGTTTTTTGCAATGAATACACATGTATATATTAGAAGCAAAAACCATTTAATCTCATCAGTTAGAATATTCTAGCGACAAAGAGGAAATTCGGTGTTAGGGTTGAAGACCCCTTGGACTCTGTTTCACTACATCGGGTGCACGTATGCAATATCAGCTCCTAACTCTCACCCCATCACATGTGTAAAGAAGCTAAGGAATAGGAGAATGGGGTGAGAGTTAGGACCAACAACCCCAATGTGCACCTCGATGCTGGTTGGGGGGTGGGCTGGAGGGGTCCAAGGGGGACTTTCAATCTTAACACTGAATTTCCTCACTTTTGTCACTGTGGAACAACCCTAACTGATGCACTAAATGGAGATTTTTGCCTCTAATTTCCCTTCTTTTTGAGAATGATAATAAGAAATAGTGAATGTAATGCAGCAGCGGGAGCGCGGGATGCCACATGATGTCTTGTGACATAGAAACAGGAACAGCAACGCAAACAGAAGCACCAACAGTGGTGCAAATGGTAACGCAAACATAAATGGTAAAGGAAACATTAATTGAAATGCCAGTGCAAAGTGACGCCGAAGCGAACAGTGACGCAAATGGACATTGAAGTGCATACGAAAATGCAACTGGTAACATGAACAGTGATGGCAGCAGTATTTTAAATGGAAATGATAAGTGTCACAGCAAAAAGAACGATAAAGGGAACAGAAATGGAAATGCAAATGCAAGTGCACACGTAAACACAAACCATAATGCGCACAGGCACAGTACCACAATTGTAAATGCAAATAGTAAAGTTAACATGAAGAATAATGCCAAAGGAAACAGAAACAGGAACAGAAGCTCATATGTAAACATAAACCGGAACACGCAAGGGCACAGTACCACAATTGCAAATGCAAATGGTAACAGTAACAGCAACAATAACAGCAAAGGAAATGGAAACGCAAAAGGAAATGCATGCACATATGGAAATGCAAACCATAATGCACACAGGCACAGTAACACAATTGCAAATGCAAATGGTAACAGTAACAGCAAGGAAGATGCAAAACGAAAGAGAAACGGAAACACAAACAAAAGAGCTGCTGGAAATGCAAACAGTAGTGGAAAAGCAAATGGTAACAGTAATGAAAACACAAGCACAAATGACAAACACAAAGGGTAACGCACACGATGGCGTACACAAGAACGGTAATGCAAACAGGGACATAAACGCAAGTGGAAACATTAGCTGTAACAGTAATGGAAGTGCATACCCTGTTTTTACTGAACAGGTGCATAGAGAAACACCGTGTGTGCAAAGAATGTATGCATTGTAATGGGCATCGATGCTTAAAACGAGCATTGGAAGTACTTAATTGCTAATATCTCAGCAACCGCACATTGTAGAAAAAAATTAAAATTTCACAGAAATCATGATTTTCCTGGCTAGGTTTTGCTCTTACATAGCCCAAAAGGGCTATGTAACTCGCAACAAAAAATCTGTATCTTGCACCATTTCTGAGACACGAGCCCCGAAAGGCGCGGCGTACGCCACCATGTTAGTCTATGGGAAAACATGCCAACTTTGGAGTATCATAACTTGGAAGCTGTGCAATGTTTTTTCACCATACCACAAAAAGGCACATCTGTCAGGTGTTGGCTGCCTTCCCTCCAAATTTCAGCTCAAAAGGCCAAACTGTTCTTTCGCAGCAGAGTGGCAAAGAATTCCTGTCATTTTGGCCAAGTCTGAAAAAGTAGTGTTGCAATTTGCAGCAATTTTCACAAAAATTTGTGAAAGTGTCGCAGGTGCAACACTACTGTTTCCTGAAATTTGAAAAACATATTTCTGGGGTGTTTTACACCAAAATAAAGACATGGCTAGCATCCTTAGGGTCTGATTAGGTGAACACAGAAAGAATTGTGTCCCTAGAGGGTCCCAATTTTAAATGGTAAGCATTTTTCTGATCACTAACTGAAAACAAAATGGCAGATTTGTGACACTACTAGGGCCATTTGCGACACTAAAAAGTGCATTTGCGAAACTGTAGAATTTTTTGTTAGCTTTTTCCATTGACTTATAATGGGAACTTGTTTTTTGTATAACTTTTGAACCATTTAATATTTTTCATGAAATCTTCAAAAGGCACATCGGGGGCCCCAGCCACATGTTTGCTGAAGTTTTTGGACCAGTCTCATAAACCATGTGACCTGTAGACTAGAGAAAAGAATTTGCAAAAAGGCATAATTGCACATTTCATTGTCACTTAATAACTCCACATCCGTATATCCGACCAGTACAAACATTGGCAGGTTCCAAGATCTACCATGCCCAATTGTGCATATCACATTTCAGGCAAATCCATTAAACGGTGTCAAAGTTATTATGGTGCAAAATTTGACCCTTTAACCTTAAAAGTGCTACTCAATCCTAACTATGGTAGCACTGCCGTGCTACTATATATATATATATATATATATAGAGTATATATATATATACACAAACAATCTGGCCTTCAATCAGACCTCAATGCATATTGAGAACTGAAGGGTGTAAGAAGCAAGTTAGAGCAGCCAAAAGTAAATACTGTACAGACCTTATTCATAGCTCTTCCCGTAACATGAGGAAATTATAGGCCCATATCAAAGCTTTCCTGGGTACCTCAAAGTTGGTTACTCCTGACGCGACATTGATAACTGGTGCACATTGTAATGACTCTAGGACCATCTCGAATAGCTTTAACTAACTTTTCTACAACCTGTCACAATATATCTTGCCATTACAACCTAGTGGAATTCACTCCAATCCTCCTACCACATTACCTTCAATCAACATTGCTGCCTTATTGAGTGACATTCCCAGAGCTCCACCTTTTTATTTTAAGGCTATATCAGGAGTGGAAGTTCTGAAAATTCTCAAGTCCATATCTGTCAATACCAGCCCTGGCTCTGACTTGCTTGAACATCGCCTACTTAAGCTGGCTGCTCCTCCTCTCATTGCCTCCTCACTTGCCAGAATCTATACTCTATCTCTTACCTGCAGTACCATGCCAGCCCTTTGGAAATCTGCCCATATAACACCTATACTTAAAAAAGATGAACCTAAGGATATGACCAATTACAGGCCTATAGCAATTCTCTCAATCCTCAGTAAGATCCTAGAGAAAATAGTTGGGTCTCAGACTATTGACTACCTTGCACGCTATAATCTCCTCTCGGACACCCAGCACTGTTTCAGAAAAGGACACAGTACCACCACAGCTCTTCTCAAACTTTCCATTGACATACTTACAGTGACAGCCAAAGACATGGTCAGATATTTCCTGAAATTTCTGTGATATTTCTAGAGAAATCTTCTGCTTTCTGCAGTTCTACAGTAGGGGCAGCAGAGAGAAACTCTTTGAAATATCTGACCATGTCTCTGGCTACTACTGTAACAACATGGATTCTGGAAAACTCACAGGCGCCATCTTCATTGACCTTATTAAGGCTTTCGACCTAGTGGATCACCTCCTGCTTCCCTCTACAATCCATCAACTCCATTTCTCAGCCCCTGTTATGGACTGGTTCTGTAGCTATCTGTCAAACAGGACACCAGTAGTTAAATTTAACTCCTCCTTGTCAAATTCATGCACTATTAACATTGGTGTCCCTGAGGGCTCCATCCTTGGGCACCTCGTATTCTCAATTTTTATTAATAATACTGCTGATGTCTTAAAATCCTGTTTGGCAATCCTTTACGCCGATGAACTGGTCATCTACATTAGTTCTTCTAGTATTGCCTGCATAAACTCAGTGCTTAACTCTGACTTTAAGAAAGTTCTGGACTGGCTACTGGATCACAAGCTAATTCTCAATGAAAATAAAACTAAGGTAATGCTCTTTGGATCTGCCCCAAAGATGAAGGCCTGCTCCAATGTGCTGGAGGTTCTTTATCCAGGAGGAATTCCACTAGAAAATGTTACTTCCTTTAAGTTCCTTGGGATCCTGTTGGACCTATACCTGGACTTTAACTTTCATATTCAATCTTCCTGCAAATCTGTAAACTCATAGTTAGGAGTGGCTTACAAAATGAGCTACATGTTTACTCCCTCGGTGAAACTAGCTATTGCCAATGGCATTCTGTTACCAACTCTTATTTATGGTGCCTCTATTCTTACCTCTGTCCATAAAACCTCCTTAGTGAGATGGGCTGTCACATATAACAACGTTTGTCGCTTTGCCTCCTCGTCACCTCGACTCAAGCATCACTGCCATTTCTATAAAGGTCTTGACTGGCTCTCACCTGCTGCCAGTAGACAATATTACCTGGGATCTCTCATGGACTCGATAATCCAGGGTAAAACCCCATCCTTGCTGACTGAATTTCTTGTTCCTCAACCATCATCCCATGGCTGGCAATCTACTGACAAATCCCTGCTCTTTGTCCAGAGATGTCATACAGTGAAAGGCACCAGGGCCTTCCAAAGCACTGCTCCTCAGCAGTGAAATGCTCTTCCACTCAATCTTCAGCAGTCTCAGTATCACCACAGTTTTAAAACTGAATAGCGATGCTATCTACACCTTGCTGACACTTGCACTTGCTTTAACCCTACCTAGACTCCTTAGTCTCTCCTGTACTCTTTCTCTCCTCCAGAGTATGCCCTCTGTTTCTGCATTTATAATATACAGTGATGCCTCTGCTTATTTATTACTCTTATTGTCTTTATGTTACATTGTTGCCATTATGCTACATCATCAGTTTTACCTCCTTAATGGGTACTCCAAATTAATGTATTTTTGTAGCACTGCTGTACTGTTTCTCTATTTTTGTATGACTGAACTTATGTATCACCACATTGTTTGTCACTGTTATATGTTGTACTCTCCTGGGTCATGCCAGAAAATAGTCATTTTATGGCTATTGCACCTACTGGTCAACAAAAACTAAATATATATATTTTTGTACCACAGGGGTGAGAGTTTTCTCAGTAGGATATCCTGTGTTATTTCCACTACAGTGAGAATAAATCCTGAAGATGACATTTATCCATACTCTGCTGATGTCACCAGAGTGAGAATAACCGCACTGCTTCAGAAAACACTTTTATCTTTTACCAGGAGAAAGACACACTAAGCTGAAAGCTTGTTTACAGGTGCAACCTGGGAGCACAAGAAAGTTAAGTGACTTGCTCAGGATCACACAGTATGCAAGTGGGGGCTGTGGAATTCAAACCCAGGTCTGCAGGTCAGAGCCTTAACAGCTCAGAGCTTTAAAGCACTGTGCTATACTTCCTCCTCAAGTTTTCTCTTATCTCATACTAAGGTTCATATTAAGGTTAGAAGAAAGAGCTAGTAGGCCAAAGCCCATAATGCTCCTATGCTAGGCCATAGAGTAGAATGTTAAGTCATACCCAGACATAATTAGCGTGGCGAGATGATGTTTAAAAATCTCTTTAGTATTACTTGTTACTACATCAGATGGAAGTCTATTCCAAGGCCCAATAGTTCTTACAGAAAATAAAAACTTACGATCATTGTGTTTAAAAGATTTACCAGTTATCTGGAGGACATGACCTCTAGTATTATGTATTGATGACTTATAAGAAAATCCTAACTCAGTCATAATATAGGGGTCATGAATAATGTCATATAGGAAGAGGAGGTCACCTCTAATGTGTCTCATAGTAAGAGGCATTAGTTTCAATGTATCCAACCTAAACTCACAAGATGAGGATTCGAGACCAGATATTTTTTTAGTGTATTTTCACTGAATCCTTTCAAGAGAGTGACTATCTGATTTTTTAAAAGGACACCACAACTATGAAGCATATTAAAGATGGGGATGGACATAGGACCTGAATAGGGGTAACAACACCTCCTGATCTTGAGATCTAATATTACGCAAAATATACCAAATAATTTTATTAGATGTACTAATAACCGAATGCATATGCTTGGAATATGTCAAGTCATCTGAAATGTTTATACTCAAATCCTTCTCATCATTAGTGGCACACAATGGTAAATCATCCAGAATGTATTGGAAATTTAAATTATTAAAACCCAAATGCATTACTTTGCATTTTGTGGAGTTTATCTTCATGCCCCATTTATTAACCCAGGTACTAATAATATTAAGATCATGCTGACTACAAGATATTTGGTCTAAATTAGAACATGATCCTCCTATCTTCACATCATCTGCATATTTAATTGTAAATGAAAGGCAGGAATTAGTTAAATCAGATATAAAAGCCTGAAAAAGACAGGGGCCGAGAACCGAGCCTTGTGGAACACCACTTAAAACATTACCAGAGTTAGAAAATGCCCCATTAATCATCACCTTTTGAGTTCTGTTTGAAAGCCAATTATGAATCCATGTAATTATATGACTATTAATACCAAGACCTGTGAGTTTTTGAATTAGAGCCCAGTGTGGCACAGTGTCAAAAGCTTTACTGAAATCAATAAAGACAATGTCACAGGCTAACCGGTTATCCAAACAAGAACTAAAATATTCATAAAAGCAGAACAGATTTGTTATACAGCTTCTACCCTTCTTAAAGCCATGTTGTTCCAAATCAGATGCATCAATAATAGGGGCAATAATATCCTTTAGTAGACTTTCTAACACCTTACATATGGATGAAGTCAAACTAATCGGCCAATAATTTTCCCATAGATGTTTTGATCCTTCTTATGTATTGGTACCACAAACGCCTCTTTCCATTCACAAGGGATAAGATTATGTTGTGAAAAAAGGTTGAATAAAAGTTTGAGTGGAAAGGCAATACGTTTAGATAACAGGTGAAGTAAATGCCCTGCTAGATTGTCTGGGCCTGAACAAAATTTACCTTTTAGTAAGTGTAGTTTTTTAAGAACAGACTCAACAGAGAATGTGATAAAAGTATCTGATGATGAAATCATAGGTACAGGTGATTGAACTTCTGATGCAGAGAGAACTTTACAAAATTCATTATTAAATACATCAGCCATGGCTTTCGGCTCATGGATAAGTATGTTTTCTATTGTAAGAGGCCCCACCACACTTGGACTTTTCCTGGGGGAGTTTATAAGAGTGAAATTGTTTGGAATTAGACTTACTAGCTGTTGCCAGTTTCATTTCCCATCTAGATTTGGCCCTACAGACGACTAATTTACACTTACTACTTGATTTTAAATAGGATTCCCAATCAGAAGTTGTCATATTCTTCAGGTAGTTATGATGTTTTATATTTATTAAACTTTTATGTTTTTATTCATCCA